>CM053587.1:39828194-39853992 GCA_028646515.1 Pseudochirops corinnae | reverse complement strand
GTCGTGAGGGAAATTACTATTGTTTATTAATATTTTAAAATTGTTATTGTTATTTAGTCATATTTTACTCTTTGACCCAATTCGGTGTTTTCTTGGCAAAGATACTGGAGTGGTTTGCTATTTCCTTCTCCGGCTCATTTTACAGATGAGGAACTGAGGCAAACAGGGTGAAGTGACTTATCCAGGGTCACACAGCAATGAAATGTCTGAGGCCAGATTTGAACTCAGGAAGATGAATCTTCCTGACCCCAGGCCTAGCACTCTATCCACTGTGCCACCCACCCAGCTGCCCTGTTGTTGCTATCCAAGAGCATAACATGGAATTTTTGCACCTTGGACAAATATCGTAAACTACACTCCAAATCACGTGACAAGAAATGTGCTTTCAGTTGAAAGAAGGGAGGATGGGTTAGTATACAGCCTGTCATATGGGGGATAGAGAACCTGGGGGTACTTGTGTAAAGCAGAGGTCACCACTGAATAGGAGGTATAAGGGAGCAAAGTGCGACAGGAAGAGTTGCTCATACCAATTTACCTTCCTATTTTAACAATTCTTGGTAACAAATATCTTATTATTGCTGAAGAAGTACAAGTGTTATCAGTGCCCAGGACAAAAACTTCAATTGCCCCACCCTAATTCTATCTCTAGGGGCAAATAGGTGGCTCAGTGGATAGAGTGCCAGGTCTGGAGTCAGGAAGACTCATCTTCCTGAGTACAAATCTGACCTCAAACACTTCATAGCTGTGTGACCCTGGGCAAATCACTTAACTCTGTTTTGTAAAGTTTCTTCATCTAAAAATGAGATTGTGAAGAAAATCACGTACCACTCCAGTATCTTTGCCAGAAAACCCAAATGAGAGATGGACAGATCGAAAAATGACTAAAGAATAAAACAATAGCAACAAAGTTTTGTCTCCATGTGTACCTCTATCTGTTGTGTGAGGTTAAAAAAAAAATCAAAGATCATTTTTGACTGAGAGGATTTGAGAAGTCTTCATGTATAAGATCACATTTGAACTGGGTTTTGAAGGATGTTCTGTTGCCAGGTGGTGATTGGGCAGGAGAGTATACCTCAGGCACAAGGAATACCAAAAGCAAAAACAAGAATGGTTAAAAAAAAAAAGTCAGGGGATTCACAGACCCTGAAGAATTTAGTTGGAACATAAAATTCAACAGAATGTAATCTTCTTGATGTAAAAAAACATGTTTGTTTTTATTTTTGAATCTGTAGCTCCTAGCACAGTGTCTGACATATAATAGGAACTCAATGAATGGTTCTTGAATGACTTGTTTAATAAGGATCTGGTACTGTGAGACGAAGCTGTAGAGATACAATGATCTAGGACAGGAGTCTTGAAGACTAAAGGGGATTTACTTTGGTTTGTAGAAAATAGGAAATCATCTGAAGGTTTGGGGCAAAGGGGTAAAACAGCCAGATTTGTACATAAAGAAGATTAAACCTTGAAATAATACTAAGTAAAGGTTCATAAGCTAGGGACAACAAATATATTTTTTAAATTTCATAATTGTATTTTAATATAGTAAGTTTCCTTGGCAAGCCTATGTATTTTATTTAATGCATTTAAAAGCATAATTCTGAAAAGGAGTCCATAGGCTTCTCCATACTGTCAAAAAGGTCTATGACCTTTTTTTTTTTTTTAAAGGTTAATTGCATCTGATCTAGTCCAAGCCCCTCATTTTATAGAAGAGAAACCTGGAGCCCAAAGAGAATAAGTGACGCTTTCTAACATTCCACACTAATAAGTGCAAAGGCCAGGACTCAAACTCACATCTTGACTCAAGCCCATGCTCTTTCCATGACTCCATGACTCATTCCTGAGATTCAAAACTCTCAAAAGCTAAAGGACTCATCCACAGTAAACTGCTTTTTGTGTGACGTCCTCACACATAAACACTTCAGCTATGACTAGTAGAACCAGGTATTTCCATTGTAGTTATAAAGGAAATACACACATGCATATCATTTGTTGTTGCTGTTTAGTCTGCTAGCTGTGTCCAACTCTTCATGACTCCATTTGGGGTTTTCTTGGCAAAGATTCTGGAGTGGTTTGCCATTTCCTTCTCAGAGCACTTTATAGATGAGGAAACTGAGGCAAACAGGGTTAAGTGACCTGTCCAGGGTCACACATCTAATAAATGGCTAAGGCCAGATATGATCTCGGGGAAATGGATTTTCCCGAAAGGTAAAGGGAAGAAAAGAAATAAGCTGAAGTAGAGTTACTGGCCTCTTCCATCTTTTCCTTTGAAGCTGGAAGCTTATTTCAAGAGTCCTGAAGAGGGACTCCTACTTGAAGAGTCTACAAAGGAGAACTGCATGAGAAATAAAGCTCTAGCCTCTTGACATCTTCATCCCACATTTCTATAGCATTTGCCTACTCAAAAAAAAAATACAAAATCAATCTACCCTGACTCATTGAAATCTAATTAACTTGCACGTCAAGACATCACCTTTCTGACATCATGGTCCTCTTTGAGAGTGAAGGACAAACAAAAAGCCAACAAAATAAGTAACTGCATTTATAATAGCACCTACCACATAGCAGGTGCTGTGCTAAGTGCTTTTTACAAATATCATCTCATTTAATCCTCACAACAACCCTGTGAGGTAGATACTGTTATTATCCCCATTTTACAGATAAAGACATTGGAACAGATAGAAGTTCAATGGCTTGCCCAGGTTCACACAGAGAAGAAATGTTTGAGATTGTATTTGAACTCAGGGCTTGATGCCAGGCTCAGTACTCTATCAACTGCACTATCGACCTGCCTCATTTGAAGGCAAAAAAAATATACTGAGAAGGGGTCCTTTGGCTTTCACCAGACTGCCAGAAGGGTCCATAATATATAAAAAAAAAAAAAAGTGAAGAACCCCGGGGGTAAACTCAATAACTTCAGACACCAGATGGTTATTTCAATACCTCAAAAGATTAAAAAATTCACTGATGGGAGACTTTGCTTCCACCAAAGCAGATCACAACTGTGTTTTAATAAATGGCTGTTTTGAGTATGTACTTCCTCTTCCTCTACTCTCCCCAAAAAATCATGACTTGGAGGCCAACCTTCTGGTGATGAACCTCTCTGGACTTAACTGGGCTTGTCTTTGGGCAACAGACATTGTTGCCAGGGCTGTTCTTGAAGAGATTCCAGCTTGATAGGACCTGCCAGAGCTTATGCTCTCTTGGCATATCTTTGAAGAACCCAGGGCTACTTCCACACCAGTATGAAACATTGGAATGAGATTTTAGTAGAGGACAAAATAAATATTTTAAATTAAGTCAGGCATTTAACAATAACAAAAAAATTTACAATTAATAAGACTATATGCTCCTGAAACGCGCGCACACACACACACACAACATATATACACACACCCCTAAAAAAGTAAATGGTATGAAATAGTAGGAAATTAAAATAAAATCTCACTAACTTGATTCAAATGTGAAAAATGAGTGAGTTATAGAATATCTTAAAAGAAATGCAAACTGTTTAACTTCAGGTACATCCATTAACTTTAGTGAAGTTAACAAAATGTTGTCTAGGTAAGGTCCTGGAACTTACTTTAATGAGCAGGTAGAATAATGTGCAACTCTTATACAAATTGTGGGTATGTCCTCCTCAGCATCTATTGTGGTATTGATTTTTGAAGATATTCTGAGAAAAGCAACTAACTCATCTAAAGAATTAGTAGAAACAGATGAGCCAGAAAAAATCTACTTCCCTCCCTTTTTTTTACAGAGGTAGGAAATTACGCAGCTACTGTCTGACTCCATTACTATGTTGATGAGTTTTTTTCTGAACTTCGCTACAAACACATCTTTTCTTTTTACTTTTTTTAAAGAAAAAAATCTGGCTTTCTGGGTATATATGCAAAGGTGATTTAAAAACAAAAGTTATCAATATAAAATCAAGATAGCAATAAAAAATTTAAAGAGATTTAAAAAAGACAAAGATTATACCTAGGCATACTGGTTTGAACAAGGGAAATCAATGAAACGGTTTTTATATGTATGGCATTTTTAGTGAAACAATCTGGGGCTGGAAAACAATGAAACCTTGCTGAAAGACTTTAGTGTCCATCTGTAGTATGCTCAAGGTGACACCCAGCTCTGGACAGTCCAGGAGTCAACAGAAGGAGTCACTCCATAATACCTTCATTGTTCCATGAAGATCACGAGGTCTTTTGCATTGTAGAGAAACAGAATATTAAGTTTAGAAATAACTTGGGAGGTCATCTAGTCTGACCCCTTCATTTTTCAGATTAAAAAAAAAAATAGGTTGTCAACAGGATGTAGTTGCCTTACCAAACCACCACCTGAGAAGTTTGGGAATATATTCTAAGTAGTTCCATTTGCCCTTAAAAAACAAAACAACAAAAATCAAAATTCATATGGATTTCTCCTCCACTTATGTACTGAGAATAAATGCTTCACTAAAACAGGCATCACAAAATCTGAGTTCTAATCCTGACTCTGATGCAATTTAGGATCTCAGTTCTTTATGAGGGAAAGGGGCAAAATGATCTCTTAGGTCCCTTCCAGTTCGACAATTCTGTAAATTTTTGGCCTCTTTTACCTCTTGGTCAATGAGTCCCATATGCTTACTACCTGCTATGGAAAGTAGGGATTCCTTTTTATTTGTTTTAAAAAAATGTCCCCTTTTATGTTCAAAGGCCACGTGAAATACTCTTTTCTCTGTAAACAGAATTTTGTACAAAAATATAACTTGTCTCAAAACTACCATGCATCAAAATTCATGGACTCACAGAATTTAAAAGCTACAAGGTACCATATGGATCTTCATGTCCAATATCTTTATTTTGCAGTTCATAAAATGAAATGAGAGGGAGACTGAATGAACTACCCAAGGTCACTAGAGGGTAAGTGCTCTTTACACTTCATCAAGGCCAGCAGAATATAGCCTCTTTGAGGGACAGGGACCCTTGTGGTAGTGGTGGTTGGCATTTTTGCTTTGCCTTTTTTCTTTGAATTTGCAACACCTTGTATAGAGTGGACACATGCTAATAATCATTTGATAAATGATTTTTGAATGGAATTGAATTTATATCTTCAAATGGTCAGTCGCCATTGGCTCTAGTAAGAGCACAGTTTTGATTGATAATCCTTGGAATTTGTTCTTAATAAAAATGAATTATATTGGGAAATAATTCTCTTAAGAACTTTAACGACCCAACTCTGCATTATTGTTTGTCTCCCTTTAGTATTAAAATAGGTTTAAATCTTTTAATTACATTTTAAATATTTATATTTTAAATATATGTGTAAATACCCATTAAGACTCTCAAACAGAACTATCAGAGCTGTACAATGCAGTACTTTTTTTTTTTGAATAGTAAACAGATGCTCCTAAGCACATATTTCCATGATTCTCAAAGATGCCTAAATTTGGGGATGTGACTGCTTTCTTTGCAAAAGTAGAAAGAGTTGAAAGATTCAATTCCTGATGCTAAAGTTGCCTTCTGATTGACTTTTAGTCATATCACAGGTCATTTTAGCCTTGGACATTATGAGTCTGGGGTTCTATGTTTGTAGTAAGGTCTGTGCTTTAATGACTGGCTCTATTTGTGAAAGCACTGATCATGCCCAGGGCCTAAATCAGATGGTGGTCATGATCATGATTAGGAGAGGTATCAGAGTTGATGGTGCTTGCATAGTTTGGGTTAAAAAGGTAAAGTATTACAAGGGGATTTAGATAACAATAACAAAGGATTATGAAAGTTAGAGCTGGTAGCGTTCTAAGAGATTGTCTAGCCAGGAATTCTAACCTGGGGTTCATAAATTTTATTTTATTTTTTAATATTTTGATAACTGTCAGTCAATTAGAATTTATCAAATACCTGCTTTGTGTCAGACATTGTGCTAGATGCCAGGGAGGTAGGTGGCTCAATGGTTAGAATAGTGGACCTGGAATAAGAAATAGATAAGTTCAAATTTGTCTTCAGATACTAGTTGTGTGACCCTGGGCAAGCCAGCCTCCATTTCACTTGGTTTCCTCATTTATAAAATGGAAGTAACAACAGTACCCACTTCACAGGGTTGTTGTGAGGATCAGAAGAAATCTTCTTTGTAGTGTATTGCAAACCTTAAACAGCTATATCAATGCTAGCTATTATTCATTTTTTTAAATCTGATGTATTTTTTTTCCTGCTTTTTAGAGAGGGGAAGGCAGGGCAATTAGGGTTAAGTGACCTGCCCAAGGTCACACAGCTAGTAAGTGTTAAGTGTCTGAGGCCACATGTGAACTCAGGTCCTCCTGACTCCAGGGCTGGTGCTCTATTCACTGTGCCACCTAACCGCTCCCAAATCTGATGTATTTCATATGATGCACGTAAAAATGTCATCCTGAGGATCCCTAGGCTTTGTCAGACTGTCAAAGGGGTCTATGGCATGAAAAAAGTTAAGAACCCTTGATCTATTTCACATTCTAGAGGCATGGCCATTTGCACATATAGTAGTATTGGCCATATAGACGTTCTGGTGGTCCCATTTTCGACAAGTAGTGATCTTAATTGTAAACTTCTTCCTCTTATCCTGTCCACTAAAGTTCCCCACCTTTTTAGAGTTTCCATGAGGTGAGTACTAGTCTAATGAAGCCAGAATGATGTTCAACCATTCTATGGAAGAGGACTGCCATATGTGAGCTTTGGGGCATTTTCTAAAGGTCTAGAATTTCTATAAGTGAGGCTTAAATTTTGCTACTTTTCCATACCATGTTTTTGGACTTTTTGACAAACTAAAGTGATAGAGGATTCTAGAAACATTGACTTATGACTGGGACTTTAGAGACCATTTAATCCAGTTCTTTCAGATGAGGGAGCTGAAGCTTTGGGAGACAGTTCGCAACCTGTGAGTTGCGACCCCTTTGGGGGTTGAATGATCCTTTCACAGGGGTCACAGGGGTCGCCTAAGACCATAGGAAAACACATATTTCTGATGGTCTTAGGAATGGAGACATTGCTCCTCCATCAATCTCTGGGCGGGTCGCCCACATGCAGATACGCCCACATAGGAGTATTAAAGGGTCCCGGCATTAGGAAGGTTGAGAACTACCCTGTTAGAGAAATCTGTGGAGCTCATCACAATTCAGAAGCAAGTCTCCTCTCCTATCCCAATGCTTTCCTTATAAAGGTAATTTTGTTCACTATTAAATACTTTTTCATGTCTGATTCAATTTTCCCCATGGTCATTTAGCTACTGACAATAATTAGCTTTTCTAGCTGATGTCAACCATCCTTCAATATTCACTTCTCTAATGAATAATTCCAAAATATTTTATATACGCCTTATTCATTTATGTATCAAATATTTATTTTCCAAACTCCAAGAAAGGATCTTTTACTCCTTCAAATGGTACAGATTGCAATGCATCCATACCTTCTTATTATGCAATGTGTCTTCCCATAAATCCTCCCCTGAGAGGATACCGCCCAAATTTGAGGGTACACAATTTTCCTCTAGACCTATCAACACCTACACTACATAAGCCTTGGGGACTCCTTTCGTCTATATATATATAAAACACCCCACTTCTCTCTGGTTTGGCTTGCTCAATTCAACCTGATCTTACACTGGTGGGTCTATGTTCCAAAAAGAGAACACTACCACATGATTATATTAAAACTCTAGCAGAGGACTAGGAGTAACCCTGTTGAGGAGAAATACACTTTTTTAATTCACTGCTCTAGCTCCGGAGATTTCATCCAATATGTATTTTTTAAAATCTAAATATTAAACCACTCACAAAGTTCTTCGTTCACGTAGTAGATGCAATTTTTACAACTACTCTTAATGTGAATAGCAATTTTCTTTAATTTAGAGAACAGTTAAAAATGAAACTTTTAGATCTTAAGCATAACCATTTATAAAATAAGGAAAAAGAAATACTAACGTTATATATACCAATGTATTTAAGCAAATACGTAAGTAATAAAACACATCACACATATTGATGAAAAGTGAGCACACACTTGTAGGAACCTGGTGGGGAGACGCACGAGGAAGGAAAAGTCCTGTGCTTAAGATCATTCACAACTAAAGACCACAGCATCTAGTGAAGCCCGCACAACGTACAGCCCAGCAATGGATTCCTGCTGTGGTCAAAAAAAAATGAGGGTGGCTACTGCACATGCTCCTGGTTGTCATGTGACCTATGGGCAACCATTCATCTTCGGTCTGTCTGTGGGCTACCTTGTCATGTGACCTGTGGCAACCAACCATCTTCAGTCTCTGTAGGCTAATCTGTCATGTGACCTGCGGCAACCAACCATCTTCAGTCTCTGTAGGCTAACTTGTCATGTGACCTGTGGCAACCAACCATCTTCAGTCTGTCTGTAGACTAACCTATCAGTGGCTGGAAGAAATTTAGTCTCTTAATTTTGGCCCCGACAGACTGCTAAGTTGTCCAGGTATGTTCTAGCGATTGTTGGTACATTCAGGAATGTCTGTACCACATGAAAGTGCTCTTCTTCTCACTGCTTGACTCTTGATCCTCACCATCACAGCTGAGGAAATTACCTTCTCTTCTTTAGTCCAGCAGGGCCTTTATAAGCTCTCTGAATTGCCTAACATCCATAAAAGTGCATTAAGAAGGTGTTAGCTCTTAATGTGAATAGCAATTTTCTTTAATTTAGAGAACAGTTAAAGCTCATCAAACTGGGTTATAAAAACCAGCTTAGCTAGTTATTCATTCTCGCAGATGCAGTACTGTCCAATCAGAATGGAACCCCGAAGAACACAGTTCAGATTCATTCTTTAAACCTGTGCATCAGATACCATAGCAATTGCAATAATAATACTAGTGATAATACATTTTAAAAAATCCTCTGCTTTCCTTTCTCAAGTTAGAGATGGCAGCAGAGAGCAACAGATCCTTAGAAAAAGCTTGGCCGTTCTCCTGCTCAAGGTGGTGCTGAATTCAAAAGTCATCCCTGGAAGTCTTGGCCAATGACTTCAGTTCTGTAGTAGAACAATCAGGAATCAATCAACTGAAACCTCAATTTCTGCATCTTATCCAATTTCTTTGTTCTATACTAAATATCTATTAGGAAAGAGTTTGTGAATGAGACCCTGTTACCCATATAACAGAGGTTGAATTGGAACACCCATCCCAGGTGGTATGAACAAATCTTATTTCCCTCCTTCTAGCTGACCACATGGAGCTACAAATGCTGAAAGATGTGGGCACTCTAAAATAATGAAATATCCTTATCAGTCACTTAGCGGGGAAAGCTATTGATGCAGTGGATCATTAAAATGGAGTAGCCTACCCTCAGTTGTTCTCTTTTCCCATCTTCAGATTATGCCAAGATTATTTACGTTTATCCACAAAGAAATATGGGGAGAAGTCTACTACTTTTTCCCAAACCGTAGAATGGATGGTGATGGCTTCCCTGCAGCAGCTTGAACAAGGAGGCCTGACAGGGTGAGCAGAAGCCTGGGCCTCTGACTGCTTCTTTTGGTTTGTGTTTCCTTGCCTGATCATCCGTGACTAAACCACAATCCCAGGATGGACATGTGGTAACTGTGAGTTTGAGAGGTCCATGTGGAAAAACACATTCTGGAAATTTTCCAGAAATCAAAGTCACACTATAGTTTGAAGAATTCAGCTTTCCGTTTTTGCAAACTGGGAAAACATTCCCTCATTTCTAGTTCCATGCCATCCTGCCTTATTCTCCAAGACTTTTCAAAATTCACTGAAAGCAGACATAATAGTTAGCTTATTCAATGCTATGGCCCAAGTGATTAGAACTCACAGATATCAGTCAGCTTGATGTTCTCTTCCCAACTCTTTCACTTATCTTGGTTTTTAACTCTGTCAGTCATTTTTGTTCTATCCTTCCCGGTATAAAATGTGATATCCTTAAGAAAAAAAAAACAGAAGTAAAATAAGAACTGAGTAGTTTTAGCTTCTTTCTATCAAAAATACTCACTGTCAGAGAGTTGTTGCATTGGTCAGTATGAGGAGAAGCTTTGAAATGATTGGGAAAAAAAATTAAAGAAGCACACAAATGCATGGTATTGGGTTTTAGCAATGCCAAATTAGAGCCTGACATGGAAGAGTATACACTATTATTGTTTTTGTGTGTGTATGTGGGTAATGATGCTTGCTTTAGGTGATATGTTCTATCATCATGAAATCATTGCTACCCTTTAGTAAATAATAGCAATTATAGCTAGCATTCCTTAAGGTTTGTGAATCACTTTACATATGTTATATCCTTTGTTCTTCACAATTTTGTCTCCATTTTATAGATGAGGGAATTGGGCCCAAATGGGTTAAGTGACTTGCCCAGGGTCACACAGCTAGTAAACATCTTAGGCTGGATTTGAACACAGGTCTTCTTGAATCCAAAGCTAACACTTTATCCACTGCACTACTTAACTGTCTGCAAATAAATGAAATGATCATTTAATTTCAAGTATATTTGAATTTCATGTATTGTATACATATTTCATTCCATGGATCTAATATAGGCTATCTCTTCCTTATATTTAAATCTATAGCCATAACACAGAATATTAATAAGGCTTTAAAAAGATTGCATTTTGTGATTTTGTATCTATCTTCACATATTGATTGGTATTTAGATTTTAGATATGATAATCAAGACAGTTGATAAATAATGTTTTGAATTCTGATTTGAGTGTTAGTCTATACAATTAAAAAAACTAGGAATTTAAAATAATTTTGTTATTAAAATGAGTAATATTGGATTATTCTGTTCTGATTTGTATCATCAGTTGGTTTTTTTTTGCAGAGGTTTATTGATTATGGATTACTGATCTACTTTATCTTTTTGCCTTTTTTTTTCCTGGTATGAGTCTGGCAAAGAGAAATATTAACAAAAAATGAAAACTTCATAATTAAACACATCTGACCATGAAAGCTTTTTGGAAAGTTGAAATATGTAGGTACAACTGAAAGCCTAGGAAAATTAACTGTGTGTGTGACAAAGCTGTTCTCTTCTTAATTCAGTTCAACCATTTCCATTCACCTAAGTCCTTTTCTGTTCCATAATGTTTTCACTTATTTATTCATTTCAAAGTATCCAACTCCACATTGGCACAAGGGCAAGGCAAACATTTGTAAATAAAATATGAAAACCCGTTAGAAACGAGTTTTTTTTTTTAAGCTTAAAGAAATCACCTGTGTACTTGGCAACTCATTAAATGGCCTAGGAGACATTTACATTCTATTCTTTGCAAGCAGCTTGACCATTTTTTCCAATCAGATTTTACTTTAGCCATTCTTTTTGTCTTTGTCTATAAAAGTGACATGGACAGAGGTGAGGCAACAGAGACACCACCACTTATTTGTGTGTCCTTGGGCAAATCAGTTCATCTCTCTGGGCTTCAGTTTCCCCATCTTTCAAATGAAGGAGTGGGAATAAATAGGCTATAATGTCCTTGGAACTTTTACATCTGTAATCTCTCCTGGTCCCATTTCTCCTTTTAAACACAGAAATATACAGGTTGTTCATGTTCGTTTATTTTCCTTTTCCTGTTAGTCTTTATTTACTTTTATTCAACCCAATTAAAACATTTATATTATGACATTATGTATGTATAAAAATGATCTTCTCTAGTAAGCTTTCTTTACAAGTACCATATCGTCTTCCTAATCTCGCTGGTCCACTGGTTTATGTTTTGACTTCTGAAGCATTACTGCAACAATTCTGATTTATATTTTGCAGTTGAAGTCATCTAAGGCATTAGATGTTTTTACAGGTGTTTCTCATACCTTTCTGTCCAAAGGGCTACACTAATCATTATTTTTTTACATTGCAACTTCATTAAAGTAAGTACAACATGATTTTTCTATCCTATATATTCTTCACTGGTACTATCATCTTTACCACTGTAACAGCTAGCACCCTAGCATTCCCAGGATGGCTGCGAGCACAGGTTCTTTAATCTGCTTTTTTAATGGAAAGTAACTCAAAAGGGTCAACAATCTTACTTTAACCAAACATATCATTTTTTTAGTTCAGGGGAAAAAGTCAGCACCTTGAACTTCAGAGAAAATATGAACAGAAGCTACAAGCAGACAAAAAACACAGACAGAGAAAAATAATATAATTCAACAGACTAATAGACAGGGCTTCTAGCTGCCTGACCATCACATACCTACATAGTCAGTTACCAGAGAGGGAGCACCAACATCTGAGTTTCCAAAGCCAGGGGGCTCAATGGCTGCTCAGAGTCTCATCTGGCCAAATCACACAACTCCTCCCATAACTGAGCCACAAAGCAAAACCTCACATCTGAGGTGTATATATAACCTTCTCCAGGGTCAGAAAACATTATAATCCTGGTGACCCACTGCCTAATTACAAAGTAACAAGATGTGAGTCTTCCTGAAAAACAAGCCTCCCCTAAGCAAGCTTCTGTTCCACCCCTCAGCAAACTCCTCCCACCATAGGCTCCATGTGACCACCTTCAGCCTATTAGGGGGCAGAGTATATTTTCAACTCAGGGAAGGTCCTCAAATCCCTTTAGACTTATTAAGGGGCAGGGAAGATCTTCAAATTCTCATTCCCATTATGATCACCATTGGAACCTCAAACTCTACTCTGGCATATTCTATTTCTGTTGGATGAACTTTTGCTTGGTCTTGCTAGGGCTAGGTCTCAATTCCTAGCCACCTCTATGGATTCTACACCCATCTCCCCTTCCAGTTCCCCTTTATGTTCTATCTTGCCCTATTAGAAGATGATTCTTCTGTTTTTTTACAGAGGACACTCCATCTCCCATCTCTGTACCTCTGTACTTACCGTATCTCATGCCTGGACTGCAGCCTTATAGACTTCTTTTCTTTTAGGTTGTATGTAAGGCACGATCTTCTATATCAGTGGTGTTGAACTCTAATAGAAGTGGGGCCAGGGCCATTGATCCTTATATAAGGATCCTTGAAGGAAATATATTGAGTTGATTTTAAAATGTAGTACTATCTAATTTTACCAATTTTTCATTTATTTTGTTAAATATTTCTGAATTTTAGTTTAATCTGATTTGGTTATATTCAGGAGTATTGTGAGTAACACGTAACAATATGTTTGATATCTCTTTTCTACATGAAGTCTTTCCAGATCCTCCAGATTGCTAGTACCTTACCTCCCAAACTACCTTGTATTTAACATCTTAATTTTTTTTTTTTGTTTTGCCTTTTGGAGGGAGAGGGCAGGGCAGTTGGGATTAAGTGACTTGCCCAAGGTCATACAGGTAGTAAATGTTAAGTGTCTGAGGCTGGATTTGAACTCAGGTCCTCCTGACTACAGAGCTAGTGCTCTGTTCACCGTGCCACCTAGCTGCCCTGACAACATTTTAAAAAACAACTTTGTGTATATTTATATTTATGAATATTATATTCATGATTTATATGTATATATACATACATGCATATACTTATATTCCCACATTAGAATGTAAACTCATTTCCAGTAGGGATTACTTTAATTATAATTGCATCTGCAGTGCCTAACACACTTTTGGTCTTGTTAAGTTATGTCCAACTGTTCATGACCCTGTATGGGGTTTTCTTGGCAAAGGTGCTGTTGTGGTTTGCTATTTCTTTTCCTAGTGTATAAGGGAAACAGAGGTTAAATGACTTGCCCAGGGTCACATGGCTAGTAAGTGTCTGAGGTCAAATTTGACCTTGGATCTTTCTGGTTCCAGACCTAGTACTTAATCTAATGAGCCATCTAGCTGCCTCTAGTTTTTGGCATATACTAGATGTTTAATCAATACTTGTTTAATTAAATTGAATTGAAATGAAAGCAAATTCAAATTATTTCAGTTTTTCTGCTGAAGTCTCATGTAACATTCTTTCTGTGGTATTCACATATAACATGGTTTCTTGGTAGCATCAGTACCAACTGGTGGTCACTTGATAACTAGTATCACTGCTTGCAGTCATTCCCTTCTCTCTGCCCTCCGACATCCTGCATACCTCCAGCAGATTACTTTTTCTAGAACTCTTACTTCATCATGTCACTGCCTTGCACCAAAACCTTGCAATAGTGCCCTATTGCCAATGTAGTATTCTCCAGACTTCTTTCCACAGAACTGTAGTATTTCACATCACATGAATAGGAGATTTATGAGAATATAATGCTGCTAATAACATCATCCCTTCTAAATATAAAATTTGAAGTAATATGTATACTGAAATAAGAGAAAGAGGAGAAGAACTGTATTTACAATGCTTGAGAAAGGCATATGGGTCCATATAAATCTTAACCATGCAGTCAGTTCAACATTATATCATCCTTTACTTTAGAATATATTGTCCCCTTGTACTATTACAGTTTTGTCAAACTCCAACCCTGTATTGCTTCCACTATTCACTTCTTAAATAGTCTTGGAGGAAGTCAAATAAGTATTCTAACTGTGGCACTTATAAATGGATGTTAGCTAATTTCATCTGGGGCCTTACCACATCCAGGCAAGGGGGGACTTCCTTAAGTCTTCACTTAGAATTAATCCTCCCTTCTTTCTAATTGATTCTCAGTCTCCCTTAGTGACTGTTGTCAACGTTTTCTTTCTTCAAGCCCACTCCCCTACCAGTGCATACCTTTCTCCAAAACTTCTCAGAAGAGTATCTATAGGTCATTTACAATTCTCTTGCTCAGATGATTATTCATTCTCAGTCTTTTTTTATTGATTGTTATCAGTATAATGCTTGATACCTGTGGTGTTACCTGTGGCTTTGTCCTGGGCCAGCTTTTCTTCTTCTCTACTGTCAGTGATTCAGTCAGCTTTCATGCATCTAAATATCATTTTGATACTGATGACTCCTATATCTATATATACAGTCGTAATATCCCTCCTGATTGTAACAACAAGCACCCTAGCATACCCAGGTGCTAACACAGGTTCTTAGATCTGCTTTTCTAAAGGAAAGCAATTGTAAAGGGGTTGACAATCTTACTTTTATAAGTACAGACAGAGAAAATAACACAAATCAACAGACCCAAGGCAATATAGTTACCAGAGAGAGAAGCACCAACATCTGGGTTTTAAAAGCCAGGGGGCTCCTTAATGGCTACCTAGAGTCTCACCTGGCTACATCACTCTAACATTTTTCCCATAAGTCAGCCCAAAAGTAAAATGCTAACCTCAGAGGTATATGTACACATACATATACATATACATACACACATACATATATATACACACATACATACATATATGTATATATACACATATATACATATATATGTGTGTGTATATATATACATATATATACACTTCTTCAGGGTTGGAGGGCATCACAGCTGTCCTGACCCACTGCCTGATTACAGAATAACAAAAGTTGTGGTCCTTGCTGAAAAACGAGCCTCCCCTAATCAAGCTTCTCTTGTTGGGCTCCATGTGAGGCCTGTTAATGAGCGGAGAAGATCTTCAACTCTCATTAATATTACACTGAGCTCCATCAGCTCATCAGTTGATCATCTATTGCCTATTAGACATTTCTGAGTGGATGTCCTATAGGAATTTTAAACCTAAAATGTCCGGAAACTAGTTCATTATGCTTTCCTCAAAACTCACCTCTCTTCCTAATTACTCTCTCAATCAAGGGCAAGGCTATTCTTCAGTCACCTAGGTTTATGCCCTTTGAGTCATCCTTGACTCTTACTCTTCTTTGCCCCATATCACCAGTTAGTTGTCAAGTCCTGCCAGTTCTACTTATACAACATCTATTACATCATCCCATTCTTTCTACTCCAATGACTATTACCCTGAGTTCAGGACCTTATGCCCTCTCCCCTTTGCTGGTATAATACATGCCTAATATGTTTCCTGCCATCAGGCTCCCTCTTCTTTAATCCATACTCCTGCTAAAGAGGTTTACCTAGAGCATAGGTCTATGTTACTTCTTTACTTAATAAACTCTAGTGTCTCTCTCCTGCCTCTAGGATGAAATACAAGGTCCTTCACAATCTGCCTCCAGTCTCTTTTTTTAGCCTTTGTTTTGTTTCATCCCCCTTTTGTGCGCTTTGTGCACTTTCCATGCCGTATGTTAGAGTTTGTGCACAGTCTGTCCTTATCTTAAGCGTGGAGGTCGGCTCATAGGTTAACTCCCACAATCAGCTTTTCCTGATTGCCCCATCAATTTATATTCCTCCTCGTTTCAGGAAATTGTATTGTATTTATTTTGTATTTACTTGTATGTATTTGTGTTATTTCCTCCATTAGACTGTAAGGTCCTTGAAGGTAGTTACTGTTTCATTTTGTCTTTGTATCCCCTATGCTGAACACAGTACCTCTCGCAAAAGTAGGTGCTCATAAACACTGATTGATGGATTCCAGTACTAGCTTGATGGAAGGGTAGAGGGGAAGCTGTGAGAAAGAGATCCTAATTGAGGGAATCCCTTCAGCTTGCTTTGAAGTATGTGAATGAATCCACCAGAAAGAAACAGAGGCATCTAGGCAGGGAGGAGAATTCAAGGAT
Organism: Pseudochirops corinnae; assembly: GCA_028646515.1. NCBI lineage: Eukaryota > Metazoa > Chordata > Mammalia > Diprotodontia > Pseudocheiridae > Pseudochirops > Pseudochirops corinnae. The sequence goes on along the minus strand of CM053587.1, from coordinate 39,837,500 downwards.
GAGATGGTGGTATGCAGATGGATTCTCATGGTAACAAAGCTAGTGCCTCATGGTAACAGAGTTTATATTGCATTCAGATTTCCATTACCCAATATGACACCCCTTTCGTTCTTAAGTAAATGCTACTAAGAATTCCTCACTTCTGCCAACATTTTATGATCATTTTTCGGGTGGAAAGATGATCCTTGGTTTGGTTTCAGGACCTACTACTACACCTTTGTCATCATTGCAATTTCTTTCTCTGTCCACTCCCCACCCTCTGCTGATGCTATAGGAATCAAGTCTCAAAGTCACTTAACAAATAGGAGGGTTTTACACAAGGATAAAGGATAGTGAAGGACCCCAAATTAAGTTTCTTCTTTCTAATTTGAAGCTATACTTTTGACAACTATAGACTAGTCAATAAGGAGTCTGTCTCTCAAAAACAAGCTAATTTCTTTTATCCCTTGTTTACATTTCAAAGATTCTACTCAGTTCTACTCTTTTCAAAAGGAATGTTTGAAATAAACCTTGACTCTATTAAAGAGCCAATTTATTTCTCCACTAAGATACAGTTATTTTGCATTTTAGTATATGGTATTCCATGCTTCCTTTTTCTTATACTAATTGTAGCATATTTGTGTGTGATTCTGACCATAATTCCTTGGTCCAAGGACTCTTTCTTATTTGTTTCCTGCAGTATGTTTTCTTTGACCTGAAAGCTCTGGATTATAACTATGACATTCCTAAATGTTTTCACTTTAGGGTTTTTCTCAGGAAGTGATGAGTGAATTCTGTTTTTATTTTGTCCTCCAGTTTGAATAGATTTAAGCTTTTTTTTTTTTAGATTTCTTGAAATATAGTATTTGTGTTTTTTATCTGGTAATGATTTTTCAGGGAGTCTAAAACGTCTTAAACTATCTCTCAGAACACTATATCAAGAAAGGCTCCAGTTATGCTTCTCTTCACTTATGACTTGACTCACTCTTCAGTTTACTCTTCTACCTCCTGGAGAGCTGCCTTGAACCTGCTGAGGTATCCTTTCTCTGCTACCCATGGTTTTCAGCTCCTCTTTGTATTTTTGTTCCCCCATTAGAATACAATTTCTCAAAGGTAGAGATTTTCTTATTTGTTTGTGTTTGTATCTCCAGTGCTTGCCACAGTGGTGACTGGCACATAGTAAATAATAAGTTTTCTCTCTCTCTCTCTCTCTCTCTCTCTCTGTCTTACCTTTTTGTATTTGTGTCCCTGACACTTAACAGTGCTTAATAGATAGTAAGAATTTAATAAATGCTTGCAGTTTCACTCACTCTCTCATTTATTCAGATCCCATCTTCTTTGTGAAGCCTGATCACCCCAGCCCAAGCTGTTTTCTACTTTTCTAAATTCTCATGAAACTTATTATCAGTGTAGCATATAGTTTCTGGTCGCACACTTCCAAACCCTACAGACACTGGCAAGTTGATTCCCTAGAAGTCAGTTACTTCGTTTTCCCTAAGGGTTCTAGGATCACCCTAATAGGCCTGAGGTATCTTTCTAATACTGTCTCTCTCAAGGCCCAATCTGTTGTGCTCCCATCATTATTGATTATCAGTGATTAATACACTTATATGACTTCAATTATTGTCAGTTTTAAAATGGGTTATTTGTCGATAAAGTATAAGAAGAAGTAGGAGTTCACCCTTCTCCATCACCTTGCTTTCTGTGGAAAGTAGGCTCAAATTTACATAGTTACTACCAACCGTGTCCTAACTGTACCCTCTACCATGTTCATTGCAGGCTTGGCATAGCCAATGGACCAGTCACTCTTTTGCCTTCAGCACATGGTGTCTTAGCTGTTGGGTCATTTCATTGCTAGGCTGAGTCAGGCAGATTGCTCCTCATTGTGACAGGGGAGCTCCCCAGATCAGTGCTTCCCACCTCAGTGTTCCCTCAACACTCTCTGGAGCTATTGGTAGACTCTATTATGATTTCCACTTGCTGGACTTCTGGTGGCCTTTTAACATTTTGAATCTAATGAGGTTATGATCTAATCCATTCTGTCTGTAGTATGGTGTTTGTTTCTTTTGTTTCAAAAGGAATCAACTTTGGAGTCAGAGCTGGATTTAACTTCTGCCTCTGACATAAACTAACTTTATGACCATAGACAAGTCTTTTAATGTACAAGTGCCCAGAAGTTTACAAATTATAAGCAAATTGTAAATTAGTATTAGTTGGGGGAGTCTCCCATCAGTGAAATCATAGGTTTGAAACCCTCCCTTCTCTTTTTTCAAAGTTTTATTTTAGACTCAAATGCCAGAACACAAATACAGAATAGAGAAAAGAAACAAAAACATATCATAAACTTAAATATTGGAATTTAAATACAAAGTTAGGGGGAAAAAGCATCCTGTGTGCATAGCAGAACATAAGAGAAGATTCAAAATATGTAACAATAGATTTTTATTTCAAGAAAGCCTATATGATAAATAATACACGTTGTATTGAGAATTGTCCTTCTTTGCTTCCTTGTGAGTTTTCTTTTGTTCTCTGCTGTGCAGTTTTTTTACTTTGTTCTTTTTTTCCCTCCCCCCAAAATCCCTCCAGAAGGCCACAATACATTTTAGATATGTTTCTCTATAGCTATATATGTGCACATATGCATACATAGACATACTTTCCCAAACCTATTCTACTCCTGATCTTTGTTTTTTAATGTATGATTATATCTCTTGTTTCCTATCCCTCCTGCCTCTTCTACTTTACTTCTACCCAGTACCTTGCCCTCCTTTCACTTGCCTACCTCCCTCCAAGGGTCCCTCCCTTAACCTCCCATTCCTATAAATGTAAACACCCTTCTATAGCCGTATTTTACCTGATCCCTCACCTTCTTCTCTAGAAATTCCTCCCTTGTCCTCTCCCCCCTCCCTATGCCCTTACCATTTTATTTCTTCTGAATTTAGAAGACTTTTATACTCTTCTAAATATATATGTATTGTTTCCTCTTAAATCCATGCCCAGTGAAAGTAGATTACCAGAACTACCAACCCTCCTCTCCCATCTAATTTCTCTGTATCAATTCTTCCTTTTGTGCCTCAGATAATTACTCTTTTAAGCTCTTCCTAAATGGTTTTACTTTTAAAATTCATATCATTCTCGTTTACCCCCAATCTTTCTTATAAACTACCCAATTATTGATAAGAATCTTAGACATCCATTTTATGTATATAAAAAGTAAACAGTCTATTCTTATGGATCTCTTATAATCAGTCTTTTTTATGATTCTCCCTTCTCCAAGTACTAAAGTAAAAGATCTCTTGCAGCTGCATCTGTTTTCTCATGTCAGGATCAAGACCCTACAGAAAGAGAGTTCTAGAGGGCTTCAATGGTGTACTCTAGGGCTAATCTCATTCCAATTTTTTCCGGCAACGGATTTGGAACCCTTGGAAAACCAATATATATTTTTTCAAAAAGAGACTTCTGTTACTATTTGATATCATATTGGGAGAATTTCCGTCAATATCAGACATAAACCCTTGAACACACAGCATATTAATCCCAAGGAACCATTAAAATTTTGATGACTCAAGCTGTTGTGCTTTGAAAAGATGCACAGAGATTTTAATGTTGTTATTGGAAAGTGGAATGTTATTATTATTAAATCATTGTGTACTAAATCATATTCTATTTTAACAGCCTATTTAATGACCCTGTACTTGTCCATTCATCAAGTATGAGGCTGGAGCTATGCTTCAGAAATTGTATCATATCCATGGTTCACAGGGACACCAATTTTCTTCAGATGGTGGATCATGCAAGCTCTTGAACTATGTCAAAACCAAGAGAAATAGTACATAGTGCAAAAACGTGAGTTCACAGCATCTTACTGACCTCAAGGATGACATTCCTTCTCCAGGTCAGCTTTGAAATATCTGTGTATTTCTCTTTCTGAATTTGCTAAGTGTCATGAATTGAGAATGGACTATAAAGATATCAAAACTATTCATGATAAAGTAAAAGTAATTAGATAAAATTTTTAAAAAAGAAAAAAAAACTATCCATGAGGAGTAGAGCTTAGAGAACACAGCCATAGCAAGCATGCCCCAGACTCTTGGGGGGAGGGGAAAGAATGGGAAGAAGGGAATCTGATGAGCTTGCTTTATTTTCTAGATTTGGTTGTATCGCATGAAGCAGAGGAAGAGGGAGGTTAGAAAGGGCAGAGCCAGGGGTTGATTAAGGATCCAGCACAACAATTATTACAATATACATATCCAGGGGAAATCCTATGCACAATTGTGACATTAGGCAAGATGTTTTCACCTCCTCCAGCCTCCCCTCTCTCTGTTCTTTCCCTTTATGTTGCCCCTTCTTCACTACCACTCCCTTAAACCTTCCGCACTTTCATGTACTCTTTACAGTTTGCTTTCTTGAAATCTGTCTTCAGAAAAGGATCAAGTAAATATATCATACCAAGATCTAAATGACTGATGAAGCTTTAATGCACAACCTAAATTTCGTTTTAATAGGAAACAAGCTCTTAAGATAAAGAAATTAATCTCTTAGAGATGGAATTCCAGACCTCAATGAGCCAATGTTGGAGGTATTTTGAGGGTGCAAAGGAGACTGTCCCAGTGCCCCATCCCATCACCCAGGTGACCTCCTGTTAGGCCAAATATGTCTATATTACAGGATATATTGTTATTCTCAACTCAGTAAAGGACAGGTGAAAAAGACAGATGTACATACTGTGCTTCAGATCTAGGTGACTTGTTTTAAGTCCATATATATATATATATATATTCTCCCTGTGTGAATAGATCACAAATGAAAATTAAGACTGCAGTTTGCAACACTGTATTTTTGCTTTTTTGTAAACTGGTCTTGATCTTGTCTATCTTTTCCAGTGGAATCTATAAGAAAAACTAATCTTCAAGTGGAAGAAAACATTTAAAGAAAGAAAATTTCCTCCCAAAAAAAGCAAAAAAAAAATTTAAAAAAATTTAAAAATTTAAATTTACCTCTAAAAAAAAGCAAAAAAAAAAAAATTTAAAAAAATTTAAAAAAATTAAATTTTGGGGCAGCTAGGTGGTGCAGTGAATAGAGCACCAGCCCTGGAGTCAGGAGGACCTGAGTTCAAATCTGGCCTCAGACACTTAACATTTACTAGCCATGTGACCTTGGGCAAGTCACTTAACCCCAACTGCCCTGCTTTCCCCCTCCAAAAATCCAAAAAAAAAAAAAAGAAAATTTTCTGAGTATATAGTCTTATGTAAAAAAAAAAAAAAAGTTAGTCTTCAGGATATTTGTTGTTTTAGCCACTGCTAATTTAATTGGTACTCAGTGTCTTAAGTTTCGAAATCTCCATTTAATTGATTTTGGAGGCTTGCCTGGATCATGTTTTGTATTCCTGTCAACCATTTTTAGGCTGTCACTGCTGTGCACCTACTTTTAAGAAGTCCATTACTTTATTTTGTACTGTTAATCACAAGATATTATGGTAACCATAATACATGCAATTAAGTATTACTTAAAGCTTCTTGTATGTTTAATTACATTAAATAATTCTAGTTAGAGATTTGTAAGTGATTTATTTGATTAAGTGAGATTTTTCTCCAACATCTGAGTAGTTACTCCACAGGGTGAGCCCTCTTGGTCTAAACAACAGCACAGAGAGTCTCTGTTGTCCCCCCAACCAAACCCCTCGACTGTACTGGCTACTTTTATCGTTTTTCCATAACTGGTACTGTGTTTCTGCCGAACCATTCATGTTGTCATCCATTTCCCTGGTGACTGATGGAACGTAGCTGGCTAGTTGGAGTCAGGGGTAATTCCATGTGTAGTATAGAAAAGACTTTATTTTGTTTTGGTTGTTGTTTGTTTTGTTTGGGTTTGTTTGTTTCTGGTGTGAAGCTAACTAAGCAATGTAGGGGTCAAATCTGTGCTATTGTACTCAGGGCCATGTTCCAACTTAGTGATCCAAACTTGTTTTCATTTTCCAAGGGCACTAAATTCTAAACACATGATCAACTCAAACAAAATGTGCTCCTTGCTATAGTGAGAAACAAATACTCGTGTGCCGATGATATTTCGCCATTACATACGTGAAATAACAAACTCATTAGAATAAGAAGCTGTGCTGGGAGTTTCCTCAGCAAGCCTTGCTCCAGATTAGTTACTCAGATGGACATGGCTCAGACACTGTCTGTTCTGATCCCTCCATGTTAGACTGAGAATCACTAGGTACCAGACTGTGCGATTCCCCATTTTCTAGGCCTCTCCTGCTCCCGTCTTTAGGCTGAACAGGCCAAGTCTTTTTTTTAATAAGCCGTTCTTTCACTGGCCCTTACCTTTTTTCTGTTAAATTGCCTTTTTTTTTTCCAAAAGAATAGTTGTGGTATTTGAAAATGTCCTAATTTTCACACTGTTGTTTTCCCACCAACCATATGAATGTTTAGTGCAAAGGAGTGATATCATTTGGATGTGGTAAAATTATGAATAGTCAATGACCGGTACTAATAGAGAAGCGTTAGACAGATACAAACAGACCGACAGACAGAGAGAGAGACAGATGATAGAACATTGATGTAGATCTTATTACATGCCAGTCACTTTACTAAGTACTGGGATATAAATACAATCTAACAAGATGACTCCTACTCTCAAGGAGCTTCTATTCTAATGCTGTTGTGTCATTTTTCAGTTGTATCCAACTCTTTGTGACCTCATTTGGGGTTTTCTTGGCTAAGATACTAGAGTAGTTTGCCATTTTCTTCTCTAGCTCATTTTACAGATGAGGAAACTGAGGCAAATAGAGTTAAGTGATTGGCCCAGGGTCACACAGTTCGTGAGTGTCTGAGGCTAGATTTGAAGATGAGCTTTCATCTTCACTCACAAAGATGAATTTTCCTGACCCTAGGCCTGGCACTGTATCCACTTCACCACCTAGCTGCAATACATTTTAATAGAAAAAGACAAAACTAAAAAGAAATGAGTGGAGATAGGAGTTACATCTTAAGGACGTAGAGCAATCCAGAGGGTAAGGTGATCTGGGAGTGAAGTAAGCACAGCAGAGGCTGCTTATGATATAGGATCCTAGTCAGAGACTCACTCACTGATCAGGAGTTCAGACTGATGCATAGTGTAATGGACAAAGTGAAATCAGTAAGACCTGGTTTGGAATCTCTTTTAACACTTAATAGCTGTGTGACCGTAAGTAAGTGTGATCAATGAACTTCTCTGACCCTCAGCTCTCCATTTGTAGAATAAGGCTAATACGACCAATAGTATCTGCTTCACAGGGTAGTGAGGATGGAATGAGATAATGAATATAAAACACTCAGAAAACTTTAAGGCACTGCATAAATGTTAGTCATTATTATCAAATTCACCCCACCCCAACCCCATCTTATTTTATGTAAGAGAAAATTGAGATCTGGAGAGGTTAATGGACCTGTCCAGGGACCCCATAACCAAAGCCATGACTAGCATCCAGGCAGCTTGAATCCAAGTCCAATACTCTATCCATTTCATTATACTTCTGACTGGGAAAAGACTGATTCCTCACCACAATATCTTACTGGGAAGTTCTGGGTCAAATTTCAAGTCCATATATTTACTTAGAAAATACAGTTCTCATTTTTCTCTTGTTTAAAAGTATAATAATAAGAAGAAAAAGAAAAAATATCTTACCAGTTTATAAAGGTCATAAGAAAATGGAATAGATATTGTCTGTCACTTGTTATGATTTCTTTCAGAACAAAATGCTATTGAAGTACAGTATTACTAATAAAGGCAAGGCAAGTTACCACTAACTTTTTTTTTTTGCTTTTTGGAGGGGGGAGGGCAGTGCAATTGGGGTTAAGTGACTTGCCCAAGGTCACACCGCTAGTATGTGTTAAGTTTCTGAGGTCACATTTGAACTCAGGTCCTCCTGACTCCAGGGCTGGTGCTCTATTCACTGTATCACCTAGCCACCCACTAAATTTTTGTATAAGAAGTTCCCAGCCTAGAGTGTATGCATCTCCAGAGGTTATGAGAGTACAGGGAATATTTGGTAAACAAATCAAGTAGGCAGGCATTATTTTTTAAATATTCCAAATATTTTTTTCCTTAATTTTGTTCATTTATTCTCTTAATTTTTAAAATTCTTTCTTGTAACTGATAGTCTTATAACTTATAATCTCTAGTCATATAATGGCAAATAAGTGGTAGATAAGTGGATAGAGTGCTGGAATTGGAGCCAGGAAGACCTGACCATTATTGCATGAGTGACCCTGGGCAAATCACTTACCCTTCCTCAGCTTCCGTTTCCTCATTTCTAAAATGGGGGTAATAATAGCGCTTACCTCACAGGGTTGTTGGGAGGATCAACAAGAACAACCATTGTAAAGCCTTCAAGCACCATACCCATATCAGGTTATTATTATTACAGAATGGCGAATAGTGGTGCCCTGGCTGAGAATTACTGTGCTGTAGGCTTTAAACAAGTCCGTCCGTTCATTTCGGAGCCCTTGGACCTTGAATTCTTAAATCCTTTTTTATGGGTAGAACCCTAACTGTTAATCATTTCACCTGGGGCAGCAGAAATGACCTTTTTAAATGGTGCAGGGAAGAGCAGGCAAGTGCTGAGGAGGCAACAACAATCTGGCTAACCTATGACCTGGCTAATCTGACCAAGATGACTGAGTAGAAGCCCTTTCCTTTTGATATCTCATCTCCCTGTACACACTGTTGATGTGAAATCGAAGTTAAAAGTGAATACAGTTCCCCTCCACAAAGAGCTTGCATTCGCTTAGGGAAGAAGAGGTAATCAAGTGAACTAAAGATCTGGAGAGATACCGCTTTGCCTTCTCCCTTCTTGACTGGGGAGGGGGACATGTATGAACCATCACTGACAGCTTCAGAGGATGTTTGCCCTAAAGGATGGTAATGTCACCAAAGTACAAACTCCCCAAACCTTTGTGCTTTAGCAGAACCTCCTAGCCCTTCCACACCAACTACTGGAAGCTGAACTTCTCCCCACAGTATTGAAAGGTCGATGGATTCTGGGAGCACTGTGCAGGAACCGACTCCAGGAGGAGAGGGCAAGATAAGTGGTAGAAGGAAAGAAGGAAGGAAGGAAGATTATTAAAACTCTCTATGGTGTCCGCCAGTCCTGACACCCTCTCTGTCTATGGTTTTCGGGGACAATAATACAGTTGAGAGCCATGATCTTGTAACAGTAAGCACCCTAGCATGCCTAGGGCGGCTACTAGCACAGGTTCTTAGATCTGCTTTTCTAAAGGAAAGCAACTCAAAATGGGTTAACAATCTTACTTTAATCAAACATATCATGTACCTAGTTCAGGG
>CM053587.1:39798595-39827694 GCA_028646515.1 Pseudochirops corinnae | reverse complement strand
TGTGGAGATGTTCTACGTAACTATACATGTACAGCCTGTATTGAATTGCTTGTCTTTCCAATGGGGGTGGGTGATGAGGGAGGAAGGGAAAGAATCTGGAATTTAAAGTTCTATAATCAAATGTTAAAAATATATGTGTGTGTGTATATATACATATATATGTATATATACATATATAATAATAATAATAATAACAATTATTATTATTAACTACATTCAACTAGGAATTAAGATATAGAGGCACTGGGATAGGGAGATCCATCTTGCCCTACCGGAAACTTAGAGGGGTGATGGGGGAGGATATAGGACAGAGCAGATTGGGGGAGAGGTTATACAGTGGGGTGGCTGTTTTGGGGTGGTGGATGGGAGAAAGATGGGGAGAAAATTTTTAACTCAAAATTTCGTGGAAATGAATGATGTAAACAAGAAAATAAATTAATTAATTTAATAAAAAAAGAATATTCAACGAGAGTAGATACTAAAGACACTTTAAGTTAATTAAGCTGAGCAAAGCTTGTCTGAATTACCCAATATAATCCACCAAGCGAGAGTCAGAGTGCCCCTGAAGCTTCTTGTAGCTGTCTTGTTTTTAAGTGATGAGAAAATGACAATAACAAAATGACATCCACCCGGAGCCAACAAATTCTTAAAAGTCTCAACACCTTTTAGAGGATAAAATACCTAATTTGCATGATGGGGGGTAGAAGTTAAGATATTGTTCCTACCATAGAGGCCCAGTGGTTTCCCAGTCATCGTTATCTTTGAACTGTATCCAGCATTGATAGTATGAGTCACTATCTTTTCCTTGATACATTCTTCTTCCTTTGCTTCCAGTCTTTCCTTGATTCTTTTCTGTTCTTTCTCATTCTCTGTTCATTATTTCCCTTCTCCCCATTCACAAGACAATTACCTTACTTCAGACCCTCTTAAACTTTTACCTAGACTATTGCATTAGCTTCTCAATTGTTTTTCTGCTTTCAGTCTCTCTCCTCTCTAATTCATGTCCAAATAATTGCCAAATAACAGGTTTGACCACAACACTCCCTAAGCTCTTGAATCTTCAGTGGCTTCCTGTTGTCTCTAGGATAAAATACAAACCCTTCATCTTGGCATTTGAAGTCATTGTTAAGCTGACTGTAGCCTACCATTTAAGATTTATTTCATATTGCTCACCTGCATGCTGTTCCCCAAATACAGCATTACATCTCCTGACAATGCCCCTCATCTCTGACTCTTTGAATCCTTAACTTCCTTTGAGGTGCAGCTCAAGGGCTACTTTCCAGAGGAGACTTTCTTTATCTTACTAGTTATTAGAGCACTCCCCTACTTTAAAATAGTCTGTATACATATTTAAAAATCTTTGTACATGCATCATTCCATTAGAATATAAGTTCCTCACGAGCAGTGCCTGTTTCTCATTTTTTTTTCATGTCTCTAGCCCCTATCAGAGTGCCTCATGTTAAGCATAGGACTGGACCTGTGATTTCATTGGTTTAAGGTAGTTTCAGAGAAGTAAACTCTCTATACCACAGTACTTAATTCCCTCCCTCCATATCCCCCCCCCAAAAAGCTAAAGAGTTTTATACCAGCATAATAAACTGCAGGGGAGGGGAGAATTGCATTTAATCTTCCTCCTTGTTCATTCCTCTTCTTGAAATTATTCCTCTTTGACCTTTCTTTTCTAGCACATGCAGTAAAGCAGACAAATGTGCTGCATAGAGTCTAAGTGCACTATGGACAGATATTCAATACCTGCTTTAGAACTCTTGAGATGCCTCCCTCATAGTGGATTGACTTCTGCAGAATTGAGGCTACTGTTCTCCAAATCTAAGACACACTTTTCAACTTAATCTGCATTATTATCATTATCCCAAGTCCAGATAATCATCATAATAGTAAATCAAGTCTCCATATATAGTATGTGAGTGGTTGGGGATAGAGTACTGGGCCTGGAGTTAGGAAGACTTACCTTCCAGAGCTCAAGTCTGTCCTCAAACACTTACTAGATATGTGACCCTGGACAAGTCACTTAACCTTGTTTGCCTCAGTTTCTTGATCTGTAAAATGAGCTGAAAAAAGAAACGGCAAACCGCTCCAGTATCTTTGCCAAGAACACCTCAAATGGGGTCACATAAAGTTAGACATGATTGAAAAACAACACAAACATTTATATACGGTGCCAGGCGCTGTGCTAAGCATTTTACAATTGTTATCTCATTTGATCCTCACAACAACCACAGGAAGTAGATTATCTGCTTGCTCTTTTCTCCCCAATTGTTAAACATTAATTTTTCTTCTTTCCATCTTAGTACCCTACTCCCTACCCCCAACCCTTGCAACAAATAAACATAGTGAAAAAAATGCCATTTTTGCCTTGTTAAAAATGTTGTATCATTCCCTTCCCCATTCCTTTATTGTACATAAAATAACTGGTGTATGTGCACAGGCATATTGTGTTGTTTTTTTTTTTTTAACTAAATGGCCAATGGTGTGTTTTGATCAGCACCAAATGGAGATGGGGAGGGGAAAAAAGAAACTGGTTCTGTGAAAATATCCCTTTTCTCTGTTAGTGGCATGCTCATTCAACTTTTATCTTTATATTCCAGTAAGTTATTTTGCTCTCACTGTTTAACAACAACAACAAAATCCACAAAAAAAATCCTTGCATACCTCGTTTGATTGGATAATTTCAATGTTTTTCTTTTATCATTGTAAAACTAAGGATAATTTTATAATTTTTTTAGGTAGCTGTTACAATTAGGGCAATCTCTGTATCTCGGTAGGGATAAATTACCATAAAGAAATTGATCCTAGATAGTTTTCCCTTCAAGTCAAACATTTTGTTGTTTAAATAAACTTCTGGTTTAAAAAAATGTTGTATCATTCTGCATTAGTCCATCTCCTCTGATAGCAGGAGTAGGCCTACTCTGATATGAGACAATAGTCTTTGTTATTGGTCCTCTGGGATCACAGTTGATTAGTGTATTGATTAGAATTCTTATGTCTTTCAAAATTATTCGTTTTTTCAATGCTAATGTTGTATAAATTGTTCTCTTTGTTCTGATTACTTTACTTTGCATCAGTTCAAAATAGTCTCATCAGTTTTCTCTGAAACTGTTTCCTTAATCTCATAGCACAATAGTAGTTCATTGCATTTATATACCATCATTTGTTCAGCTGTTTCCGAATTGACGTCATCTATTTTCCCTTGAGGAGCAGCCCCAGGCCTTGAGTGAGAAAGACAGATACATCTTTCTGAATTGAAATCCTGCCTCAGACACTTACTAGCTGTATGACCCTGGGCAAGTCACTTAACCCTGTTTGCCTCAGCTTTCTTATCTGTAAAATGAACTGGAGAAAGAAATGGAAAGCCACTCTTGTATCTTTGCTAAGAGAATCCCAAATGGAGTCACGAAGAGTTGGATACAACTGAAAAATGACTAAACAAAACTTTTCCTTAAAGGCCTTTGGTATTTAGAAATTCATTACTAAAATTCAAGTGATCCAGAAAGAAGAAGTAGCTCAAGACTTTTCAGTGTTTTTCTACCCATACTTCAGCAAGATGAGGGTGTTGAATGAGTTGGGCCTAGGATAGCATTTGAAATATCAATGAAGAATGTGCCAGGTGGAGGAAAAAGAGTTTACAAAAAGAAGTGAACCTAATGTTATGTTATAGTCTGATCTTTAAATGGAGCCCAGGAGACCAATCAGCACTATTACTGCCAGTTCCGAGGGCATAGTTTGTTAACCATTCTTTTATTTTTTTTTAACAGGTAGGAGACTGTCTACCTTCTGAGAGAGTACCTTATTCTGTGTCCATTGCATTTGTTTTTCTTGTCATTCCATTATAGACCCTTTCCTTTAGATATTGATATGTAACTTGCCTGCTGGTAGTGTTATCCTCAAGACAACAAGTGTTTGTTTTTTGAAAGGGTGAAATGGGAATGACCTTTCCTGGTGGAAGAGATCCAAACCCTTTGCACAACAGAAGGAGTGAATATCAGTGATGTGTAGGATGATCACATAGATCAAGGAAAGGTTTAGAAGGCCTACGACATGGACCATAAGATTTTATCTCTTCCACTATCTTTGTCACCTGTGACAACATTGACTCTCTGTTAAGGGGGTGGGACACTAGTTCTTACCTTATATCTTCTGTGTTTATACAATGCAGGTGTAATAACATCTGGTTCCCCTTCTTTAATTAGTCATACCTTCAGGTTGACCAGTGTTGGGATGTTAAATTCCTAGTCAACTATTCCTTGATTCTATGATTGATTGATTCATGCTATTTATGCTATGAATAATTTGCACCAGCAATCACTTTCCAGTTTGCACAAATATTAGGACATTGGTCCTGAGTGGCATCCATTGTAGGCATTTCTTTGCTGTTGAAAGCCCCAGTTTCTTTCTCCACAAAGCCCAGATTTCAGGAGTGTTTGGAACCACAGAAATAAGAGTGTCCTTGTGCACAATAAATGACACTTTATTCCTGTATAAATATATCAGCCTTAACCATTAGCATTTCAGTGTTCCCTGATAGCATGTCCCTTCGTTCACCTTCTGATGCCCAAAAACAAAACACACACACCCACACACACACCCACACACACAGAGGCTTGATATAGTCAGACTACCTACTGAAAGAGTAGATGGAGGGCACTAAAGACAAAACTCACCCACAACACAGTTTTGCTTAGGACTAATCCTGACTAAATCAAAGGCTAGGGCTGTAATCCAGCTAAACTAACTCTTGAGTTTAGATTTATGGACACTACTTTCTTAACTAATGTCTTAGAGTACCACTTTTGTCATTTTTCACACACAATTTATTTTCATGAAGAATAATGCACGAAAATTAAGGATCCTGTATTATCGCTACAGATAAAAAGGTATCAATTGAAGAAGGCAATGAAAGTATAAATAAGTCAGGCACTTTATGCTTAAGAAACTTAGTAAGGAATATAAGAAAATTGTTATAATCATAAAATAAAGTTGAATATAAGTACATACAAGCAGTATCAATTTGGTGATCTAAAATTCCTAGATGGCAGAAGTTATTTCTAATGAAGGGAGATCAGGGAAAACATCAATGGAGGTCATGACTTTTAAGTCAGATCTGAAAGTATTAAAGCATATTATAATAAGATAATAAATATTCTTCTTATGATTATTATTGTTTTTGTCAGTCTCCTTTTTCAAGGAAGAGAATGACAGTATCATTGCCACGCAATGATGAGGGAATGGAACTTCAAGTTTGTGAAATGATTTGAATAATAGTGAAGAAACCAGAAAGTAGAGGGCATATTTATGGGAAATTAAGTTAACCAGTTGGGTCAAGTAGGGAATGCAAGAAGGTAAGTTTTGTTAGGCAAGGCTGCAAAGGTAGTTTGACATTTGATTGTAGAGGGGCTTTAATGCCTGGCTAAAGTTTTGTATGTGATGTGGTAGGCTGTGTAGAGTCTTTAAAGATTTGCAAATGAGAATGACATGAACATATTAGGGAGATATTTTTCTGGTGGTAATGTGTAGGATAAATTGGAGGTGGAAGAAACTGGAAGCTGGCATATTGGTTACAAGACTTTTGCAATAGTTCAAGCAAGAGATAATGAGGCCCAAGTTAGGGCAGAGGTAGTGGGAATGGAAAGGAGGAGGCTGATTCAAGAGATAGCCCAGGGGTTGTATTACTATTTGGCACAGCAGTGTCTCATTTGTTATTGGAATTAACCAGACAAATCACTCCATCAACTTAGAACGTCCATGCACAACCACCCACAGCACTGAGAGAGAGAGCCATCAATCTGTCAGTCCTTTCTGTGGCTGGGCCAGCTGTGCTTTATGCCTTGTTTGGTAATTCTGTGGAAAATCTTAGCAATATAATGCAAGTATTTTGAACTTATGAAGTTATTATAGTTATTTTCCATTTCTGTCTTTTGGATCTTTTTTTAGCCTGTTATGTAGGCATTGTCCTACCTGTTACATAACTAGGTAGTCCGGTCTTTTGTGGGATCCTTTCAAACTCTCCCATAGTTGTTTTAGTACTCTTAGAGGACTTTGGAAACTGGTCTAAGAGTTAACCCAGAATCAGTGGAACTTCAGGGATTTTTCCTTTACATTCTGGCCTACAAGTGTAAGTTACCTATGCACATATCACACACACACATGCAACTATACAGACACTCTATAAACACACACAAACTCATAACATGCCCATCCTCCAAAGACTTGTCTGATGCATTCATGAATATGTTATTGGCATATTCCTTATTTCTTAATATTAATTGTTAATTATTAAATTGAGCCTCACCTTTTGATCAGTTAGTTATTCTTTTGGAAATATGTCTTCAATTAGTCGATCACAAATAATTTTTGAATACTCACTCTGTATAAAGGATTATACTAGGTGCTGACTTCTTTCCTCACCTTTTAAAATTATTCCACCTTCGCTGGAAAATCAATCTACCTGCCCCCTGAAGCTCATCACTATATCCCTCTGACTGGAACTTGCATATCTAGAGAAGATTACAAATAATAAAGTAAATTTAGCAATATCCTTAGTCTCTTTTTCATTGAAGCCTATTGCTTAGCACAATTCCTGGCATCGAGTAAGTGTTCAGTAAATACCTGTTGATTTGAACTCATAGCATTTATGAAAAATATGATTGTCCATTGATCTCACTTTCTAATTGCATTGACTGACTTATGTAAAACAAATGCTGTAAATGAGAATGATCTAATTCACTAGGAAATTCTTCAATGGTGCAATCCCTACCCTTCAATAAAGCAACATCCTTCTGTCTGCATTATGACTATTGACTTAAAAAAACCCATTCATCCTATTTTTATTCACGTCCAAATTGATTCCTTATTGATAGCATTGAACCACAACTGTGCAGAGGACTGTAGGCAGAGATCCATGGACTAAATTTGACCCATTCAAGAGAAATACTAATTAAGGCAGATTTCAAAGTTCACAATATTGCAAAACATTTCTTCCACATTTTTTCCCTTATCAAAAACGTTTTTAATTTAACATTTTGGATCATGTTGATCCAAAAATTGAATTCTGCTTCCACTCCTAATCTCCACCCCCCCCCCCCCAAACTGTACACCTAAATGTAATGGAATTATGTTTTTTTTTCTTGTTTTGTTTTAATGTTTTGTTGAATCATCCCCAATTCCAGCCAGAGAGAATGCACATTGTAACTGAACCATTAAGTGATAAGTGTTTTTAAAGCGGAAGGTTATGAGTTCTACTTCAGACTTTGGATGAGAGTGAGCATCACTGAGTGTCTGTCTTATATTGAGAATGGCTCTAGATTGACTTTTCTTGTGTGGTCCTAGTTTGCAAAGCCTTCTTCAGAATTCCTGAGTCCCTATATTTCCTAAATGAAATCTGGACTAAAATCTATGACATCTACCCACTATTACTGAATGTTATGTCTTTAAATAGTCCAACTTTGAGCATTCAGACTGGCACTTTTGTGTAGATGAAATTTGAATTTTCTTCTCCCTTGTTTGAAGTTTATTCCTTTTATTCTGAAAGCTTCTTCGACTATGATTAACTGAGTTAATTCCTTAAAGTCAAATACTATTTTATTTAAGATGTTAGTAACCTAAGACTTGAAGCCAATACTATTTTATGCTTGGTATATCCTTTCAATGAATTCCAAAAATAGCACAAAAAAATCCCCAAACCAAGCAATAACCCTACTACGTGTCCCTTATCCTTGACTCAAACATTTCTTGAGATTCATTAAAAATCCAACATGCCACAATGGATTAAAACCTTCTCCCTTCCCCTGTCACACATACAAAAGTGTCACCCTTTTGGATTTTCTGCATTAAGCCCCTATTAGATTTCAGGAGAGTTAATATCTTGTTTCACCTGTGCTGGTGTATTTGCTTTATATCCTTGTAAATTTATACAGCTGGTAAGCATACATTCTGAAGGAAATGTAGGCTGTTCCTTCCATGATGTTGTTATTGTTTTGTCTATCAGTACAAGTTTTCATGTTAAATATGCCAGGATGATGGTTTTTTCTTTTTTTTTTTAAGACCCTTGAAGTTTTCTTGAATTTTACTTTTTCTCAGAATAGCTTTTCTAAGCAGTGAGATATTAGGTACTTGTGTATATGGGGGAAAGGGTGGTTACATGATATAAGCAATAAGAGACAGAAGTTGGAAGAAAGAGACACATAAAATTCAGCCTAGGTAAGCAATAGATAGGTGCTTTTGTCAGCACAGCATGATAAATGAAAGGGCCCCAGTGGCCCTCTTATTTGTTTAGGCCTCCTATTTCTGCAGCAACTCTGCACAAAACTAGCATTGAAGTATCTACCACTAAAACATAACATAACCTAACAATGATCAGCCCACAGGGCATTTCCAAGAGAAGGCTAGATTGTTTTGCTGGGGAAGTACCCTAGCTCTAGATGTCCTGAGACATAAAGAAAAGCATGGATTGCGGAAGACTTTCCAGTACATTAGTCGTATTTGAAAGGAACTGACCACTCTTACATTAATATTGCCTTGTCCTCCAGAACGACATATGGGAAAACACTGTATGAGCCTGTCTGCAGAACTCTTGTTTCTTCTTTCTCATCTTGAGACCAAGAGGGTTGAAGCAAGAAACAGGATCAGACTCAGGAGTCCTGGGTCTGAGAGGGTTTTGCATATGCTTTTGTAGCTCCTTCAGTCCCATGCCATGCAAATGACTGAACAATTATAGCCCCTTGTTTGTTTTGTATGTGTGTGTGTGTGTGTGTGTGTGTGTGCGCACGCGTGCGCACTATTTGTAAAACCACTACAGAATGTTTACATTGCTAACTGTAGTGACTTTAAACATTTTGTACAGCACCTAGGCCATTTGTCGTTAAGCAATTCTCAGCTAATGGCTTTAAAGTGCTCTTACTATTGTGACTTCAGAGGATATTTCAGTGTCATCAAAAAGACTGTTATTTACGCTGTGTTGAATTCACTTTTTTCACATCTTATATTTTAAGCAAAGACAAACAGACCAGTCAATTTAGTAAATGTTAGTAAGTTAGTAAATGAAAATGAAAAATCTGTGAAAAGTCCCTTGTGAGAATTCTTGGGGATAAAGAGCATGAAAGTATTTAAATACATATAATATTTTTGTTCCTTTGTTGTTCAGTTATGTCCAATTCTTCATGACCCCATTTGGGGTTTTCTTAGCAAAGATAGTGGAGAGGTTCACTGTTTCCTTCTCCAGCTCATTTTACAGATGAGGAAACTGAGGCAAACAGGGTTAAGTGACTTGCCAGGGGTCACACAGCTAGTAAGTGGCTGAGGCCAGATTTGAACTCAGGAAGATAGGTCTTCCTCACTTTGTTTTGGGTATTCTATTCACTGTGTTGTCCAGCTTCCCAGTTTTGTTCCTAATCATACCACATAAGTGAAGTAAGAATTAAGCTCTTTCAGTTGTTTTTAAGTTAACTTTTCTCTAATGATGCCTTTTGTTATGCTATTTATGTAAGTTCAGATTACATAGAATGAGGAGGAGGACGAGGAGGAGGATACTTTACATGTGTGCAGTCTTTGAAATTTTGGGAAATTTTGGAAATTTGGAAAAGTCCTCACTCACTCATGTGAACTCTTGTTTACCAGGCAGGTGAGGAGTGGGAAGAGCATTGGACTGGTAAAACTTGCATTTGGGTCAACTTTGATTTTCTTTGCAACTTTGGACAAGTTGCTTCTCTTTACCTCACTATTGTGATATGTAAAACAAGACTGATAATACTTACTTTGTCAAGTTTACAAAGGTATTATAAGGATAAAATGCAAAAAATGTAAATGAATAGAGATTTAGTAAAGTAGCACAATTTAAAATAAATTCACAAAAAGTTGTTAATATTTTTATTTAGCAATAACAAAAACCACATGGAAATGATAGAAAAATAAATGGCATTTATAATAACAATAGAATGCCTGAAATATCTGGGAATCAGCCTACTGATGTATACCCCAAATTTATATAAATAAATTTCAAAACACTCTTTACTAAGTGAAGAAATGAAAATATCTAGTAGGGTATTCATTGTTGGATTTCACCAATATAATAAAAATTATGACACTAAGTAAATTGATTTATAGCTTTCATGCATAACAAGCAAACACCAAAGGATCACTTCATAGAAACAGGAAAAATAATAAGAAAATTCAAATAGAAGGGTATAATATCTAGAGTGTAGAGTAAAATAGTGTGGAGGGAGTAAAAAAAATGACAGAGGAATGGCCCCTTTTTATTTTTAAATGAGAAAGTTAAGTGTTAAATACAATTAGCATTTTTATTTTACAGAGGTTTCCAAAGTGGGCAATACCACTCCCTGGGGGTTGCTGGAATGATGGGGTGGGTGCGGTAGTAGCAACTGGAAGGCATTGAATAAAAATTCAGAAATTCATAAGGAAAGAAGAGAATTTTGAAAAACCATTCATATATTTCATTTGTTATATAACAGAGTTAAAATCACAGGGATTATGTTATTTTCCAAATAAACACACAAAATGCAAATTTTGTCTACCCACAGGTCTTAACAAGCAAGTGTTGGCAGATAAGCATGTCATACATCGTTGGGAAGTCCAGCATGCATTGGCAGGAATATTTCTGTGTAATGACTTGCTTCCAAAAAAATACTGTATGGTTTTATGATACAATATTGCATCATCCAAATTTCAGTGCAGAGAAAAACCCACAAATTTACAATAAATGATTATAATTAATATACATTGTAAAATTTACATTTTTGAAATTATACAATTTAAAAACATGAAAAGCTTAAAGAAAATAGATTTCGGGGGGAGTGCTGAATAATTTATTTAAAAGGGCAGTAGGCCAAAGGGGAAAAAGAAACCTAATACAATAGATAAAACTACTTTTGTTAAAGAAAAGGAAGAGGAAAACTACAATATAGAACACGAAATTCTGAATCTTTGTTAAATAGAGCTTTCTTTTCTTTTTAAATATGTAATAAATTCAATGTATAACTTTTAAAGCTATCCTGATTTTCTGTGACTTCTTCTGGTTGTCCTTCTGTTGCCTTCTAACTTTGGTTTATTTGTTTCATTTGGGAATTCCATGCCTATTCTCACATTTCTTTCATCTCCCTCTTCCCCCAGTTGAAAAAGAAAAAAGAAAAGAAAAGAAAAGAAAAATCCTCGTAGTAAATACACATAGTCAAGTGAAGGGGATTGCCCCACTGACCACGTACAAGATGAATGTCTTATTTCATATCCTGAGTCTATCATTTTTCTGCCAAGAGGCGTATTTCATCATCAGGACTCTGAATCACAGTGTGTAATCGGATTCATGATATTTCTTAAGTAGGTTTGCTTTGTTTTGTTTTGTTTTTTGGAGGGGAGAAGATAAAGCAATTGGGATTAAGTGATTTGCCCAAGGTCACACAGCTGGTGACTGTGTCAAGTGTCTGTAGGCACATTTGGACTCACATCCTCCTGACTTCAAGGCTGCTGCTCTTCTCACTGCGCCACCTAGTGGCCGCAGTTTTTCTTTATGTTGTTATTATTGTAGAAATTGTTTCTATGGTTCTATCACTTCAGTCTGCATCTGTTTATGTAACTCTTTTGGAGTCTCTTCAAAACTATCATTTTATCATCTTTTACAGTATAATACAGTTCTGTTATATTCATATAGCATAAGTAAGTGCCGTCATTCCCAGATTGATGGATACCACCTTAAATTTCAGTTCTTTGCCACTGTAAAAAAAAATTCTACAAATATCTTTGTACATATTAGCCCCTTTTCTCTTTCTATAATCTCTTTGATGTCTAGGACTGGTAGTAATATCACTGGCTTAAAGGTTATGTATAGGTTAGTTCATTTGGGGGCATAGTTCCAAATCAATTTTCAGAATTTCTGGACCAATTCACAGTTCGACCAACAGTGCCTTAATCTGTCTGCTTTCCTAATCCCTCTCCAGCAATTTAATTGGGATTTTTTTTTCTTTTTTTGTCATCTTTATCAATCTAATGTGTATAAAGTGGAACATCAAAATTACTTTATTTCCTTAATCACTAATGTTTGAAGCCTTTTAAAATATTTGGTTGTTGATAGTTTGGATTTCTTCCTTGGACAATTGGTATTTCATATCCTTTGACCATTTAGAAATTGGACAAAAGGCTCTTACAAATTTTAATCAATTCCTGGTATACTTTAAAAACCAAACTTTTATTGAAGAAACTTTCCGTAAATATAGCTTTCCCAGTTAAAAAAGTTTCTCTTCTAAAGTTCATTTCTTCTGTTTTTCCAAAAACTTTTAAATTTTATGTAATCAATGCTGTCCATTTTTATGTTCTGGAATATTCTCTATCCATTGTTTGGCCATGAACTTTTTTTAACCTCTAGATTGGAAACTAAAGGTTTTCCTTACTCCTCTAATATTGTGACCTTTTATATTTTGGCTCTGTATGTATTTGGAACTTATCTTGGCATATAGAGGGAAATGTTGATCTATATCTAATTTATGCCTTACTGCTTTCCAGTTTCCCCAGCATTATTATCTTTTTTTAAAAAAATAGTAATTCCTTACCCCAGTACTTGGAAGCTAAATGGCATAGAGGATAGAGTACCAGTCCTGAAATCAGTAATACACATCCTCCTAAGTTCAAATGCAGTCTCAGACACTTTGCTATGTGACCCTGGGCAAGTACTTCATTGTTTAGTTCATTTAATATATTTTAAAATTTTGTTTATTTATTTGTTTTTAGTTTTCGACTTTCCCTTCTTTTAGATTTTAGCTTCTAAATTTTCTCCCCCTCCTCTCCTCTCTTCTTAAGACAACAAGCAATCTGATATAGGCTATATATGTGAAATCATATTAAACTTATTTCAACATTAATCATGTTGTAAAGAAGAATTAGAATCAAAGGGAAAAACCATGAGAAAGAAGAAAGAGAGAAAAAGAGAGAGACAGAGAAAGAGAGAGACAGAGACAGAGAGACAGAGATAGAGCGAGAGAGAGAGAGAGAGAGAGAAAGAGAGAGAGAAAGAGAGAGAGAATAAAGAGAGAGAGAGAGAGAGACACACACACACACACACAGAGAACATAGTTTGCTTTGATCTGCATTCAGACTCCATAACTCTTTCTCTGGATATGGATAGCATATTCCATCACAAGGCTTTTGGAATTAATTGTCTTATCTCTTTGTATTTCTGAGAAGAGTTTGCCAAAGTTAGTCATCACACAATTTTACTGTTACTGTGTACAATATTCTTCTGGTTCTGCTCACTTAATGCAGCAGCAGTTCATGTAAGTCTTTCCAGATTTTGTTTGAAATTCACCAGCTCATCATTTCTTATGGAACAAAAGTATCCCATTATATTCATATACTACAACTTGTTCAGCCATTCCCCAATTGATAGGCATCCCCTCAATTTCCAATTTTTGGCCACCACAAAAAGAGCTGCTATAAATTTATTTGTACATGTAGGTCCTTTCCCCATTTTTATGACCTCTTTGGGATGCAGACCTAGAAGTGGATCAAAGAGTATGCACAGTTTTATACCCTTTGGTTATAGTTCCAAATTGCTCTCAAGAATGATTGGATCAGTTCATAGCTCTACCAACAATGCATGAGTGTTCCAATTTTCCCATATCTTACATCATTTTCTTATTTTGTCATGTTAGCCAATTTGATTGTTGTGATGTGGTACCTCAGAATTGTTTTAATTGGCATTTCTCTACTTGATAGTGGTTTAGAGCAATTTCATATGCCTATAGATAGCTTCAATTTCTCCATCTGAAATTAGTTCATTAATATTGTATTGAGTGTATCTAATCTGATCTATTGCCAAAGCTCTTTATTTTTTAATCAGAATATATAATTTTGATTTTTACTACTTTAAAGTATTGTTTGGAATTCAGGTTGGTCCATTTTCCAATTAAAAAAAAAATTTCCTGCTGTTCTTTATTTCTTATTTCTCTACTAATTTTATCATATTTTTTTCTAGCTTTTTAGAGTAATTCTTTGGTAGTTTGACTTGTAGGAACTGAAATTCATAAATTATTTTTGGTAGCATTGCCATTTTTTGGATGTTTTAAACTGTATTAAAACAAATGTGGGTGCCACACTTTATCAAAAGCTTTTTCAGTGTATCTTGATGGTAAAAAAAGAGAGAGACAAAATTGAAAGGTAAAACTATAACAACACTGAATTAACAACAAAAAAAATTAAGGCAGGCCAAAAATTTAAAAAAACCTAATAAAATAGATAAAACTAATTTTATTAAAGAAAAAAGAAGAGGCACAATTAGTAGTACCAAAAATGAAAAAAAAAATTTACAACAAACAACAAAAAAAATTATTAAAAACTATTTTATACAACTATATTCCAATAAAAGTGACAGGCTAAATGAAATGAAAGAATATTTATAAAAATATAAAATGCCCAGAACCAAAAATGCTGCAGTTAAGGAACCCAATTAAGAACATAAAGAAATTGAGCAAACCACAAATGAACTCCCCAAAGGGGGAAAAAGCAGACAATATGAGATGAGGGATTTATAAGAAAATTTTATCAAATATTAAAGAATAACTAATTTCAGTATGTAAACTATTTGTGGAAACAGGCTCAAACCTCAAGTCCCCATTCTAAATGTTTTCTCCAATATTAATTGCTAGTGATTACCAGATAGTATCATTTAACTATTTCATATAAATTAACTTTTACAAAGAGATGTTTACTGAGAAGATAGAAGATGAACAAAAGTACAAACTTTTCCTTTCAACATCTGGGGACAAGAAGCCAGAAAGAAACAATTCAAGTGTCATGGAGCCACAAGCAGGATAACACAAGACTTAGCAGCTTCTATATTAAAGGATCAGAAGTTTTGGAATGTGATATTCTGGAGGGCAAAAGAGTAAGGATTACAACCAAGAGTCACCACCTACCCAAACTGGGTATAATCTTTCAGGGGGAAAAATGGATCTTCAATGAAACAGAGGACTTTCAGACATTCTTGATGAAAAGATCAAAGCTGAAGGGAAAATTTGACTTTCAAATACAAGACTCCAGAGAGGCATAAAAAGGTAAATAGGAAAGGGAAATCATAAGGGACTTAATAAGGTTAACCTATTTACATTCCTATATGGGAAGATGATACTTGTAACTCTCAAAAACTTTCTCATTATTAGGGCAGTTAGGAGTATATATAGACAGAGGGAACAGGTGTGAGTTGAATATGAAGGAATGATATCTTAAAAACAAATAAACATTAAGGGGTGAGAAAGAGGAATGCACTAGGAGAAAGGGAAAGGGAGGGTAAATTATCTCACATAAAAAGAGGCAAAAAAAAAGCTTTTACAGTGGAAGGGAGGATGGGGAAGGGGGAAGTGAGTAAACCTTACTCCCATCAGAACTGGCTCAAAGAATAAACACACTCAATTGGGTATAGAACTCTACCTTACCCTACAGGAAAATAGAAGGAGAAGGGGATAGGAGAAGGAGGATGGTGATAGAAGGAAGGGGGAGGAGGTAGTTAGAAACAAAACACTTTTGAGGAGGGACAGGGTGAAAAGAGAGCTAGAATAGAATAAATGGGGATGGAGGGAAATATATTTGGCATTCATAACTGTGAGAACAACTTTGAAGCAAGTTTCTCTGATAAAGGACTCATTTCTCAAAAATGTAGAGAACTGAGTCAAATTTATGAAAAAAAAAATAGGAGCCATTCCCCAATTGATAAATGATCAGGAGATATGAACAGTTTTCAGATCAAGTAAAAAAAGCTATCAATAGCCATATGAGAAGGTGCTATAAATCACTATTGATTAGAGGAATGCAAATTGAAACAATTCTGAGGTATTACCTCCTACCTATTAGATTGGTTAATGGAACAGAAAAGGAGAATGACAAATTTTGGAGGGAATGTGGGGGAAATGAGACATTCGTGTACTGTTGGTGGAGTTGTGAACTGACTCAACTGTTCTTTAGAGCAATTTGGAACTATGCCCAAAGGGCTATAAAACTATATATATAGTTATATATATATAACCTTTGATCTAGCAGTGCCAATACTAGGTCTATATCCAAAAAGAGATAAAAAAGAAACAAAAAGGGAAAAGGACATATGTATGGCTATATTTATAGCATCCCTTTTCTTGTGGCAGGGAGTTGGAAATTGGGAGGATGCCCATCCATTAGAGAATGGCTAAAGAAATTGTGCTATGTGATTGCAATGGAACCCTATTGTACTAGAAGAAATGATGAGCGGAATGCTTTTAGGAAAACTTTTAAAGACTTGCATGAGCTGATACAAAGTGAAATGTACTGTGTACAAAGTAATAGTAGTATTGTAAAAAGATTAGCTAAGTGAATAACTTAGCTATTCTCAGCAATAAAGTGATCCAGGACAACTCTGAGTGACTTATGATGAAAAATGCTGGCCATCCCCAGACAAAGAACTAAGAGTGTCTGAATACAGATTGAAACATAATTTTTTACTTCCTTTATTTTTCTTTCTTTTTTTGATCTATGTTTTCTTTCACAACATGATTAATATGGAAATATGTTTTGCATGACTACACATGTATAATTTATCCTTCATTTCTTGCCTTCTCAATGGTGGAGGGGGAGTAAGGAAGGGAGAGAATTTCGAATTCAAAGTTTTAGAAATGAACGTTAAAAATTGTTTTTGTGTGTAATTGGGGAAAAATAAAATACTAAATTAATTTAAAAGAAATAAAAATGGAAGAAAATTGAATTCTTCTTAAGTATTTATTTTATCAATGAATGCTTTCATTTTTACATATGCTTTTGCATTCCCTATTATGTATGCAGAATGAGCCATTGAAATAGCAGAAGTGAAAATGTAATTCCACATACTTTCCTGTGATTAATTGACTGCTTCAGTTTTGAATGAGGTTTAAGTTTGTTTTCCTCTTTTATATTTTGTAGAAAGCACACATGGGATCTTTCTGTTATTACTGAGTCTTATAAGAACACCCAGATGAGTCTGCCAAGTTTGTCTCTGTCCAGGTGTCTTATTCAACTTAGAAAAGCTGATCCATTTATCCATTTTACAAGTACTCCTGCACAGTAGAAAGTCAAAGAAGGCTTCATCACCATCCCATGTTTCCCCTGAGTGCCAGGAATGACTGTTAACCCTCCAGGAGAGCCTTAGGAGATGTGTAGCAACATTTGTATGCATATAGGTGAGGATGCCAGAAACGCAGGTCCTAATACAAGTTCATAGCCTTGATCCTCACTGAGTACCCAGCAATTGGAGATATTGGCATTTCACTTGATGTTGAAATTGTTGGCATTCAATTACAGGTGGTTACAAGGTGACTTGGCTCAAAACTTAGTTCCCAGTGAAATGTATTAATTGTTTTTATTGCCAGACTTTGAGAGGGCTTGTTAAAATTGTGTTTCTTGAAGTTAATGGTGATGGAGGCTGCAGATCTTGTTTGAAGAGATAGCTAATTTCCAGCCCTCAAGTTCTTAGCACAAAACCAATATAAAACTACACATAAACAAGCTCACATATTGATTGAAAGGGCTCTTGAGGATCCAAACAAGAGGTTCGGAGTAACTATCTGATGCCAAGACAAGAGATCTGTTTCAGTTAACTACCTCAAAAGTCTACCAGGTGTTTACAGTTTTGTACACGTTGCAGTACATGTAGGTCATCAAAAGAGATTTCTACCCTGGAAAAGTGAATCCATCAGAATCCATTAGAAACTGACTAAAAGATGTGAGTAGGAGTAGAAGCAAGAACAAACATAAATCTTACGTCCAGATATTTTTCCAAAAACAAGTGGCACTTTTACAAAAGTCCAGTCAAAATATAACTCAAAAGGAGCATACAAGGTTAAATTCCCACTTTTCCTTGGAAAATAGGAATGCAGCAAAAAAACCAAAGTACTGACAGAGATGACATAATTTATTAATCAGTAGCAAACCTAACCTTGAGATAGAGTGGTTCAGAAGGACAAAAGAAATAGAGATGTCCTTATGGCCCACAAAAATTTGTAGCATAAGAGACCTTGGAGAATTGTGGACCAGGGGTTGGAATTGGAGGTGACCCAGTCCAACCCTTCATTTTACAGAGTGAAGTTAAGTGACTTGCTGAAAGGTCACATAGCAGGTAAACATCAGAAGACAGAAACTCAGGTTCCTCTGAATCCAAAGCTAACACTTTTTCCATTGCACCATGTTGCCCACACAGATGATCTACCTTATCCAGTTCTGCTTTCTTGCTACTACCAAGGGCCTCTCAAGATTTAACGGAAAGAATGTAGGCCTGTTTTTATAAGACATCAATGATGGATGATGTAGGCTAATTATTAATTCAGATCAGAAACGATATAAAGATCTTTTTTATTTTAAAAATGTTTTTAGTTTTTATTTATTGTTTGATTGATTCATTCATTCATCTACCTGTATCTATTTATGAAATCACACAAGCATTTCCATTATTCTGTAGAATTAAAAAAAAGATGATTGCATATGAAACTGTAAATTTATTTTGTACAACTTGCTACCTCTTTTACATATGATAAAGTTATAACTTCTTTTTTCTTCCCTTCTCACCCCCCCACTTTAGAGATGTTTAGCATCACACACACACACACACATATACACACAGAAACACACACACAGAGTCATTCCATATATATCTCTATCTATCAGTTCTTTCGGTGTATGCAGCTAGAGTCTTCCTACATAGATCCTTTGTAGTTAATTTAGGTATTTATAGTAGTCAAAATGACTTAGTAACTCAGAGTCATTCTTAAAGCACTATTGCTGTTAACTATACACAATGTTTTCTTGGTTCTGCTCATTTTTTTCTCTTCATTATTTCATACAAGTCTATCCATATATTTTGTACAATTAACCAGTGCATCATTTCTTATAGCACAATAATGTTCCATCATGATCATATACCACAACTTGTTCATTTCTTCTCCAGTTGATAGGTATCCCTGTAATTTTCATTTCTTTGCCACCGCAAAAAAAACTGCTATGAATATTTAAGAACCTATAGGTTCTTTTTCATATTTTAACCATTAATACTAGGTGGGAGCATCCCTTATAACATATGGAGGAACGTCAAAGGACATAAATTACTGGAAATCCCATTTTGAAGATCACTAGATCAATTGTAGTCTTTGCTCTAGGATTGTAATTAAATGCGTTTAAATTTGGATTTTAGTTTGTTCTTAGAGAACAAAGAATGTCCCATCATTTCTGTGGTGAAAAAAAAAAGGAGGGGCTTCATCACCTGTTGGGAAGTATCTTGATACATTTAGAACCAGATACTGTCTATATCAATGTCTCATTCTCTCTAGGGGAAAGACAAACCTTTGTCTAATTAGTTTGTATTCTCATGGGAGTAAGTGGATAGTAATTTATTTACACATCTACCCCTGAAGACTTCAAGCCATCTGGAATGTGGTTAAAGGGGCAAAGGAGGGAAGGAGAATGCCAGGAATAGATATACAAGATACTGAAGGGGCTCAGACCCACAGGCCTTACAGAAGTAGAGTATATTAAACCTCATTTGTTTCATTGGATGATAGATTTGGAACTATAAGGGATGCCAGAGGTCATGAATTCCAATACCCCCATTTTCAAGATTTTCAGGATGGCTGTGTGACTGACCTTAGGTTGCACAACTAGGAAGTGGAAGAGGGAAGATAGAAGCAGGTTCTTCTGATCTCAAATTCAAGACTCTTCCCTAGAAATTAGCTATTTTTATTAGACTTAAATATAATGTAATGAAGGGACAAGTTCTCCCAGGACTCAGGTCTTTATCAATATAGAGAGCTACCTCTTCTGATGCAACTTTGGGAGAATTTAGTTTCAAAGAACGATCTGAGAAATCAAGATGTTAAATGATTTACCCACCGTCACACAGAAATCACATACCAGAGGCAGGGCTTGAACTTCCTGAGTCCTAAGGTGATTTTTCTATTTAATACTCTATCCTACCTCTCCTCCAGGGATAGAGCCAGAAGTTCTATGACTGTTTGCCTCATCACTAGTGCTTTCTGAGAATCTGGACTCTGGCTTAAGAAAGTGATAGTTAATACTATGATGAATAAGATTTTATAAAGTGCCAACTATATGCCAGGCACTGATCCTCACAACAACCTTGGGAGGTAGGTGCTATTATTATCTCCATTTTACAGATGAGGAAACTGAAGCAAGCAAAGGTTAAGCAATTTTAACCAGGGACACACAGCTAGAAAGTGTCTGAGGCCAGATGTAAACTCAAGTCTTTCCAACTCCAAGTCCAGGGCTCTTACCACTGTACCGTCTAGCTGCTTCCAGCTGATAAATGACTAAGGATAAAACCCCCCTTTTAAATAATTAATTAAGTTGTCTCTTTCTTCTGTAAGTCAGCCAGATACTAGGCAATGTGGCTGAAATCTGGGGACCCAAAGAAAGGCAATAACATTCCCCAAAGAGCTCGATTCTAATGGGGGAGACAACATGCAAAAATAAATGTTCATACAAAAAACAAGCATAGTGGAAGTGGAAGAGATTCTTAGAGTAAGGGAAGTAAGAGGTAGTGGGGTAAGACCAAGAAAAGCAATGCCATTTTCTTTCTGAAATTACTCCAAGAATCGTTGATTCCATTAATCTTCATTCATGCTCATTGCAAACCTTTTTGTCTTAGTTGACCCTTAAGGACCTTTTGGCCATTTCCATCATCCGGAAGTTAAACTGATGATGAATTTTCCAAAATGAGCATAGCTTATTCCTAGACAAAAGACAGACCCCTTTCCAGCTAGGCAGGGCCTATTAAGAGTTTGTGTTCTTTTGAAACATCCTTCAAGAAACCAAAGCTGTCTCCATGAATAAAGAGGTGACTTTAGTGGAGGCCTTCCTGTGAATATAAACCAAATTCAGAAAATAGAAAGCAGGTGACTATTTTCTTTTGTTTTAATATTCCTGAGTCTCCAAATCACTTCTCATTCTTATCTTTTGTCAGGCTAAGCACCGCCTTCTTCTTTGATCTTTTCTCCTAGGTCCTCTGATTGTTCAGCACTTTCATCATGTCTGGTACTCTCCTCTGGATACTTTGCAGTTTCTTCATATTAAAATATGCTGCTCCAGATATCTCCAAGAACCACTTCAAGGTTTTTCAATATCAGATTACAAGATATGTCAGCTTTGTAATGCTTTGGTTGTGTCCTTTTTTTTTTCTTTTTGACTTCTAAGAGAACTAAAAAATGATAAAGTCTAGAGAAGGTGGCTTCTTGGTCCATTATTATTCTAGAGTTCTTATATGCTTTTAGGGAGATTTTTCAGATTACCATCCAGTAATCTATAGTATCATCACAATACATCCTTTTTTTAAGGAAATGCAAAATTACTGACCTAAATTTTTTTGTCTTCATGACAGATTTTCCATGTGAAGAACTATTTTAAAATCAGTGCCACAAATAATATTAAAATGATAGCTTATAAATACAAAGCCCTTGCCATACTGCAATCCTATGAAATAAGTAGTACAAGTTTTATTATTACCCCTTTATGGATGAGACCGATGTTCAGAGAGAGTTTGTCATTTGTCCAGGATCACGAGGTAGGAAAACTAGGTGGAACAGTGGATAGAGTACACAGCCTGGAGAATCATATTCTTCATTTCAAATCTGGCCTCAAATACTAACTAGTTGTGTGATCCTGGGCAAGTCACTTAACCCTGTTTGCATCAGTTTCCTGATCTGTAAAATGAATTGGAGAAGGAAATGGCAAACCACTCCAGTATCTTTGCCAAGAAAACTCCAAATGGGGTCAGAGAGTCAGAGATGACTGAAAAACAACTGGACAACAATAAAGCACTATTTTCTGGGTGATCCACATCCCAGGGTGTTGAACAAACCAGCAAATAGATTTCAGAGTCACTATTAATAACCTTTAATGAGTATAGCTAAGTAGGAGAGGTTAGGAAACTGTGGTTATCCCGGGGCATGCTACCCTTTGTCTTGTGTTTATGCCCTGACAGAGTCCTCTTTTGGTCCACTCCACCCCCCCACATCACTCTTCCTTGTGGCACCTTTTGGTTCAGTGGTTTCATGTTATCAATGGGGATGTTTCCTCCTTGAAAAGCAGCTCTTCAGGTGAGCTTCTGCCCTTCCCCCTCACCCCTTTATACTTCATTCTTTAGGAACAGACATTGTTAGTCACAGTTATAAAGTCATAATTATTTTGACAAATGACATTTTATACTACTGGACTATATCTAAGGAAATCTTTTTCCTAATCTAATTTACACTGATGTTTCCAGGTATTTAAAAAATAAGACAAAACAAACAAGCAAACAACTTCAGATCTTGGTCTGTGTGAAGCTTCCCCTGGGGCCTGACTGATTCTCTCAGATTCAGGCCAAAAGTGAGAATTTGACCTACAACTGATGGAAATTAAAATCAGAGATCACTGGCTCTGAAGTCAGAGGGCCTAGATTCAAATACTGTACCTCCTCACCCCCACCCCCACTTAGAACCTATAGGACTTTTTAACAAAAGTCTGATCTACATTATTACCACTTTCTTAGGTCTGTTGTTCAGTTATTTTTGTCATGTCTGACTCTTCATGACTCCACTTTTCCTGGTGAAGATACTGGAGTGATTCTATGTTCTGTATTTTCTTCTCCAGCTCATTTAACAGATGAAGGAACTAAGGCAATTATGGTTAAGTGACTTTCCCAGGGTCACACTTCTAGTAAGGTCTTCCTGCCTCCAGGCCAGGAGCTCTATCCACTGCTTTATCTAGCTGCTTCTCTCTCTTTTTAGCTTTAAATAAAGCATTTATTAATTAGTACAAGCATAACATTTTGCATAATATTGTCAATACATTATCTTGAAAGAGGCAGATTGGAAACAACCCTGGTTATTTATTTGGGTTATGGGTAATCACTTAAGTGAGTCTGAATCTTTCTGTTTCTCATTTTTCCTATCTGTAAATTGAAGGCATTCAGCTGGAATTACACTGAATTCCCTATCATTTCAGTATCTATGGTACCATGATCCCAAAATTAAATAGCTATAAATAGGAACTTATTTGTAAGTAGATGCTTTTCCCCTCCCTATTCTTTTATTTTTTTCTCCACATCCTCTTTGGCTCCCCATTTGATTGAAAAGAAAGCCTTGGGAAAAGAAAACTTGGGAGACCATACAGGTATTTAACCATACTGCAAGCAAATAATTCAATGCAACAAACATTTAAGCACAGAAAATACTCAGTGCTTTGGGCATACAAAGGAAAAATAGAAATTTTTCCTGTCCTTAAGGAATTTACTTCTCCTGGAGGTGTGCAAAATGTCCATAGGCAAATACATAATATTTCCAAGGTAATAACAAGTGATTTCAAGAAGGTAAGCACCTTGAAACCTTGGGTGGTCAGAAAAGGTATCATATACAATCATGGAATCAGGGGTCTATTCATTTAGAGCTGGAGTGAATCTTAGAGGCCATCTACTTCAAACTCCCCATTTTGAAGAAGGAAACCAAGGCCCAAAGTATAATTTGTCCAAGGTCATGTGTGTTGTAAATGACAGAAGTGTTTTGAAGAACTTGAATTGTGCTTTGAAGGATGCTAAAGATTCTAAGAAGTAGAGATGAGGAGGGAATATATTCTAGACCTGAGGAGAACATATGCAGAGGCAATGTAGTTGGCAATTGAATTTTTTACGTGTGGGAGAAAAACTAGTGGGCCTGCTTGACTGAAAGAGAAGATGGTACCTATGATTTAGGGTAGCTAGGTGGTACAGTGGATAGAGCTCAAGGTTTGAAGTGAGGAAGACTTCATCTTCCTGAGTTCAAATTTGACTTCAGACACTTATTAGTTGTGTGACCCTAGGCACGTCACTCAACCCTGTTTCCTATAGTTCTTGACCTGTGATGTGAGCAGGGGAAGGAAATGCCAAACCTCTCCAGTATCTTTGCCATGGAAACGCAAGTGGGGTCATGAAGAGTCAGACAATTGAAATGACTGAACAATTACAACAAAAGCGGTGATCTCCTAAACTCTAAGACATTTTCCCTATTTCCCCAGGTGTTTTAATTGCTTGATTTTCAGTCTTCCTCTCCACCCCAGTTCCTGCTCTTATATTAAGGAACTTTAACATAAATCTAACATGACTTTTTACCCTGTCATGGATATCACTAGGGCATATGCCTAATACCGAGCTCTCTACAGGGTACAGCTGTTAGTCACTTTTAGCACAATTCCAAATTACTTTCCAAAATGATTCCACAAATTCGCATCTCCAACATTCAATAATTATTAATGAATATATGTCCTCATACTTCTCTAACATTGACTAGTCCTATATTTTGTCATTTTTTAATAAGTTATCTAAATTTGAAGGAAAACTCAGAATGGTTTTGGTTTGCCTTTCTATTATCATTAATGATTTGGAGCATTCATTCATATGGTTGTTAATAGGTTGTTATTTCTTCTTTTGATAACTATTTGTTCATAATCTATTGAACATATCTATTAGGGGATGGCTTTTATTTTTTTATATTTATTAATTTCCAACGTAGCTTAAACAACATCAGTGATGTTTTGTGCAGTGGTGTTTTCATGTCCTTCACTTGCCTTCTTATCCTTTCATTAATTTTTCTCGTTCAATCATTTTCAATTTTATGTAATCAAAAATATTTACTTTCCTTTTTATGATTTTTCTCTCTCCCTTGTTTGAATAAAATTTCACTTTTTGATGATTGATGAGAAAGTACCTGATATTATTCTCTTCTAATTATTTTGTTGCCTGATTGTTAATATTCAGGGCACATAATCCATTTTGAGCTTTCTATGGCATAGTGTATAAGATGTTGGTCTAATTGTAATTTTGGTCAAGCTGCTTTCCAGTTTTTCCAACACTTTTTTTTTTTGATGTGATATAAGACCTTCCCTAAAATAAATTATATTCTTGGGTTTATCAAAAGCTAGCT
Source organism: Pseudochirops corinnae (assembly GCA_028646515.1). Lineage (NCBI taxonomy): Eukaryota > Metazoa > Chordata > Mammalia > Diprotodontia > Pseudocheiridae > Pseudochirops > Pseudochirops corinnae. Next base: position 39,802,744 of record CM053587.1, on the reverse strand, counting down.
CATTGAGTCCAGTTGTGGATTATTCCTTATCTATGTTGTTCCCCTATTATACTTTTTTTTATTGTTAACCACTACCAAATATCACCAATGAGTACTACTTTATAGTATAATTTCCTGAATTGATTTTCATTGTTATACACAAAAATAATGTTAATCTTACATAAATATTTCACAGGTAATATCTACTTGTTGAAGAGTTTGAATTTAACATTATCAGAATATTCCCCACAAGTACAAAAGGTATAGATAGGGAAAATTGATACTTTCAATATGAATTACAAATATGAAAGGCACATTTTTTTTCTGCTGTTGATTTCCTTCATTAATGGTAATCAATGATAATGGGAAAAATGTATTTTCCAAAAAGTGAATGCCAAGACTCTTTCTTGTGTTGACTGCTAGGTTCTAACAATATTTATCATCCTTTTCTATGTCATTCCTAAACATAATATGCCTTATGCATCCCATTGGAGGGCTAGATGGTTCTACTTTAGAACTGAGTTCCATGATGGCAGCAGAGCACAAGAAAAAGTCTTGATCTTCACTTTTGGAAAAAGCATTTTCTTCATTATCACTGGCCACGTTTAACAACGGTGGTGTTGAACCAGATGTTGAGCAAAGCTTTTCAGTGGTCAAATATATGTTGTCAGAGTGTTCATGAAAAAGTCATTAGCTTTCCTCCCCTCCTCTTTCACTGTCAGGACAAATCATGTCATAAATATAGTCACTTGTCGAGCAGGATATCAATCTATCCAGGTATCACCCACTTCCTGTCTCTGGCCATATGTTTCTGTTATTTATGTCAAGAAAATCACATTTACACAACCACTGCTTGTTGTTTACAGAAGTTTAACTCCTCTGATATGACCCTGCTTGTGTTGCATGCTTTTAGCCCATAGATTATACATGAGCTTGTACATTTTAAAATATGCTACCACATGCATGATAGAATAAACACAGAACTGAATTGACAGCACCATCTGCCAAATACAGACCATGTCAGGGGAATGGACCTTGTACAGTATTCAACTCCTGCAACCATTAGATCAGTATAGTTTTATGGAGGTATGAGTTACTGTGTATGTTAAATAACAGTCAGTTTGGGGAATTTTGATCATTTGAATAACTAAAATCTTATGTAGGAACCATAATTAGAATTTTAAATAGGCTGTTTGATAATATTCCATAGGCATAATTTATAACTTGATACTACTAATAAATTTACATATACTTGTAGATGTATACATGTGTGTTTCTATTCTCAATTTATAGTTTTGTCTATCTGTTTAGGAGTCAGCTACTATTAATACATTTGATAAATCTATATATACATTTTTTAGTTGTTAACAATCATTAATATACTTTTAAAATATAAAACAAATGATGTGATAAATTTGATCCTTCATGTTTGGCATTGGATCATTCACATAAAATTAATATTGCTGATAATAATATAAAATATATTTTCCTTTAATACAAATGCACACATTTCTTATAACTCTCAATTCTTACCCACCCTTTGTGATTTATTTTCCTGGTGGAGCTCAGAGAAAGAATACTTTTGATTACTGCCTAAAATGAAAAGATTGTCCTAAAAAAAATAGGCTGCAAGATCTTTTCCTCCACTATAATCACCCTAAAAGAAGGCATTGGTATTTTTTTGTAGGTTGTAGACAATCATGAGATGTGATTTTAAACAGAATAGAAAGGGAATGTCTTTAACTTATTCAACTTCTAATACTGATGTGTTTTTTTTGAGGAGCATTATTTTTAGTTTCCCTTGGCAATATAGCATCATTATTTATTTAGATGCTATTGTAGGATGGACTAAAATTGGATATAGATCAGATCCTTAGCTTGCCAGTGAGACAAATCAGTCTGATTACATGGGATTATATGGTGTATGAATTTTTAAATTAAATAGTTCCTTGTCCTATTAAATAATGGTGACAGAGAACTGTTGTAGTAAGGCATTTTCATTTTTTATATATTTGGTACACAAGTGGCTTTTTATTAATCAATTTTACTTTATTTAGTTATAATAGCATTAATCTAATAAGACCTTATGCTTCATTTGTCTATAAGAAGTATACTACCAAACACTGACATAAGCATTATTATTTTTATCTTTTCCTAAGTTTTCAATGTATAACTCTAAAAGTCATTTTGGTTTTCTAACACAAAACAGAGACAAACTGTGAGAGACTATATATGAAAGTACTTGTAAGCCACAAAGTGCTATGTAAATGTCAAGTATCACGATCAGTATATTCTTTTAGTTAAAAAAAAAAATCAAGAACTAGCAAGATTTAAATTTGAAATGAAGATGGATGACTTAGAAACTTTTCCCTTTGAAGCTGATTTTACTACTTACTGATGTGATTATTTTCCTGTAATACCAGCTTCAGATAATTTCCTGCTTTGCAATCACTTTGCAGTCACTATTCCCAATGCCGGTATCAATTCAAACCCTCCACTTCCCTGATGGGAACATTAGGCACCACCAACAAATGGGAAGTAACTGGAACTGGTAGGAGGAGAGACAAGTGGAGTCTATGAGAAATGAGCTTTGCAGCATAGTCTCATCTGTCCACTGGGTGATGGTTTCTTCAAGACCAGGCACACACAGAGCTCTTATTGTTTGGCCTACAGAAACTTCATGCATTACCAATATGTGCAGCTCAAAAACCACACAGAACTTTGTTGATTTATGATTTTATTGAGGAAATATGAATTGGCACCTGAACTCTTTGAGTCCCTAAATTCATTTAAAACAAGTCTCTTCTACATGAAGTTTCTTTTTCTTTTTCAAAACATAAAGCCATGGTATCATTTCTTTAACTTATGGCATAAAGATTCTGAAATCCCTTGAGTTCATTTTTAGATGTCTGGTCATGACTTTACTTATATTCCTGTTACATGTAGGACATGGCACGTATATGACCAAAACAATATTATATGCATTATAGATTAGAGCTGAAAGAAACTAGAGTCTTTCTAATTCTACTCTCATTTTATAGATGGGGAAATTGAGGCTTAGGGAGATTAAATAACTTACCCAAGGTCACAACACACATAACCACATGCATATATATAACCATATATATGCATATATGTGTAAACACATGTGTACATTGTATTTATATGTCTATGGGACTGGACCAATGATTTTATTAGTATAGGAAAGTTCCAATGCAGAAACTCATTGGGATTTCCCTATAGTACTAAAATTAAACTTTATCCTAAACTTTACAAATATAAATTGACACTTGCTCAGTAATTTCTCTTCCTGGAGTTGTTTAGAGCATTAAGAGCCTAACTAATTAGTCTAGGATCAGGAAGCCAACAGGAAACAGAGGTAGAGCTTTAACTCAGGTCTGCCTAAAGAAAATGGACAGATCCTCTATATACTGGAACATGCTGCCTCTCATGCATTGTAGACTATATTGGTGAAGTAATGGTTTGGGAAAATTTAGAAAAGTAGAACCTTACTTGCTCTGTGGCTTCATCAAGAGCGCTTTATAGCCATCCTTATGCCAGACATGTTGGTGTAAAAATTTACTTTTTTTTGGCATGTTTACCAAAAAGATAGATCAGGATAATCGTATAACTATCGTTTACCCAGATCTTGGCAAAACTTTTGAAAAAGTCCCTTGTGGACAAGAAAGAGGAAAATGGACTAAAAGAAAATATAACCAGAAGAAGCTAAACGGTCAAGCCCAAAGAGAGGCATTCTAAGGGGGACATTAAGTTGAAGGGTGGTATTTTGTGGTATTTAGACTCCTAGGATCTAGACTTTGTTCTGTGCATTTAAAACAGATTTTTACCAGTGAATTAGATGAATGTATGCAAAGCATGCTTATTAAATTTACAGATGATATAGAAGTGGGAGAGATAGCCTATGCCTCTAGTGACAGAATCAGAACCCAGAAACTTCTCAAGAGAGTGACTGACTGGATTGAATCTAAAAAGATGGCATTTAATAGAGATACATGTAAAGTTACAGAATCTCTTATTTATATAGAATATCAGAGGATATCTTGCTATACTTTACTAAGACTTCTTTTTTTTTTTTATTTGCTCATTTACTTTTTATTTACAAGATTCAGTTCCACAATCACTTGAGTTTCAGATTTTCTCCCCTCCCTT
>CM053587.1:39752821-39798095 GCA_028646515.1 Pseudochirops corinnae | reverse complement strand
TCTTGAGGCTTGTAGAGTTGTCTTTAGCTGTGCATTGTTGAGGATAGTCCAGTTTATCAAGGTTGGTCATCATATGTACGATGTGTCTGTGATTGTGTACAGGTTTTGCCTGGTTCTGCTCTTCTCACTTAGCATCAGTCCGTATGACTTCTTTCTATAACACATCCAAAGCAAGGTAATCCAACCTTTGCTTGAAGGATTAGGAGACTCACCACATACTGAATTCAGCTGGCTTAATTCTTGTATGGTTTTAATTGCTTGGAAATTTTTCCTTACACATAGCATAAATCCATCCCTTTGAAATCTCCAGTGCTCCCAAGGCCAAGAAGCTCAAATGTATTTGTGTATAATAGGCCTTAAACTTTTTAAAGAGAGTCATAATGTCTTTTTAATGTGTAAGAAGCCACATGATATAGTCAATAAAGAGTTGGCTTCGGTACCAGTAAGACCTAGTTGCACTTCTGACTGTGACACGTCCTGGTTTATGTCAAACTGGGCAAGTCACTTAATATCTCAGGACTCTGGGCAACTCTTTATGAGTGGAAGTAGCAAAGGAGATGCCTACTTTTATTAGTAGAGGAAACTCTTCTCTGGGTACTTCCATCACCAGTGAAATCACATACTCTATGTCTGCCTCTTTCCATCTCTCTGTCTCTCTCTCAACATGAGAAGACTTGAGTTCAAAGCCCACTTTACACACTAGTTGTGTGACCTCGGGCAAATCCTTTAACTCTGTTGGCCTCAGTTTCTTCAGATATAAAATGAACTAGAGAATTAAATGGCAAACGACTCTAGTACCTTTGCCAAGAATACCCCAAATGAGATCACAAAGAATGGGGCATGACTGAAAAAACTGAACAAGAACATCCCTTATAGATCAGAGACTGCTTTTGTTTTCACATAGATTGTTTAGCAAGTAAGAAGATACCTGAACTTTCTGCTCTATGAATTTTTTCAAGGAAGCTGTGATCTGTTAAGGAAAACATTACCTTAAAGATTGTAGTTTGCTTAGAGTTTATATACTGTCACCTCTTCCCCCAACACAGAGACTCATGGAATGACCATCCAGACTATTTGAAAAAAATTCCAGTGATGGGAAAATTAGTATCTCCTGAGGGAGTTCATTTCATTCTGACCATATTTATTTATAACTTTTTCCTTTTCACAAATAGAACTCTATTTCCTTTGTAAGTAACTTGTACTTGTTAGTTCTAGGTCTTCTTTTGTAGAAAATCAGAGTAAATCAGTTTTGTCTTCCATATAATGGGCTTTCATATATACATATATATGTATATATATACATATATATATACACATACATACCTATCTGTATGTATATATAGAGATCTGTCTGTCTGTCTATCTATCAGTTATCATGTCTAGTGAGAGGCACCATGATATAACTATATAAAGGGCCAACTTTGGAATAAGGGAGAATTGGGTTGAAGCCTCACCTCTGATGTATTATATGTGTATCACTTGCATTCAAAAATCAGTTTTGAAACTGGTTTTTGAATGCAAGTAAAAGAATTTACTTTTAACCTGATACAGTGCTTGACTTAGACTCAGGAAAACCTTGGTTCAAATCCCAGATTCCAATGTTCACCAGCTATGTGATCATAGAAAAGTTAGTTAAATTATCTGTGGCTATTTACTCATCTGTTAAATAAGATAATAGTATCTGTACTACTTACTTCATAGATCTTTCTCAAATGAAGTGATGTGTATAAATAACTATGCAAAACTCAAAAAGCCAAATGTCTATTAATACTAACTTATTTGTTTTGACTATATGTCATAATATATGGAGATCTTTTAAGATCCTGTCATTCATATCCTCACGGTCTATCCACTCACCCTCCTCAGCTTTTTGTCATCTGAAAATTTGATAAGTATGGCATATAAGTATGCCTTTATCAGTATTATAGATAAAAGTGTTAAATATCACAGAGCCAAGGGAAGATCCTAGGGGCACTCATAGACATTTGTCCAAATTAAAATGGAACCATTAATGATGACTATTGAATCTAATTACTCAACTAGATTTAGATTCACAATACTCGCATCAAGTCTAAGTTTCTCCATTTTATTTCTAGAATACTATGAAGCACTTTGTTAAATACCTTGCTAAACTCTATATCAAATATATATTTAGCTTTTTCATGATCTACTAGTCTAGTAACTCTGTCAATAAGAGGGGAAGGTTAGTTTGAGGTGACTTGTTATTGTTGAAGCCATATTGACTCTTATGTTCACTACTCTGTATTCCTGAGTTTCACTGTTTTCTTTAATAATATATAAAAGAATTTTGCTAGGAATCTAAGACAAGTTCTGTTTTGTTTTTTTTTTCATTTGCAAAATACATGCTCCCCGCCTCACCCATTTTAAAAATCAATTCAAGATTTGAATTTATCTTATCTTTTTTCTTTTTTATTACTTTGATTTTCATGATTTTTTATTATTTTTAATTGAATTTTTATATTTGTTACTGTTCCAGTTGTTTCTTTTCCAAATTGTGTGCCTAATTTATTAATTTCTTTTGTTGATGAAATAGTTGGAGATGTAAATGTTCCTTTCAGTTGCTTTAACTTCATCTGTAATAGTAGTGGGATTTGAAGATCTTCCATGCCTCTTGAACTTGCTGACATAGCAGGAAGAGGTGGGGCAGGAAGGAGCCAGAGCCAAGTAAGAGCTGGGCTGGAGCCAGCACAATGACTGGAAGCATGGTGGTGTGTACTTCTTTTTTTTTTTTTTGAGCCTGCCAGAACTTTTGCTAAGGACTCCTGCTGAGGACTGCTGGGGATGGGAACTGTGGGCACCAGAGTTTCTGGGAGTGAGCTATGTGGAGGCTGAGCAGTTACTGTGAGTGAGGAGAGGAGAATCTTTGCCTGAGGTAGCCTGTTTTAATTTGAAGGCTTGAGAATATTGGTGTTAACTGCATTCACTGTATGTGCCAATTCTGTGTCTACTGTGATGGCTTTGACCTTCTGGTTTGGGGACTCAGGTTTCTGGTTTTTGAACTAATATTCTAGCTATGTCTCCCACATAGAAAGCCTGTTACATTTTTGTTATTAATAAATATATCAGCATATTTATAGTTACTCTAGGCATTGTGAATACTACATTGTTGATACATCATCTCAAAAGTTTTGGTATTATGTCTACTGTAATTTTATTTTATGACATTTTCTATTGCTTTTATATTTGTTTTTTGATCCATTAATTCTTTAGGATTGAATTATTTTGTTTCCAATTAAGTTAGATCGTTTCTTTGAAGGCCCTTTGTTGTATATATATTTTAAACTATTGTGATTGTTAAAGGATATGTTTGATATCCTCTTTTTAAAAAATTTTTGGTGAGGTTTTTATACTATTCACACAGACATATGAATACATGTTGCTATCTACATCTGAGTAATATGTGCATTTCTTAATATTCCTATTACCATACTTATCAAAGAAGCATGATATCTACTTTTTTCTAAATTTTTTCAAGTCCTAAACATTTTTTATTAAAAAAATTTGTCTTTAGCATTTTTCTCCACTTCATTTATTTTTAGTTTTCAACATTCATTTTCCACAAGATTTTGAGTTCCAAATTTTCTCCCCATCTTTCCTCTATGCCCCACTCCAAGATAGTGAGCTTACTGAATACCCCTTCCCCCAATATCTTCTCTTTTATATCCTCTCCCACCCCTCTAACTTTCTAGTAGGGCAAGATGGATTTCTATACTCCAGTGCTTGTATATCTTATTTCCCAGATGCATGTAAAAAACAATTTTTTAAACATTTGATTTTAAACCTTTGATTTCCAGATTCTTTCCCTTCTTCTCTCCTCACCCACCCCCACTGGAAGATAAGCAATTCAATATAGATTGTACATGTGTAGTTATGCAAAATGTTTCAATACTAGTTATATTATGAAAGACTAACTGTATTTCCATCCATCCTATCCTGTCTCCACTTATTCTATTTTCTATTTTGACTCTGTCCCTTTTCAAAAGTGTTTGCTTCTAACTACCCTCTCTGCCAATCTCGTGTCCTTTTATCATACCCCCTTTTATCCCCTTCCCCCCTACTTTCCAATAGAGTAAGATACCCAATTGAATGTGTATGTTGTTCTCTCCTTAAGCCACATTGAATGAGAGTAAGGTTGACCCATTCCCTTTCACCTTCCTGCTCTTCTGCTCCATTATAACAGTTTTCTCTTGCCTCTTTTATATGATATGATTTACTGTATTTTATCTCTCCCTTTCTCCTTCTCCCAATATATTCCTCTCTCACCTCTTAATGTTATTTTTTAGATATCAGTCCTTCATGTCCAGCTGATCCTGCACCCTCTGTCTATGTACGTATGTACAGACATATACACACATTCACATATATATATATATTTATACACACATATGCCCTCCTATATATACATAGATATGTATGTATGCATATATATTCCCTTAAACTATCCTCATACTGAGAAAAGTCTTGTGAGTTATAATTATCATCTTTCCATGTAGGAATGTAAATAGTTCAACATTAGTAAGTTTTTTATTATTTCTTTTTCTTATTTGCCTTCTCATGCTTCTCTCACTTCTTGTATTTTTAAAGTCAAATTTTCTTTCAGCTCCGTTTTTTTCATCAAGACTGCTTGAAAGTCCTCTATTTCATTGAATGACCATATTTTTCCCTGAAGCATTACACTCAGTTTTGCTGGATAGGTGGATCTTGGTTTTAATCCTAGCTCCTTTGACCTCTGGAATATAATATTCCAAACCCTCTATCCCTTTATGTAGAAGCTGCTAGATCTTGTGTTATCCTGATTGTGTTTCCACAATACTCAAATTGTTTCTTCCTGACTGCCTGTAATATTTTCTCCTTGACCTGGGAACTCTGGGATTTGGCTATAATATTCCCGAGAGTTTTCTTTTTGGGATCTTTTTTCAAGAGTTGATCAGTGAATTCTTTCAATTTCTATTTTGCCCTCTGGTTCTAGAATATCAAGGCAATTTTCCTTGAGAATTTCTTGACGGATGATTTCTAAGCTCTTTTTTTAATTATGGCTTTCAGGTAGTTCAATAATTTTCCAATGATCTCTCCTGGATCTATTTTCCAGGTTAGTGGTTTTTCCAATGAGATATTTCACATTGCCTTCTATTTTTTAAATTTGTTTGGATCTGTTTTTATAGGATATTGATTTCTCATAAAGTCATTAGCTTTCATTTACTCCAATCTAATTTTGAAGGAATTATTCTTTTCAGTGAGTTTTTGAAATTCCTTTTCCATCTGACAAATTCAGTTCTTTAAAGCATTATTCTCCTCATTGGCTTTTTGGGCCTCTTTTGCCATTTGAGTTAATCTGGTTTTTAAGGTGTTATTTTCTTTAGTCAGGCTGTTGACTCACTTTCCATGATTTTCTTGCATCATTCTCATTTTACTTCCCAGTTTTTCCTTCATTTCTCTTACTTGATTTTCAGAATCCTTCTTGAGCTTCTCCATGGGCTGCAACCAATTCATATTTTTTTTTTCTTGGAAGCTTTTGATGCAAGAGTTTTGATTTTGTTGTCATTTTCTAGTTCCATGTTTTGATCCTTTTTGTCCCCCCAACCAGATTGTGTGGTCTGATCTGCTTCCTCTGTTTGCTCATCTTTCCAGCCAATTACTTGACATTTGAGCTCTTTGCCATGGTAGAAATATTCTTCCAGAGTGGAGAGAGCTGTGTCCCAAATTGCTGGGGTTTTTGTAGTTGTCAGAGCTGTTGTCAGAGCTATGAGGAGAGTGCCCTTTCTACAGTCACCACAAACTCTGACACACTAGCATTTCTCACCCCAGGACCACCACCCAAGAGTGTGACCCAGATCTGAGCAGGTCAAAGCAAGAGTGATTGCCCTCTGAATGGTCACTTGGTCCCCCTATGATCTGCAGACCAGGAGCTCCAGAGGCAGCTACTCAACAGCAACTGCTGCCACTGTGCTGCTGCATACCTCTTGCCCCAGGTATAGGGGCCAGATCATGCTCTTCTCTCATCTAGTTCCAACAAAGTTCACTACTGACCTTTTACTTTCTTTTTGGCATTTATGTGTTGAGAAGTCTGAAAACTGGCACAGTAGCTGGTGATTTACTCTCCTGAAGTCTGCTCTAGCAGGTCTGGGCTGCAAGTCTTAGCCAGCATGGCTCACACAGAAATGTGCTCAGCTCCCAGCTTCGTGCAATAGACCCTTCCTGTTGGCCTGCCAGGTTGCCTTCAGTGGGAGATGTTCCACTCTGTTACTTTGTGGGTTCTGTAGCCCTAAAAGTTGTTTAAAAATCATTTTTTTCCAGTTTTGGGTGGAGAGGGGACTCAAGCAATTTCCTGCTTTTACTCCACCAAGGCTCTGCCTCTGGTCCTTAACGTTTTAAAAATAATTTTGTTAGATTTGTTTATGTCTGATGTAGTACATTTAGATGCTCCATTGCTGTAGTTTTATTTTGATTTTTCCCTGTAGTTTAATTAGCTTTTCCCTTAAATATTTGCTATTCAGTGTATGTGTAAATTATTAATATTGACTTGTTATCTGTTAAGTTTAAGCAAAATGTAGTTTCCTTATGTATTTCTTTTAATTATGCCTTCTTTTACTGTACTCTTGTCTGAAGTCATAATTTCTATGTTTTCTTTTCTTTTTTCCCCCCAGAAACAGGAGATTTTTGTATAGCCCTCATTATTTTAACTGTGTAAGTCTTTATATTTTAACTGTTTCTTTTAAAAAGCATATTGTTGCATGCTACTGCCTAATCTGTCTTCCTATTTTGTCCCACTTTATACATTATTTATATTTATTTATTTCCTTCCATTCTATTTTCTTGTACTTTTTACTTTTTCTTTTCCTATCCAACTCTTTACAAAGAAAAAGGTGATGAAAGAGATGTGAGCTTAACACTAGTGATCTGTAATTGAAGTGATCTGTTCCTATTCCCCTGTAGTTCTTCCTTCCCCCCACCCCCTCCTGGTAATCCCATAAGAAGTTTTTATTCCTTTTCTTTCTTTATAGTTGCACTTCATTCTCCAACTTCAAACTTTGGAACATTTTTTTTTTTGTCACTAATCCTTCAACAAGCATACTTTTCCCTTTTCCTTTTCCCTATCCCAACCCATTTCCCTGTTGAGTTTGATGTAGTTCTATGCCAAATCTGTGAATATGTGTGTGTGGTGTGATGACTATTTACTTCATGCATAGCTTTGTGTTTGTATATTCTCCATCTTCTGCCACTTTTATGTGAGGCAAATTCTCTCTCTTTATTCCTCTCCCCTCCCAGTAAACTTATTTCCTTTTATTTTTATTTTTCTTGTCTTGGGACCATCAAAACAGAACAAAAACACTCCACTACCTCTCTTTGTTTTAGTTAAGCATCACTGAACCTTGAAAATATGAATGTTCTCAAAGGATACTTGTTTATTCTACCTCTGTTAGAGTATGAGCACCTCATATTGTAAATTATTTTCCAAATGTTCAATTATAGTTATCTTTCTACTTTTCTCTGACTCCTGTGATTGTATTTGAAAATTTTTATTCAGCTCTGATATTTTTATCAGGATTTCTTGAAAGTCCTCTGCTCTTTTTAAAAGTCTATTCCTTTTCTTTTCAGATTATGCTCCATTTTGGAGAGTATATTAATCTTAGTTATGAAAGTTTATCTTCTTTTAAAATCTATTAATATCATTTTATAGCAATTTAAAAAATAATGTTAACTACAAACCATTGTGTTATCTTGACTGCATTTTCTCAATAATTGAACTTTTTCTTACTGTTTGAGATATTATTTCTTTAACCAGGAATTTCTGGATTTTTTCTGTAATATTACTGAGTGTTTTCATTTTGGAGTTTCTTTTAGAAGGTGATTAAGGGTCTCTTTATTTTCACCTCACCCCATGTTTCTAGTAAATTTATATAATTTTTATTCATAAATTATTGATATATGACATATAGGCTTCTTAGAGAGGGGAGAAGAGGTCATGATTTTCAGGTAGTTCATTATCCTTCTATTACTTCTCTTTTATCTGTATTCCTTGTCAGTTGTTTTTATTGTTTATGCCTTATATTTTATCTGCTTTATTTTTTCAGTCTTTTGTTTTTTTTCAATATTTCTTTTTATTTAATGGAACCATTACTTTCTCTCTAATCCACTTTAATTTTTAGGAAGTTTAATTCTTAGTTAAGGTTTACTACCTTCTCTCCTTGACTTTTAATTTCTTTCTCATTCTTTTATTTCTAGTTCTCATTTCATTTAACATTATATTTCATATCCCTTGCTTCATTTTTTCCAGATTAAAAAATAAGCAAGAAACCCTTCTTTCTTATACATATGATGGATAAGCCCTAATTTCTTTAGGAAATTTTATTTTTGACTCAATCTCCTAGTAACTCAACTTTGGCCTTGGCCATGGCCCATGCTTGGTCTCCTCCTTGAATAGATTTATACTCAAAACTGACTTCATCCCTTGCTATGACCTGGACAAGTCTCAACCAATTTTCATTGAATGCTTCAGTAAACTAATCTATAAAATAATGGTAATATTATTTGTTTCACAAGGTTGTTATGAAGATCAAATGAGAGACTAAGCACACACACATTTCAAACCTTAACATATAAATTTAATTTCCATTATTGTCACTAAAATTTATCTTAAAGTTGATTGTAGTTCAGATAGAAATATTCCTTAGACAAATCACTATCCTACTATCATTATTTTATTCTTAGTGTTCAGTAAACTACTGAACTGGTATATAAAGTAATTGATTTTTTGTAATGAAATTAAAATGTTAGGATGCATGCTTATCTTCTGTGTGCTCTCTGGAAGCATCTTAGGGGAAAAACTTCATTAGTAGACAAGTTGATGGAGATAAGATACACTTTTTCCAATGTGGTTTTGATTTCCTCTGCTAGGCCTTTATATTTTAAGAGATTTTTCACTTTATGTAGTGTAGAATTTATGATTGTTCAGCATGGTAGTATCTACTAAAAACTTTACTCTTCAATTTTGAGTTAATATTTTGTCTGGGCAATTGTGGACAAGAGTAATAATATTCTAATAAAAGTATATTTTTGGTAGGGGGTAAGGAGGGTAATTCTCAAGAATATTTTTGGAATTTATATTTGTAATATTAAGACTTGTCATCTCTTTTATAAAGAACGAAAACTTCTGGTATATAATTCTAATTACTTAATCATGGCCTTTTAGGTATTTATTAGATTTTTTTTTTGTAAACTTCAGTAATATTTTGTGCAGTTTCTACTATTTTATTGCAAAAATCTGCATCTTTTTCTAAATCTGGGTTCCCTGATGATGAACTACTTCTGATTTCCTGTATCAACAAGCTGATCTTATACTACTATTGTAAACTCTTCCATTCCTGTAAAGAATCTACTTGAATCCGTCATGTGTTTGATAATTTTTTGCCAGATTTCATTGGTTGAATTCATATGAATGTCACCTATGGAAAGTCTTTTGGATCTATTCTTGCATTTTAGTTTTTCATATGCTTCAACTGGTAGCCCACTCCCCCTTTGCATCTGCAGCTCTTCTAGGGCTCAATAACATATAACAAGATTTCCCAACATTGGGTACTCCCTGTTGTCTCTCCTACCTCTCACTTTCCAACTTCCTCTTGTGTGTTGTCTTGCTTCATTAGATTGTGAACAGATATTAATCAGGATGACTAGAAATGACTCAGGATGCAATAGGAGACCCTGGCCCTTTTAGGCTAAGACCTTTTCAGGTATTCACTTAAAGTGAGGTAACGCCCATTCAGTGAATAGCCCTCTTTAAGAAGTGAATGAAGGGATGGCTCCTTTAATTAGAAAAAAGAAAAAAAAAATCAAGCTGAGAAAGATCTTAGAGGGCAGGAATTGCCTTTCTTTTTCTTATTTGTAATCCTAGAACATATTATAGTGCCTTGCACATAGTGGGTTTTTATTAGACATTTATTGAATTGAAAATGAATTGGTAAACCAGTAGCAGTTATGTTTAATACGTATTATATGCATACTCATATGTAAGCGTATATAATATATAATATAAAATATAAATTAATAAATATTATATATCTATTATCATCTCTGTGAAATGATATCATTTATTCAGAAAGTATTTTGTATATTTTAATATATTTATCATGCAATCTGAGGATTGCAATCTCAGTCCTTTTCCTCCTTTCAATGAAGCACTTATTGTTCTAAAGCTTCCTTGAAATGGTGGGTCCTGTATTTTGTTAATATAATACAAAATTTTGTTTATATAATTTCTATAGCAGTTCTTAGCCATTTTACTATTCCAAAAGTGAACATTATGACTGTATTGCAAAGATATTAATTGATCTAAAAGTGTTTTTGTTCTAGTTTAAAGGTTAATTGAATGCTTGACCCTGTACTAATCATCACAAATTCCAATATTACAATATAATACAATACAATATTAAGTGTATTCTTCAAAGGTGAATTAACTGAAAGATATTCAAATATTAGTTCATCAACTTTAAAAGGTAAAATTCAATTTCCAAAGAATGATATATCTTGACAGTTTTGAGTGGTGTGTGAAGGTTGTGGTTTAGTATTTGTGTAACAAGTTCTTAGCAACTGCATCTGCAACTGTTCAATGTGACTTGCAGAAGGATGATGTGCTGATTTATATAAACAAAGAACCCAAATTGTCAGAATACCAAAGTATTTGCTTTCTTTGCTGTGACACACAGTTCTATAAAAGATACAACTGCTTCTAAGTGAGTCTCATCTGGCATCACTAATATACTCCTACCTTTGGTGAAAATTAAACATAACGAGTCCCTGATCATCAAGATTTTTTTAGAGGGACATTCAAAATTCAAAACTAATTGGGAAAACTGGAGCTTTAAGGTTCTTACCTAGGGCTTTGGGGAGAGAGGTTCAATATGATGATGGAAACTCAGGCAGATAGCTACCATTTTGTCAGGTATGCAGTCTTTCAGGTCTCATCCATCTGACATATCCAAGGAGGCTGTAGGTAGTTATCACCTCCTGACTTAGGTCAATACTACTTCATTTCTTTAACGATGACCCTGTAGTCATGGATTTTAACTCTTTCCCATTTAACAACTTGAGAAAGAGAACAAAAGATCAACATTGGCTTCTTGAGCAAAGTTTAGAAAACTTTCTAAGTATTACTATTATTAAGTAGAAAAAGAAGAATTTGTTCAGGCTTTTCAACTGTTGAGCAAACTAAAATTTATAGAGCAAATTTTCCTCTTGGTAAATTTTTTAATGAAAAGTAGTATTTATGCTAAAAATTCTAGTATGATGTAGTTAATTTACAAATGACCTCAGAGTCAAGAAGGTTCTTCCCTAATTGGGGGAGCAGAGACACAGCTACCAGAGACAGACAGACATGGCAACCAAAAGGCAGTTACCCAATTGAGAAAGAAGCTTCAGGGAATAGGATATCTGGAAGCATAGAAGAGAGCTTCTTATGAAGTTGAGAGAGAGCTAGCCCCAGTAATCAAATGCTGAAATTCTGGATTTGGGAGAGGTCTGTCTCTTTTAAATGGAAACCTCCTACTTTGTTCAGGAATCTAGTAGCAAGGACACTAGTAGATAGGCTATGGGGGATCAGGAAAGATGTTGTATAGAAAGTGGTACTTGAAAGCCTTTTGAAGGAAAGTAAGGTTTCTGCTAGGTGATGTAGATAGTGGTGTAGGTAGATAGAGTGAAAGACCTGGAATCAGAAAAATCTGAGTTCAGATCCAGCCTCAGACACTTACTAGCTATGTGACAATGGGCAAGTCATTTAACCCCATTTACCTCAGTTCCTCATCTGTTATCTGAGGACACATTGGAGAAGAAGATGGCAAAACACTCCAATAGCTTTGACAAGAAAACCTCATGGGAAGAAAATCTCATGTGCCATGGGGCACATAGAATCTAATAGAACTCAACAAGAACAAGGTTTCTGAGAGCTGAGAAGATATGGAGAGAGACAGAAACAGAGAGAGAGAGAGAGAGTTTGTGTGTGTGTGTGTGTGTGTGTGTGTGTGTGTGTGTGTACATATGTGTATGGATAGAGTTTTTAAGGTTTTCAAAGCATTTCACCATTGGTATCTTATAGGATCTTCCTAACAACCCTCTGAGGCAGATGCTTAATTATCCCCATTTTGCACAGGAGGAAAATATGACTGAGAGATGTTTAATCACTTGCCCAGAGTCATGCAGCTAACAAGTATAGGAGACAGAATTTGAGCTCAGGTCTTCCTGCTTCCAAGTATCTCTATCCCTTCTGCCACCGAGTGGCTTGGTAAATATCAATAAATGAATTTGAAAGTATAGAACATCTTGAAATCTGGTGGTACTTCAAGCTTCAGTTATTTCTGTGAGAAGATAAAGTTACAGTGGTTTACTCATGCTGCTTCTGCCAGTGGGAAGTTAAAGCCCTGGAAGGACCTTCTGAACTAAGAAGTTGTTATGTAGATGATGGATGATGAATTATGTCTGTTCTTCTGAGGGCCAGTCTAGATAGGATGAGAGGTGTTGGTTATCAGGAAATTAGACGACAAACCAGTGATGGACATTTTGCTACAGTTAACTAAGTCATGAGGATGAGTCCCCTTACAAGTAAAATTACAGGTCTTTTGATATTTTGAAGTGAGACTGGTAAAAATTCTGTCTTCCCTCATAACTTGAAATCATGGGATTTCTGTAAAACCGTGAACCCAGTCTATGTACTCAGAAACCATATTTAGTCCACATTTGGAATTAGAGAAGTAAAAAGGAGGGACATTACTAAGAGCTGAATTTGAACTGCTGGCCTCTATATCATAATTTTCATGAACTTTTATCATGTTAAAATATTATATGTTACTTCTCAGCATCATATTCCCTGCATCTGGTTTATTAGGTTCATTAACCTTTAGAGTTAGAAGAGGTTTTAGAAGTCATCTGACTCAGTACACTCATTTTACAGGTGAGGAATTGAAGCCAAGTGATTTTAACTGACATTCCCAAGGTCACATAGGTAATAAGTTGTAGAGCCAGATTTGAAGTGAATTTCTTTGACTCTAGACTCGCAGTGGTTCTCAGTCTGTGAGTTATGTTCAATTTGAATACATCCTGCATATCAGATATTTACATAACGATTCATAACAGTAGCCAAATTACAGTTATGAAGTAGCAACAAAAATAATTTTATGGTTGGGGGTTACGGAACTGTATTAAAGGGTCATGGCATTAGGAAAGTTGAGAACCACTGAAATCAATGGTCATTCCTTTACACCATGATGCCTGGGATTTTAGCAAGCAGAGATGTTATCAAACTTGCTATGGATTTCTCTTGATTCAATATGTTGAGTCTAAAGTAGAATTCTATCCCTGCTCTCCACATTTTGATGTCGGGCTATGCCTCTACTATCTTCTCAATTTCAGGAGTACTTTTTGGGATTCATAATTTTGTTTGATATATGCTAACATGGCGTATGATAGATTTTAAACTCCTTGAAAGCAGGGACCCTTTCATCTTTGTGTTTTTATTTTTAAAGCCTAGTAGTGTCTGACACTTAGCATGGACTTCAATAAATGTTTTGTTATTGGTTTATAATGATCAATCAGATTTATATAGCACCTTTATGGTTTACAAAGTTACACGCACACGCACACACATACTTAAACACATATGCATATATATGTGTATGTATGTATGTATGATCTCATTTGAGCTTTATAATAGTCCTTTGAAGTAAAAGCAAGACAGCAGGATGAGAGTCAACATTTTTTCCCAGTGTACTCAATACACCTCCTTTATAACAAGCAAGAAACTGCCCAGTAACTAATTCTGATCAGGAAATCCAAGAAAAACTCAGAGTGAGCTATTTTTCTAGCTTAGCACACTTAGGAAGATAGATATAGAGGTCTCTAGGTACTGGCAAAGGCTGAACAAGAGAATAGCAAAGTGCAACAGAGGGGGCTTCAGCAGCAGCAGGGAGCATTTTAGCACCCAAGGGTGATAAGGTGACTGAGACTAAACACCAGCGTTGTAAGCATCAGGGTGGAAAGAGATTCTAGGGATCCTGACCCATGCTGGGAACAGGAATGGGTGCCACTTGTTAATTTTTTGCCCATTATCCAGTTCTGGGTAGAGAGTAGTGGTCACAATCATGAGTGAAAGAAGCTCTGATTGTATACAAAGCAAATAACAAGTTTCAGAAAGATATACATGTGACTTTGAGCCTAAGAGCAGTTGTGGAGGTGGGGGAATGGGAAGAACTCAGTTCTAAACTTTAGCCCTGAACATAAGCCTGCAGTGGAATAAGCAGTGTGGGAAACTAACCACAAAGGGGAGCCAGCAGTTTAATTGTCAGGAACCTGCAGAACCTCCCAGCAGGCTAACAGTGACTGGCTCTGGCAGCAAGCTACAGAAATTCAACCATATATAATTTATTATATTCAAACCTGAGTCAGGAATGTACAGTGCTCATACCAGGAGGGCAGTGAACAAAACTCTCCCACATCATACCACTTCAGAAGCAAGAAAAAAGCTCATAGGCCCCCAGAATGAATGGTGAAAATAACAGAATGACATGAAAAAGACACTCAGGCCAGACATCCCCACCCCTACTCCAAAGTGAGCCAAATGTAATACTAACATAAACTCCAAAGTTAATAAGAAAGCTGAAAGAATGAGCAAACAAACAAAAAACACAACAGGCTGCTATGGTAACAGGGAAGTTCAAGACAAAAACAGGAGAAAGCAATGACTTGAAAACGTCTCTAAGCAAAACCTCAAAGAAAAATACTGTTTGGACGAAGACCTAACAAGAATTCTTAGGACAATTAAAGAAAACAATTTTAAAAGAGCAAAAAAAGTGGTTTTAAAAGCCAAATTAAGAATAAAAAACTAGGAAAAGAAATGAGAAGTGTATAAGAAAATTATGAAAATAAATTTAACAGCACTATAGATGTTATAAAATTACTGAAGAAAATAACTCATCAAAAATTAGAATTGAACAAATAATAAAAAGGGTGCAAAATGTTACTGAGGAAAATTATTCCTGGTGTTTGCCACCGCCACTGTAGCTCTCTAGTGCTAGGGCCACCTCTTGCTCTCCAAGCCCAAGCCAAAAGAGAAAGGGGGTATATAAGGAGAAGTTTTCAGGAACATGGCTTGTACCAAGCAAACTGCCTGTAAATCCATTGGTGGTAAAGCCCCCAGGAAGCAGTTCACTACAAAAGCCTCTCACAAGAATGTGCTCTCTACTGGAGGGGTAAGAAACCTAATTGCTACAGGCTAGGTACTGTGGCTCTCTATTAAATCAGACATTATCAGAAGTCCACCACACTTCTGATTCTTAAACTTCCCTTCCAGCGTCTGGTGTGTGAAATTGCTCAGGACTTCAAAACAGATTTGCACTTCCAGACTGTAGCAATTGGTGCTTTGCAGGAGGCAAGTGAAGCCTATCTGGTTGGCCTGTTTGAGGACACCAACCTATGTGCTATCCACACCAAACGTATCACAGTCATGCCAAAAGATATCCAGCTAGCACGCCGCATATGTGGAGAATGTGCTTAAACTCCACTATGATGGGAAACATTCTTCATTTTCAAAACAGAAAAAAATCTCTTCTTCCAGTTATTGGTAGTTCTGAACATTAGATATTTTTTTCCCATGGTGTCAAAAGGTACCTAAGTATATCATTGTGAATGGAAAAATAGGGGACAGAATCAAGTATTGGCAAGTTTTTTTCCATTTTCATTTGTGTGTGAATTTTGAATATAAATGCAAGGACATAAAGCATTAATGCGGTCAAAAAATGTTTCTGTGAACAAGTTTCAATGATTCAACTTTATAACAATTATAAATAAACCTGTTAAATTTTTATGGACAAAAAAAATTATTCCTTAAAAGCTGGAATTGACCAAATAAAAGCTAATGACTGAATGAGGCATCAAAACATAATAACACAAACTCAAACAACTGAAAAAATTAAAGAAAATGTGAACTATCTCTCAGGGGGAAAAAAAGCTGACCTAGGAAATAGACCAAGGAGAAATAATTCAAGTATGATTGTACTGCCTGTAAGCCATGAACAAAAAAAAAAAAAAAGCCTGGATGTCAATATTTCTCAGATATATATATATATATATATATATATATATATATATATATATATATATATATATATATATGTATATGAAAACTGTTTAGATATCTTAGAAATAGAGGGCAAAGTAGAAATCCAAAGAATTAACAAGCCACTTCTTGAAAGAAATCTCCAAATGAAAATTCCCAGAAATAGTGCAGCGAAAATCCAGAAATCTCAGGTCAAGAAAAAAGTTTCACATGTATCCAGAAATAAAGAATTATAATAATGAGGAGCCCAAAATGGTATCACACAAGATTTAATGGCCACCACCCTATAGAAATAGAGAGCTTGTAATACAATGTTCCAGAAGGTCAAGAATTTATAATCAGAGACAAGAATAACCTAGTCAGCAAAGTGAGTATAATCCTACAATGGGGAAAATGTATGTTTAATGAAATAGATGACTTTCAAGCATTCCTTATTAAAAAAAAAAAGATCAGAGGTGAATAGAAAATTTGACATTCAAACACTGAACTCAAAAGAAGCAAAAAGAGGCAAACATGAGGTAGAAATAAAAAGAATCGAGCAAGGTTAAACTGTTTACATTGTTCAATAGGAAGAGGATATTTATAACCTCTCAGAATTTTATAATCATTAGGGCTCATAGAGGGAGTCTAATTAGGCAGAGGATCTGGTCAAATTCTATTATATTGGAATAATCTCAAAAGAAAAAGGGAATAATAGGGAAGAGAAATACACTGGGATAGGGAGAAGGAAGAAAGATTGAGGAAAATTACCGTATGCAAATGGGATGCCCAAGGAAGAATTTATGCAGTGGGGGTAAGAGGAACAGACAATATTTGAACCTCACTCTCATCTAAGCTGATTTAAGGAGGTAAAAATAAACATAGACATGTGTTTGGGTACAGAAAATAGACATACATATTCAGTTTGGTACAGAAGGAGGGAAGGGGTTAAGAGAAAGATAGAGGGAGAATAAGAAGGAAAGTAGAATAAAAGAGGCAGTTCTCAGAAGCAAAACAGATTCTTGAGGAGAGGACAGGATAAAAAAAGAAGGATAAGTATAAGAAAATAGAATGGAGGAAAATACACATTTAGCAAACATAACTGTGAATATGAGTGGGATGAATTCACCCATTAAACAGAAGAAGATGCCTGAATGGATTAGAAATTAAGAGTTGAACAATTTTTTTTTTCCTTTTTACAAGAAACACATTTGAAACAGAAAGATATACATAGAGTTAAAATAAGGGGCTGGAGCAGACTCTATTATGCTTCAGCTGAAATTTTAAAAGGCAGGGGTGGCAGTCATGTTTTAAAGCAAAAACAAAAATAGAACAAATTAAGAGATAAACAGAGAAACTATATTTTGCTAAATATTGCCATAGACAAGGAACTAATACGAACAGTGAATAGATAGACCCCAAATGGCATAGCATCCAGTTTTTCAAGGAAAAGTTAAGTAAGTGTAAAGCCAAGCACAAACACCTTTCCAGAAGAATGCTACTGTAAACAGCTTTAGTATAGTGAACACTCTATTTATTCAACAACAAATCAGAGCAAAACATTCACAGTAATCAAGGTATAGCATTCAAAATGTTACAGCTTATCACAGGAAATCAAAATACAGCATTCACAACAACTTATCACAGAAATGGCCACATAGTTTTCATCACAGTGGTCACATGGTTTTAAACAAAGTACAATCATTTAGTCATTCAGTCACTTAGTAACTCAATCATTCAGTCAACTCAATCATTTACTCATCCTTAAGGAAGTTTGCCTCCTTAGGGGATACACAATACAAATCAAAGTATTCTACCTCTGGGTAGTACATTCATTTAGTCAATCACAGAGTCCTTAATTCAATCACAAAGTACAATAACAAATAAATTACACAATTCAGCAGACAGGGCTTCCAGCTTTCTGACCATTATATCCATACCTAGTTAATTACCAGTGAGGGAAGAAACAACATCTGGGTTTTCAAAGCTGGAGGCTCAATGGCTGCTCAGAGTCTCATCTGGCCAGATCACACAGCTCTTCCCAAAGTGAGTCCCAAAGCAAAACCTCACATCAGAGTCAGTCACTACTAAATATTCCTAGAGAGATCTTTTCATCTTGACCTGAGATAGGCTCTCAGATTCCCTGGATCCTCCTCCATGGTCCCAGATCCTTCCTGGATTCACCAAACTGTCACCTGGGTTCAAAGGCAGACAGCTCTTACTTCCTTGTCCAGCTCTCCATGCAGTTCCTATACCACACTGAAGCTCACAGTGTTTAGTCCACCTTAAATCCTTCACACTCTCTGTTCTTGGGAAGTCAAGGCTTAACAAAGCCACAAAAAGACAAAATACTGACCCCACAGTCATGCTTCCTCAGTCTCCTGCAACTCTGGCTCGTCCATGGAAATCCATGGCAGCTACTGCTGGCCCTTGGACTCAGGAGCTCCAATTTGCCCTTGAACTCAGCAGAAGTTTCAGCTGGTTCCTAGAATCAAAATCACTTCATCCAGGTTCTCCAAATAAAAATCAAGAAGATCTGAAATTCCAGCTAGGACTTCCCCTTATATACCTGTTAGCTCCTCTCTGCTCTTCCCTTTCGTGTTACATCAGCAACTTCCTGTTATGTCAGCAACAGGGTTCATACCTTTTGTCTCTTAAAAGAGGCTTGATCTAATTAATTTCAAACTAGGTGGTAAGTACCTATTAGCTTTGCCAATAGAAAGGGATCAAATTACATTACTATTACAATGACTTACAAGAGGAAATAGTAAAATTACACTACTGAAAAACCTCAATTTACCCCTCTCAGACCTGGATAAATCTTACATAAAATAAACAAGAAAGAAGATAAGGAGAGAAATGGAATGTTAAAATAGTTAGATTTGATAGACCTCTGGAGAATATTGAATGAGAATAGAAAGGAGTATAACTATTTCTGATCTGTGTATGCTACCTTCATAAAAAAAATGATAATCAACAATTTTGTTAAAGCAGCAATGGGATAGCATATGAGAATTTGTGGGATATAGGAAAAGCAGTAATTAGGGGAAAAATTACATCTCTGAATGTTTCCATCTGTAAAAAAAAGAGCCGATAAATGAAATTAGGCATGCAACTAAAAATAAAACAAACAAACAAACCTAGAAAAACAACAAATTAAGACCAGTCCAATTAAACCTCAGGAGAAATTCTAGAGGTCAAAGGAGTGATTAACAAAATTAAAAATAAAAAAGAAGTCATTGGAATAATAAATAAAAAGAGAACCTTTTTTAAAAGAATAAAACAGAGAAGCTATTGACTAATTTGGTTCATAAAAAAACCCAAATTACTGTTGTCAAAAATGAAAAAAAAAAGGTGAATTTACAACTAACAAAGAGGAAATAACAGCTATTAGGAGGAGCTGTTTTACCCAACTATTTGCCAACAGAGCTGACAACCTAAATAAAATAGATGAATATTTACAAAAATATAATTTGCTTATATTAACAGATTAGAAAATGGAATAATTCAATATCACTGTCTTTGAAAAGAAATTGAACAAACCATAAATAAGCTTCCTAAGAGGACAAGGAACAAAAACAAAACAAGTATCAGTTGAATTTTCATGTGAATTCTACCAGACATTTAAAGAACAATGAATTCCAATACTGCATGAATTATTTGAAAAAAAAATCCTACAAAATTCCTTCTATGGCACTGATATAGTCTTGATAATTAAGCCTGAGAGAGTCAAAACAGAGAAGAATAACTGTAGACCAATTTCCTTAATGAATATTGAAGCAAAAAATTAAATAAAATTATAGCAAGGCAATTACCAAAATATATCATAAAGATCTAACACTATGAGAAGCCTGTCCAAAAGATCAGGGGTGAGGCAAGGATGTTCACTATCACCATTACTATCCAATGTTGTATTAGAAATACTAGCTACAGCAGTAAGACAAGGAAAAGAAATTGAAGAAGTTAGCACTGGCCAAAGAAGGAACAAAACCATTCTTTTTTGCAAATGATATGATAATTCTAGAAAACCCTTGAGAGTCAACAAAAAACAAAGTAATTGAAATAATTAACAACTTCAGCAAAAATTGCAGGATATAAACAAAATCTAGCAGAAAGTGTTTGAAAGAGAAATTCCATTTAAAATAACCATAAACAGTATAAAGTATTTGGGATTCTATCTGTCAAGACCCAGACAATAATTACATGAAAAAAAAAAAACACCTCAACCAAATAAATACACATCTAGAGAATTGCAGAAACATTGACTGTTTTGTGGGCAGGTTATTCTATACAAATATAATTAATATAATAAATATTATGTATTTATTAATATAATCATGTAGTATAATTAATTAATATAATAAAAGTGACACTACTACCCAAATTAATTTTTTTATTCAGTATAATGCCAATCAAAATCCTAAAAATTACTTTATAGAAAATAATAGTTTTTTATTGAGGTAGGTGTTATTATTTATCAGCACTTTACATACAAGGAAACTGAAACTTAGAGATGCTAAATGATTTGTCCAGGATCACACAACTAATAACTGAAGCAGAATTAGAAGTTAGTTAGTTCTTTTAACTCCAAATCCAGTATTCTATCAACTATGCCAAGCTACCTCCTGTGTGTGTGTATGTGTGTATATGTGTGTGTGTGCGTGTGTGTGTGTGTGTGTGTGTGTGTGTGTGCATCATTGTGTATAACTACATTTTTGGGCAGTTAGGGAGTGCAGTGGATAAGAGTTCCAGACCTGGAGTCAAGAAGATTCCTCTTTACGAGTTCAAATCTGGCTTTAGACACTAGCTGTGTGACCCTGGGTAAGTCACTTAACCCTGTTTGCATCAGTTTCCTCATCTGTAAAATTAGCTGGAGAGAGAATAGAAATCCAGTATCTCTGACAGGAAAACCCTAAATGGGGTCATGAAGAGTTGGACACAACTGAAAAACAACAACACTTCTGTCCAATTATGATTCTGGCAACTAGAAATGATTATCAATTGTGCTCATAGTAATTTATTTTCAATATATGCATTTATAGTTTAATTTGTCTTATAGTTATATTTATATATCTTTCCTTGCTAAATTGTATTTTTTTTTAAAAATAGAGACTATATTTTACTATATTTGATTTTTATCTTCAGAGTGATTCTATAGTACAGAGTATTTAATGTGTTGAATAAATGAATAAACATTAATCCTTTGCCCATTTTCAAAATACTGAATATTACAAACACATATTATCAACAATTTGGCAATTTTAGAGCCAGTTATTGTTAACACTTTGTGCTTTGGATATCCCAAAATATTATTTTTAAAATAGCAAATAAGGCACAAATGAACAATTAGCCTTGGAAGCAAGTTATCATTTTGCCTGCCCCAACAAGTAGTTATGATGTGCTAAATAACCTTAAGTTAGAAATCATAAATTAAGTAAACATATCATTAAGTTGTCTGCAGAAGTATTAACAGAAGCACAAAATACTAATTTACTGATTGTTGATGCTCATTAGCTGGCAGAGTATCTATTGTGATGCAAGCATTTTAAAAATGCTTCTTGTCATACAAAGACTGAAGGAAACAGTTCAGTGATATTTGGAAATAAGATAACTCTCATCAAACTGCATCCCTTAACCAGTAGCTGAATGAGTTTGCTCTGGAGGAATGAAAGACATTTGGGTCCTTGTTGGGGATGGAGAACTAAAGGAAGCATGCCTGCTAATAGTTTCTGTTCTTTTTAAAGTAGCAAAAATCACATTCTTAATATTACTGTATTTTATTTGACTTTCATTTCTGTATCTTATCCTTCACATGTTTTCTGAATTTACAATTGGAAAAGATTTTTACCCTGGAAGGTAAGTGCTATTATTTTGCCCCTCCCCCCCTTTTTTTTTTTGTTACAGATGTGGAAACTCAACCAGACAGAGGTAAAATGACTTGCCCAGAATCATATAGTAGTAAGTATCTGAGGCCATATTTGAATTCACATCTTTCAAATTTAGCATTCTAACTACTATATCACCTAGCTACCCCTGTTTCCCTTTTTTTGACAAATTATTTGGCATTTATAACAATTAATTTTAAAAATATATAAAGTACAGTAAAGATCCAGAATCATTATTTATTCTATGCTTAAATATGTTTTATACAAACTGGAAATTGTGTAATTTCTTTCCACAAAATATAAATTCCTTGAGAACAGAAATTGTTTCTTTTTTTTTCTTCTCTTTTTGGTCTTTGCCTGGCATATAATACATACTTAATAAATATTTGGCAATTCATTGCTCATTTGAAGGAACAGGGGTTATTTGACTTTTAAAATAACAGTGAGATTGGGGAACATGATAAGCACCTTCAAATATTTAAAGGGCCACCAAATGGAAAATGGACCAGACCTATTCTGAATTTTTGGTTCCACATAGTAGAACTAGAGAGAAATGGGTAGAAGTTTCATGAAGGCAAATTAGGTTTGATGTAAGGAAAAACTATTCTATGGGGGAATTGATTCTTGAAGTCAGCAAATATCTTCTCACTACTAGTGGCCTTAAGCAAAGGCTGCATGGCTATTCATTGAACATGTTGTAGAGGAACATTCCTTGGCATTACCCTTCTTTAGGATTGGGATGTAAACTGATCTTTTCCAATCCAGTGGACATTGTTGAATTTTCCAAAATTGCTGGCCTTTTTGTGATCACAAAACTTTAATAGCACCATCTTTTCATGTTCTAAATAGTTCAGCTGGAATTGCATCATCTCCACTAGCCTTATTGTTAGCAATGTTGCCTCAGGCCCACTTGACTTCATTCTTTAGGACATCTGACCCTAGATCAGTTACAAACATGAGTTACAAATTCTTACTGTAATAGTTCTACTGCCAATCTCAAGGATCAGTTAAAAGGACAACAAGAAGTGTTATCAAGCTCAAAGGATTACTCAAATTTAAACACATAAGGAATTAGCCCTCTCCAAGGGACATAGAGACTTTGAATGGTCCCATCATGCTTAATGGTAACTGCTATTGTCTAAAAGTTGGCTTTCTCCTCTCCCCCACCATTGAGCAGTGCATTTGCAAAGAATGCTATTTAAAAAAAAATCAAATATACGTATGTATGTGTATATATATTTCATATATGCATACATGTACATATTCAAGAAATAGTTTAGTCACGTAGTGAGAACAAGGGATAATAGTTGGACATCTTGTGTACAACTGTCATCCATGCAATCTCAAGAGAGCTAGAGGAAGGCTTCCATTATACTGGGTGAATCTGCTAAGGAGTTCCTCACAGGAAGTTGTGGACAGGAGTTGCACAAGACAGTTAGGTGGCAATCTATCTCACCAGAGGAAATATCCATATTAATGAAATTGTAGGCTCATTGATAGATGAAAGCAAATACCATATTCTCCCTTTTTTCCACCAGGTATTCTATTTTATTTTAGTGTAGCATCACTTTAAAGAAATCATAGCCAAAGTGCCTCAAAAGCTATAAATGTTTTAGGCCTTTTAGGCCTTCTGAGAGCTCCTGTACATGTGAAAGCTACAGCATTTTCCATATAGAAGACTCCCTCTCCTTGGCTTTACATGAGATTTTTCCAGAAAGTGATTGAAAACACACACACACACACACACACACACAAGTATTTTAAACTTAAGCACAGTAGAAAAACAAAGCAATTAACTGATTTTGGGGATGGCATCCTGGTTACCATCGTTTGATTACGTTCCAGTTTAGATCATCAATCAGGGCTCAATGTACTTTGCATTCTAATGTACACTGGAATGGTATATTTTTCAAGACACACACACACCCTCCTCTGCAGATAAATGCAACTACTTATATTTACTTTGCAAAGTTGGGGGGAGGGGATGAAGATAAAAATACTTGACTGAGGTGATACCATAAGTTAGGGTTAGAAATTGATAAAAATAGAAGGCAAATTCTGAGAAAATTTTCTTCTAAGGGGAGAAACAACTAAGCCAATTGTCAATTAATCAAGATTAATTTATTATTTACTCATGTCTGGCACTGTACTGTGAGCTGGGTATACAAAGATGCATAAAAACAGTCCTTGCCCTCAAAGAACTTGTTATCCAACAAGGAAAGAACCATATAAATAAATAGGAATAAAAATGATTTGGAATATATGGAAAGCAGTCCCAGAGGGGAAGGTGCTAGGGGCTAGAGGGATCAGGAAAGACCTCTTGAAGAATGTGGGATTTAAGCTGTCTCAAAGGAGGCCAGTGAAATTAGAATAAAGAGTTTAAAATAAACAGGTCAGTGTTTACTTATTTTCACATTTAAATAAGCTAGTCATCTGTAAATCTATGTTTTTAGGTGGTAACCATTATCATTCTTTTACTTAAACAGTAAAGAAAGTTTGTCTAGACCTTTTACCATCTATCTCCCCTACTGAAATCTCAGCATGTTGGGGACATGCCTACTATCTGTAACACAATGTTCCCCACATTATATCTCATGATTTGGATTATAGCTCCAAGGTAATGTGTTCCTGTATTCTTGTGTGTTTGTTTAATAACTGTGCAGTTATGAAATAGATAAGTGATTAATGCACTGATTTAATTAGAAATCCCCATAATCAGCTCCCTTCCTGTCAAACTGTAGATCTGAATAGTTTTCACACATTGGTTATATTGGTCACGAAGGCTTTAATACATTTGTTGGCAAGTCACTGTGGTAGACACATTGGGGGGTGTCAGCTTTTAATTGTAACTGTCTTGCAGAGTGGTGTTGTTTTAATATCCTGTATAGATTTTTATGTAATACACTTACTTGCAGGCAGCCCGAAGCAAGAATCAATTCTGTGAAGGATTCTTCTTTTGTTAAAAGCCAATCTTGTTTTAATGATGCATGAAGAAATATTCGAGCATTGACATTTTTCTGTCAGGTTTCTTTTGAAAAATCAATTAAGATAATACTGCTTTGACCTAGTTATCTAGTTAATGCTTATTAGGAATGTAATATGATTTACTGTCAGCATAATAATTTTTGTATCTTATCCCATTAGCTTGTGCATATTTCAAAGTGTATTACACAATGGTCACTTCTTAAAATGTAATGTAGCAGAATACATTAATTAGCTTGACTAGGATCATTAGACAGAAACTATTTCATTGGTTCCTTGTATCAAATTTGTATACAATTTCCATCAAGACATTGCATTATTTACATGACTTAAAAACAGTTTCCCAACCAGATGATGGATATGTAAACTTTTTTGTTTCATGCCAAAGTCTTCTTATGTGTTTGACAAAGAACAGGAATTTTTGCCCAGTGATGATTGGTTTGGGACTAGCCCTTATGGAAGCACAAACCAGATTTAGGTTCACTTCTTCCAGCTCCTAGCCTTGGTATTCAAGCATTCACAAGAGACTTCTGGTCATTGAAATGTGCACATTAGGAGGAGGGAAAGGATTCCTAAGAAAAAAGTATATATACAATTTGAAAAAATATTTTAAAGCCAAAGATTTTGCTTTTATGTTACCTTTATATCCACAATTGTAAAAGGCAGAGCAGTAAAGCACTTAGCTCCTATAGCATTAGTGAGAAACTATTGATTTCTACCCATTTTTGTGGTCAACTTTAACTAAGAACACAACTCTCTTAACCTCATTAAAAAGAGAAATTAAATCTTTCTAACATTTTGCTGACCCTGGTATGCCTTTTAGAACATTAGAGTTAGTCTTCCACTTGGTTAGAAATTCCTGAGGCAGCTTGAATGATTGGCATGAAATGGATACAGGTAGTGGACTGTTGAAGGGAGGGAGAAGACTATTGAACTGATGTGAGTAGATTGGAGATGGACGGTATGACCTTAACATATCACAGTGATACAGAGAAAATTAAAAGTGAGCTTTTTTTTTTACTCAATATGAAGCCAGTTAGCAGGTTTATTTTTAGATCCACTACCCTATTTATAGATATATTTGTTGAGTTATATAAACCTATTATTATTATTTTTTAAAGCAGTTCATCTGTCCAGTGTTCAAGTTTCTTGGACTGATATCTAAAGTTCTGCTCCTCAATCTGTCATCAGGCACTGAAAGCTACTCGCTTTATGCTGGTTTAATATGAACTTATATTCAATAATAATAATAATAATAATAATGATTAAACAATGATATTTAAAAATAATAATCTGTATTATTATCAAATTTTATCTTTTGAACCCCTGGAAAAGCAGTTATTGCCCACCATTTTTTCTCATTTAAAATATCCACAGATTGCTAAGGTTTAAAAGATGTATCTAGTGAACATTCACAAGAATTTACCAACAACTTCCTAGTCACCCAGGCTTGTAAACCCAGTGCCATTCTTAATTCTTTACTTGCTCTCATTTCATATATCTGACCTGTGTCAATTCTTGTTCCAACCTATATATATACCATGTCTCTCCAATAGGTCTCTTTTTTTTTAACTCATGCAGTAACCACCTAGAAAAAGGCCCTCATTACCTGTTGCCTGGACTATTGTAAGAGTCTTATAATTTATCTCTGATTGGAGCCTCTCCCAAATTTAAAGCAATTTTCCTAAAATCTGAGACTGAACATGTCACCCTCCCTATCAAATTCCACTTGCTTCCTGTTGCCTGTAGAATCAAATGTAAAATCCTTTATTTGGCATTTAAAGCCCTTCTCAATCTGGCTCCTTCCTATCCTTACAATCTTACTTTACTCTCCTTCATGCACTCTATGATTCAGCTACACCGGCCACATGTGACACTCCATCTCCTGCCTGCATTTGTCTGGGCTATCATCTCCTGTGCCTGGAATTCTCTCCCTCCTCATTGCCTTCTCTTTGCCTCCATAGCTCTCTTTAAGGCTCTGCTTATACACCACCTTTTGCTGGAGGACTGAGATGATCTTTCATTTACACTGAATTGATCACATTTGCACTTAGCTGTTTGCATGTTGTTCTTCCTTCCCTGATTGTTCCTCGGCACCCTGTTAGAATGTGAGTTCTTTGAAGGTAGAGACCATGTTTTGGCCTTTCTTTTCCTCCTCAGCATTTAACACAGGTTTTGACACAGGGCAATACCTAATAAATGCTTATTGTCTGACTGACTGAACTTGTTTATTTCCTTTATCTCATGAAACATATGTATATTGATTTAGAGCTGGAAAGACCGTTGAGAGTATTGAGTCCATCTACCTCATTTTAAAGGTGATGAGAGTTATAAAGAGGTTAAATGTTTTGCCCATGGTCACACAGGTAAGAAGTAGCAGAACCCAGATCCCAGCCCAGATTTTTGGATCACCAAACCCAGAGGGAACAGCCTTGGACTTTACAGAAAGGGAAGAAAAGATATCAATCTACCAAATGATGCTATTGCTTAAGAAAAAAAAAAAAACCCTTCATAACATAACTACATTTTCCAAGTTCCTTACCCTTTCATTACATTCATCTTTTCCTAAGTTCAATGGTCGCTTGGCTTACATTGCTATCTTGACTTGATGTGATTGTCATACATCATTTGAAATTCACCAGTAAAACATTTGCACTTAACAAAAGTGACCATGTTTTACAGACTAACATGATGAATTTATGTTGGTAGCTTACTGGAGTCGTCCATCCCCATCTCAGTAGCATTTTAATTAATTAAGAGAGAAAAATCAATGATCACAGATCCTTCTACCTGCAGGATCTTTTCCATTTTCTGCCTGCTTGTTGGGAACGAGTTTTCTCCCTACTCTACATCTCTCTCTCTCTCTCTCTCTCTCTTTCTCTCTCTTCTTCTTCTTCTTCTTCTTCCATATTTAACTGGAGGCATTTGGGGTCCAAAAGGTTTCAAACTGTTCATAATGCATAGTGTATTTGAAACCTGTAGTGTCTTGATTTGAATAAAGGAAGGAATGATTTGACTAATGTGATGGCATCTCAAAATGCTAAATGAGAAGGAAACTGAAAGACACAGCCTAGCAGTTCTTAGGGGCCAAATGGGATATGCGTAAAGAAGAGTGGGAGAAACAGAAATAAATCGCAATACAGACTTTGTAAACATATCAGTGTTTATAAAGCCAAAGAAATAAGGGGAAAATAACATCCAGATTCTACTGCTTTTTTCCCCTTATTTGCATACTGGCTCTGATATTAGGATTCAGCTTTGGGCATGTCACTTTCAAGCTTCCAATTAGTTGAATTGACAGTATTATGTTATTATTTCTTTGAGTAAGCCACATTTGTGGGCTGGGGTTTTAATTATATGAAATAGGAATCATAAATCGAAATTGGAAATCTTAAATTATTGTTTAATGATCACTGATCAAACACCTAATCAGGATAAAGAAAATTAGGACAGGAGACAGCAACATCACAATTTGAATTTTCCATGATTAGTCTTCTGCCTAACTAGGCACTTTTCTTGGGTATCTGAACTGTTTTGCCTTTTAACTGTGCTTGCAGTTGCTATGGTGATGGCATAATTTTGTAATGGTCTAAAAATGACACTGGCATAGATACTGACAGATAGGAATTAATTCACTAACAAGTAATTATGTAGCGAAATGTTGACTGCCATGCAGAAGGTGCACGGTGACACATTTACTGTTTTTCAGGGATGGCAGTAACATTAGCGTTGGTCATTAGTGGTAGACATCTCAGTGCAGTGTTGGATACAGACTTATATGCAGACCTATTTAGTTACCTGTGTGACAGCCTTGTTCAGGACACCAGAAACAGCTGTCCTAGCCTGTATGAGCCAAAATAATTAGGCCTGTCATCTTCTCGCTCTGATTTCCCCTTCAACCTGCTCCACAAAATGCAAATATTTTGCTTTCATTGTCACATTCACCTTGACATGGATATTGCTTTGGCGCATAACTGGATGAGATGACTCAGAATTTGCATTGTTCATTCTAATAAATTTGCTTCCCCTCTACTGCATGGCAGGACCCATCAGATAAAGTCTCCCAGAGTGTCATCAATCACCATCGCTGACGGACGGCTTTTGCCTTCATTTGTTACATATGAGAACATGCTTAATTATTTGTCCTGTAATTAGTTGGGAAAATGTCAGGAAATGTCAACTCTCTGTTCACTCTGGAAGGGCTCGGCTTGAAAGCCACAATGACTGAAGTGTCATTAGTGCTGCCTAACAAGACGAGCATCAGCTGGGGAAAAGTGAAAGCTTCTAAAAAAGTAATCATGGCGAGTTAAGGAAAACGGAAAATCTGCACCAATAATAAGATGTGAGTCCTATTAGCAAACACTTGTGTTTTTCATCTGTTACTGTTCACAATAAAAATAAGGGAGAGCAAACTGAAGAGATGAGCATTTGGGATTGATAAAATTTCTGTCACATATTCATTGCCATCTCTTAAGTCAGTCACACTTAATATATTATCATAGGTAGCATGTAATATTTAATTTTCAGATGTGCAGCCCTTTTTACCATGCATCCCACACGGTCGAAATTTCAATGGCTACGGCAAAGTAAATGTTATTTTTGCATTAATCCCATCGGATGTGATGAATTGAATGTGCAAAACGAAAGACTGCATTGCTGTTTTTAGAACTTTTCCCTAATAAGAACAAATTTCCATTAGTTTTCATTTGGCAAGACAACAACAAAAACAAAATGACCAGAAACAAACTTGGTAAGGATGAAAAATGTCCAGGCAGCCTTTTATGCATGGAATAACTTAGCTAGATAGATTTCTTGTCCATACATGGAATACTAAAAGGAGCTCATTGTTACTTTTAGTGATGAAATATAAGATCTATACCAGGTTTCAGTGCTAAATCAGAGAAAACCAGATGCATCGTCAGGAAGCAAAAACAGCTTCATCATACAATCCATAGGTTCATCTTAAAGTGCTGATCATTTGTGTCGCCTCGATGGTCCTAATAATCCACACATGCATGTAGAGAGCACCCATTATGAGTACAGTAGAACGATTTTATTTTTATGCATCTGACTGTGCATAGGGTCTGACTTTCAATTTCAAAGGCATCACCTACTTCCTATATTATTGTCAAATAGCATATTCATGTGGGAATCTTTCTTTACTTAATTACCTGCATTATTTCATGTCTCATTGAGATGAAGCAAATTATTGTTAGGTCTCTTTAGAAAGGATAATTAAGATACATTCTGCTGTTTTACAATTTAGTAGTTGTCACAGGTATGGCTAAGCTAATTACCAAATGGTTAAAAATTTATTCTGGGAGGGATATTACAAGTACTCCATGTGGGCGAATTGCTTTGGAGGCTAATACAATTACAGATCCAGCGCACCTCCGGAATGGATAAAAAGTTTCATTCAGCCAGTGGGATTGTAAAATCAAGTTTGTGATTGCTGTAACCTTCTTTGATTATGAGATTTTAAGGAACTGGAAATATGGAAATGTGTATACCTCTCACATTCCTACATAGGCGATTTTAGCTTTCTAAAATAAACACATAAAAAGAGTGAAGCAATTGAAACTGGGTGAAGATGTACAATCATTTAGCTATTTTTCATTCCTGTGAGTTGGAGTCTGGTTAGATGAAAATAGATACTCGACTTCAGTGGCAAACTGGTCACTCAGCCCTGAGTGTAATTCAGTCTTCATCTCTCAAACCTACACATAAATCAAAATAATAAGGCACTATTATTAGTTTTCCTAAAAGAGAAGAAAAAAATTCCTTAACCTTTCTATCCATTAAAGACAGATAGCCACTCTGCTTTCACATGCTGTGGCATGGTGGGGCAGATGCTGATTAACCATACAGAAGAGTAGCATCTCTCTAATATCCCCAGAATTCTCTTTCATTTTCTTATAGATTTAACCATATTTAACAAATGTCAAAGGGATTGTTTAAAAAAAAAAAAAACTCTTGACAATTAAATCCTTGCCATCCTATCTTGGATAGTGGAGACAGGGGCCAGAGTCACAGAGAAACTGGCAAAAGGTTTCCATTTTAGACAACTGTTTGAATTGAGACTGAAGAAACAGATTTTCTAATCAACCATAAAGACACAATTAAAAGAAAAAAATCTATAGATATGATCTGAACTGCCCACATTTTCACATGCCCACTCTCATACACACACACACACACACACACACACACACACACACACACACACTCAAATTCAACTGCCCATAACAAACTTAGTGGCAGTTTGCCCTTAAGATAAGTTCAAAGGTAAATGCTATGACACTGGCCTGTACAGTTTTAAAAGTTGCTGTAACTTAAAGAGGTTAAAATAATGGAAGACTTAACTTGTGAGACATGGTGTGCCAGTGATAATAAAGCCCAGGGAACATCTCCCCTGATAATTACGATAGCTCTCTTAAATTGAGCCTGAACTACCTTCCCATAATAAACCCACTGTTTTTATGCATACCTGGGTTAGGTTTATAGATAAATGAAAAGCCCTCCTTGGTAACCTTGATAATTGCTACAATTATTCACACAAATAAAAAAGACATGTTCTGATTTATTAATAGAAAGCTATGAGGATAAATTTATTCTAATACCCAGAGGAATACCCAGCAAACCCTCCTCCTCCGTACAGCTTGGGGGTAAGTACATAGAGTACGTGCCATGAGTCCCCAAATGATGCAAGTGGCAGTGAGTGAGACACTGCCTAGAAGAATGCAGCGGGTGGGTGTTGCATTGCTTGCAATGAGCATCAGCTCCTACACCCAAATGATGCTTATGCATTGGTTCATTTTAATGATAATGCATATATTGTCCATCTAAGATATAAAGATCCAGTGGATAGTTTTAAGGTTGTGGGGAATATCTTTTGTTGGTTTTCCTCCGGCTGCTATGTGCAATACAGAAGCAGCTGTTTTGTGTAGCTCCAGAAGACAAATGCCTTTTGAGAGGATTTTGATAAAAATAAATAGCAAATCATGTGGACAAAGCACATTATTTTTTTGGAGGGGGGAAAAGGGAGGACAGCAACTAAATAAGTGTGGTTTGTTTTATATTTATATCAAATATTATCTCATTGTATGGGATATCACATGTGAAGTTTACAAATAACATTTCTTCAGCCTACATATTTCCCTCAATTCTTTTGTTTTATATCGTCCTCTGGAATTATCTTCTGCCCTGAGTTACTCGTTTTGTATGCAGAAAAGGTAAATAGTAATCTCCTTTTTATAGGAGAGAAGGGTCAACACAATGGTCACTCTCCCTTGCTGATGGTAGGCAGCCGTCACTAGGTTCCTTCTGTTGAGTGAAGGTATTTAGAATGTACAGTGAATGAAATACTTTGAAAACAGTGAGTATAGTGACTGTCGAGATTGGAGGAATAAACCCAGAAGCTACGCTTATACACTGCCTTTACAGATTTGGGGGGCATTGCGCATATTTTATGAAATGATTAATGCAGAGAAAGGAGCTCACATTTTAAAAATTAACATATTTAAGCATACATAATAAATCCGGAATTCTTACCCATAGATAAGATGGTTTTAACGGCATTATGGACAAATAGCAATACAATAAGCTTGAGACAATACATTTAAGAAGAAGAAAAACAAAGATGTAAGGTCGGACAATATCTCAAATAACATTTGGAAAATGCTGCCAATTGTTTGGATAACTGTACACTGCCAAAGCCTCTTATAACATTGTTAAGTCTTTATTCAGTAATACATTATCATGCATATTTCAGAGCAGGGATTACTAAGACAGAACTGTGTGTCATTTTTGTTGTATGTCTTTATAATTACACCTTGAAGCCACAACTAGATTTTTTTTTTTACTACATATTCATGAAAAGCGGACTTGTAATTTGATAAAGGGTAGCTTGTGTTCTCAACTCCATTCAAACAGCATCATGAAGCAGAATTAGAGTAGGCATCTGTGTTCTCCCGGCATTAATCTCTTCAAGCACATTCCAGCTGCTATGATGTGCAAGAGGGAGATAAGTCCTAAACGGACTAAAGCTAAGCAAGCCAGACAACTCTATTATTGGCTTCATAATTGCTTAATTAAACTTTTGTCACTAATCATTATGAGGGCAATAGAGCTGTTATACTGGCTTCTGTTAAGCAAAAATCAATAAACTGTTGGAGTTAATTTCGCCGTATTTTTTGTCCTGCAAATGAAATTCATTGCTGCCGGTTAGTGATCTGTGGTGCTGGCGCTCTACTGATATGAACAGCCATCACCATTTGAATTGAGGGTATTCAGTAGCACATGAATATGAACAAATGGCAAACATAAATCTCTTGCATGAAGTACACCTTCTATCCCTTTATTATGGAACAATTGACCCATCTAAAATGAATTCTAATGCCAGGAAAGCGTTTAGATTTAAATTACACCATGGTCTTCTGGACCTGAAAGATGACGGCATAAAAAAGATTAATATGCTAATTATTTTTCTCCTTATTTTTTTTCTTCGACATCCATGGTGGGGTATTGTGAAGCGTGTAAATAAGATGACTGTTTTGTCAAGAAATGGCTCTAAGGCACACTATATTCCATTGCAATTTAATTTGTTTATTCAAAACCTCACTCCAGATTTTAACTGGGTTTGCAATAACACTTTATTTTTCACATAATGTTTTCCTTTCACAAAGAATTCCTGGAATAAGTAAAACATGTTTTTGTTTATTGAAATAGATTTAATGGTATTATGAATGATGATATACTTAACTGAGGTCTGTATTTATAAATTCCTGTCAAACTTTTATTTTCTTTGCTTCTTTCAAAGCTCGGCGAATTGATCTTCGGTTGTACGGTCCCTCTCTTCTATCAATTCTGTTCTATCAGTTCAAAAAGCCAGGGAAACACAGTCCAGTTTTTGTCATTTGTGCTCTATCCATTCTGGCTCCCTCTTCACACTGCTCACCCTCCTTTCCCCTCCTCTCAATCCCTAATGTCTCCTCAAAAGGAAAAGAAAAAATGCAGAAACACTCAGTGACTATATGTTTGTCTGGTGTATTTCAATCACTGGAACCTTATGTATCCAAAAGTCACTGTACGTTCTATACCGCTCATAGATTCTCTGGGAATTTCTTTCCCATTGCTCAAAGGCAGTACTTACTACCAGTAACAGAAATCAAAGGAATTAGGAAAGTTGATGTTTTGAACTGATGATTTGAATACCTCCGTGATTTTTACTTGCACCTCGACAAATTTCACCTTCCTCTTTCTAAGGAATATTTTTGTAGGTTCATGGCAGAAGGTTAGCTCATTGACTGCCAACACTGCTAAAGAACGAAAAGTTCTGGGTCTGCTTACATGGAGGAGAGCTGAATTAAAAGGCTTTGGATTCTTTCCAAAACAGGTAGGCCAAGTCTGAAATCTGTAGGCAAAAAAGCAAAATATTCCTCTGAGGAATAAAATATTGTGAGGAGACAGAGCAAACTTCATGAGTGAATTGAGAATGTTTATATTGAAAAAGAAAGAAAGAAATAACATGAAGAAAGAACAAGTCTTCTTACTCTTTGACCTCCCAAGTAGCAGATATATTTGAAATTATGAAATCTATTCTACAAGAAAAGGGGGACAAGTGACGGTGCTTTACGTTGATCATTCAAAGTTGCACAAAATGTGACCTAGACGATGATTCAGCTTTGGTTA
Organism: Pseudochirops corinnae; assembly: GCA_028646515.1. Lineage (NCBI taxonomy): Eukaryota > Metazoa > Chordata > Mammalia > Diprotodontia > Pseudocheiridae > Pseudochirops > Pseudochirops corinnae. The sequence continues at coordinate 39,763,442 of CM053587.1, read as the reverse complement.
TTCGTTAATAATATACATAATTCACTATAAACTTCCAGGATTTCATTAGTAATCACCCTTAACAATTGAATCTCATGCCTATGTAATTAAGGTGAAGTAAGCAGAACCAAGAACACAATTTATTCCTTGACACTGATATTATAAAAAATGAACAATTTTGAAGACTTATATAAACTGATGAGGAATGAAATGAGCAGAACCAGGAGAACAATTATAATCACAACAACACTGAAAATACAAAAAACTTGGAAAATGCCAAGGACTGTAATCAATGTACTGACCATCCATGATTCCAAAGGACTGGTGTTAAAAAGTATGTTACCCAGCTCCTGACAGAGATGTTTGATGGACTCAGGGTGCAGAAAAAGACATGGTTTTTGAACATAGCCAATGAGAGAATTTCTTTTGCTTGGATATACATATTTGTTGCAAGGAGTTTATTTCTGTTTTTGTTTTCCCTTTTATTTTACCCACAGTGATGGAGGGAGTGAGAGGGAGAGAAAATAGATTTGTTAATTAACAAAAAACATAAAGTGGAAAAGGGTAGACAATAGTTGATGTGAACATTCTGGATTCAAAATTAATTTGCTGGTAACCTCCAAGTTGCTTCCAACTCCTGAGCAGAGCTATTAATATCCCATCCAGCCTGGTAAGGCTAGGAGGCTGAGTACAAAACTGAAAACCTAAGTATTCACCACAATTCTCAGATTAAATATCTTCAAAATGAAATGAATTACAGAAATCTCTTTTTGTAATTTCAGTTCATAATGGAAAAGATGCATATGTAAAGATAATCATAGAATTAGAAATTATGACCTAATAGGTCATAATAGAAATTATGACCTAATCTTATAAGGCATCTAGTCCAAGCTTCTCCATGTACTTATGAGGGAATGAAGATTGGTTTGGCACACAACTAGTTCTAGATGGGGTGCAAGAACTCGGGTCTCTTGGTTTTTAGTCTAGTTCTCTCTCGCTGACAGCAGGTTGTTCAGGGCATCTAATGTCAGAATGAAAATGCAAGTAACAGACATAAAGCATTTTCTTTCCCCATACCCCCCCCAAATTTTAGCAAAATAGTGACAGTGGACATGTCCAGTAATGTCACGAGAGGCGACAATACCATTCCCATACAGGCTATCATCCTCCCTTTTTTGCATGTTTAGATTTTGCCTCAATTTCTAGAAACTTTACCATATGTATTCTTTTTGTTTAATGATTATAATATAATAGCTAACATTTGCATAATACTTACTATGTCCCAGGCTCTGTGGTAAGTAATTTACAATACTTATTTCATTTGATCCTCCCAATAACCCTGGGAGGTATATTCTAGTGTTTATTACTCCCATTTTACCACTGAGGAAACTGAGGCAAATAGCAATTAAGTGAGTTGCCAGGGTCACATCACTAGAAAGTGTCTGTGGCTGGTTTAGAATTCAAGTCTTCTTGACCCCGGGCCTGGTTCTCTATCTCTGTGCCACCTAACTGTATACATACCTCCTTAAGTCTCAAATATGATATGGGGAATAGAGCTTGGTACATATCCTTGATTGATCCATGATTGGTCCATGCTTGACTTGCCAGCACACTCTTTTTTGTTCTAATCATCCCCAGCCACAGAGTGGCTTCAGAGTCCGGGGAAGAAGGCTGAAAGGCACTTCTATAATAAGAAAAATTCCTCCTCTGAGGGAACTAGAATCTAAAGGATACTCTATTTTCAGAGCACAGTGGTCTGGTTCCTAAGCAAAACAATACAAAATTAGAGTAAAAAATGGTCTAAAATTCTATTTTGGTTTAAAGAAATATAGGTGCTTATTGGAATTTCTATTTCCATTATGACATTAATCATAGCATTTAAAAGAGATTCCATGGTGGGATAGGTAGTCTTGTGTGATTATTAATCAATATTTAGATGCATCATAGAAGTTGCTAAGTTATTCTTTTCGAATATACCATCTTGCCTGCTTTAAAATGCACCTAACATTGAACTTTGAGGAGATATGAAGCTTGCTGAAAGTCCTCTTTTGGGGAAAAATTGAGGTTGAAAGACATTGTTGATTAGGAGTTTTTAGACTAGGTAGGTGATAAAGTGTGTGACGAGGCTCCATAAGCCATTTACTGTGACAAAATTAAGTAAGTCATTCCTCCAGAATTTTGCTGTTCATGACTGCTGCAGAGGTCATATCCCAAGGGAAATTTCTACAGATTTTTTAAAAACTATGTTGAATTCCTGTTTAAAGAATTATAATCCTTTCCTTCCATACCTGTTGCTGAAATAAAACTTCCCTGAATGTTAATAGGCATACTTTGTAAACTTTCATTAAATTTTTTAAAATATGTAGTTAAATACATTTTAAAAGCAATATAGAATATGGGTATGACTCCATGGGAGGTATAGAAGAATGATATAGTCACTGCTTTCAAATTTATATAATTCCTTGTTTTGTTGTTGTTGTTAAAATGTCTGTCATCTCATTAATTTGATTCTTCCCTTGTCATATTTTTATGTGCATCACCTTTTGGGGTAGCAAACTTGGTCGGGACAGTACTTTATTTCCAAAGCTATTGTTTGTTATTATGAGCACACCAGACTCTCCTTATATATCAGTGACATTAGAAGATACTAGAGGATTTCTACCCAGAACCCTTTCACTTTATAGATCAGGAAACTGACATTGATCAAGTTCAAATGTATTTTCCAGCATCACATAGGTAGTAAGGATTTTACCCAGGTCTTCTGACTCCAAAATTGTTGCACTTTTTCCTGTATAGTACACTGCTTCTGCAATGATGAATACACTAATACCTGCCATGTAGACTGACCAGATGCAATCAGATGATTGCAGTATGTAGCTGTTCAATTGTCAGGGAAATTATTTGACCCAAAAGACATCTATATTCATTTCATAGTAAATCAGGTTAAAATATATTGCTTCATTTAACAATTAGTTTTATTTGAAAAGTTAGTCTAGTGTCATGTCTAGCATGATGGATCTCAATTTAGGAAGTCCTGAGTTCTAATCTTGCCTGTGGTATTAGCTTAGTGACAATGAGAAAGTTACTTAACCTTTTTGGTCCCTCTCTAAGATATGTTTACTAAGTGATTATGGTATTGTGATCTTCCATCAAGAAAATTCATACACTGAGGAAATAATTAGATGTGTGTATATTATGTGTTATGCGTGTCAGTCTATCTGTCGTTCTGTCTATCTATCTAATCAATCATCTATCTATTTGTCCCCTAAGAGGCAGCGGCAGCATGGAGACATGGGAAAGCTGCTAGACTTTGATTCATGAAGGGCAGATTTCAAATCCCACTTCATCCATTTGCTAGTAGTGCATACCTGAGAATATTATTAAACCTCGCTCAGCCTCAATTTCCTCATCTGTAAAATGCGAGTAGTAATAGGACCCACAACCTGGGCTTGTTATGAGGCTTAAATTAGACAATATAATTCAGTTTTAAATCCTTAAAGAGCTATATAAATGTTAGATGTTTTTAATGTATCTCTATTCTGTGCATATATACATAGGTATACATATGTGAAGGGACAGGTAGGTGGTGCAGTGGATATATAGAGTGTTGGGACTGGAGTCAGAAAGATGAGAGTTCAAATGTAGCCTCAGACTCTTCCTAGCTATGTGACCCTGGGTAAGTCATTTAGCCCCATTTGCCTCCGTTTCCTCATTTGTAAAATGAACTGGAGAAGGAAATGGGAAACCTTTCCAGTAGAGGTCATGAAGAGTCTGACATGACTTAAAATGACTGAACTACAACAACTATACATATACATATACATACACACAAATATATGTATACGTGTATGTATGTGTATGTGTGTGTGTGTGTGTGTGTATATGTATATATATATATATATATATATATATAGAGAGAGAGAGAGAGAGAGAGAGAGAGAGAGAGAGAGAGAAAGAGAAGCAGCATGACAAAGTAAATAATGTGCAGGCCTTATAGTTAGGAAGATCTAGGCTCAAGTCCTATATCTGACATATATTGACTGCATGATTCCAACCAGAGATAAAAAATTTGCAGAAAAAGTGCTGATTTGAGTTGATAAAGGGACTTCCTCATGAAGAGATCTTTTTTTGTTGTTGTCCATTTGTTTCAGTCTTATCTGATTGTGACCCCATTTGGGGTTTTCTTTGCAAAGATACTCGAGTGGTTTGCCAATTCCTTCTCCAGCTCACTTTATAGATGAGGAACCTGAGGCAGAGAGGGTTAAGTGACTTGTCCAGGGTCACACAGCTAGGAAGTACCTGAGGCCAGATTTGAATTTTAGAGATGAGTCTTCCTAATTCCAAGTCTAGTGCTCTATTTCCACTGTGCCACCTAGCTGGCCAAAAAAGATCTTTACATGATGAAATTAAAGGTCCTCTCCTCCTTTTACATAACAAATAATTGTTCATTGAGAAAGGGATAGATAGGGACTAGGCTTTTGATTGCATTGTTTTAGGGAGCTCTCAAATGAAGAAACTACTTCTAGCAGTACAGTCTTAGAGAGTTACCTAAAACTCTGTTTGCCTTAGTTTCCTCATCTGTAAAATGAGCTGGTAAAGGAAAAGGCAGACCTCTCCAGTGAGAGATTCAGTGACTTGCCCAGAATCACAGAGCTAGAACAAAGATCCTCCTGGCTTCCGAAGCCTTCTTTATATTCATTACATCCTGCCAGATACATATAAAACAAATTTTCTGACTGCATTGTTTCAAACATGTTGGTAGTTTACTTTTTACTTATTTTAATGTTTAACTGAGCAATCGTTCCTTCCTTATTGGGACAAATTTGCATAGCTATAATGAAATAAATGTGGAAATATCTGCATAACTGGAAGCAAAAGATATCTTAGGAAGAACATATTTTTCTCTTGGTTAGAACGTATCTAGAACTTGTCACTTCCCAGCTCACAGTGTTTGAGTATTTATAGAAAGGACATTGAATTTGGAGTCAGAGAATCTATATTGAATGTTTAGTTTTGTAATCTACTATCTGGGTGAATTTAAGCAAATTACAGCTTCTCTGGCCATTAGTATCCTCATCTTGTCACATAACAGGGTTGGACTAGGTAGTCTCTGAAGTCTCTTCTAGCTATTAATTTATGATCCTGTGTTTTTATGGCTTTCCTTGAGCTACTGAGAAAGAAACTGGAATGGCAGCAGAGGGGTTTAAGAATTCTCCCTCCTCCATACTTCATGGTGCATGGAGCTCAGGTATTTTTTTCCTGTTCTTACTTACTGAGGAGAAAATTGCATACTAATCTTAGGCTGAGACATAAGACTATCTTCAGTGTAATTCCAACTTCTCTTTCTACCCTTGGTTTCTACTACTCTTCAGTATGTCTTCTATTCTAATTAATCTACAGTATTCCACTTATTTTCTGATAACAATACATTATGTGTTATACCTATGTAGCTTTGCTCATGGTGTCCCCTCTTCCTGGAAAGCCTTTCCCACAAATCTTTGATTGAGATCCTATGCCAATCCAATGTCCAACTCAAATGTTATCACTTTTGTCACATCAACTTAGGGTCTTCTTTATTCCTAAAGCACTGATTACACAACTCATAGTGACATGTCTTGCATATTGTCTTGGTAGATAATCGGGTATGTGTCTTTATTTCCTTTACTGAACCTTAATTTATTTTACAGTCAAGACCATTTCCTGTAAAACTGAGGATTCTTCCTAGTGCCTTATATATAATATGGGTATGCAAAACTTGTTTTTTGAATGAATGAAGAAAAAATTAATGAGTGACAATGGTCAATTCACCACTTTACTTTGGATGTGTCCATATAATACCAGCATAACTGGTTGAAAAAAAAAAATCCACCAATAGATTATTCTGTTTCTATGATGACACATAACTGGTTGGATTGATTTTTTTCCCACTGAATTAACTGATCTTAGATTGAATTGACTAATGGTTTTGTTATTGTGCTGATATATTTGAGTGTCAGTTCCACTTGTATTGTATCACAGAATAAGGAATATAAAAATTTTTCTCTGAAATAATTCAAGAATCTGATTTGAGTGCTACTTGTTACTATAGGAGTAAATATTTTAAATGTGTCAAAATCCATTTATAAAGGGACTGACAATTTAATTTATTGTCTTCATTTACTATTTGATGAAGTTTGATTTCCATTCACAATTGTGGACTCATTAACTATATGATAGAGGAATTGACTGCCTTGTGTTCTTCCAACTAAAAACTAAGCAGTATATGTGAAAGTCATAGACTATAGAATATAGAATAAATTACCTATTTTTTTCTGAATCTTTAAATTGCAAAGCATCTTCATTTCTTTAGCTGACATAGTCATGGATACTACTTGTGTCTTTTAATTAATATCTAATTCTCCTTTGACACTGTCTAAAGCATAATTCGGTAGAGATATTATTTATATGCTCCTTAGACAAATAGAATTTTCCTTCCCTCCTTTCCCCAAATATTCCTTTAAAGTCTAATGATAATCTATTGATGAGGATGAGAGTTGTCAGTAAACAAATTTGTTCTTCAATTTCTCGTTGATATCATTTATCTAGAATACATTCACTGATATCTGAATATGTAACATTCACAATTTCCAAAATATATAATAGGTAACATTTTTATGTGTTTTTCTGAATTAAAGAATTTTTAAGCCATGCACAAATTCACTTTAGTTATTGTCTCTTCCTTGTGAAAACAAGATGTTATTATTTTGTCTACTAGTGAGATATTTAAAGCAAATAAGGAAATAGTTTAATATAGTTTTCATTTTCATATTCTTTTCTCTATCCATTGTAAACATCCATTGATTTTTTTTCATGCCAGTAAGCAAAGGGTATAATGTAAGTTAAAAGTTCCCCGATAGTCCTTTGAAAGCCTGGGTCTGAATAGTTGTACCATTCTTCAGACAAGTTGTACAAACCTAAATGAAAGAACGTTTACTTTCAGCTCAGAAAACATTTTTCAACTATATGCTGTAGTTCAAATTTGCTTTTTGCTATAAGGAGTTGGTGCATTCAGATCATTTTTATTGATGACTAACTCTCTCTGGTAGCTTTTAAAACTCTTCATAGTCAAGTTTAAACAACAACAACATGTTTTTATTGAAGTTGGCAAAGATCTTTCTCTCAATTTTATCTTGGTAAATTAAACATATTGATTCAATTATTATGTAATTGAAAGGAATATGGTTTTGAGTCACTAGAATTCCTTTTTAAAAAGTGATTTTTATTTGATAAAATGGTAGCTATGCATATCATTACTTTCTAGCCACAAGTTGGGGAAATGTGAAATAGGTTTTCTCAAATTTCTCAATTTCACTGCAGCCAGGTAAAAAACTAGAATAGGCCACCATAATGCAACTTCAATATTAAAATAGGAACATCATGTTTCTTGTACTTACAGTAAAGAGTAGCCAATTTTAAAGGTATAATTGGCCATTTTAAGTTAGAACTTTTGTACCAGCCAAAATTAAAAATGAAAATAATTTTGGTAGAAAGACGCAAATTCCTGTAAATAGACACATGGCCATTTTATTATGGACAGCCATCATCGCTAAATCATTTTGCTTTTGCTTTAGAATAAGATGGGATCATGAAGTGGATTGTTCTTCTACACTCCCGTCCTGCTATTTCCCCATTTTTAATGATAGACAGCACAGTAGCTTTTAAACAAATTTCATGGCCCTTTTTAAGGAAGCACTTTCTGGCAGTCCATTGATACCAGTGTTTATTCACTGAAACTCCTGAAGCGTGGCAAGCATGAAAACATGGTATTAAATGTGGAAACTTTAATTTTCATCTCATTAAAAGAGCCTGGATTGAATACTAATTATAAAAAGTAGAGGAAAAGAAAATTTAAAAAATGGCTGCTTGACAGTTAAATTAAACTCACTTTATTGTGGTAAAATTCATGAAAATATTAGACTTTTAATAAACATGTTTAATTATTAATATTTATTAATTTAAATGCTGTTCTTTGAAGTAAATTTAAAAATAGTGGCTTATCAATGAAAGACATCTATGGAACTGATTACTGATAAGAGTCTTTTAAATATTTCTAACAATGTCTTTTTGTCATTTATCAAATGCTTGCAATTAGAAACTCTGTTCTTCAGAAACCAATGATTATTTTTCCTTAAAAACAATGAGAACATTTCAGTTATTGAAAACATAAATTCATAACCCCATAGCACAGGAATAAATACATCTGAGAGAATGTTCTTTCCTCTTTTAAAAACTACAACCTACACAAAATGTTTAGAAAGCATTTACACTGCCCCTGGATTTTCCCCCTGTCTCGCCACAGGATGCTGTTCCTGCTCAGATGCTGTAGATTTCATCACACTTTCCATAAGGTACAACTTTTTGTTTACTGTCTCATAACCCATTTGGAGAAAAGGTGATGGGGCAGGAATTGTGTGTGTGGGGGGGAGGGTAAGAGCCTTTAATTTTTTTTTTTTTTTTTGTATTTAAATCTTTAATGTGATAACACAGGTCACCATGTGAGCTCACCCTTCTCTTGCTGAAACTCACCCACTGTTTATTGTAACAATGAATTTCAGAAATAACTTCATTCACTGCAGACAATAGATGAAGACTCTTAATGCCCTGAATATGCTGCTCCATCAGCCAGTGACCCTTGGACATCTCTTTTTGCAATGCCATTGCTGCCGTGGCCTATGGACAGTGCCCTCTGCTGCACCAAATCTTCTTCTCTTTCTTTTGCATTCTCAGGGATGCAGCTTTTTCTCTTGCCAATATCTTGTCATGGTTAAATTGAAGAACAAAGGATAAAAAGCTTAGACACAATGTTAGTGACAAGGATTCTCAAGTACAGGAACTTCTGTTTATTATTTTAAGGAAACTGAGCTTTTTTTTTTTTTTTTAAGCAAAGCAGACAGGAGTCGCCTCCCTTCTACAGATTAACAGTGCGGTTTTGTGTGACATGCTTGTACTTGTCATTTGGAAAACAGTGTTGAGTTTTTAGCCACATTGGTAGCTTAGGGAAGGTTACATATGCAACTCTGTCTGTCAGACAAATACTCCAACAAGTATAGGTATTTATCAAATTACCTTTAAACGTCCCTGTTCGCGGATTCTTTTCAGCAAGACGTGGGAAGGCACGCTAGTCTCATTCACACAAAAATCACTTAATAATAGTTAATATCATAGTATAATCTCAGCAGCTCCTACATAATTGCAAGTTTTGAAGTCTGTCTGCACTCTTAGAGTACAGTATATGCTGCATCCTTAAGCACTATTCAGGTGGTCCTTAAAACTGACAATGAAACAGAAGGGTCAGATTAGAGCTATTCTTAAAGTGATCCAGAGCTATTAGCCACTGGACTGATGTGCCGATGTGATTGCAACTTACGTTTCCCTTTCCATCCTGCTCTACTTGTTTTAAGTATCCTTTAAAAAAACTGACCTTATTGATGAAGTCTTGGCGACATGTAGAGGGGCAGCCTTATAATTTAAGGCAGCTGAAGTGCTGTAGAAAACATGCTAGACTGAGTAGCAGAATACTTTCCACTTGATTCCTTGTTAGCTGTGGAATCTTAAGCAAATTTCAGGAGCAATCTGGTCCTCAGTCTTCTAAGATGTAAAATGGGGATGATAATAGTTGTTTCATCAACTTCCAGGGTTGCTGTGAGGATTCAATGGGATCATGTGCTATATTATAGCACCATCTAAACATCAGCAAAGATAATGGGGACTTCTGAGTTTAAAATGGGCACAATTCTGGGAAATGGATATAAGAATTTATTGGGTTGGGAACTAAAATTAGGTGCCTTTTAGCTTCACTGTCTTTTTAAGTGAGAACTGAGGGAATTGTATTATGTGGTCATAGGTAAACTCAGGGGGTGGATTGTGTGATTTCTTTAAATATTTTGCCAATACTTACTGATCATTTGTTTTCTTTCTTGGATCTTTGTAGCTGTAATGAGGCAACATGTAAACTTCATTCATGCAAAGAAATCCTTTTACTATTTTATTAATATGATTCTCATATGACGCACAGAAAATAAAATAAGATGGTGAGAAATGGGGATATTGGATTTCTCAAATAAAGGACAAGAGAGAATTTGCAAAAACAAAAGTTATTGTGGTTTTTTTGAAGAAAAATTTCCACACTTTACAATTCAAAAATAGCCTCAATGTCCAAAAGTTTTCCAAAATTTATTGTCAGGTAGTAAAAAATGAAATCTGGGCAACAAAGTAGCGGAAAAAAAAAATTCCATAATCCTCTGGAACTTAAAAGACTCAGAGTGATCAATCTGCTTTGCTCCAAATTGGGTGGGTATAGTGGCCATTTAAGAAGAAGCATTTCTTCTTCAAAGTAATTGTGATCTGGTCACAAGACTACTTGGTGCTAACCTAAAAAAACCCTGCATATATTTCAATATATTTGAAGAATTGAAATGGAAATGTCACTTTTACATATACTTAGATATTTGTGCCACTGACACAAAATTTTAAATCATTTTTAAGCAACAAATGCATTTATATAAGTGCAGCAGTTTCAGGCCAAGACTCACTTAAATAATCTTGAATTGGTTGTTTGTGTGTTGAAGCAGATCAGCATCTCATTAAGGGGGGGTGTGTGTGT
>CM053587.1:39713420-39752721 GCA_028646515.1 Pseudochirops corinnae | reverse complement strand
TTAATAGTACCTTTATTTTACTTAATTGACTTGAAGGTGACATTACCTGGTTATCATTCATTTTAAGTAACTGTCAACACCACCTCCCCAAGCTTTGTTCTCTCCCTCTCTAAGCACTTACCCTGGACACACACAGAGTAGAACTATGTAGAATTGAGAGTAGCTGTATTTTTTCTTTAAACCCTCCTAGCCTTTCCCTGCCCAAACCACATATTTCGCTATGCACTAGGGACAGTAATTCAGAGCTATAGCCAGCAATTTTTGTGCCCAGGCCAAGCTTCACAAAACACAAATGGGGCAAGTCACGTGAAAAGTAATTTCAAATCAGTTTTTAGGAAAAAAAAAATAAGTTTGTTCAGGTAGAGAAAGAGAATCCAAGAAACAGCAGGCCACTCTACCATGGGAGACAACCTCAAGTGATGTACAGAACCTAGCAAGGACCGTCTGCTACCTTCTTATTTTAATGGATTATTTTGCTAATTGTGTGCTAAATTCAGTCATCTGTATGCTGGTGAAAAGTTTAAGTTCTGTCAGTGATCTCTAAATTTTGGTAGTTTGGGAAAAAGCCTTGTTTGGTCTTCACTAGTTTTAGCTCTATAATAATGAAATGAGATTTTAATATAAAGGAAGTTCATTATTTCCTCAGGTAGACTTATGACTATGATAATTACCTCAAAGAATGAATTGAATAATTAATTCAATGAATGCATTCTGGCTTCTGTTTGGGCACCCAGGAAGGTATAGCACCATATACATCTTATGTGTGAAGCTTCACTGAATTAGTAATCTGACATTAATTATAGCTTATTTTTTGTCTTCTTTTCCTTTTGTCTTGGCAATTACTACACAGATTCATAGAATATTTTCTATTTAGATCACTTTTCCATGGTTTAGAGTAAACCACCAAAGTCGAGCTAAGAGACTAGAACTATAAGTAGTTTTTCAAAGTTAAATCTCTGAGATAATCTTTTCCACAAGCTCTATGACAGTTAATCATAGTAGATTTGTCATAATTTTTCAAGACAAAGAAACAGTATAAAAATGAAGCATGATATATATGCATATGGATATACACATATATAGTAAACATATGTATATACATACATATATAACAGGAGTGTCTGAATTCTTGTGCCCTGAAATACTTTGAATTAGAGTTATTATTGTAGATGCAATCTCATCCTGATTGACTGTAATCTCCATGGTATTGGGTCCTATGTCTTTTTAGACTATGTATTTTCCCAAGCACCTAGCATGTTTGTGGATCTGAATATTGAATAAAGAGTATGCATGTATATAATTACATATAACGTGTATATGCATGCATAAGAATATATCTAAACAAATTGAATGAAATATGATTTCCTCTTTTAGAAGGTTCACAGCGAGCAAAACTCCAGAGGTAATCCATATATTGCTCAAAAACCTTCAGTGACTCCCTATTGCCGACAGGATAGAATGTAATCTCCTTAGCTTGTTTTTTGTAGAGTTTGATTGACTCAATCTGGCTTTCCAACTTTTATTCACACTACTTCCTTCTGGACCATCTATCTTATTCTAGGGCATATACTTAAGTAGTCCCTCATTCCTGCAGTGCACCCTTTACTTATTACTGACTCTTCAAATAATCTACTTTCTTAAAGGTCCAGTTCCATGCAGAAGGAATACCTCCTCCATGAGATATTCTTTGATTCCTTCACAATAAAAGTTCTTTTTCTCTCCTAAGATTTTCATAGATTTCTCTTCTACTCTTACTACATTCTGCTTTGCATCATTATTCATCATTTTCATGACATATGTCCTATATTAGACTATAAGCTCCTTGAAGGAAAAGCTTGAAATTTTTCACCTTCTTTCCCCTGGCATATGTTTTGCACTTAGTAGTTGTTTAATAAATGTTTGTTAAAGATTCAATGCTAAATTATTAATATTATGGCCTAATAAATATTACTGCCGCAAATTCAGTGTGTATCAAATAGAAAGCCATATTCATTTCTGTACATATCTGTTAGAGATGAATAATAGAATACTTTTCTGGCAGGTACAGGGGCAAATCTATTAACACAGGGATAAGCAAGATTATTGACTCCTATTTTAGGAAAAAAAAACCCACCGTTTCACTTTATTATGTAATACAAGATATTGTACTATCATTTCCAGTCACCAATCACTGTGAGGAATCCTGTCTCCTTTATCTTAGCCCTAATTGATCCTTTTTTTTTAGTAGCTTCATACATTTTTAAAAATCAATTTCTGTGGATTTTTATGGGTAGGATTGACTAGTCTGAGCATTTCCCCCTTTGAAATCATTCCCTAAGTCAATTTCATATGAGTGTGCCTTTTTGTCTACAGCAAAAAAAATTGTGACAGTTCTACCAGATTATTGTAAATATTATTCATCATATAGCTTGCATAAGTTAGAGGCTTTGCAGAGTTGGTTGTTTGTTTTTTTTTAGCTCGGCTGCAAAGTAATATTTTCGGAGTGGATGTCATGTGCTTCTGCCCATGGAAATGTATTTTCATTGTTGTGAATGTGCATGTATAGATATAGATATAGTCATTAAAATAAAATCTCTTAAAAGGGCACTCATGCTAAAATTCTTGAAATAAATAAATAAATCTAAATCTTTATTTAAATTCCAGAAGAGGAAAAGACGATGAGACGCAAGTGTGTTGATCAGATGTTTTGGTGAATACGTACTTTTGTGAGTGGTTCAGTCACTTAGCGTTATTGTCGTTTCTTATTTCTGCTCTTTCTCTCAAGTCCAGTAACACAAAAGGTTGCTTTTCTCCATCCTGAGCTTGGGTGCTCACAGCAAGGGCTCAATGACAGACCATTCTCAGCTGCTCCTAGTCCCCCATAATTAGCCCTCTCTGGCTGCTACCTCTTGTGGCTTTGCCTGTGAGAGACATTTGACACAGCAGACATCAGAGGGATTTTTCAGGAGGCTCTCGTGGCGTCCGAATGGCTCTTAATTAACCACTTAGGTATCCTCCTTCACTCTCCTGCTTGGCACTTTCCAAATGGTAGGGGTTGCACTGTGGAACTAAACACCGGGGAAGCATGCTATCAAAAGATCTTGTAAATGAAGGCTTGTGTAAATTATTTTTAATGATTCCCTCCTGGCACATCATTATGTGTGTAGTTACACACAGGCACTTCAGAGATGGCTCATCTTCCGTAAGGTCAGCTGCAGGACCACCATAACTAGCTGCAGTCAGTAAATGGCTTATTAATTAGCGCAGTGATTTTACATTGCTAAGAGCTCTGATGTATGGAGTTGGAATTGTAATTGTGTAGAATCGAAATAATAAGCCATCTCAGGGCTCCTTATGCAAATTGCCATATTATAAAATCATTACCTATCTAAACACTGAGTTTTAATAAGAATTACAATGATGAATTTTATGATAATTGACACTCAAATTTTAATCTCTTGGATTTTTATCATTTTGGTGGTTAAAGTGGGTTTCTAATTAAATGTTGCTTAAAATGCAAAGGATTGTTTAACAATTCTATTCAGTTCTTCTAGTTCAAATCAGGTTATTCTCTTTGGTCATAGAAAATAGGCCATCTTGGTAATAGGTATGTGACATTATGTATCACTTGTAAAGTAAGATGTTTAATCATCTCTTTTTTTACAAGGTTGATTTTGATGACAATATATTGTCAACTGTGAGACAGTGCATAGGATATGTCATTGGGTCTGGCTCCTATAATAAGGATTCAAAGTAAAGAAGTGAAAATCCAGGGCAAAAATTGCATGAGTATGAGAGCTTATAGATTTTTTTTATTTAGAATTATGGATAACCACGAAATTATCTTATATATCCCTCATCAGTTATCACCTACAAAATGCCATATAAAACTTTAGATTGTTTGAAAATTTCAAACCATGAATCAGAGTATCAGTAGGATATCTAACCATGTCTGTAAATGCTCATCATTATGTATCTGTTCCAAATGCAAGCTCTGACAAAAGAGCAAAATTAGTTTTGTTCTTTTACATGGCTGAGAATAAACAAGTTGCTAATGAACAACATCCATTGTGTAGCTTATCACACTGAAATGCATACAAACTCCTAGCATTCTTGCTACTCTGCAAATTGCTCTGAGTGGAAAAGATCTCATTAAAGACTAATATGGTTTATTTAACAACAACAACAAAAGAAGTGTTTTCTATTGTTTATGAGTTTGAATTCTTCACAGAACATAGGAAATGGGCTTATATAGACTAAGAGTAGATGGAACTAAGTGGATATATGATCAAAAATAGACCATGAAAACTTCTCTAGGAAATTAACAAAGTTTTTTTTTAAGTTGGAAATTAAATTTCGATTATTTCATTAAAATTACAGATTAAATGAAAACATTTAAGATTATATTTATTATTTTAAACTGTAGATAAATGATACTTTAAAGAGCTATTTGTGAAAACTGAAATAACCCCATAGAGGGCTAACTGTAAGCAGAGTTGGGAAGTAGAACTATAAAATCTGAGTACCTGGAAGAACCATAGAGGCATTCTGCTTTCGCTACCTTCATTTTATAGAAGGAGAAACTGAGGCAAAGAACAAGTAAGTGATTTACCCAAGGTTGTATAGAAAATTAATGGCAAAGTACAGTATAAAACCCAGGTCTCTTAATTTCCCCATCCAGAGCAGGTGAGATGTGGTTTCAGTACTACCTTTTCTTATAGTTCCTCTCTGTCTTCGTCCTTCTTAAGGCCCTCTGCCCTACCTGTATCCTGATGCTCTCTGTCCCATGGTTAAACCACCTAGCACCCTTTACAACTGGTCCTCATATATGTCTCCTCTCCCTAGTTGTAATCTGTGCTCTTGATCTTTCTGACCCATTCTGCATCTAATTCCCAAACATCATAAAGTCTCTTAAATGAATCAAATGATTTAAGAATTGTCTTTTATTTAGATTAAAATACATAGTTAGAGGGACATTGGTACCTGTATCTTGGACAAATTCTCCAAATGGACAGTGACCTGAAACCAGAGTTGAACTAGAAGAGATCATGCCACCTTAACCTTGGAAAACTGAACAATGATTATAGTGATCTTAATTTTCTCCCTGAGAAGCAAACAAGCAAATATATTTTTTTTAATGAAAGTATTCTTCTGGCAATGATGTATGGTAGTGAGTCACAGAATAGAGCAATCTCCAAAAAATTAAGTTGAGAGTGCAAGAAAAATGGCACACAGGGTGTGAGCAGGTCTAGCACATTCCAGGTACAGAAATGCAGGTGGGGAAATAGCATTATAAATGTTGATGGAGAGATGTATCCTCAGAGGTCACACAATCAAGTCAAATCAATAAAAATTTACAAAGTGCCTATTATATGTTAGTCACTGTGCTAAGCAAAGAAAGTCAAAACAAAACAGACCCTGTTATCAAAGAACTTATACTCAAATAGGGGATATAACATGTAAGCAACTTTGTAAAAATTATATACAGGATAAATTGGTAATCATCCTGTCTGGAGGGAAGATGCTCATAGCTTTAAGGAGGGTTAGGAAAGGCATTTTGCAGAGGGTGTAGCTAGGACCCGAAGAAGCCAGGTTTCTGTGAACACAAGAAGATAGAAAGTCGAAAATAGGAATTAAAGAGTTGTTGGTGGTGTTGTTTGTTTTATGTTTTTCATCAGTAGAACAGGATTCTAGAGTGGATGGGGATGAGAGAACAAGAAATTTTGTCATTGGCAGGTGTATTTCTCCTAGCCAGCTTATGACTTTGAATCACAGTGAATTCAAGAAGAAAAATGATTGATTTTCTTGCCCTGCTGAATAATTAGCCCATCTTCACTCCAGTCTCTATTTTGGTGGTATTGGAGGTTTAGATAAAGCCTCAGGACTGACTCTCAGATCCTATACCAGAGGAGAGGAACATAAGTTTCTGGGTCCTCTGTAGTTATGGAATACTAAAGGCTAAGGTGTTGAGTTTTCCATCCTTCTGGGTAAGCCATGAAAGCCCAGTCCAAGTCTTGGCTCAGTGGTATTGGAGAACTCCAGTATTAACTTTTGGGTGCTCATTATGGTAGATTCAGGGAAGAGAAAATGAGAGAATCTGAGATCATATTGGAGAGTTTCATAATTAAAGAAAAGACATTGATCCTGTCACAGAATTATAGAATGTTAGAGTTAGAAAAGTACTTAAAGGTCATCTGGTCCAACCCTAGGATTTTGCCCTGAAGCTTAGACATGCATTATAATGGCCTTCATTTTATAGATGAAGAAACTAAGGATCAGAGAAGTGAAATATATGTAGTGACACAGAAAGGAGCAGAACTGATATTTAAATTCAAAATTTCAGATTACAAATTTAATTATTCCTCTATACCAGAGATTCTTTTTTTTTTTTTTGGAGGGGGGAAGGCAAGGCAATTGAGGTTAAGTGACTTGCCCAAGGTCACACAGCTAGTAAGCATGTCAAGTGCCTAAGGGCAAATTTGAACTCAGATCATCCTGATTCCTGAGCACAGGAGTGCTCTATTCACTGTGCCATCTAACTGCTCCTGTGCCAGAGATTCTTAACCTGGGTTCCCTCAATTTAATTTTTCAATAGTTTGATTTAATGTAATTGATTGCCTTTGTAATGTCATATATTTTATTCTAGGCATTTAAAAACATTACCCTCAGGAGGTAAAATACCAAAGGGGTCCCATGACACAGAAAAGGTGGTATACTGGTTAGAACACTGACCTTGGAGTCAGAAATATCTGCATCTTCCCTTCCTATCCCCTTCTCTCTATGCCATGTTGCTTTCTAGTTCCAGGTAGCCTTAATCCCAAAGCTATTGGATCAAATTCATGGAAATTCCTTATTTCCAAAATTGAACCTCCAAAGACACCTCTAACTTAGTCTGCTTTTGGATGAGGAACAAATTGAAAAAAAAAAGGTCATTAACACTTAATATGGGGCCTTTCACTACTCTGGTAATCTTTTTTTTTGGGGGGGATTAACCAATGTTCTTCTCCATCCCCATAACCTAACACTTGATCAACAGTTTCCCAGGGCACACACTGCACATCTCTGTAGATACTTGTCTGGAAGACATCTTAATTATTTAATAACAACAAAGAAGCATGGACAACTACCATGTAGACTAAATCTTACTTTGCTTATAGAAGCATATAATGTCCTATGAATTGGAAAAGTTTCCCCTTCCCCCAAAAAACTCACAATTCAAAGGCTTGGCCATCACACCAGTTTACATGATAAATATAATAAAATTATTTTTGTACAGTAAAACAAAGGAGTTAATTATATCAGTAAAGAAGAGAAGAAGACAGAGGAAACAACACTGGTGTGCACCCACATTTATGGGGCAGAAGTATCAACAGTCAGAAGTAGATACATTGAAGGAACAATCAGAGAGATAGAAAGACAGGCATACTTCCATTGTATTACATCCCTTCTTTTTCTAGGATTCAGCATGAAAGAGTAGAATTTGAAATTTGATCTTTACTCTGGCATTGCCACTGTAATACCCCCAAACATTCATACTGTAGAAGCTGACCTCAAACATAATTAAGTTTGTTTTGCTCAATTTACTTTGCATCTGCAGCTCTGCTTGGTCAGAACTCCAGGGGCACAGTATGCCTCTGGGCAGAGCACCTCCGTTGTTCTTCCCCTCTGACTTCCCATGCTTGGCAACTTCCTTTTGTATGTTGTCTTCCCCCTTTAGATTGTAAGTTCCTTGAGGGCAGAGGCTTTTTTTTTTTCTTAAATGTGTCCCCAGTCCTTAGCTCAGGACCTGGCACATAGTAGGTGTGTAATAAATGCTTATTGAATTTATTGAATTGAATAGATTTACCAGCTCCCTGCACATATGTTATACATTGCTTTACACAAATTATTCAACTTGTGAGGGGTGAATGCTAGTATTAAAAATTCCCCCTTTAAAAAAATCTGAAAAATTAGATATGTGACTTGCCCACTTTGGGATAGAAATTTAGATAAGAAGTAGTCCCTGCTTTCGTGGAACACATGAGATTAAGTGACTTGCCCAAGATCATCAAACATGAACTCATTTTGACACACTTTTATTAAGTGCCTATTATAGGCAGTGCACTGTGCCAAGTGCTGGGACATAAGGGCAAAGGGCAAAGTGAAACAGCAGCCTCTGGCATCAAGGAGTTAACAATATTCTGCTACTTATAAATGTTCTTTGAGTCAGGACTTGAACTTGAGCTTTCTGATGCCAAGTTGAATGTTCTTTTCACTAAACTAGGAGGGAGAGCATGGAAGGAGAGTGCTCTGCTGCTGTGTAATAACAAGTGATAATTGTATAGTACTTTAAAACTTTCAAAGCATTATACATGCAATATCTCATTTGATTTCCATAATTACCTTATCAGGGAGTTACTGCAGACATTATCAGACCCATTTTTGAAGATGGGGACACTAAGGCTCAGAGAAGTTTCACCTGTTTTTTTTTTTTTTCAGAAGAAGACTTGCCTATGTTCACACATGTAATAATGATCAGAGGCAAGATTCAAACCCAGTGCTTCTTAACTTCAAGTTCAGTATCCCTTAATACTCTTCTGTGCACACCACAGATAATAGGGAAATCAAATATTCATTACATCAACAAAATATTTCCTTCACTTCTTCTAGGACAATAATGTGCCATGCATCTAGTGGATTATAAGGGGACCTCAGAGAAACACTGTAACACCCAAACCGTAAGAATTCAGGTAAGTAGGAAATACACCCAGAAAATAAGATTAAAATGGAAGAGACCAACAGGAAGAGTCATGTATCTGGGGCTCCAAGGCACCACCTCAGTGCTGGTGATTTGCAGCCCTATCTTATTCTGACCTTTGACACTGATCCATAGGATTTTTCTACCTTTCCTGACTCTTTCAACCCTAGTTAGGGAAACTGGATTCTGATATCCTGTGTTCCTGATATCAGACTCTTGCATTATTAACTTTATTTCCTATTTGTTGTAGCAATTTCATTGTAATCCATATCTCCATATTCCTAATACAGACCAGCAAATCTGACCCAGATTTCTGTTTACTTTTTTAAAGTTTTCTTAAGTCTCCCTTGCCTCTAGTTTCTTCCTTTTGCATTATATTCTCTATATGACTGCCAAATTAATATTCCTAAAGCACAGTTTAACAACACTCCTCCGCTCAAGAAGCTGCACTGGCTCCCTATGTCCTTTAGGATAAAATATTGACTCTTCTATTTCATGTTTAGAATCCTTCATTGGCTAGCTCTATTCTCTCTTTTTTAGATTGATTTTATGTAACTTCCCTACACATATCCCATGTTATAAAGAAACTCATGTTCTTGCTATTCCGGGCCAAGTGATGGTGTAGTAGAGCATTGGGCCTGAAGTCAGGAAGCCGTGAGGTCAAATTTTATTGGAAACATACTAGCTATGATACTGGAGAAGCCATTTAACCTTTGACTGCCTCAGTTTCCTCAGTTGTAATATGGGAATCATAATAACAGCTACCGCGCAGGGTTGTTTGTAAAGATGAAATAAATAATATTTTTAAAGAATTTAGTGCACACGGAGCATCTCATTGTTGTTCAGTCATGTCTGAGTCTTCATGATAACATGGACTTGTCCATGGGATTTCTTGACAAAGGTACTAAAGTGTTTTGCTGTTTCTTTCTTTAGTTTTTCACCCTTTTATAAATAAGACTCTGAGGCAAATAGGGTTTAAGTGACTTGCCCAGATATAGCAGCAACTACACTGGCATACCCAGGATGGCTGCTAGCACAGGTTCTTAGCTCTGCTTTCCCAGGAAAGATAGCTGTTGAAGGAGTCAACAATCTTTTTCACTTACATTCACCTAGGTCAGGGGAAAAGTCAGGACCCTGAACTTCAGAGAAAATATAAGCAGAGAAATAAAGACCAACAGACAGGGCTCTGACTGCCTGAATCAACTATACACTTTACATACATCCCTGGATCAAGAGAGCCTTCACACCACAGCAGTCAGGGAGCTCTGAACATACAGCCTACTCATAATCTCAACCAGGAAATCACAAGTGCCTTCTCATAAGGGAGCCCCCAAAGCAAAATACCAACTCAGAGTAAGAGCCAGATGACTCAGTGCCAAATTAGAAATTAGCAAAAGGTGTGAAAGCCTTCCTACAAGCAAGACTTCCCTTAATGGGCTCTAAGTGAGGCGTATTAATGGGTGGGGAAGATCTTAAATCCCATTAACATTAAACCAGGATCATATCGCTAAATATGTGAGGCTGGATTTGAATTCAAATATTCCTGACTCCAGGCCTGGTGCTCTATCCACTCCACTACCTAGTTGCCACTTTATCACATATAGTTTTGGCACTTATTCCGTTATACTTATTCCCTTCTTTTTATTCCCTTATTCCCTGTACATGGCATTCCATTTCCTGGTTCTATTCTTTCTCCTAGGCTGTTTGTACATATAGTAGGCTTTCCTTTTTTACTTCCTCCCTTTGGAATCTCTAGCCTTGTTCAAGGCTCAGCTGAAGTGTATTGGGTTTGTATATATTGTACCTTCACTCATCTGTCTATGCATTGTTCACAACAATAGAATCCAATCTCTTTAAAGGCAAAATCAGTTTCATTTATGTCTTTGAATATCTAGAGAATAGTGGGGTGCCTGGTATACATATGGCACTATGGCACTTAATAAATGCTTGTTGAAATGTTGATTGAATCTTGATTCCAACACAGCTCTACTTTGGAAAGAAAGACATTTCCTTGACATGACAACTACAACTTCAGCTTAGGACTCCACTGAGGTTTTCATATAGTTATCGAAAAAAAAAAAAGATTCCAAGTTAGTATAGATCTAATCTTGATTGCATATAGTTGTGTGTACATATCTGTGATATCTGTGTACACATATAACATGCAAATAAGAAATATATTATGTGCATATAATTAAGAGCACAAATGTACTTATTTGAATATTAAACTTAGTGTGTCTAAATTTGCTTTTAAATGCATCAGTGAAAAATTATGTTTATAAAGATTGATGAGTTACAAATTGGCATCCATCAACATTGTAAAAGAATGTGTTATATCCAGAACTCATCAATTTGCTAACCCAAATAAGGGCATAATCTTTTATGTTCTGTCTAAATCTCATGATTAAATAGTGAGATAGCAAAAATGCACAGAGAATTTGCCTCTCCTGGGAGATGGTTTAGTTGATAAAATGAAGGACTAGAATGCAGGGAGATCTGTATTCAAAAGCTTAGCTCTGTGACCCTGGTCAAGTCACTTAACCTCTTGGGCCTTAGTTTTTCCTCTAAAATGAAGGGATTGAACTCAAAGTTCCCTTCCCTTTCTACATCTGTTATCCTATGATTTCTATCTCCTCTGCTTTGGAGAGGTAGACTGTATGACTGCTACCTAGTGTGTTAGCCCAAACTGGGGTTGTTCTGAATGGATGGCCCTGTTTCCAGGCCTTCTTCTAAACCTGTACTGAAGAAACCTAATATAGATCTTTTGGCTTTTTGATGAAGAAAGAAAAATAATTAAAATGAGCAGATGGTCAAATACTGATTTTCTCCTTGATTGATATGAATCTTTCTTTTGGGAAGAGAATAGGATCTCTGTTAAGGAAATGAACAGCTCAGGAGAGGAAGAAATTCAATTAAATAATAAGCCTACCTTCAAATAAGAAACCCTTTGGAGAAAGGGCCAACTAAGAGGTAAAATTTGCAAAGAGAACTATGGAGGCCACAAGGAAGAAGCTTCTGGGCATGAGACAGGATATTCAGGGCTTCAGGTGAATAAATGAACCATTGGTCATGTGGGATCAAATCACAGGTTTTCTTTTTTTTTTCCAAATGCCAAAAAAAAAAAAAATGCAAGGCAGAAGGTGGGAAGTAGAGTTCACAGCAGAGGTACCAAAGTTGGGGAGTCTTCCCAGAGGCCTCTGGGGAGAACACAGTACAAAGAAGTAGGTGTCAGTATGATTAAATGTAAGACTCCTTTACCCCAGAAAGATATCTTTTATGGAGGCAGTATGCTAGTCATACCTACTTCTCACCTTGACATGTTGGAATTGCTCTGAGATGGACCTATGCATCATCAGGAAATCTTTGCTTCCACTTGGGGAGAATTAAGTTAATTATGTAATTCAATTCTCTCTCAAAAAATAGGCTTTCTAAAAGGAGGTATGTTCAATGCTATTTGAAAAGTGGGCTGAAAACTGCCTATAAAAAAAATTCTTTATTCATAGCAAGCTTTCTAAATTTTCTTCACTACCAGTAATTTCAAAAGACATTTCACAAAAACTGTTTTTGGAAGTGCCAATTAAGCATGACTTTCTGTATCTGTTTTCTATCACTATACGTTTTCTATTAATAAAGTGCAAAATGATGGCTAGCCTGTTTTTCATTGATGCATTTCCCTACCTTAGCATGTATTTTATTTTTATTTTAAGAAGAGTCTGCTTATATTTTGACAACTATGAAATATTACTTGGAAAAGGAAAGAAAAAGCATTTCTACTCATTTTAAACTAAAAGGCACACACTTTTTGCTCCTTTTCTGAAACTCTCATTTGACAGAGTAGGGCCTTTACCCTGTGTCCAGACAATAAAAGTATTTTTTCAATGTTTTTGCTACTTGTGGTTCATTATGTAGATACATAGAGACAATTCTTTTACATTCCACTGTGTTTTTTGGTATGCCCTGCACACTAGAATACAATCAACATCTGTTAATTTCTGTCCATTAAACAGATTGTCATAACACACAAGCATGATGTTTTATTTGTATGCCAGAAATGAGACTTATGACCCATAATCCATCATCTTCCTGTCATATTTTTATATGTTGTCTATTCGATCCCCAGGATAATTGAGAAAGTGTAAAGCAAGACCCTGTTTAAGTTATTGACCAGCTGCCGATGTGTCCAGCTGAAGAGGTCATTGTGCTTTTTGTGGGGGGGCTAAATGGAGTAAGCTTTGCTTTCTCTAAGCCAAGCATAATACAAGTGGGATGTTCCCTAAAGCTTTCACGTGAATTACCATGTCTAAACTTTCTAGCAGGCTTGTGTCTGAGAATATCATATTGCAAGGAACTGAGAATGAGGAATGAAGGGGCAGTTAAAGGTTTGTAAAAGAGAAATATGTGCAGAAGCTTGTTGGGTATTCTCTAAAGAAAATCACCAGATTGCATGTTATAAAGGGGAAAACACATTATACTGTTTTTTGTTTTAAAATGAGAGCTGAAGCTTGTTTGAAGAGATAGGATTGTGTAGTAGATAGAGAGATGGCCTTGAAACCAGGCAGTCCTGGGTTTGAGTACAGTTATCCCTTCCATATCATCACTTTCCTCATTGTGGTTTTGATATATTGTGGGTTGGTATAAAAATTAAGTGGGAATTTTGGGAGAGTTTTTCAGAAGCCACAGATGACGTGTGGAAGCCAGCAGACAACACAGAAGTTTAGAAACTCAGAAATACACAAAATATATGCATAGTATTATATAATATCAACCCAAATTTTACAATAAGATACTATAAACACTCCATAAAAAGGAGAAAATTCAGACTTCTTTGGTACTAAGGGGAGGGAGTAAAAACTTTACATGGATTTTCCAGATTGTGGGGGTGTCATGCCCCTAAGCCCGTGAAGTAGAAGGATAACTGTGCAACCTCTGACACATACTGTTCAACCTAGGTAAGTCAGTGAATCTCTAGGTGGTCTACTCTAGACAATTCTTTAAGATTTGGTTGCAGAAGAGGTGTTAACTTATATTGCAAGAAGGAATGCCTTCTCTTGGGAGTTGGTCTTACCTTCTAAGGGTCTCAGGCTCTCTATAAACCTGACTCTTCATGGATTTGCAAGAAAACTGCTATTCATAGTTATTCAATCTTCCTGGTTATTCATGCAATCAGTGTTTGATGAAAAAAAAATCTCTGTGCCTTTTAGTCAAGGATAGATGATTTTCCAGTGTTCCTTCCCAAATGTCACCAAATTAAGGAAAGGATAGGGAGCTTAAGGCATCGCTCACTAAGCAGGTACCCAATTCTATCTTATTTTCAAAAACTCCCAAAAAGCAAATCCCATGGACTTAGTGCCTGGAATACACTGTCCACCTGGCATGCTATGCACCATCTGTGTGCCATGTCATTGAAATGAATTTGTCTGTTGGGCCCACAACCAGTCAGCAACTGGCACAGTTGATATGTGCTTAGAATCTTTCTCTTAGAAATGATAGGTTCCTGTCTCCCAATTTTTTGGCCCTAGAGATCAGGTTAAGAGGGAGATGTGGGTCTTATATGAGGCTAGTATGACTATAGGATATAAAATCCAGGCACTTTTAGATCAGCTTAGGATTGTTCAGTTCCATGAACCAGCTGGTTTCCCTGTCTTGTCCACATATATGCCCAATCCTTCCCACAGTCTTTTGAAACATCAAGAGCATTCGGGACCTTCAGCCTATATGATGAAGTACCAGAATTCTTTCTCTCATAGCCTCCTTACTATTTTCGTGCTTAATGAGTTTCTGATTACCTATGGGGAAAAGGGACATTGAATCGTAGCATCATAGGACTGGAGATAATATAATACAGAGAAAAGAATGGTAGAGTTGTTGTGTAGGATCTGGGTTTTTACATCCTAGCTCTGCTCACTTACTACTACTTCTTCATCTTCTTTTTCATCTTCTTCTTCTTCTTTTTCTTCTTCTTCTTCAACTGCTACTTCTTCTTTTGCAGGGGGGAAGGCAGGGCAATTGGGGTTAAATGACTTGCCCAAGGTCACATGGCTAGTAAGTGTTAAGTGTCTGAGGTTGGGTTTGAACTCAGGTCCTCCTGACTCCAGGGCCAATGCTCTATTCACTGCAACACCTAGCCCTCCCTGCTCACTTACTTCTTGTGTGAGCAAGGCATAGATTTTGTGACCCTCAGTATTTTCATCTATAAAAAGAGTCAAAGGCCCCTTTGGAAGTCTGAAGAAGTCTATGCACCCCTTCTCAGAATTATGTTTTTGTATACATAAAATTTAAAAAAAGCAAAGCAGACCAATTATATTTAAATAGCTATCTAAATATTTAAAAAATAAAATATCCTTTACAGACCCTCCATTAAGTAACCTTGATTTATTACAACCTTCTCATTCAAAGAAAAGAAAGCTGAGACCCAGAGAGATGAAAAGATATATATTCAGCACATTTGTGTGCATTCTTGGTATATTGAATGATGCCTTGTATGTAATATGTTTCCAGAATTGTTCTATCAGGAGAACATTTAGAAGATGCAGCAGGGAGATAAGAATACTCTATATGGACAGAAAGGAATGATCTTGAATAGAAAAAACAGCATAATTGCCAGAAGTTGGTTACCAAGCAAATGTTCATTTCTGCAAAGAGCTCTTGGCAAATAGAACTGTCTGACAATACAAATGGAGGTTTTAGGAAATTTAGTTGCAGATAATTTTTGTAAAGTAGATCTAAGAACCTGTGCTAGCAACCATCCTGGGTGTGCCAGTGTGGTTGCTGCTACACACAGCCAGTAACTGAGGCCAGATTTGAGCTGAGTGATTCTTGACATTAAGCCTGGATCTCTCTTCTCTGTGGCAAATGATCAAAAGGATAATTTTGCAGATATAAAGTAGGAACAAGTAAGACTTAATTTCATATGATATAAAATACTTTCATAATTTTTTCTAAATGTTTAAATCATTTATGAAATTAGGAAAACAATTAAAATGCTAATATTCTAGATTTTCAAAATAAATTTGACCAGTGTAAGATTTTAACTGGGGAAAATAGGTAAACTATTTTCAAATTAATTAAAAACTCTTGTTTGTGTCCATAATCCTCCACAGGGTTGAAGTCAAGTGTTCTACCCAATATCCTAGGAGGCTTACTCTACAGCCCTATATATTGTTTAGATAATAGAGATACGTGTGTGTGTGTGTGAATAATACACACACACACACACATATGTATATATATACATATATATGTGAATAGTTAAACCCTCTGTATGATCATGGCTCTTTGCACTGACTCTGTCTGGTCAGACTTCTATGACATCCCATTGAAATTATTATTTTCCTTGGAGAGCATTAAAAATATGTTGGCTTGAGCACCTGCATCCATGGTGAGAGCAAGTGAGAATATTTTGTAATGACTCTGGTTAGGCTCCACAATATAGATGAGACTGATAACTCAGAGAAAAGGCCACCTACTCAATGCAGATGTCAAGCATCTTCCATAATTCAAGGTGTAAATGTCATCTGTATGTAGTCATAGGATTCTTTTCAAACCCTCATCACCTCTCATTGGAACTATCTCAATAATGTCCTAATTGGTTTACCTGCCTCAAGTTTGTCCCTTCTCTAATCCACCACCCATAGAGATAGATACTCCTGAATTGCATGTTTGATCATCCCATGCCTCATTCAAACTCTAATGGCTTCCTGTAACCTCAGAGATCAAACATAAACTCCTCAGCATTTGAAAGTCTTTATAACTGGAACCTACTCAGCTTTCCAGCCTTATTAATCCTTATTTTCCTCTATGCATTCTATAGTTCAGCCAGACTGACCTTATTCCTCACACATGATAACCCATCGCCCTTCTCCATTTCTCCGTACACCATTCCTATGACATACTCTCTCCTCAGATCCACCTTTTGGAATCCTTGATCTCCCTCTGGCCTCAGATCAGATTCCATCTTGTACATGAAGTCTTTCCTGATCCCCTCACCATTGAGGCCTTCTCCACCAGGATTATCTTGTTGCTGTTTTGTATGTTTTCTATGTGTATTTATATTTTCTTTGAAGATAAACTCCTTTAGGATAGGGAATATTTTGTTTGTCTTTGCATAGCATACTTCTTGTACAGTGACTGACACGTACAGGGTATTAAATAAATACCTGTTGATTGGGAGGGGACCTTGGAGACCATCTGGTCCAGCTTTCTTATTTTACAGTGAAGAAGCTTTGGCCCAGACAGTTGCAGTGATTTGCCCAAGACTATAGAGCTAAAATAAACTAATCCAGTGTTCTTTATACTCAATACCTCTGTTTCTTGATTCTGTTTCACATCTGAATTCATAAAGTGTCTTCCTAGATGTTTTAGTGGCTGAGTCAGGAAGAGTATGAAAGTAAATTTCTTTGCTATTGTGACAAATGAAAAACCTGAGGCAGGATCTCTGGGTAATTAATAATCAATTTATTAATTGGCCTAGCTAGTAATAAATTGATGGCCAGTGGTTTCTCTCAATAACCAAAGAACACTAAATGAAGACACTAAATGCCTTAATTTTTTTTTGATAGGGAATGCTTCTGACAAGAGAATTCAACCCTGATTGATAGATGTTTTAATGAAGAGGTGGGCTACAAGTTTTCGTTTCTTCCTGCTGAAAATATGACTTGATCATGAGATTCAGCCCCCTTCAGCAATCTGGACAGGGAAATTCATCTCCATCCAGATCACTTTAGTTGATTTTCTCTTTCATGAGCTGGCTCAACCTAAACTCCAATCGAGGGATGCAAGGACATGAGCTCATTGCTTTGAGACAAGAATTCACCTAGATTAGATTCTATTTTAAATAGAATTTTCCCTTAATAAACGAATTTATTCTGTGAAATTTGGATTCAGTCAAAGGGCTGCACTTGAGGACCTAGAGTGCCACAAGTGGCCTCGAGACTTCAGGTTCCTCATCCTTGCATCTAAACAGAAGTAAAGTCTCCTAGTTGGGTGGGGTCCTGCCCAAGATTGACTATAATGTTCACCAAGATTAGAGTAATCTCTTCTATTAGCCATGTACTTCAGAGACTGGCTGACTGACCTACAGGGACTGGTCTCTGAACAAGAAAATAAAGAGAAAAAACATTAATCTTAATTTAATAATTGGTTCTTAATATGATACCAAAATACTAACTTATCTCACTATCTTTTTTTAAAAAATTCTTTATGTTAAGCCCAATACATTTCCTTAAATGTTAGACCACACTAGGGCTTGTTTTCACCATGTTTAAGGTATCTTTGTTTTAGAAGGAGTTGTCACAAATATTCCATTAAAGGTCAAGGATTTTATGGGTAGGGGATTCATCAGAGGGAGTACCTTGATGCAATTACAGGATAGTGAGCCTTCCTTTGGGACTTAGATTGTTATGGATTGAAGATGAATTGATTGGCATGGACTGTTATGGATCAATATGTGATGAATTACTGGCTTGAGCCTTTTAGGTGATAAATGACACCTTGTGTTGTGGCCTATAAAAAGATGGGTCATTTCACAGCCATAAGATCACAGATGTAGCACTGGAAGAGATCTCAGGTAACCTAGTCTAAACCTTTTATTTTATAGGTGAAGAAACTGGGGCCTAGAAGGACTGAATGCCTTTGAAACCAGGTCACAGAGGTATTATTAGAGCAGAATTTGAACTCAAGTCCTCTGAATCCAGCATAATTGGCCTTTGGTCTTTCCTCAAACAACCCCAGGGAAGCTTCTCAGAGAACAAGAGATAAGAGTGGACCCCACCCCAGGTGGGTGGTTAGCCTAAGCATAACTAGGGAGCCACTACTGAATGCACTGGGACAGACATACTGCACGAAGGCATTGTATCCTCCCTCCTGGGACATGAGGGGAAAGTTCCTAAAACCTAGCTCCTGGATAGCAGAGAAGGAAATTTCCTAAACAATGTTACATTCCTGAATCAAATTTTCTAGAAATAGAAATCGGAGTTCTAGTGCAGCATGATCCCAGAATCCAACCTATGGATAATTGCATGTTGCAGCTACACATTTTATTATCTCTCTCCACCTGTGTATTATTAGAGACAACTGCAAGCTGGAATGCTGTGTGAAACAGGAACATTTAACCCTCTAACACAGATTGCTTTAGCATCTAGCTAAGTAAATATCTTTGTGGAAAAAAAGAAATAGAGAAATAGCAAAAATACATATGTGGGTACATGCTCCTTGAAGCAAATTGTAAGTAATCTGACTTAACATTTTCAGAGAAAATAGGTATGAGAATTGAGAAGAGAAAGCTTCATTTTGCTTCCTTACTAAAATATTCTCTCCTAATTTCAATTTAAATTAATATACTACCTGCTATATTACTTTTATTCAGGCTATAAGCTCCAAGAAAATGGAAAGCACATAAAAGCATGCTTTGGGGGCTCAATCTCACCTCCCCATTTTCTTTTTCCACTTTCATTTTCTCTGAAGATCTTGGGAAGAAGGATTTAGAAATGGTCTTTGGTGATATGAAGCTTTATAGAAATATACTCAATGAGATACTCATCCTTTACAATAATAACTTTGAGCTGATTCGAACAGCTCCCTTTTTGTCTCATCTTCTCCACATGTCAAAGTTAAGTGCTATACAGAGTCCCTTTTCAATGACATATCCTGAGACCAGTTTTATATGCAACTCTGGCCTCTCAAACTGCATTTAGTGACTAGGTGTTTTCCCTAATTATGTTTCACTTTTTTTTTTTTTTGTCTTTTTGTTTGTTTTAAACTTAATTCATACTACTGAGTGTCTTTCAAGGGATAGAGATGTTAAAAAATAAGATTAAATGTAACATACTAAGTAGAAGATTGAAAGTAAAGATTGATTTTTAATCTTGCTATGTGACTGTTGGGGATATGAGAGAGGGCTGGGGAAAGAAAAAACCATGTGAAGTGGGCCTAGCAGTAATATTTATAACACATTTTGAACTGGCAGAGTCTCAAATCCAGAGTCATTATGTTTCTTCTAAAATGTTATCTCCAAATGAATAAAAGAAATAATCTTTGGGTGTCTCTCCTCCTAATATCCAGGGA
Source organism: Pseudochirops corinnae (assembly GCA_028646515.1). Classification (NCBI taxonomy): domain Eukaryota; kingdom Metazoa; phylum Chordata; class Mammalia; order Diprotodontia; family Pseudocheiridae; genus Pseudochirops; species Pseudochirops corinnae. Next base: position 39,732,944 of record CM053587.1, on the reverse strand, counting down.
GAATGATTTCCCTTCATTTCCAGAGACTATATAAGTTACCTTAGGCTCTTCACAAGGGTGTGTGCACAATGTTAGCACTATCAGCAGTCTTTAAGCTTTAGAGATGTCATTTCCTCCTTGAATAGCCAGACTGGAGAATAGACTTACATTGAATCTCCATACCTTCAATTTTAGGCATCAGATTGATGCCTGAATGTGGCAGCTTCCAATCCCACATTAAGGACAGAAACAGAAGCTTAAAGGCTCATTCTGGACAAAAGAGAAACAGGTGACAGAAAAATAAGTCTACTTTCTTTTTTCTATCTCTTTCCTTTCTTTCTTTCTTTCCTTCTTTCTTTTTTCTTTCATTCTTTGTTTCTTTGTTTCTTTCCTTCCTTCCTTCCTTCCTTCTTTCCTTCCTTCGCCTTCCTTCCTTTTTTTCTCTTCTTTTCTTCCTTTCCCTTCCTTCCTTCCTTCTTTGTTTTCCTTTTCTCTTTCTTCCTTCATTCTTTCTTCTTCTCTCTTCTACTCTCCTTTCTCCCTTCTGTAATCCATTCATAGCCTAATTATGAGTTTAAGAAAGAACCTGGGAAGATAGAAATACTCTACCAATTTTTCATCTCTTCCTTTCCTCTCCTTTCCCCTGCTCTTTCCCACCCTCACCCCTCAGTTACCTCTTCCTCCACAATGCATAGGCAGTTTTGATGATCAGATTTTCTTGAGTAGTTTCCAACTGGTCTACTTTAGTATGCTCACCCTCATAAGCTATTTTGAAACAATTTTAAGAAGAGCTCCATTTGGTAAAGTATAAATTGCACAAATGAAACCAGAAATCTGACATATACCTGATAAATGTGAGTGTAAAGTAGTGTATATGTTTGTGTGTGTGCGTGCATCCATGCACATGTTAGTATACATGTGTATCTGTGTGTCTATTAAGTTGTTTGGTTTAAATTGTCAGAATTTACAAACTATCAGAATTTTGCAAATTGTGTATATATTATACAAATAATATATATATAATTTATAAATTATCAGAAATTACAAACTACTATCTGTCCTTTTCAAATTCCCATGATTCCTACAAATTATGAATTTCACTCTGTGCTATGTAGACCTGGGCCAAGTGATACCAAGTATCTCGAGATATTGTGATTTTAACTATTAGACTTATTAAGTAGAATTATTATTCTTGATATCTCTCTTATGAACATAATATAGAGTGAGAATGAGAATGTCTCCTAAAATTCCTTTTATTTTTCTTTAAATGAATGAACACAAACTAGTCTAGTGTAATAGAAAATTAGAGCCCCAGAACGATGTCTGTCTTTTTGAACTGGGACATAGGAGACTTTGGTTTTAGTCTCCATTTTCTAGTCATGAGAAGAAAAATTAGAATTGTCTGGGTTATGTGAAAGATGCTGTTGGTTTAGTTTTGTATGGGAAGAGCAAAAATGTTGGACAAAATTAACTTTGGCTTATCATTCATCCCTATTTTGTAGATGCCTGCTGAATAAAAGGCATGCCAGAGGTTTGCCAATGAGCTTTTTCTAGAAATGTGTAGGAGGGGACTTAAGGCATAAGCAGTGCCTTATGAGCCAAGTGCCTAATGCCATTGAGATCATTTAACGTAGGATACAATTAGAAGCAAAAATGCCTGTTGTCTAAAAACCTGACAGAGGAATTGGAAAAAGGAATATTAGCACAAAACATTTTGAGATATTTTTATGAAAAAAAGATTTCCTGATAATAGCAAGAATTTATATAGTACTTTCATTTTTGCAAAATGCTTCACATGTTTTATTGTTTTAGTTTGTTTTAGTCACGTCCAACTCTCTGTGATCCCATTTGGGGCTTTCTTGGCAAAGATATTAGAGAGGTTTGCCATTTCCTTTTCTAGCTCATTTCATAGATGAAGATACTGAAGCAAATAGGGTTAAGTGACTTGCCCCAGATCACAGAGTATAAGTCTGATGCTGGATTTGAACTCAGGTCTTCCTGACTTCAGGTCCTCGCTACTGTGCCACTCAGCTGTCCCTAGCTGTCATTGGGTTCTTGCTACAAGATTATGAAGTAAAGCCTATTACTATTCCCATTTTACAGATGAGGAAACTGAGACTGAAAGCAGCTAATTGAGTTGTCCAGGGCCAGATGGTAAATATCTGAGGCAGAATTTGTAGTGAGATATTTTGACTCCCACAGTCTATCTACCATGCCACCAAAGTACAAATTCAATCAGCCCTTTCTCAAAGAATGAATTACTCTTAAACAAATTAAGTCTTGGGGTTCCTTCTAAAAGAGATCTCTTTTGTAGTCTTATGCTGAAGATGAAGACCACTGGGCAACTCACATTGGTCCTGTAGACTGATAGCAATGAAGATAATTATCATTTATTAGTGTCATTCTAAAAAAAAGAGACCTTATAAACCATCGAGTCCATGCCCTCATTTTACACACAGGGAAACTATGACCAGGTGACTTGTTTATGATAACACAGTTAGTAAGCATCGGAGGCAGGATTTGAACCCAGGCTTAGCTGAGTGCAGGAAAGCTTCACTAAGCTTTACTTGAAGCAAGAAAAATGTAAATTTCCCTAATCAGGCCAACCCAAAGTGATCCTGCACACCTCTAAAATCACATAGCATCTTCTTTATATCTCTTTTATACCCTTAGCTCATTTCACTTTTTCATATAGGATTTTGTGTATGTCTCATATCACCGCCAGAGGACTAGAAATCCTCAGTGTTTCCTCCTCCCAGGTGAAACATGCTTCGTGGAACGCTAATTTAGGCATGCTGTCATTAGATTATAAGCTTCTCAAGACCAGGAAACGTGCTTTGATTGGATTTGTGTTTGTATCCTCCACAAGAACTAGTTCAAGAACTGGTAAATAGTAGACACATACTTTTTTTTTTTTCCTGAATGAATGAGTGAAAGAGGAAACCTTGAATAACAATGGAAGATTTTCCCTTTTCCTATGATGTTTTGTTAGGAGTACCATAGGTACTTTTTGGATATATAATTGTTGGATTCTTTCAGTCCTTTCAGCATGGGAGGAATTCTAGACTCGGTTCCTACTGAGAATTTTTAAAATTTTGTTGCTATTTGTTTTTATATTACAGATATTTACAAATTATCCCCAGTTTGTGAGAGGTCTCTTCTAACAAACCAAAACAATTAAATAAAACTGAAATTGTAGTGATCCCATTTGAAAGTGCATGCAAGCTTCCATATGTCTAGTATTCCCAGTTGCCTCTCTATTAAAAAAAAAAAAAACCCACAAAAATTAACAGAAATTTATTTTCTCTCCTTGTCCTCAAATGCATTGGGAAGCAAAGAATAGGAAAAAAAAATTCCTGTAACAAATAAACAAAGCTAAGCAAAACAAATTCCCTCAATGGCTGAATTCAAATACGTGTGTTTTTTATGATATTGTTAAGGTATGAATAGTTTTCTCGCTCATTTCATTTTTCATGACTTTATGAAAATTCTCTAAATTGTTAAATTTTATAATATTTACATTATAGCATAAATTATCCTTTCTAGTTCTTCTTATTTTACTCTATATTGTTTTTTTTTCATATCTTTTGGAATCATCTATTTCCTCATTTCTTACAACATAATAGTATTCCATCACATTCATACACAGTAATTTATTCAATCATTCTTTAATTAATTTGTTGTTTAGTCATTTAAGTTGTACATGACTCTTCATGACCCCATTTGGGGTTTTCTTGGCAAAGATATTAGAGTGGTTTGCCATTTCCTTCTTTGACTCATTTTATAGATTAAAAGACTGAGGCAAACAAAGATAAATGACTTGTCCAGGGTCACAGCTAGTAAGTGTTGAAGGCAGATTTGAACTCAGGTCTTTTTAATGGCAAGCAAAATAGAATTTTTTGCTGTTTTTTGGATTGAGTTTTAGCTAATCAAGTACCTTTGAACCTCACCTTTGATTGTATCAAGAGTCTTTTATTGGAAACAGTATATATTGTATTTCCCTTAATAGGCCTAAAGGAATCTGAAGATCTTCCCTGACTCTTAAGAGGCCAAATTTAATCACTTAGGAGCCCACAGTAGGAGGAGCTTGCAAAAAGAGTAGAACAGGAAGGAGCAGATAAGAGCATGATCAGAAATGGGAGCAGGCAGAACTGAGAAAGAGAATGTTTGTGACATTGGCACTCTGTCTGTTGGTCTGTGTTACTTTCTCAGTCCTATCTGTTGTTCTCTGTTGATTTCTCAGACAGAAGTCCTATCTGTTGATCTGCATTAGTTTCTCAGAAAGTAAATTGAGATGATAGTGTTGATAATGTGTGTAAATATTGTTGTAGCCCTGTTTGAGCTTTGTTTTCCTAAAAACAGAAACTGCAAAGAGCTTGAAGTGGAGCAGTCCCCATCAACTGAGATATGGAAGAGGAGCAAAGAGCTGCCTACATATGAATCCAGGCAAGAATTGGGAGCAGTCAGCCCATGGAGGAGGAGCCATGGGGTTTGGAAGCCACCCTCAAGTCAAGGTAAAAGAGGACTTTACTTTGGATACTCTGTATTGACTGATGAGATTTGTCACTTACTGTGACCTAGGGGTGGATGACATTTTTCTCCTAACCCTTAAGGATGATTGGCTTAAGGATAATTGGAAACCAGCCTCTAATCAAGATGAAAGAGGACTTCACTTAGATAATCTATGTTGACTGAAGAGATGGTAACTTGCTGTGACCTAGGGGTGGATGGTGTTTGTATTTTCTGCTACCCTTTAAAGATAACTATAAGATATACTGAATGATAAGTTTTGTTTAAGACTATGTAGCCACCTCAGTAATAAGGTGTTATGTTTTATTGTTGCAAATGTTTTGCTTTAGTCTCTTGAACATTATGCTTTAGTTTATTGGTGAATAAATAGAGAGTTAATTATACTATGCAATTAGACCCTTAAAATTATTCAGAGCAGCAGTCCTCAGGAGAATTGTATGTGATTGGCTTTACAGTCTTTCTGACTTCAGGCCCGGAACCCTATTTACTGCACCACCTAGCTGCCATCTACAATGATTTAGATAGCCTGAGAAATGTCTGTTCATATCTTTAGACAATTTATCAGTTGGGGAATAGCACTTAGTCTTGTGAATTTAAATCAAGTCTTTATATAATTTGGAGGTAAGATTTTTATCTGGGAAACTGCAAATATTTCTCCTAATTAAATCTCTTTTAATCTTTATTAGATTTGTGTAAAAACTTTTCAATTTTATGCAATCAAAATTAACCATTTTATCATCTTTGATCCATTCTATTGCTTATTTGGTCATGAACTTTTCTTCTATTCATAGATCTGATAGGTAATGTTTCATGTTTTTTCTGATTTGATGCATGTGGCCATTTACATTTAAGTCACATATTCATTTAGTGTTTATCTTGTTATAAGGTATGAAGTTTTGTGCCAAATCTAAATTTTTCAATATTTCAGTCCATTTTCTCAGCAATTTTTATCAAATAGTTCTGCCTGATCCCAGTATTTGGGTCTCTGTCATCAAATAATAGGGTATTAGATTAATTTTATTCTGTATTATATATAAGTTCTGTTGATTAGTCTCTATTTTTTAACCAGCATCAAATTGCTTTAACAATTACTGTTTTCCAAGTTTCTCTGATAAAGACTTCATTTTTCAAGTATGTAAAGAATTGACTCAAATTTATAGAAATAGGAGCCATTCCTCAATTGATAAATGGTCAAAGGATATGAACAGGAGGTTTTCAGATGAAATAATTGAAGCTTTTTATAGTCATATGACAAAATGATCTAAATCACTATTAATTAGAGAAATGCAAATTAAAACAACTCTGAGCTATCTTCCTACACCTATAAGATTGATTAATATGACAGAAAAGAAAAATGACAGATGTTGGAGGGGATGTAGGAAAATTGAGACACTACTGCACTGTTGGTGCAGTGGCATACAAATTCCACCATTCTGTTAAGCAATTTGGAACTATGCCCAAAGAGCTATAAAACCATACACACCCATTGACCAAACAATACCACTAATAGTCTGTATTACACAGATATAAAAACAAAAAAAGAAAAGGACATTTATTTACCAAAAAAAAAAGTATTTATTGCATCTCTTTTAGTGGTGGCAAAGAATTAAAAACTGAGGGAATGTCTATCAATTGAGGAACAAATTGTTGTATGTGATTGTGATGGAATACTGTTGTGATATAAGAAATGATAAGTAAAGGTTTCAGAAAAACCTGGAAAGGCTTAAATGAACTGATACAAAATGAAATGAACAGAACCAGGAGAATGTTGTATATAGTAACAGCAATATTATATGATGAGCAAATATGAATTGCTTCACTATTCTCAACACAGTGATCCAAGACAATTCTGACAGACTTATGATAAAAAATGCTATTCATTTCCAGAGAAAGAACTGATGGAGTCTGAATGAAGATTGAAGCATACTTTTTCTTAATTTATTTTTCTTGAGGTTTTTTTGTCTGTGTTTTCTTTCAGAGAATGACTAACATGGAAATATATTTTGTATGACTACATATGTATAACCTATGTTAAATTGCTTGCCATCTCAATGAGGATTGGAGGAGAGGGAAAGAATTTGAAACTCAAAATAAAAAAAAGAAACAAATGTTAAAAAAGTTTTACAAGTAATTGGGGGACAATAAAATGTCAAATAAAAAAAAATTATTGCTTTCTAGTATAGTTAAATACCTGTCACTACTAGGTCCTCTTTCTTCCCATTTCTTTTGATTATATCTCTTAAGATTCTTGATCATCTTTTTCTCTAAATGAATTTTATCATTTTTTCCTAGTTCTATAAATTCATCTTTTGGTTGTTTGATATGACATTTAATAAGTAAATTTAGGTAATTTTGCCATTTTCATTATATTTGATCTTCCTACCAATAAGCAATTATTATTTTAATATTTAGGTCTGGCTTCATTTCTGTAAACAGTTGTTTTGTAAGTGTTTTTACCTAGTTCTTATGTTTATTTTAAAAAGTAGACTTCCCTCTGATAAGCAGTCTCCCTATTGAAAATTAGAAGTAGGGGCGGCTAGGTGGCTCAGTGAATAGAGCACTGACCTTGGAGTCAGGAGGATCTGAGTTCAAATTTGGCTTTAGACACTTAACACAAAAACTAGCCATGTGACCTTGGGCAAGTCACTTAACCCCAATTGCCCTCTAAAAAGCCAAAAAAGAAAAAAGAAAATTAGAAGTAAACATTTATAAAGGACCAATTTTGTACCAGATAGTTTTATGACACAACAAAGATACAACCAATCAACATTTATCAAGTACTTAATAGGTAGCAGGCCATGTGCTAAATGCTGGGGATTCAAAGATAAAATAGAAGCAGCTTCTGTCCTCAAGGAGCCTACATTCTACTTGGGGAATACAACACATATACAGTAAGTAGGTAGAAGACATACTCAAAATAGTTGGGACAAAGTGGCCACAGCAACTAGGAGACTCAGGGAAATTTTGTTGTGGGAATTGATCCTTGGGCTGAACCTTGCATAGAGAGAGGGGTTTGAAGAGGTGGAGGTGAAAGGGAGCTGTGAGGGAGGCAGGGCACAAAATCATACCTTTGGAGAATAAGTTGCCCAGTATGGCTAGAATGCAGATCTGGAAAAGACAGAGATCATGCAGTCCGACCTCTCCATTTTCCTAAGATCTGAAGAGATGGTGCCATTTGCCCAAGGTCGCTCAAGGTGTAGGTGGTATTTGAACTCGGGACCTGACTCTAAATTTTTTTATTTATTCTTTGCCATATCACACGGTTTGTATGCATACAGTTTTGGCCCTTAGTACCCAGGCAGGAAGGTAGCACTATAAACATTCAGAAAGCTTCTTCCTCCTTAAGATGGGGTGAGCAAAATGGAAGCTAAAAGAAATTTCTTAGTTACAGAAGGTTTTATGCTGCTGGAATCTGGGTACATGCATGTAGGTATATGTGTTTGTGTTTATCTGTGTGCGTACGTATGGCCATAATTGAGAGTACCTGACTTTTAGGGGTGGGGTGGCACTATTTCACATTTTCCACACTGTGTGTGATAGAGAAGTGCACAATGTCCAGAAGTTTTAATGAAGTAGTGAAGCGGCATGGTGAACAGAGCACTGGACTGGAGTCAGGAAGACATCAGCTTAAAGGCTGCCTCAGAAACTCACCAGCAGCATGGCCCTGGGCAAATCCTTGTCCCCATTCACTTTCTTTATTTGTGAAAGGGGGATGATCAAAGCAACTACCTCCCAGGGTTGTGAGGACCAAATGATGTACCCTATGTAAAGTACTTTGTAAACCTAAATTGGGTATGTAGATGCTAGTTTTTATTATTAATAAATCAATTGCATAAAATCATATAGCTTTGTATTGTCAATTACTTCTTTTGTTGTAATTGTTGTTGTCTGGTTGTGTGCAGCTCTTTGTGACCCCATTTGGGGTTTTCTTGGCAAAGACAGTGGAATGGTTTGCCATTTCTTTCTCTAGCTAATTTTACAAATGTGGAAATGGAAGCAAACAAGATTAAATGACTTGCCCAGGGTCACGTGACTAGTAAGAGTATGAGGTCAGATTTGAACTCAGGAAGAGGAATCTTCTTGATTCTAGGCCAAGAACTCTCTCCACTGCGCTGCCCCTTAGCCTTTCTGGCTCAAAGCTCAGTTCTCTTTCTATTGGACCATACTGCCTCTCTAAGAATAAAAAAATGGAATTTTGGAAAAAATGAAATTTCCTTCTTCTATTCTGAAAGAAGGAAAAAGCATGAAGCAAAGGAAAGGGGTTGTGAGATCTAAGGTCGGAATGGAAATGCAAAAGGTATTCCTACGACTAATAAGTAATACAACATGAATAGTAACCTCAGATGAGGTTATATAATGGTAATCCTTGACAAGAAAAGAATCTGTTGTTAAAATCCCACTATTTAATTTCTATTCAATAGCACCTGAAAAAAAAAGCACGCTCAAGACAAACAGTGAACAACAAGACAATAGGAAGAACAGGGAACAACTTAACATATCAAGAATTTTTTCCCCCCAGAGCTTCATTGGTTTGTGTGATTGACCTTATCTATTTCTGGACATCTTGATATAAAATAATAGAAGTTATAATACCTGCATGGCAAGAAACTGCCAAAGAAGATTTATTGATCCATTTAATTCCCACATAATATTAAGCAACCAATGGATGACACTAGCATTCAAATACAACAAACTTAGGAAAAGAAAACCAACATCCACATATTGTTAGGAACAGCAATGACTTGCCATTCTCATAAATTAGGCTAATGACTAGGTATCAAAGAACTTTATTCAATCTGTTTTGGAGAAGTAGTACAATCCCATTAAGCCGTATTGGAATCGTCAAAGTACAAGGAATAGTTGAGAATTATCCAATGAATTTGGGCAGTGTTCATAGATGTCCAGTCAATTACAACACTTAAGTGGATGTTCTGGTCTCCATTATGTGCCAAATAATTGGTCTTACTTCTTTATTTGGCATTTTTAGTGCTAACCTTATTTTTAGGTGAGTGAATGAAACTGGTTAATTTTTGGAAAATGGCTTATTTTGAAGATTTATTTTGAGAGAGTATTTTTAGTAAATAATATTTATAGTATGTTATAAAATTGTTGAACTCATAAATTCATTTTTGCTTGGTTAAGTGACTCAGCAATAACAATATTACATTTTTTTAGCATTTTTTCCATCCATTATTTCCTACGATCTTTAAAACCTAAGGCACAGTCCTTACTTCAGTCACTCACTTCAGTGTTCAAATCTTTTCAGTGACTGTCCCTTGTTTTTGGACAAAAACAACTGCTGTGTCTAACATCTGAGCCTGCTGCACAATTTTGCTCCAAACAAATTTTCCGAATTTCTTAATCCCTTTACTCCTATTGTCTAAACTCAGCATCTCATCCTAACTCTTCATTCCTTTTCATAGGCTTTCCCCAATATCTAGAATCCAGTCCCTCTACCTTTATCTTCCATTCAGCTACCAAAGTGATTTTTTAAACTGTAGTTATGAGCATGTCATCCACCTACTCAATAAATGCCAATGGCTTCCTAGGGGCAGCTAGGTGGTTCAGTGGATAGAGTTCTAGGCCTGAAGTAAGAGTTTTCTTGAGTTCAGATCCAACCATAGACACTTATTTGCAAGTGGGCAAGTACTCACTGGGCAGGACACTTAACTCTGTTTGCCTCAGTTTCTCATCTGTAAAAATGAGTTGGAGAAGGAAATGCCAAACCACTCAGCTGTATTGGCCAGGAAAACTCCAAATGGGGTCACAAAGCATCAGACATGACTAAAATGACCAAATAACAAAAACAGCTCCCTATCACCATTAGAATTCAATACAAAATATTTTGTTTGTGTTTCAAGACTTTCATGACCTACCTCCCCACCATATGCTGTTTGATATAGTGACAGTGGCGTCCTGGCTGTTTCTGAAACAGGACACCCCATTTCTGGGCTTTGGGCATTTTCTCTGGCTTCCTCTGTGCTTGAAAACCCCTTCCTCCCCATTTCTGCCTCCTGGATTCTCTGGCTTTCTTCAAGTCCCAACTAAAATCCCATCTTCTATAGGAAGCCCTTCCCAATGCCTCTTAATTAATGTGCCTTTTCTCTATTATTTCCTATTTATGTATTTATTTTATCTATTTTAACTATATATCTATTTAGATTATTTATACATGTTTATTTGTTTATTATCTCCTCAATTAGATGGTGATCTCTTTGAAGGCAAGGACTGCCTTTTGCCTCAGTACTTAGCACAGTTCCTGGCACGTAGTGAGCACTTAATAGAAGTTTATTCACTGATTAATAGACTGATTTCTAACTCTTAGAATCCTTAGTTTCCTCCACCTCTTGAGGTAGATTGCAGCTTCATGAAACCCTTCTGGTCACACTAGTTGCTATTTTTTTCTCCCTCCTCAAATTATTTTGTAATCATGTAACTGTGCACATACAGCATCCTATCCCTCTAGTAGAACATAGACATTTAAATGTCCAGGACAGTTTTATTTGTTTGTTTCGCTTTTGTTTTTGCATTTGAATCCGTGGCACTTGGCACAATGTTTCCTTGTCTCTAGAATACATAGCATTTGTGTGGTGCTATAATGTTTATCCCAACTCACCCTCATAGTGACCCTATAAAGTAGGTGCTATAATTATCTCCATCTTACAAACGAGGAAACTGAAGCTGAGATGTTAAATAATTTGCTCAGGATCACACATCTAGTAACCATCCAAGGACATAAACTTTTTTTTGCTGATGCCACAGTGAGAATTCTGTCTACTATGCCATCTCACTATACATTTTTGGTTAGTCATTTTTTGGTCACTTCTGACTCTTTCTGACCTCTTTTAGGGTTTTCTTGGCAAAGATACTGCAGTGATTTGCCATTTCCTTTTCCATCTCATTTTACAGGTGAGAGAACTGGGTGAAATGACTTGCCCAGGGTCACATAGCTAGTAAGTGTCTAAGGCCAGATTTGAACTAATGAAGATGAGTCTTACTGCAGGCCCACTGGTATGGCACTCTCTCCCCTGCACCACCTACCGGTCTAAGTTGTATAACAAGTGATTAATAAAAATCTGTTAAATTGCTGAACTGAATGATATGAGCTATGGAGTGCAAATACTATAATAGTGATCTAAAATGGAAATCTTTTGCATAAACTGACTCTTAGAGAAGTGATATAACTCCCCAAGATCACAAATTAATAAAAAGGAGAATCTGGGTTTGAGACTAGGCCTTTTTATTTTAAGTTCAATTTTCTTTCTGCTCCCCTAGGCAGCTACGTGATATATGAGATTAAGTTCTGGATTTTGTTAAGGGGGGAAAACAATATTAAAATCCTGCCTCAGCTACTTATTAGTTGCATGACCATGAGAAAGTCACTTAACCTTTCTCAACCTAATTTTTCTCAGCATGTATCTCATATGGTTGTTGTAAGGATCAAAAAAATTAACATTTTAAAAGTATTTTGCAAATCTTAAAGAGCTATCTACATAAATGCTAGTTATTATTGACATTTATACTGTACTACCTTTATCTTTTAGCAGATATGGCAGAAATTCTGATTGTACAATCTTTTAAAGGTTGAGCTAAAAGAAGAAGTCCAGCCCAGAAATACTTATGTTCACTTCAGCCTGGCAAACAGAAATGCTAATACAAGGTTTACTGGATTTCACAGGCCAGAAGAATCGGTCATTGCTTCTCTGATTAAAAGTCATAAACCCAAGAGAGGGAACCCAGAACCTTTAGTACCTATGCTGAGAGTATGTAAGTATGTAGTTCTTATTTTCCCCATGCAATAGGGAGAAAAATACAGCTTCATTTATAGTAAGTGCTGATCTGGGCAAGATTTAAGTGGAATGAATCTCTCAAATGCTTGGGTGTTTTTGTGAATGATTGCACCAGCTTGAGGGGTAATGAAAGACTTGAATTCTATATAAGAAATAGGTAACTGTCTAAGTGCATTACTTATTCTGTACATATCAGTGTAACTCATTGAAAGGCAGAGGAGAATTGGTAACAACAGCAATGAACACAGCAGCCTAGCTAGAAGTTTAGATAGAGTATCCTGCTGGTTAGTGATTTCTCAAAGAACCTTTTTCTTGGAAAATTGGGTAGGACTACTGTAGGGTAATGGGCAGTAGCTACAATAATGATGAACTTAATAAAGGTCCTGGTAAATCATTCATTTGCTATTATGTGTTCAGGCTAATAGAGTCCAATGAAATTCAAGCCAGAAATGCCTTTCTGTGATCTCCTATTCCCACCTCTTCTCTTCTGACCCTCCCTTAATTTTTTTTTGAGAGGGAGATTAGTATTTCTCCCTGGAACAGATATAACACTGAATCAATTAAGGCTTTGTTGTTGACAGATGCACATGTTCAAATGAGGAATATAGACTTGATAGTTTGAGAATACTGACCTTGCCTCCTTGGGTTACCTTTTGTCCTGGTTCAGATTAATTTGCAGCAAAGCCAGGATTTGGGGGTATACAAGAGTGTATACATCTCACTATACATTTTTGGTTAGTCATTTTTTGGTCACTTCTGACTCTTTCTGACCTCTTTTAGGGTTTTCTTGGCAAAGATACTGCAGTGATTTGCCATTTCCTTTTCCATCTCATTTTACAGGTGAGAGAACTGGGTGAAATGACTTGCCCAGGGTCACACAGCTAGTAAGTGTCTAAGGCCAGATTTGAACTAATGAAGATGAGTCTTACTGCAGGCCCACTGGTATGGCACTCTCTCCCCTGCACCACCTACCGGTCTAAGTTATTTGGAAGAGAAGATTTTTATATCTTGCCCAGACATATGGGTCAAAATGGAAAGACCTAATTTTACATTGGGGGCACTCTGGTTGATTTCAGTTAGCTAGGTGTGGTGGCTATGACAAATCAGCTTTTAGCTATCAGGGCAATATCCATCTACTCTGTCCTAGCAGATTTAAAGGTTCAGTAAAGCAAAGACATAATGCCTAGTGAGGAACAGGCCAACCAGAAGAAAAATGAACTCAGTGGAGACGCTGTACTGAGCAAGATCTTGTGAGAACAAATTTGAAGATCACATCACCAGAAGGCATCATCCTGAATCATTGGAAGTACAAATTGACTTTCTACCTGTATTCTCCACATATGCACACATCATGCATGATCCCTATTCATGTTTGTTCTCGCCATTGACAGTGTATATACCAACTATATATCTATGTATATACATTATATCTGTATATGTACATATATAAAGGCATATAGATGTCATCAGTCTTGACATTCATATATATGCACATACATATATGCATATGTACAATATCAAGCCCTAGGCTTACCAAAAAAAAAAAATTAAAAGAAAAGTAGATACATAATGGGACCTCCTGAGCTTTTCCTGTTGGGTAACCAGAAATTGGGAAAGATAGATGACTCAGTGGATAGAGCACTAGGCCTGGAGTCAGAAAGACCTGAGTTCATATCCTGCTTACTAGCTGGGTAACCTTGGCAAGTCACTTAACCTCTGTTTGCATTAATCCACAAGAGAAGGAAATGGTAAACCACTCCAATAACTTTGCCAAGAAAACCTCATGGACAGTATGGTCCACAGGGTCCTGAAGAATAAGAAAAGGACAGAACAACAACAATTAAGAACTTGGGGTAATTGTTCTGGGACCCCGCCTGTGAGAAAGGAGTGCCACAGATGCTACAATTTATTAGACACCTACTGTATACAAAACACTTTTCTAAACATCTAATAAAAAATATTTATATTGGGAGGGAAAAAGGAAAATGAAAACAGGGATAAGGTTACTCCTTGGGATGGGTAGGATAATGACAATGGAGAACAGATTAGAAACAAAATTATTTCCGCTACTTATCCCTTGCTTTTAAAATTTTACCTTCTCACATTTGTGATATAATCCAGATCTAAAATGGTATTGTTCAATCCATTCCAGTTCTTATCTGTTTTTCTTACCAAGAAGAATGACCTTCATATTGGCAAACCTAGAACAAAAATGATTAATGGAAGATTTAAAACTAAATAAAGAGTTAGTAAAAGAACTTTTAGATGCCAACATTGTTCTTTGTAAAGCTGAAAAAAACCCAAACAAACAAGGATCACTTACTTAAATCTGAAAACAATCTTATGGATAATGTAGCCTAACCTCTACATAACACAGATGAGGAAAATAAGACCAGGAGAAGTTTGAATAAGTTGTCTTAGACAGTAAGTGGCATCATCAGAATTGGAAACCAGTCTTCTGATTTCAAATCCTGTTTCTACTACACCAATCTGAGATGCTGTAGGACTAGAAATAGACAAATAGTGTCTCATTGTTCCTGAAGAAAAAAAAATAGATCATACCCATCTATGCTCATTTTATTTTTTGACAGGACAGTTGGATTGATAGATCAGGGTAACATTGTGAGCATAGTTTTCCCAATCTTTAGTAAATCATTAGACAAAGTATTTCATACCATCTTTATGGACAAAATGAGAAACTTTTGTCTGGATTATATTATCATTGAGTGGCTTAAGAACTGGTCAAATGAATTGTAAAAAAAATAGTCATTAGTGGGTTGATGTTAATTTGAGGAGAAGCCTCTATATTTTTATCTGCCAGTGACTATTAAACTTGACATTAAAAAAAAAAACAAAGTAGCACAATTTATGACATACTCAGTATCTCAAAATTTATTGATAGACAGATAGATGTATAGATGGATATCTAATTAGATACATTTTGATGGAAATAAGTTTAAGTTTAAGGGAACAATATCTTGATTTTATGGGAATAGAGATATTGAATTCCTCTTCATTTCAAATTGGATGACCATTTGTGGAGGGTCACAGAGGAGACTTTTGTTAACTGCTGGGTTAGGGTTAGACTAGGAGATGTCCGAGAACACTGAAATCTAAACATCTTTGATTCAAAATGGAGAATTTGTTTTGTTAAATTATAGTTTCATCACCTTGAATTCAGTTGCTGGCATAAATTCTAGAATATATTATTAAAAGAATGACTTGTAAAGATTTAGAAACAGAAGCAGTCATCACTGTGAACCAGCATGAGTTCCTCAAGAATGGGTCATTAATAGCAATTACTTCATGTCTTTTTCTGACATGGTACATTATAATGGTAGAACATTATAGGGAAATGCTATAGAAATAGGATACCTGTATTTCAGTGAAGTATGTAAATCCTTTCATATTGTCTGTGGGAAAAAGATGGAAAAACTTGGGCTAGATTGCAGTATATTTCAATAGTCATTAGATGAACCAACATAAATTGCCTTAATTAATGAAGTGCTGACAAGGCAGAAGAAAGTCTATTCTGAGTTGGACATGACTCAAGCCAGTCTGGTACGTCAGCTTAGTATTGAAATGAAATGAGATCCTAGACCATCTAACCTTTAACAAAAAGGTATTTACTTAAAAACACCATGAAAAGGATATTCAGCAAGAATACTGAATCAATCAATACTGTAGTATTGATTTAGTTGGGTTTAATTCCCTTGGCTCTGCATTTGCCAGATGGATATGCCTAATCAGACCTGAGCGTCCAGCTTGAGGCTCACTCTGACTCCTTGTATTTTAGGTTTTATACTAATGTAACCAGGAAGTTAAGTCAATGTTTTGAGTCTTAACTCTCTGGACCAATTTAGTGTCAAGGATGATTTTATTAAAAATGTATCCTGATCTATACAGTAGGAGCTTTGGTTGATGTTGCTTTTACCAGAGTATCTATGGGGAAATGCCAAGGGGATTTTTACTTGATGCTCAACAACATTGTAAAATAATGTTTTATTCCCTCCCCCCAATTACATGCAAAAACATATTTAACATTCATTTAAAAAAAAAATTGAGTTCCAAATTCTATCCTTCCCATCCACTCCTCTCTGCCCCCTAAGACAGTAAGCAATCTGATATAGGTTATACATGCATGATCTTTCAACAATTTTTTTTGTCAATGTCTTTAATAAAAATATAATTTTGATTTTAATCAAATAATGCAGAGCTGGGAGGGATAGTTAATGTTTTGGATGACAATTAAGATATAAAAATAACTTCGCAGTGATTATACGTGGGTTCAAAATATAAATTTCTCCAGTGTAGAAGGGTAAAGATATAGCTAGAAAGTACTTCCTGTTTAAAAAAAAATAGGACATTTTAGTGGAGGTAAAGCTCAGCTTGAGTCAGTGATAAGACCAGAACCATCATTAATTAGGGTGGGACAACCAGGCCTTTGCCAGAAGTATTCTCATAGGGTGCCTTTTCTCATCATGACAGTCCTTTACCAGGTTATTCCACTCGTTAAGATCACAGTTACTTCTTTGCTTCAATCAAGGTCACTATCTTGTCACCTTTAAGGTGACCCAGAAGGTCAGTTTTTGCAAAAGTGTGAGCTAAATTCTCTGTTCCACTTCCACTGTTCCATTTCTGACTCAGGTTATTGTCTTTTTTGCTATGCTCTCACACCCACAGATTCAATAAATTTGACTCAGATGTAAGAGTTCCTAGTTAGTTGTTAGACTGCACATTGATTTCTAGAAAAACTAACTCAGTTTTAGGCTGACTTAATAGTAGCATAACATTGAAAATGAAGAAAGTTGTGATCTAGTACTCTGTCCAGAACAGAAAGGACATTGATGAAGTAGACCACGTCAAGAGAAATGTGACCAGGATGTTTATTAGATGGGAACTAGAAACCCCAGCAAACCAGTTAGTTGAAGGAGCTAGGAATATTTTAAATGTAAGAGATGAGATTTAGGTGTTGTGTGATAACTAAAAGACTGCCATATAGAAGAGGGATGAAACAAGGAAAAATATCCTGGTAATTCAAGTTTAAAAAAAAAATATAGAAAAGGCAGCCTCAGGAAAGTAGGTTTTTTTTCAATGGAGTTCTCCATCTTGGGGTTGGCTTAACAATGTTTTGACCAAATGTTATATTGCAAAGAACATCAAACTTAGATTCAGATGAATCAGACTCAACTTCTTGTTCTGCCATTTACTGTACAATTGTAGGTGTGCCTTAACTTTTGGGCCCTTGTTTTCTATATGATCTCTAATGTTCCTTCTAGTTCTAATAGACTATGTGTACATGATTTTAAGTTGTGGAGGGGATTCCTGCTTAGATAGATTTTCATACAAATAACCTCTGGGGTCTTAGAGTCTATTAAAAATAACATGAGTTAGGGGGGGTGGCTAGGTGGCGCAGTGAATAGAACACTGGCCCTGGAGTCAGGAGGACCTGAGTTCAAATCTGGCCTCAGACCCTTGACACACTTACTAGCCGAATGACTTAGGGCAAGTCACTTAACCCCAATTGCCCTCCAAAAAACAAAAAAATAAATAAATAAGTAACAAGAGTTCTTGCTCTTAAGACCCCAATAGTCTATATGTAACATTCATACTAGAAATTATACTTTTTCCTTTCACCTTAACCCTTCTAACCAATATTTTGCTTCTAACCACTGCCTCCCTCAATCTGCTCTCATGTCTATCACCCTTTAATTTTAATTTATTTTGTGGCAGCACATCAAAGTCAGCTTATAGCCACATCCTCTGTCTATGTATACTTCTTCTACCTGCCCTAATAGAAATACAAATATCATCTTCCCACACAGTGATATAAACAATTTAATCTTATTGAGTAACATGTATCATTTTTTTTCTTTCCTGTTTACCTTTTTATGCTTCTCTTGAGTCTTGTATTTGAAGAACAAATTTTCTGTTCAGCTCTGTTCTTTTCATGATAAAAGTTTAAAAGTCCCCTATTTCATTGAATTGTCTATTTTTTTACCCTGAAAAATTATGCTCAGTTTTGCTGGGTTGTTGATTCTTAGCTATAATCCAAATTCCATTACCTTCTGGAACATCGTATTCCAAGACCTCTGATCCTTTAATGTAGAAACTGCTAAGTCCTGTGTAATCCTGACTGTGCCTCCTTGATATTTGAATTGTTTCTTTATGGCTGTTTGCAGTATTTTCACCTTGACCTGATAATTTTGGAATTTGGCTACAATATTCCTTGGAGTTTTCATTTTGGGGATCTCTTTCAGGAGGGGATTGGTGGATTCTTTCAATGACTATTTTATCATCCAGTTCTAGGATATCAGGATAGTTTGATAATTTCTTGAAAGATGCTGTTGAGGCTTTTTTTTTGATCCTGGCTTTAAAGAAGTCCAATAATTTTAAATGATCTCTCCTAGATTCATTTTCCAGGTCAGTTTCTTTTCAAATGTGGTATTTTTGACTGATTCTTGATGTCTCATAGAGTCATTAGTTTCCACTTGCCTATTTCTAATTTTTAAGGAAGTATTTTCTTCAGTTAGTTTTTGTACCTCCTTTTCCATTTGGCCAATTTTACTTTTAAGAAGTGGTTTTCTTCACTCAGTTTTAGTCTTTTCTTTTCCAAGTTATTGACTTTCTCTTGAATAACTCTCATTTCTCTTCCCATTTTTCTTCTTCTCTCTCTCTTATTTGATTTTTAAAATCTTTTTTGAGCACTTTAAGAAGATTTTTGGGGCTTCTGATAAATTCATGTTCTCCTTTGAGACTTTTTGCATGTAGGCATTTTGACATTGTTTTCCTCTTTAGAATTTGTGTTTTGGTTGCCATAGTAGCTTTCTGTGATAGGTATCTTTTCTGTTTTTTGCATTTTAAGCATATTTGTGACATTTAACATTGAATTCTGCTTCTGGGATGTAGGGGTCAATAATACTGATGGTTTTCCTAATATTGAACCATCCTTGAATTCCTGGAATAAATCTAAACTGATCAAAATGTATTATTCTTGCAATAACTTGCTATAGTCTTTTTGCTAATATTTTATTTAAAATTTTTGCATCTATATTCATGAGAGAGATTGGTCTATAATTTTCTTTCTCTGTTTTGTCTCTCCCTGATTTAGATATCAGTGTCATGTTTGTGTCATAAAAAGAATTTGGTAGGACTTCTTTCTCACGAATTTTCCCAAATAGTTTGTAGAGTATTGGGATCAATTGATCTTTAAATGTTTGATAGA
>CM053587.1:39687922-39712920 GCA_028646515.1 Pseudochirops corinnae | reverse complement strand
TTTTTAAGGAGCTGTTCTCTTCATTGTAATGTTTTTCTAACTTCGCAATTTTGTTTTTATAAGAAGTGTTGATTTTATCTTCTACCTCTCTAACCTGGATTTCAAAGTTCTTTATGAGCTCATCTAGGAATGCTTTCTGTGCCTGAGACCAGGTCATAGTCCCTGTTAAGGCTTCAGCTGCAGATGTGGAATCAATACTCTCTCCTTCTGAGTTTCGTTCCTCCCTCTCACCTTAATAGGATTCCAGAGTCTTTGTCTTTCTCTTTGTAGCCTGCTTTCTTCCTGTTTTGAGGCAGGACCTTAGCCATACCCTTCCTCCAGGGTTCTTAAACCTTTACTGCTTAAAATTTTCCTCTGGGGAAATAATTACTGTGTTTTAGGGTCAGAGGGGGGAATTCGAGCAGCTGGGGTTCACTCTGCCATCTCGGTCCCTGGAAGTTCAGATAGGGGATTTTTGAATTTCCAGGCTGTGGATGGGTAGTCCTGGGAGTAGCTGCTGCCCATGCAATGGGCCCTGCCTTTGTCTTTTACCCAGCTCTGTCAGATCATGCCCTGTGCTGAGAGGCCTGGGAATGGAACTTGTGGTTGGTGGATCAGCAGGCCTCACTGGGGGCCTCTCAGCACTGCACTGCATGGTTGGGGCCTATCTCAGCATGTGCCACACTGGGTGGTTGTGGCCAGATATTTTTGTTTTTTAATAGGACCATTTATGTTGAGTGCTTTTCTAATGCTGAACTGCTGTTGTATGCATAGAACAAATCCCATTTGGTCATGATGAATGATTTCTTTTTTTCCTTTTTTAATTTTTTTAAAAATTGAATTGTTTATTTACTTTTAGTTTATAACATTCAGTTCCACAGTCCCTTGAGTTTCAAATTTTCTCCCCCTCCCTTTTGTCCCCCTGCCCTATCATGGTGGCATGCAATCAAATATAGGATCTACAGATAATGATGAATGATTTCTTAAATGAATCACTATATTATATATGATAGGAATTTAACTTTTCTGAACCAATATTCATTAATTATATTGGTATATACTTTTCTTTTCTGTGTTTTATCCTTCTCTACATATTTTGTCTATATTTGCCTTATAAAAATAGTCTTATAGGAGGGCTTCTTTCTCAATTTTTGACAATACTTTGTGTAGTACGGGTACTAATTTTTCTTTAAAAGTTTTATAGAATTTTCCTGTGAAGGACTACCTAAAACTATTTCCTCTTCTAAAATTGCATTAATATTTCTATCTTCTCTTCTCTTAGGTTTGACATTTAATTAATTAATTAATTAATTAATCTGCTTTTTGGAGTGGGGAATGCAGGGCAATTGTAGTTAAGTGACTTGCCCAAGGTCACAGGGGTGGTGTTAATTTGGCCTGATTTGAACTCAGGTCCTTCTGATTCCAGAGCCAGTGCTCTGTTCACTGTACTGTATAGCCTCCCCATTTCATATTTTTAACATATTTTTCCCAGCCTATCACTTTTATTCTGTGTATGTTCTTGGTTTTTAGATGTGTTGCTTTTAAGCAATAAATTATGTGGTTTCATTTTCTTGTCCAGTCTTTCACTTTATTGTATTGTTTAATTTTTTTTCAGTTAAATTATGAGTTAGATTTGCATTTTCTTTTCATTATATCTAATGGTGTCTCCTCCCTCCTCCCCCTACCAATTAGATGTTTTTCTCTCTTCCTCTATCACTACACTGCTTTGTTTCTTCCATTATTTTAGTTAAATTGTCTTTAAGGTAAGCTTCTTTCAACAATCTTTTTTCTCAACCTTAATGTCTCTTACCCTCATGTATTACTCTTTTTCCAACTCTTGAAGTTTTGCTAATTAGTTCTTTTAAATTTCTTCATTTTTCTAGTTATTTAATTTTCCCCTTCTTTTTTCCCCTCACAGTTAAATAATTAAATAAAATCCCACTTCCTCTCTCCTCTCTCCAAAACCTGTTTTGTTTTGAAAATATCATTTTCAGAAGGTGAGGGGACACAAAAATTTATGGGGAAAAACAACTCCTTAAGAAGTAGAATTGGCCAAATGGAAAATAAGATACAAAAGCTAAATGAAGAAAACAATGTGTTAAAAATTAGAACTGGGCAAATGGAAGTTAATTACTCTATAAGACATGAAGAATCAGTCGAACAAAATCAAAAGAATGGAAAAATAGAAAATGTAATATATCTCATTGGAAAAATAGCTGACCTGGAAAAAAGATCCAGGAGGGATAATTTAAGAATGATTGGTCTAACTGAAAGCCATGATGATAAAAAGAACCTGGAAAACGTCTTTCAAGAAATTATCAAGGATAACTGCCTAGAAGTCCTAGAACCAGAGGGTAAAATAGTCATTGAAAGAATGTACTGATCATGTCCTGAAAGAGATCCCAAAATGAAAGCCCCAAGGAATATTGTAGCCAAATTCCAGAATTATCAGGTCAAGGAACTGCAAACAACCAGAAAGACATGGAACCATAGTCAGGATTACACAGGATCTAACAGCTTCTGGATTAAATGATCAGAGTACTTGGAAAATGACGTTCTGGAAGACAAAAGAGATTGGATTACAACCAAGCATCAACTACCCAGCAAAACTGAGTATAATTTTTTTCAGAGGAGGAGTTGTATTTTCAACAAAATAGGGAACTTCCAAACCTTCCTGATGAAAAGACCAGAGCTGAACAGAATGTTGATCTCCAAATACAAAACTCAAGAAAAGTATAAAAAGGTAAACAGGAAAGAAAAAAAAGTTATTCAATAAAGGGTAAACTGTTTACATCCCTACATGGGAAAATGATATTTGTAACTCCTGAGAGTGGTGTCATAATCACAACATTTAGGAGGGGTACACATAGACAGAGGGTGGGTATAAGTTGACTTTGATATGATGACAAAAATTAATTAAGGGATGAAGAAAAAGGATTGTACTGAGAGAAGAGGAAAGGAGGAGACACAGAAGGGTAAATTACATCACATGAAATGGCACTAAAATCTATTAGAGTTGAGGGGAAAAAAGGGAGGGAGGCAAACATTATTTGAACCTTACTCTCATTGAATTTGGCTCAAAGAGGGAATAATATACACATTCAGTTGGGTATAGAAATATATCTTACCCTATAGGAAGTAGGAAGGGTAAGGGGGGAAAAAGGAGAAAGTGGATAGAAGTGAAGGAAAAAGTAGTAGGTGAAAGGGAAAAGAAAAAAAAGCAGGGCTGATACAAGGGAGGGCAGATTAAGGGTGGCAATGGTCAGAAACAAAACACTAGTGAGGAGTGAAAGGGAGAAAGGAAAGAAAAAAACATGAACAGGAGGAAAATAGGATGGAAAGAAAGATGCAATTGGAAGTCATAACTATGAATGTGAATGGGATGAATTCTCCCATAAAATGGAAGCAGATAACACAGTGTATTAAGAACCATAATCCTACAATATGTTGTTTATATGAAACACATATGAAGTAGAGGGATACACACAGAGTAAAAGACTGGAGCACAATATATTATGCTTCAGCTGAAGTAAATAGAAACAAAACAAAACAGGGGTAGCAATCCTGATCTCAGACAAAGCAAAGGCAAAACTAGATCTAATTAAAAGAGATAAGGAAGGAAACTACATCCTGCTAAAAAGTAAATATAGACAACAAATAAAAAATATAGGCAATGAAGTAACATCATTACTAAAAATATATGCACCAAATGGCATAACATCTAGATTCTTAGAGGAGATGTTAAGGGAGCTAGAGGAAAAAATAGATAACAAAACTATACTAGTGGGGGACCTTAACCTCTCACTCTCAGAACTAGATATTTATATGGTTTGCTTTGTACATATCTGTTTGCATATTTTCTCCACCAATAGATTGTAAGCCCCTTGAGCACAATGACTTTTTCTTACCTTTTTTTTTTGTATCCCCAGTATTTAGCATACTATCTGGTGTATACTAGCAATTTAATAAATGTTTATGGAATTGAATGGAATTAAACCCTTCAGTGTTTTTCCTAATATTGGGGGGATAATTAACCACTTTCAGAACACCCAATCTGATAGGATGGAAAGGATTTGAAAAATAGGACCATAGGCAGTCCTACAGTAGAATCATATAAATATTTAGGTCTAGAAAGTATCTCCAAGACTACTTTGTGTCATTCTAATTATATTTTTTCTTTGATTGTATTTATATATTCATTTATGTCGTATCATTTGCTATATATAGCACCTAGCACAGGTTAGTGCTCAATTATTATATGTTGAATGAATCAAACTTAAAATAATGATGGAATGAGTACATATTAAGCCCCTCTACAGGTACAGTGAAATTGGAATACCAAACAATATTAGGCACAAAGCCACACCTTCCTAAGCATAAGCAGAAGAGAGGGGTGGAGAAGTATTAGCCGCTAAAGGAATCATCTCAAAAACAAGAACACCTGAGGTCGGGTCTGGCTAAGTGAGACTTTGGGCAAGTCATTTAACTCTTTTATGCTTTAGGCAGTGGCATAAAATGTAAGTTGCCAGACGGTTGTTAACAGTTGCTAGGAGTTTCTACATTGAGAATTCTTTATGCTAGTAAAGTCACAGGGCTGGTCAAAAACCAAACCCAACCAAACAGCACTGACAACAAATAGGAAGGAGCAGTGGCAAAGCATTAATGGCTAGAGATGTCTCCTGGGAGTCAGGAAGACTTCCCCCTGCCCTCTTTCCCTTCAAAGTTTGCCTCTGATACTAACTAGTTGTATGATTATGGTTAAGTCACATAATCTCTCTTGCCTCAGGAAACTCTCTAACACTCTAAGTTACAGACCAATTAAATGTTCTATGGACGAAAGTACAAGTCATTCTACATTCTTCACTGCCTTGGGCTTATCCATTCAGATAAAACTTAGAATTCATGGGATTTTTTTAAAACTACTGCATGATTGATGCTACAGGAATGTATCTTTGACTTTAGAGACTGAGAAGTGGTTGTGTTACAAAGTCTCCTTTTTGCCATATAGTTTTCAGGTTAACACCAGAAGCAGAATCGCACATTGAGGAACGTAGGGGATCCTATGAAACTGGTTATTAGGGGTTTAAACAGCTAATAATTGAGTTGATTGTTAGAGAAAACAGGACTTCCCTTTGGATGAGGATTTGCCCCCAATCAAGCAAAGATAAAACATACTTGTATAGGGCAGATTAATGAGTTGAGGGATAGTTCTGGTTGATTTAGCCATCTCTACTTGTGGAGCAGACTGTAGGAATTGGCAGTATCCTGAGGGAGCTGCCACATCACATCTGTGTTTGAAGCTTTAAAAGCTTTAGTTTTTGTTTTGTTTCTCCCTGAGGGTAGTTAAATTGGCAGTGCTTGGAACACATATGAAATTTGTCCTACCAAGAAGGCTCTCCCCAGCCACAAGAACCCTCCACCATTTCATAACCCTACTGGGGACATTTAGCAGCAAGGTCAGCCGAGATAAACCTTTCTCTGCTCATGGCAATTTCCGTGTTTTACCTTGGCTTAACGCTTCAAGATAAATGAACATACCCCCTAGCACATGCCCCACATCACACTGGCCTGGTTGCTGTGCAAGCATAGATTTTAGGAGATGGGGATGAGATAGGGCTGTGGTCTCAATTTAAGTATCAATAAAAACAGCTTCTGCTTTGGGGGTCTTGCAGGAAAGACATGGAAGGAATTTGTGTGAACACCCCATTCAGAGAACAAAAAGAATAAGCTTGAGATCATCTGTATCTCAGACAAAAGCTTCTGGTTGGTTCCTATCTTAAGTACATGGAGCCTTCTTGTCTTCTTGGTTTCAATAGGCTTGTTCTCACAGCATAGAGAATCTCTGAGCATTCTCTTTCAGGGAAAGGCCATTTTCCAGTATCCTTCAGTACTGGAGAATGGACAGTTAATTGGCAGGAAAACAGGAATTTGGGGGACTTTTGTAGCCTCGTGCTGCTTGTACTCAATTCTCATTTCGCTATGTTTTACAGCTGATTCTGGGACACTCCGGCACCCTGCTGGGCTTAGAACACAGGACAGCAGAAATTAACAAAGGCAGTTTGTGGTTTTAGGAAGGACTTTGATGTAACCTTTCTTAATCTTTGCTTTGTTGTTACCATACCTCTCCTCCAAAGAATCATCAAATAAAGCAGGAAAAGACACTCCCACCCCCCCCCCCCCAAAAATCTCCCTTTGAAATTTTTGATACAAACATTCTCTATTTTTAAATAAAACCTGGTTTATTAAAATCCACTTGGAATTTAATGCTATAATACTTTATTTTAACATTATATGACATCATTAAAGACATTTTATATTGTTTTTGCCTATGGTTAGAAATTATGTCTGCTTAATCAATTCCATTATGCATTCAACCATCCATGACACATCAAAGGCTAATAAGATTTTTTTAAAACTTTGCTTGCTTAAAATGATTTCCCTCCAGATCAAGATGCAGAGCACAAAATATTAATCAGTTTAAATAAATATCAAGACTACCCAAATAATATGAATAATTGGCACAGTGTAGTGCCTACTGCCCAGTTCCCAACAGCTGGTCGCACTGGCACATGGCACCATCTCAACAGTCTTTGAGATAATGACTTTGGCATCTGCCGATGAGCACTCGCTACTGCCCACAGAATTTACAACTCACAAGTGGGAAACAGAGGCTCCAACAGAACTTTTTTATGCAAGGTCTTTGAAATTTATTAATGTAATGCAAACACAAGCCTTCCAACCCATTAAATTGTTGATGTTATGCGAATCCACTCTGGAATTGCAGATCCTCATTAACATTATTTGCATGTTAATCTGCATCTTTTTAATTAGTGATATTATTTATGCACATAATTTTCGCCTACTGGTGCCAAGGCTGAAGCGCATTAATTAATCTACTGAGATGCCAAACTGTTTATTTTCTCCGTACTTTTATTTGTTTACATGGTGTTTTGGATTCAGGGAAAATAAAAAAGAGCCTGAAGAATAAAAGCAGAAAGACAAGATTAACTAAAAGCTCTTTTTGTTTTCATAATTTAAATTGTAATATTAGCCAAATGTTGTGTTTCTTCCCTCAGAGATCGGTTATTCAGTTACATTACCTTGATGTATTATTAAAATTTATAATGGACTCTAGAGGCTTCTTTTAGTTCTCTCCTTCATTTACAGAATATACTCAATGTTATTTTAATCTTCCTACAACGCTTCCATGCATAGGCAATGATCACTTCTCCCTTGCGAATCTCCGGAGCTGCTCCACTTTGCACAACTGATAAACATTTAAATAAGCCTTTTCAAAAAAGAATAGCTTGTAAAATTATTAACCCATTAATGGAGTTAGTAGCTGCTCTGCAACCCAGCTTTTCTCAAACTAGGTCAATAGCAAAATTCATTTGATAGTTGGGTGTTCTCATCTCTGAACATTAGTTCATCAGTACAATCCAGTTCTTGGGAATGGTGAAGTTCATTCACATGTGTGATTATGACATCTTTTTTTTAACATAATTAAATCTGTTCTGCATTTATCTGCTGTAAATATATACTCTTTTAGACTCAGAAGAAGAAAGAGGTAGGGGGAAAGAGATTATATGCCATTGGGCCTCATAATAAATGATCACATAATTCAAGAGTGGTGCTCATTCCAAGTGAATGAAAATAAAAAATTGCATTACTCTAAGCACCATCACCCAATATATATTATTTATGCTGTATCAGAGAGAGTATCCATGGAGCGATCCATAAGTTATACAAATAAGCATGTGTGTTATTAGTAGAGCCAAGTAATGATTTGCTTCTAGCATTAATTTCCCAGGGATGCACATAATGTGTGTACATCCTGAATGGTCCTGAATGGGTACCATATCACATACACATATACACATATCCCTTAGAGAGTGTGATCAGGAAAAAAAAAATATGTGTGTGTGTGTATATATATATATAATTTCCCCAAGTTGACTATGACCTCATAGCCCACTAGTGACTAGATCCATCAGGGTTTGCCTTTAGTAAATCATCGCAGCAGTCACACATTTTAATAAGATTGTTGAAGTCTATCAGGCATGACAGTGGAGGGAGAGCTGAAATCAGAACCAAGTTCCCCATTTGCTTGGTTATTTGAATAGCATGAAATACCCGGTTGTAGTTCATTTTTCAAATAGCTTAGCCTCATGTGTGCAGAGTCTTAGTTCACCTGAGGGTCGACTAACTGGGACTGGATTGTACGGCATTTGGAAATTTAAAGCCAATGGACTAGGCATGAGATTCTTAGGACATAAATTGAGATTGGGGGAACCATAGATTTATCAGTGTTATAAAATGAGATTTGGGGAGGAAAAAGCCAAAGAAATATGCCTCTGGAAAGAAAGAACACCACACTTAAAATCAGGAGATTGGTTAGAGTTCAGGCTGTATGTTTTAATAACTGTGACCTTGGAAAAGTCACTTAAACCTCCCTGAGCCTCCATTTCCTCCAGTAAAACAGGAATAATGATACCCATACCACCTAACCCACAGGGATGTTGTAAGAACAAAATGAGATCAACTATTCAAGAAATGCAAATTTAAATTCAACGAAACATATTGCATTCTTTCTACTTCCAAGTTATTATATGCTAAAGACCGAGAGATTGAAAAATAAAACGGATCTTGTGCTCAAGGAGTTTGTATGGTAATCGGGAGAAAAAAAAATTGGATATAAATAAATATCATGTGAGTGAATGTGGTAAGTGCAAAGGGGAAGTCTAGACAAAGTGCTATGAGAAATATGAGAGGTTTTAGATCAGTTTTAGTTGAGGTGGTGAGTGACAGGGATAAGTTTTCATGGAGGAGGTACCACCTACGTTAGACTTTGAATGAAGGGAGATATAAGGGAAGAGTCTATTCCAACCTTGCATAGTAAATATGTGGACAAAGTCATGGTTATGTGAAAGGGCAAGTTTAGAATGAAAACCAGAGTAGTTCAGTTTTATTGGAACACAGAATACATGAAAGCGAATGCTTTGAGATAAGGTATAAATATAGATTGGAAACATTGTGGAGAGACTTGAATGCGAGATCAGGAATTGGTATGTTATTTGGTAAGTAGTAAACAACTACCGAAAGTACTTAAGTGAGGACTGATGTTGAACCATGGTATGAGAAACTGGTTAGAAAGAAGAGAACATGGAAACTGCATAAGATGCTATTATCATAGTTCAAACTAGAAAAAAGGAGGAGTCTAAACTAGTGTATTTACAGTAAAAGTGAGAAGAGGCAGAACCAAGATATAATATATAGAGATAGAAACATATTACCTGGAAGGTAATCATATATGCCAAATGAGGGAGAGAAAAGTAAAAATACATATCCCAGGTTAAAAGCCTGGGCTATTAGGAGGAACATGATATCATTTTTATCAATAGTAGTATCACAGAGCCAGAACTGGAAGGGACCTGAGAGGTTCTCTGTCCCAAACCCCACACTTTGCAGATGAGAAAACTGAAACCTAGGAGGGCTATTAAACTCCTCCAAGTCTGAGATGTTTTGGGGGGAGCTAGTATGTGTTTTTAAGGAGAAGAAGATGAGTTTCAGTTTTAAACATGTGGAGTTTGAGATGTAGGAAAAGATATCCACCAGTTTGAAATATGGATCTGGAAGAATGTCAGAGAAATTGAGGAAGCAAGCATAATAATGCATTATTGGTGAAACCTGGGAATTGACCTATCCATTCTGAAAAGCAATTTGGATCTGTGCCTCCAAAGTTACCAAAATGTGTATACCCTTTGATGCAATCATACGTCTTCTAGAACTATACCACAAAGTTACCAACAAACAAGAAAATATCGCATACGCACAAAATTATTTATAGCAGCTCTTTTCTTGGTAGTTCACTAGTGGAAATTAAGATGTTGCCCATCTTTTAGGGAATGGCTAAAAAAAGGTAGTATATGGATGTAATGGATTATTATTGTGCCGTAAGAGATGATGAAATGGACAGTTTAAGAGGAAATTGGGAAGAACATTATGAGGACAATTTATACAATAAAACATTATAGAGAAAAACATCTTTAAAAAACTTTAGAATTCTATTTTAAAAAAATGATTGCTCATGTGTCTAAAGACTTGTGGCATTTATCTTTTCTGGACTTGACACCACCATCACCAGCACCATCTCCATATGTAAAATGGAGCCAAGAAAGTAGGGTATGGCAGCTCTTATAGTCTTCATGAAACCACCAAAACAAAGGGACCCAACTTCACAAGAATGGAAGTTTTTATGCCAATAGATCATCAAGAAACTGCATCAAAGAATCCAGGGGTCGATCAAGTCCCAGAGTCATCTTTGTTTCCTTTTAGGGAAACTGAATTCATCTTGTAACTAGTGGCACTCTATGCCACTCAATGGAGAGATTGCTGGATTTGGATTTGAGTTTGGGAAGACTGAGTGTGAATCTTGCTTCAGATAATGATTAGCTATATGACTCTAAGCAAGTTGCTTAACCTCCCCCAGTCTTAGTGTCCTCATGTATAGTGGGGATAATATTACCTCACTGATTTGTTTTAAAGATTAAATGAGCTAATCCATGTGAAAATGCCTCATTAAATAAATGCTACTTTGTCTTCTTATTGTCATCATCTTCATCATTATCATCATCGTCATCACTTTAGGGATAGAGAGAAACCCTGATCCTATCATGGTATTTAAGAAGTGATTTCATTATGAGATTATTCCAACGATTGATGCAGGAGTAAAGCTTTGGGAGGAAAGAAGGACGATTTCTTGTACCTGAACCAGAGAGCAGCAAAAGGAGAATGAGAGTGAAGGTAGAGGGTGTTTCACTCTCTTCTTCATCTCTCTATTCTCCCATTGACCATGTCTTGAGAGAGCCTAGGCAAGTGAAAATAATGTACCCATTTGGAATCTGATAAAGAACATACTAAGCATTGTGAGAAAAGTCAGTCATGGAATGTAACTTCTTTGGTCAAGGACTCTCCATGGGCCCTACATAGGGAAAAAAATATTTTTATCTCACAGTCAGTATCTGTGAAAGACTCTTTTACTACACATGCTCTCCAAACTTGAAATCATTTTCCTCTAGAGTCTAGACTCTGTATATACTTGTGGGGGAGTGTGTCCCAGACTTTCAGTGGGATGTTTTTGTAGGAACAATTTTTTTTACTATATTAACTTTAAAAAAAATGAATTAGTTCTGGATGCCTCATTTGTACTTAATGAGGAGCACATTGAATGGTGACTGGTGAGGGATGGCCTTGGAGAACTCAACTGCCCATGGTTACCTCTAGAACCCAAAGGAGCAAAATTATCAAACTACCTTCTGAGGATCTGACTCTACCACTGCACGTCAGAGTAGGGAATGTGAATTTGGAGGAGACACTACCAAAAAAACAATTAGTTCCTATATTCAAGGAGCTTACATTCTAATAAGGGATGCAATATGTACATCAAGGGGTACAAAATGAAACATACAGAGAAGATGGAAAATGCCCTTCAAGAGGAAGGCATTAGCAGCTGAGGGCACTGATAGAGAACTCATCTTGTTTTAGCCATGAAATAAGCATAGTTTTAGCCGCATAATCTTGACTCAAATGACATCAGAAGGCTCTGTGGAACATGTTTGTTTCAGCACTAGAATACACTACTTGATTTCAACACCGCCCTAACTTAGTGTATAACTGTGATTAGTATCAGTGATTTATTTATGTGATTTCCAATTTATACAATTATAATCTAGCTTGGTAACATAAAGTGTAGCATAACCACATAGATGACTTTCTACAAAGAAGTCCTAAATTATACATTTGGGGAACAATATGCATTGTTGATGTCAACTGCTCCCCTACTGTTTATTTAATTTAGTAGAGGAATGAATGTTTTGGAAGCATCTGTCATATAGTGCTCATCACTGTTCCAGAGCAGCAATCCTCTTTGGTAATAAAATTGCTGCTACTGCTACTACTACTACTACTGCTGCTACTATGATGATGACAACGACTAACATTTATATCACAATTTAAAATTTTAAAATTACTACATAAATGTATGTTTAGATATTTTGTCTAATTTGTTCATTTAGGTTTATTTAATATGCCAAATATCTATCTCCTTAGCTTGTTTTATATAATTCTCCCACATATGAACTGAATGTTACTTCCAGTTTGTGTAAAGTATGTGGCTACTTGTTTTCTTCAGAGATATTTGTGGTTACAAGTTAAGGCATATTTGTAAAATTTTAATTTAAAAATAGATTTTATATAATTGAGCTCTGTCAATTTTATTTATTATAGCTATTAGTTGTTGGGAAAGAATTTCTGGGCAATAGTTGGAGAATTCAGCAGGTCAGCATTGGTCATATAGTCGTCTTCTGATATTTTTTTGATTTTCAAAAGCATTTTTAGCTCCATTGTCAAAGCACCATTTGAAGTTATCTTCACTAAGAGGTTCTTCCTCCTCTTCCTTTTACTCCTCCTCTTTCTCCTTTTTCTCTTCACCTTCCTCCTTCTTCCCTTCCTTCTATTTTGTTAGGTCATTTGGTAGAGGAGGAAAACCATAAGAAGGATCCCTCCTCAGTTTACATATATAGGTTTCACAAACAGCGTGTGCCAGTTAAGCTATTTTGTACAATGTATTGTATATCACTAAGTAAAACAACAACAACAAACAACAACAACCATATTAAAGTCAATTGAAATGAAAAGGTCATTACTTCTAACTCAAACCTGGATACCACCTCCCTTAGTCTTCTCTTCGCTCCAATTGGAGAGCTGAAGGGGAGAGTACCAAACTTCTCCCAATACCTTCCTTTATAAAGGGCAGAAACTGAACGCTCAGCTTCTGTCACTTTTTATCTGTGTCTCTGCCTGGTTTCAACTTCATGGAACAAGATGTTCCTACTCTAGAAACCACTTTCCCTTCCCTTCTCTACCTCCTCTTACTTTCCAGCCTCCTTCTGTGCATTGTCTGCCTCCATTAGGGCAGCGAGGTGGTGCCCTAGTGAATAGAGTCCTGGGCCTGGAGTTAGGAAGATTAATTTTCCTGAGTTCAAATCTAGCCTCAGACACTTAATAACTGTATGATCCTAGGTAAGTTGTTTAGCCATGTTTGCCTCAGTTCTGTCATCTGTAAAATGAGTTCGAGAAGGAAATGTTAAACACTCTAATATTTTTTAAAAGAATTCCCCTCCCCTCAAAAAAGGGGGTTACAAAGAGTCTGAGTTGATTAAAAAAGCAACTTTCCCCATTAGGATGTAAGTTGATTGAAGTAGAGACTATCTCCCTTTTTCATATTTGTATCCCCTACTCTTTTCAGTCTCCTTTTGTGCATTGTCTTCCCCCATTAGATTGGTAGCTCCTTAAGAGCAGGGATTGACTTTCTTTTTCTTGTTTATACTTCTAGCCCTTAGCACAGTTCCTGGCACAATTGTTGTCAGTCTTTTCAGTCATGTCTGACTTCTAGTGAGCCTGTTCGGGGTTTTCTTCACAAAAATATTGGAGTGATTTGTCATTTCCTTCTGCAGCCCATTTTACTGATGAAGAAACTGAGGCAAACTGGGTTAAGTGACCTGCCCAGGGTCACACAGCTAGTAAGTATCTGGGGTCAGATTTGAACTTAGGAAAAGGAGTCTTCCTGACTCCACACCTGCACTCCTCTATCCACTGAGCTACCTAGCTGCCCTCCTGACACATAGTCAATGTTTAATAAATATTTGTTGTATCATATTATTATAAATTTCCCAAATTTCTTCAGGAACAAAAACACTTTTTCAAAGTGATTTTGAGCTTTATGCTTAGTTTAATTAATTTTGGTTTGATTTCAAGGGCAATAGATTTGAATAAGTCAATAGCTCTTTGATGAAGATTGCTTCGATGGCCATTGTATTCTGGGGTAGGGCCCAAAGGATCAAGACCCATTTCTGCTTTGTGACATGTTATAGTGCTTGCTCACTCAGGGAGTGTGTTCTTGGTTAGAGTTGATGTATAATGTACCCTCTTCCTCACATTTGTATTTGCAGTAGAGTAGACCATCATTTCATTGAGAACAACAATGTTAAGCCTGATAAGAGTTTAGAAAGCTAATTCGGTCCTTGGCTGCCATATCAGCTCTCATGAATCACATCCAGTTCAATTTTCATTGAATTTATGATAGAACATGGAAGATTTGACCATGCTTTATTGAGTATGCTTAGATATGAGCGCATGGTATGTTAAAGATGCCCAATATACAAAAATCTGAGAAAATAAGTAGATGTCAGCTTAGAGTATCGGGAAGAGCATTGAATTTAGCAGCAGAAGACATGGACCTGAATTCAGTTAAGCATTTATTAAGCACCTATTAGGTGCTATGCTAAATGCTAGAAGTACAAAGAGAAAAATGGCATTGTCCCTATCACAAAGAAGCTTTTCTTTTATTGTGGAGATTACACATATATGAGTGTGTATGTGTAATATGGACATATATACATATATAATATGCCTCTTACTTATTAGCTATGTGAGTCTGAGCATGGCATAGACAGATCCCTGGATTTGGAGTCAGGAGACCTCAGACTGGACCTTGCCCCCAACTCTTATTACCTGTGTGACATTCAACAAGTCATTTCATTTCTCTTCATGTCAGTTTCCTCATCTACAAATGGGGGGGACTGGACAAGATGACCTCAAAGTTCACTTGTAGCTCTAAGTCTATGATTTGCAGTATAGCTAATCCTCAACAGCCTCATATGTACAATGCGGTTGAGGTTAAATTATCACTTAGATATCTTACAGTTCTATTCTTACCTAACTTTAATATTAATTAAGGATGATGACAAAAAAAGGTTCTTTATTTTACTTAAGAATTAACCAATGATTTCTTTCATATAGTGAGTTTCTTCAGTGCTTTCGAGATCTGATTTACTTTACAAAAATTCAATTAATCCATAACTCCTCAAGAGCACATTGGTGATGTAAACTGGCATTTGCCTGTGTATCTGACAGTAAAGGGCACCAAATGCTACCCACACCAATTGTACAAGGCAACAATGCATAGAAAGCTTTTGATTCTCCAGGGACCTTGCACTAACCTAGCACTAACTGAAGGGTTTAGAGTTAAGTGCTGTCTTGTTCCATCTTGTGGAGTTTGAGCCCTGTGCAACCTAAGAATTAGAATTTTGTATTCCAGCAAAACTGGAAATCAGCAAATGGCCTTTATTATGCATACTTTAAATTCTATACATTATCTGTTAACCCCTTTTATAAAATACCTTCCATTAACTTGCCTCTTCTTTTGGATTTGGACCATGTTGTTCTGTGATGGATCCCTCCTGCCTCTCTGGCACATTGACGTCAGGGGATGGGGGTGGGCACAGGTGAGTAGTGACATCTGCACTTTGCATTTTAGTTTACAACCTCTTTAATTATAACCAGTCTCTAAAGTACTTACACAATGCTCTTAAATATAGCTGACCCTCTTTATTTAATTTCATTCGCCTGTTAGTGTTTGGAGACTATCCAGGAAAGCACTTCAGTAAATTCAATAAAGTTCATACTATAATTAATATAAAACCCAATAACAATGGGTAACAACCCTTTTCTAAAGAACATCATAATTCGGCTGGAGGCACAAATATTTCAGGGAATTAAATAATAGAAATTAGATAGACTGGATGTAAGAAAGTTTTTTATTTAGTATAATTAGTCGGCTTTAAATGATGTGGAGTGTCTAACCAAGTGCCCCACACAGGCCGGCCTGAGGCTTTGCCATGGTAAGGTTGCGTTGCAAGGATATGGATTTTGCAGGGATAAATTGCTGATTTTCCTCTTCTTCAGTCACAACAAATTGAATTAATGTATGCTTTTACTTGGGGATCTATTCTAATGTTCAGTTTTTATGCATGCTGTAATTTTGAGCTTGATAAAGATGACCTGCATTATGGGCTTGTTTCTTGTTTGTTGTATTACCTTGACTCATGGTTCTAGATATAACATACACCCTAAAAAATCCTAACAATCATATTCAATTTGTTTGATTTAAGGAGCCGATATTAAAGGACAATAATCAAGGATGGTAAATAAAGCTTAAAGAAATTACTTCAATGGAAATAGAGCAATGAGTCTGAGTTTAAGCAAGTCAATTACTCTTTATTTATTCTAGACACATTTAAACACTACATAACACACATTAATTTCCACACTCTTCCCCATAATGACCTTCCCACCTAGAGGATGGTCTAAACTGGAGGAGGGAATCTATGTTGTGAACAGGAAAACAAACTCCTCACCATCAGCTTGTTTTCAAGATGCTGCCAATGTTATTATTTCATTAATAATGCATTTTTGGTTGTCAAAACTCATCAGCATTGTAGTTCTTTGCTAGAAACTGTTTATTATAAATCACTTTGCGACAATGCATTATTTTGCAGAGAACTGGAAACAGAACCATTCACTGTCAACTGGAATTAGCAGTCAGGAAACTATAGTCTTTCAGGGAGGGAAATAGGTAGATTAGCATATGGAAATCTGCTTTAAAATATCAGCATGTACTTGTTGACATAAGAAAATGAACAATGTGTATTCAGGCAGAGAGATTAAAGTTACTTGAAACATTTCCTAATTGTTCCTGGTGGCTAATATGAAAGTAATGTTTGAGTAATGTCAACTTAAAAAAAAACCTTCAGTTGGGGTTTGTACCACTTGTAAAATAGATATTTTATGAAGAACTCTCACAAGAGATCAAAATTGTTTAAATCAGACCATAACATTGTAACAATATGTTGATCCTGTTCTCAGACCTTTTAAAATCCTATTGTCTACTAGCTACAATAAGATTTCAATTTACACATTATGTTTATTTATGGTGAATAGAGTGGAGACACTTCATGAGAGAGATCCCCACTGCTAGAACAGATGGGCATCATCTCAGCCCTGTTAAACAGAGCTGTGTAGAACATTTTAAGCATGAAGCAAACCTGGTGAAACGAGCTTTTTCAGTATTTCTGGTGGTTTGATAAAGTTAAAAAAAAGTTTTCCCCTTGGAAAAAGAAATAAACAGGGTCATATTCAACAATTAGAAAATGTTACTCAAGATACAGTAATAACTCCTTTGTGGAAAACATGTGAGAATATAAGCTTTAGTACAGTGAGTATATTTGATAAAATTTTGGGATCAAAGAAAGAGTTGGAAGGGACTACCAGCTTAATTCTCCTCATTTTCCAAATGAGGAAACTGAGAATCAGAGCAGATTAATGAGTTAACCAAGCTTACGCAATTAGTAAGTGTTACAGAGCTGTGATATGAACTCACTTAATCTGACTCCAATACAAGCATTCTCTTCTGAATGTACCACACTTGTTTAGATCATCTCACATTTGCCTCAGATGAAAATTGTAAGTGAGTTCCCAATTCATTTTTTTGGGGGGAGAGGGGACTTGACTGTCCATTTTTAAAATTGGCTTGAGCATTGGAAGGTCCAATATTTCAGAAGTCTAAGTGGCACCCAGATTGTATATAAATCTGTGTTGAGTTCATCAAGTGGTTTCCTACTCTCTCAGATACTATTGAACCAATATTTCATAGTATGGGCTTTTTAAAGCTCTTTTTGGATGAGTAATGAAATAACCAAACCACCTACTTGATTCCTTTTGGTCAGGAGATATTGGCTCCTAGGATACATTTACAATCAAGGATATTCACATCTTAGCCATCAAGGGTAAGGCAAAACATACAAGTATTAGGACAGATACAGACATTCATCCTGTAGAGTCTATCATTGCCAGGACTTATTTATAAATTTTATAATTTTCTTTTTACTTTGGGCATCCCATTTGAAAAAACAACAACAACAACAACAAATAAATATATCCTAGGCAAATACTATAGATAGCCACAAATTTTCAAAAACTTCTATAAATTACTTTTTTGTAAAGCATGGTTAACCTTCCTTTCTTTTCTCCAATACTTCCCTCTTGACAAACATATACTCTGCTATGCAATTACATTTTTTTTTTTGCTAAATCTTAGCAAGTAAAATAGGCACTAAAATTGAATGCCATGTCTCCTTTGTTTTGCCATTTATAAATGTCAGGAAATTGAGAATATATATATCTACGTGTGTGTGCATGTCTATATAAGATACATATACATATATACATATATATATATATATATATATATATATATATACACATACACATTTGTGTCTAAGTATACTATTTATTCCAGTTTTCCTTACACATATATGCAACTATTGTGGGAGGCTTAGCTCTTTCTGGAAAATATAAGATGTACAACATGCAGACATATGCTTGAAATTCAAGCACATGTTTTTTTATTGCCTAGTTTTGTCAAGTTCTAAAGACAGTAATATTGTGGAGACCCTAATTCAAATAAATGAAAAATTTCAGTTAAAGAAAAAATCATGAAGTTCCCCCAACGAATAAATTATCTAAGGGTACAATTTAATTCAACACTTATTACGTTTTCCATGTGTAAGATATAGTTTCAGGACCCAAATTATTTTCCCTGTATTTAGTCATTATCTCATTAGTTTATTCTACATTATCTGTCTTCTATGTGTCTCTGTTTCCCTTTCTGTCTCTGTTGCACCCCCCTTCCCATAATAATTCTATAGATCTCTTTTTTCTCTTTCAAACAGCATTCTGTGTAACATGCCACATCTTTTAGAAATCATACAAAACAGTGAAATGAGCAAGAACCTGATCCTATTACTCTTATTAGTTGTTGACCAAAAAAAAAAAAACATTTGATTCTATAGAAGCAAATCTACAGATTCTGTTGGACAAGTTCTGCTGATAAATGATAAATTAGGCAACAAAACAAGTAGGAGGAGAGGAGGCTGCATTTAGAAAATTGCACAGTACTTTTAACGAATCTGAGTTTCTCCTTGAAACAAAGGTCCTTCTCTTTAACACCAGTCTTCTTCATGTCATGCCTTGTGGTTCCAGTGTGTGGAATTCCATAGTCTTTCATGAACTAAATGAGTGATAATAACCTGTAGCATTTTGCATATGAATAAAAATTCATGAGAACTTGTATAAAATGCTTTTAGGAAATTTATAATAGGAAAAAGGAATGTGAGATCATGTGATGAACCTG
Source organism: Pseudochirops corinnae (assembly GCA_028646515.1). Taxonomy (NCBI): domain Eukaryota; kingdom Metazoa; phylum Chordata; class Mammalia; order Diprotodontia; family Pseudocheiridae; genus Pseudochirops; species Pseudochirops corinnae. Next base: position 39,693,851 of record CM053587.1, on the reverse strand, counting down.
ATAGACATTTACAGTCTGTGTGTTGCTCCACTGATCCCCTTGCTATAGGAAGAACTCTAGATGAAGACTCCTATTACATTGGTGGGATCCCTATTATGGAAAAACAGGAGGAAAAGGACAAAGTAGCATAGCATGAGAGGGTATGGGTGGAAGGGAGTACCCACATATATAAGATCACTGATCCAGCTAAGTCTAAACTAAGTCTTTAATAACTGAGTAAGTCTTTCATTGCAAAATGGGAGATAAAAGGATTAACATGAATGTTCAAGTTGACTGAAAGTCATTCGTATTAAAATGTAAAAAAGTCAACAAGGATAAAAGATTGGTGTCAGATCCTTCTTGTTTTGATAGGGGTGAGTATAGGAACAAGAAGTAATTTGGTGCCTCAAAGATTTGGGGAAGCAAGAAGGTAGAAGAGGAAAGATGATCTGAAGAGGAAGGGAGACAGACTTCACAGAATACATTCACCTTCAACTTACTGGGAGCAGAGAGAAGCTGCATATGAAGGTATTTTGGGTATGGTGGTTGTAAATGCAGGTGTCTCTTATTCATATGATGTGTTGACAACTGTTTTTTTCATTGTGACTGACTTTGTAGCATAAAGGTGTCAATGCTTAGATTTATAACATAAGTTTCTATATAATCCCAGTTAGGCAGCATGGGGTAGTAGATAGAGAGCTGGCCAGGAAGACCTGGATTCAAGTCTAACCTCTGAATCATAATGTCTATGTGAACCTTTACCTCTCTTTGCTTTATCCAACTCTCTAAGACTATAGATCGCAGAGAAAATGCTAACCAACATTGTTAAGGGAAATTTTCTTACCTGGGAGTTTCTGATACTATGCCAGTCCAAAGTCCGTGTCCATTATCTCTATCAACATATCTAAATATTCACACAGAAGAGAATCTCCATAATATTGTCTACATAATCATTGTGGTTATTCAGATAATCCCTCCATAATTTCTGACCATTTAGTCAGCAAGAATTTATTACTGCCTGCTATAGGTCAGGCCCTGTGTTAAGCTCTAGATATAAAAAGAAAGGGAAAAATATGGTCTCTGCCCCCAAGGAGCTCTCTTTCTAAAGGGGAGACAAGATTCAAATAATTATGTGCATATAAGATATATATATATATATATATATATATATATATATATATATATAAAATGTAAATATATGGTCATCTCAGAGGGAAAAACACTGGTGAGGAGTGGAGGGCTCTCTTGCAGAAAGTGGGAGGTGATTTGAGTCTTGAAGGATATCAGGGGAGCCAGGAGGCGGAGATGAAGGAGAGCATTTCAGGCGTGAGGCATAACCAGTCAAAAAGTGGTGAATCAGAAGATGGAGTATCATGTGAGAGGAACACTAGGCCTGTGAACTTTAATCACAGAGTAGATGGAGGGCAATGTATTATATGAAGACTGGAAAAATAATAAGGGACCAGATTTTAAAGGCCTCTAAAAGTCAAATAGGACTTGTATTTGATCCTGGTAGAAATAGGGAACCATTGGAGTTTATTGACTGGGGAGGGGATCACTTGGTCAGAGCAGAACTTTAGAAAGACTATTTTGACATCTGAGTGAAGGTTGGGATGGGGTGGGGAAAACTTGAGGCAGGGAAATCAGACAGATCTCTCAACAAGGGTATTGCAGCAGTCTAGGATGGAAGGGATGAGGGTCTGTATCATAGTGGTGGCTCTGTGCTCTTGGAACTTAGGTGCCCATGCTTCTAACATTCACTTCAGGAAAGTAGCACACAAACAGACACATAGGTCAGTTTGCTTGCTGATGTCATTTGCATGAGGCCAACCCAAGCTACCAAATTCAGTGTGACCTCACGGCTTTTTTCATCAACCTGGCACAGTTGCTTTCTTCTAGTCTCTCAAACTGGCATCAGCAAAGAGAAAGAAGTAATGGAAATGAAAAAAAATCAAAGAAAACATCTGGGATGTGGGATGGGGCAGTAGTTGGTATGTCATGAGATGCTCATGTGAAAAGAATCAGGGGCTTTAATGAAATGTAAGCTTAGGATGAACCTGCAATATAATGTAGCAATCAAAATAATCTAATTTTATACTAAATTGACAAAATATTTAGCATCTCGAGCAAGGAAGGTGGTAGTCTCTTTATACTCAGTTCTTGTCAGACCATTTCTGCTGTGGTGTGCATAATTCTGGACAGCTCATTTTGAAAGGTACACTGAGAAGCTGAAGCATATCCAGAGTATGACTACAAGGATCAGGAGACATGAAACTCTGCCATGTGAGGATGAGTTTAAGGAAATGGGAATGTATATTCTGGGCAAGAGAAGACTTTGGGCAGATGTATTAGGTTCAGTGGGGTTAAAATTCAGTGGAGGTACATTTTGACTTTAAGTAAGGAAAAACTTTCTAGCAATTAGGTCTATACAAAAATAGAATAGACTAATTTGGAGAATAGCGACCTTCTGATCACTGCAGGTCTCCAAGTGGAATATGGATAACCAAATTTCAGAATATATTTCATTCCTAAATAGGATTTGTGATTTTAGTAGAGGTTGGAATAGAATTTTTCTGAGGTGCCTTCCAAATCTGCAGTTCTGTGATTCTCAAGAGTCTACTCATTGACTTCTCATGCTGGAAGATCCCTCCCTCACTGAAAACCCCTCTTCCTTTTAGCGAGTTCCTCCTAGAATCAATAAACATTTATTAAGCATCTACTATGTGCCACGTACTGTTATAAGGACTGAGAATACAAAATAAGACAGTCCCTTGTAATTTAATTGGGGAAGATGACTCACAAACAGAAATTGGAAAGGAAAGTGAAAGACACCAGGAGGTACCTACGACAGGGACATATTTTTCCATGGAGTTCAAACCATGCAAAGCTGCAGATGGAAAATGATGCAGACAAAACAGAATACAACAAACCATATTTATTACAAAAGTTTCTCCTACTTAGGAAAGGAGTCTCAAAATGGAGGCTTCACTTGCTGTTAGAGTAAATGATAAAATATAATAATAAAAATAAGAGAAAAAAAGAATAATTCACATTTAGTCTAACATTTAGTCTCAATTATACAGGTAGAAATATTTTAATTACATTTAATTTTTTTCAGTTAACAGCAATTCAGCTTCTTCATCCATCCCCATCTCCTTCACACTCTCTGCCCACTGAAAAAAGAAAGAAAAACAAAACCCATATGACAAATATATACATGCATACAAAACAAATTCCATGTCCAAAAAATATGTCTCAATTCCAGGTAAAAGCATCCAGACCACAAGGGAATCAGAGCAACCAAAAAAAGGCACTGACTCAAGAAAACCAAAGATGAGGAGAGTGTCGTATAAAATAAAATTCATACGTTATTGGTTACTCTGTTGCCCACTTTTTATACACTTTAGAATGCTTTCTATTCCATCAGATATATAACATATTCTTTATTAAATATGGTATTTGGAATTTTTTGTATTATTATATCATCTTTTAAAAGAAAGGATTGGTCTAGATTACTTCACAAATCTCTTCCTCTAGATCTATGAACCACAGCTCTCTTCACCTGCTAGAGGACAAATTCCTATATGCTGTGTTGAGTAATTTCAATTGCTCATGACCTCATTTGGGGTTTTCTTGGCAAAGATACTGCATTGGTTTGCCATTTCCTTCTCCAGCTCGTTTTACAGATGAGGAAACTGAAGCAAAGAGGGCTAAGTGACTTACACAGGATCACAAAGCTTGTAAGTGTCTGAGGCCAGATTTGAGCTAATGAAGGGGAACCTTTCTGACTTCAGGCCTGGAACTCTATCCACTGTGCCACCTAGTGAAGAAACTTCTCAGACAGGCTTTATTAAGACCCCAATCAGCAATCAGCAAGATAAGAATACATTCCTAGTTTGGTATAATTTTGTTAGTGTATAGTGGTTTCAAAGCCCTTATGAATTCATTGGATCATAGATTCAGCTTTGGGAGGGTCCTTAAAGGCCATCTAGTCTTATCCGCTCATTTTATGTATGAGGAAATTGTTCAAAAGAAATCAAGTCACTTGCCCAGAGACACATAGCTAGTAATTGCCCGAGGCAGGATTTGAACCAAATTATTTCTGATTTTAAGTTCAGCACTTCGGCTACCATGCCATGCAGTGATCATCCTGTGTTGTATTTGTCTATGTTTCATTTTGCTACTAAATTGTAAGTTCTGTGAGCAATTTATTTCTCATAGAACCACAAATGAGGCATTTCTGACGTTAAGAATTGTGTTTGTTGAATTGACTTAGAATTTCTCTGTAGAGAATTTCTCTATCTCCATATACACCCACTCTGCCACCGACACCAAGCCCTCCTTGGTTTGTCATTTCCCAGTAGAGAGTACCATCATTCCCTTTCCAGCCCTACTATACTCAGAACTTTATCATCATGCCCTGCCTCACACATGGTCCTGGGCTTAGGAAAATATTTTTCCTCTTTAAAAGGTTTTGGGAAACCTTGCCTATAGAGTCCATAGAGGCCACAACTACTCAAAAAGGTAAAATTAGAAAATGGAAGTTCATAGACATGGCCAACTATATTCATTCAATAAGATTTAAAGTTTCCAATATATAAAGAGGATATAGAAGGTGAAAGGAACATGGAACATGAGTTTTGATTTGTAGTTTAGATATAGTTATAACTTTCCACGTGTATAAATGGACTCCCATATGTGGAAATAAGAGGTCTCACTTGCAAGGAAGTGACCTGCATGCCGTGGATGAAATACCACATATAAAGAAGTTTGGGCTGGAACCAAACTGTAACATCCCTACACATGCAAAAGAGATATTTGTGTATAATAATAACAATAGTAATAATTGTCCTGGTATACCAGCAAGCACCCTAGCATACCTAGGGTGGCTGCTAGACAAAATGGCGTCACAAACAGGATTCTGCAAACTAAGCTGGGATAATTGTTTGTTTCCCAGTTGTGGTAGCTGTGACTCTGTGGAGCCATGGAACCAGAATGGAGAACTGCCTGCATGCTAACTTCACTGAAGTGAGAGCAGGAATGGTGAGCTGTCTGCATCCAGACTGGGACAGAAGCCAGGAGCAGCTGCCTCCTGCAGGAGGAAGAGGAACCCAGGAGTTCAGAATTCAGATAAGGACTGTGCTCCAAAGCAGGAGCCCTGAATATTTTTTCTTGCTGCATCCCACAGTTTGGGACCCAGGGGGAGGATGGAGTTGTGTCTGTGGTGGGTGGGTTGAAATGCTATGGACCCCCAAGGACCCCACTCTGTTGGTTTTGTTGCCCCGTTATCCCTCAGCACTTGGAAGCAGGGGCTGGAGCAGTGTTAAGAATGGGACTTGGCTCATTAGAGCCTGCACCTGAGAGTGTGGGGAGGAAGCTTGCAAGGGCGAGGGGGGGGGGGGGGGGAGGAAGACACCATCTGCCCCCAAGAGAACTTTATTTGGACATTTTTATTTTGGATTGCTGGTTATGAGTTTCTATGTTATGTATCCTGCAAATGTGACATCTGTATTTTGTGGGGATTATGCTGTACTTAATAGATGTTAATGCTAATTCAGATTTAACTTGCCTTTGTAATGGGCATGAAAGATCTTGGGGCCAAATGTTATGGGAATCTGAAGATCTTCCCTGCCCCTAGGCCCTTTGCTAAAGTGGCTTAAGTGACTCTGAGAACCTTCCCAGACTTGAAAGTATACTCTGTCCCCTAATAGGCTGAATGTGGTCACATGGAGCCTCTGGCGGCAGGCTTGTTCTTCAGGAATGCCCATGCCTTATTACTTTGTGATTGGGCAGTGGGTCTAGAGGGCTGTGACATTCTCTGAGCCAGGAGAAGGCTATATATATGCCCTGGTGTGAGGTTTTGCTTTGGGGCTCACTTTGGAAAGAGTTGTGTGATTTGGCCAGATGAGACTCTGGAAAGCTGTTGAGCCCCCTGGCTTTGAAAAACCCA
>CM053587.1:39637640-39687422 GCA_028646515.1 Pseudochirops corinnae | reverse complement strand
TATCTACCTATCCATCTATCTATCCATCTATATCTATCTGTCTGTCTATCTATCTATCTATCTATCTATCTATCTATCTATCTATCTATCCATCTATCCATCTATATCTATCTATGTATCTATCTATTTCTGTCTGTCTATCTATCTATCAAAGTACAATGGCACACCACCAGTGATGATGGCTATAGGTAAAAGGGGGAATCAAGGACAAATATAAAAAGAATCCAACAGGGATATCACAAAAATGAAAACCAACGCGATGGTTCACATGACATATTGGTTACCCAATAAATAAAAAAACCCTCTAGTTCATTGGGTTTGTCCAAAACCCTTCACTATGAAAGATTTCTGGAATGACATGGGTCAGGTACAGGATAAAAAAGGACAAAGGAATTCTGATCTGAAATATTGTAGGGAGCACCCACATTTATGAGTTGGCAGGTCAATTAGTCAAAAAGCATTTATTAAGCACCTACTATGTGCTGGGCACAGTGCTAGATAATGGGGTTGTAAGAACCTAAAGAGAGTCGTTACCCTTGAGGAGCTCACAGTTTAATGGGGGAGACAACAAGCAAACAAATATACAAACAAGCTATATACAAGATAAAGAAGAAATAATTAACAGAGGGAAGGCACTAAAATTAAGAATAATTAGGAAAGACTTCCTGTAGAAGATGGCATTTTAATTGGGACTTGAAATAAGTCATAGAAATTAGGAGATTGGGATGAGGAGGGAGAGTGTTCCAGGCATGAGAAAATGCCCAGAGCTGAGAGATGCAGCATCTTGTTCATGGAAAAGCCAGGAGACCAGTATTACTGGATTGGAGAGTATATGGCAAAGTATAAGATGTAAGAAGACTGGGAAGGTGGGTGTTAGGTTATGAAGAGATGTGAATGCCAAACAGACCATTTTGTATTTGTTCCTGGAGGGGGTAGGGACCCACTGGAATTTGTTGAGTATGTGTGTTTGTGTGGAAGGAGAAGTAACATATTGAGACTCAATTTAGAAAATCACTTTGGCGGCAGAATTGAGAGTGGAAGTGGAGGACAGGATTCTAGGTACGAGGGAAAGCTCGTGAAAAGGAAAGGAGAGAGGGATGAGGCTCTGAGTTTAGGCAATAGGAGGAAAGAGTTTTTTGATGGAGGATATAAAGATACATAATATGAAAGAAGTTTGGGACTTTGCTTGTCACAAGATTGTGGTAGACTTTAAATGCCAGAAAGAGTAATTAACTTTCAACCAAAAGCAAGAAGGAGTCACTGAAAACTTTTAAACATTGAGGCAAATGATGTTGTAAAGACTGTGATATAGGTTTTGACGATATTGTGAAATGATGAGTGAGAAATTGCTTAAAGGAAACCAGGAAAACCTGGATGTGGAGATGAAGAGGGAGAGTATTCCAGACATAGGGATAGTCAGTGAAAATGCCCAGAGCTGAGAGATAAGAGTCTTGTTCTTGGAATAAGGAAGAGATGACTGTCCCTAGATAGAAGAGTGTGTGGAGGGGAATAAGGTATAAGAAGACGGGAAAAATGGTGGATAGTATGACTGATTCTAATGGTTCATCCTTCTGTTTCAATACTAAACGACATGTTGGTTATTCAAGACCAGATCAGAATTTGCTCTATTTTCAAGGATGATTTTATAAAAAATTTCCTTCTCTCTAATCCACATCTCTAATACTACAATTTAAAGACATTTATAATGGGTAATGTTTTCCCTCAGTCCCAACTGTTACGTAGCCACCCTTTTAATCTGGGCTCTCAGTTTCCCTAATTTGACTTTGAAGTTTGAGAAAAGATTTATAGAACTATCCATCCCATTGTGAAGCCTTGAATCTACCTGGAAACCTAGGACAATATCTGACACATAATTCCGTTTAAACAGTGAAATGAATTGTGACAGCAGAATATGATTGATATCAAAATATTTTATCACTTTCTCATACTCAGTTGTCATGAAGTGCAATTGATGCAATCTACAATTTCATGCCCACAAAGCAAAAGAAATTTCAGCAATTAAAAAAAAAAGGCAATTCAGGCAGTCTGTCTAAACAGCCTAAGGAAAAATCTGTTTCTTAAGTCCAAACCATCACAGTTTTCTAATACTGTCATACTACTTTGCATTCTTGGAAGAGAATTTCGGTTCATCAAATTGTATTATATTAGTGAACAAATTTATACAAGGTTCAATGTGTTCACAATGTATCCAGGGAATTGTTGTCAGGTTTCTCCTCCTTGTCCCCATACTTGACAGTCTCCTAATTCTCTTCAGTGGTCTAGAGTAATTTATCTAGATAGTTATGCCAGAACTTATAAATCCAGGTAATATTGGACTACCCTAACACCCTGCAACTTTAGGTCCATTAAGATAGCCCCTCAAGGTGGGGTTGCAAGCCCATGATTAAATGTGCTACATAAACAAAATTCAAGTGAGTAACAACTTATCCTCCCATAAGGCTACCCCAGGTAGAACAGGTATCTATCTGACTGTGACTAATGTGAAATCTAAGCCACATAAACTTCTCTGAATTTGTCTATCCAATATGTATTCAAAGTCAGTGACAATTTTCTTTCCTAAATTAGGATTCTCTAGTTATGATAATTGTAAGTTGATTGAATGTGAAAACATGGGTATCGTATTTACTTCACTACTTAAGTGGACCAATATCTTACCAACAATTATTTAAGTACTTACTATATGCTAGGCTCTCTCCTAGGTACTGGAGATACAAAGAAAAAAAAAACTTCCTTTCCCTCAAGGAACTTAAATTCTACCAGGGAAAATAATATGTACAATGATCATACATATAAAATAAAATCAAAGTAAATACATAGTCATTTTGTGGTAGGAGAGGCATTAACAGCTTATGGAAGAGTGACATGGTACAACAAAAAGTCATCAGAAAACTTTATATAGTACAAAGTTGCACCATGGAGCAAAAGGAAGTTTGATTTGGACTGAAGGAGCTGGATTCACATCCTGAGTCTGCCATTTACTATTTCTGTCATCATGAACAAGTAATCTAAACTCTTGAGACCTCTTTCCTCTTATGTAAAATGCAGGGTTTGGACCCAGGGGTGGGGAATCTGCAGCCTTGGGGCCATGTGTGTCCCTTTAGGTCCTCAAGTGCATCCCTTTGACTGAATCCATATGTGACCATGAGACTGCAGGTTCCCCACCCCTGGACTAGACCTTTTACAGTCATTGTTTTCAAGCTCTAAATCTATGATTCTGTTCCATCATGAAATCAAATTTATTCATGTCTGCTCATTCTGAGTAATCTTAACCACATCTTGTCATTAATCATCTATAGGAGATTCTAAAAAATAGAGTGATCAGTGGTTGGAGAATGGAAGAAATTTATTTGGAGTAGAAAGACAAGAAAAACTGTAGCACAGTTCTTTTTCCTCCTATAAAGGGTAAGCCTGGACCTTCTGAAAAAAAGAGCAATATCTTATTCATAATAGAAAAATCATCAGTTTTTACAGGGCAAGCAAGTACAAGTTTGCCAAGTCCACTGAGGAAGTTCAAGAGACATGTAGATCTGACTTGGTTAATTGGGAGATGTGACATATTTTAGGTAATTTTATCCAAAATGCAATTGAGAATTTACCAAAGCTCAACAATTCCACTACCCACCATTCACTCGTACTAATTTATTTGGCAAAGAATGATGCAGTCAGAGGAAATATGACGTATACATTTGATGCCTTGAATTACCCTACTAGGAAATGGACAAAAAGGGGTAGGTAAGAAGCTGCTGATAGTTGTGAATATGGAAGAAAAATAGTGTGATATACGTAAATATGGCAAAGAAAGGAAATATGGGAATTGAACAACTTAAAAAGACTGGCCAAGTGTGCTTTGGTTCCCCTTGCCAAAGGCAGCGAGGTGGTACAAGGGATGAGACATTGTACCTGGAGTCAGGAAGACATGAATTCCAATTTAGCTTTAGACAGTTATTAGTTGTGTGAACCCAGAGATTGCTCGTCTGCCTCAGAGTCCTCAACTATAAAATGGGGATATTAATAGTATCTGTCTCACAGATGGTTATGAAGATCAAATGACATGGTGTATGTAAAGTATTTAGCATAGTTCCTGTGGTTGTCCAGTTGTTTCAGTCAAGACTGAGCCTTTCTTCTGGTTTAATTGTTGTTTATTTGTTGTTGTTGTTGTTTTTGGCAAAGATACTGTAGTCATCTACCTTTCCCTTCTCCTGCTAATTTTACTGATGTTGTTGTTGCTTTCCAAGGGGACCAATGACATCATAGTGTAATGACTTATGCTTGAATTGGATTTAAGTGGAGCAGTGTTGCATAAGGTCTTCAGCCTCACAGGGTTAAGTGACTTGCATAGAGTCGCCCAACTGGTGGGATTAGAATCCTGGTCTTTCTGATCCCAGGCCAGGCTTTACTATCCACTCTACCACCAAGACGCACGCAGGCACTTAATAAATGTTGTTTTCCTTCCTTCTTGCCTTCCTTCCTTCCTTCCTGCCTTCACTACAGCTTATGATACCAGCATTAGAAAGGCTCCTCGTAATGGTCAATGTTGGTTAAATTGTTTAAATATTAACACATGAAACATGAGTAAGGAAATGACTTGAAATCCCAACATATGTAAATGAATACAATCTTATCATGGCATAGATTTGGAACCAGGAAGGACTTCAGAGAAGACTAAGTTCAAAAGCCTAATTTTAGTGACAAGAAAACTAAATTTCTACTGGTGAAGTGACTTGCCCAAGGTCTCACAGGTAGTAAGTGAGCTGGCATTCAAAAATCAGATGCTCTGATTCCAAATACAACACTCTCCAATATGCTACATTGCCACTCACATATATCACTGATACTCGATCAAAGGGGACTGATGACTAGTATATATAAATGGAAATATATAAAGCCTATTAATGTTCAAAAGGAATGAATTTAGTCAGTCAACAAATATTTAATTAGTAGGAAACAAAGGAACAACAAGACAAACAGCATTTATTAAGCCCTTAATGTGCTTAGCACTTTACAAACATTATCTTATTTAAGCTTCACAAATACCCTGGGAGGTAGATGCTACAGGAAACTGAGGCTAGTTAGTGGTTAAGTGACTACCCAGGGCCTCACAGCTGGTAAATATCTGAAGCTGGACTTGAATTTCTATCTTCTTGATTCTGGGGCCAGTGCTCTATCCATTGTAGCACTTAGCTATTTCTTCATAAATTTCTATTATGTGCAGAATACTATGCAGGGCCATGGGGAGCCATAGTGTAGGTGGAGTGGGAAAGTTGCTCCCGCCCTCAGGGAACAAGCTCACAGTCTAGTAAGGAAGTCAGATGCAAACAGAAATCACTGCAATACACAAAAAATGTGTAATAGGCATTTTAGAGAATTACAAATCAAAGTACTCCATAAGACCTAATAAGGTAAGAACATTATCTACCCAAAAGACTTCTTGGAGAAGATGGTGTGCTTGGGTAGGGGGATGCTGTGGGACTTAGCTATGACCATGGAAGAGTTTTCAGTAATATTTGACATATCATAAAGAATAAAAGAAGTAGAAGAATGGAGATGGATGAACATTCTGGTTTTCAAAAAGGAAACAAGTAGATATGGAAAACTAAAAAAATTCTAAGGCAAATTCTATGACAGATAAAATTATGGTTTATGAAGGTTTTGAAACTGATAGTGATCACTGTCCTAGATGTGTCTTAAAAGAAATAGTCTAGATGAACTTCATTTCATTAGTAGATACATAATATATATATAGTGCATCTATCTATCTATCTATCTATCTGTCTATCTATCTATCTATCTACCTATAATATCTATCTATCTATCTATCTATGTACACATATATTCAGTAATGTTTATAGCTATCCTTTTGAACTTAAATATCAAATAAAATACTAATGTTCATATATTTCATTTGATATCAGCTACTCTGTTTGATTTCAGCTCCTCAAATATCATGCTCTGAGCAGGGTGTCCTCTGGCACATGCCCCCAAACCGTCCCCTCCCCCAAGCTTCTTTTTGTGTTTGTTTTTTTTTCTTCTCCCATTAGCTCGTAAAGCTCTTTAAGGGTCGGGACTGTCTTTTTTTTTTTAATCACTAGCACCCAGCACAGTTCCTGGCACATATTAAGTATTTAATAAATATTTAAACAAGGGAAATCTGTCTTCCACATTCATTCCTATGAAGTGGTGAATCTCTAGTAGCCTTTTTTTTCTAGTAATCACTTAAAAATGATTGTTGACATTGTAGATCTCTCATATGTAGATCTTGCTTGTCTTTTGAAGTATATGTAACGTTCATTGCTGTCATGATTGTCTTTGCTTCCATCTGTTCTTCATTTTGTTTCCTTTCCTTCTCCTCCTCCTCCTTCTGTCTCTCTCTCTCTCTCTCTCTCTCTGTTTCTCTCTCTCTCTCTCTCTCTCTGTCTGTCTCTGTCTCTCTCTCTCTGTCTCTCTCTCTTTCCCCTAGCACTATCTTTGTTGAATATCCATAAAGCTTCCAGTTCTCTGCCACTACAAAAAATGCTATAAATAGTTTTGTACAGAGGTATCCTTTTATTCTTTCTTTGGGACATAAGTGAAATCACTGTGTCAAGGGGTATACAGAGTTTAGTGCCTTTTTTGTACATAATTTCAAGTTGCCTTCCTCAATGCCAATTTGATGTAAGGATTTCTTCCTTTCAAAAATGCCTGTTCAAGCCATAACAGCTTGCATTCATATAACAATTTGCTTAAATATAGTTATATATACATATATTTGTATATACATCTAAATCTCTATCTATCTACTATCTATCTATCTATCATTAAATATAGTATTGTTACCTTTTTTTTCCCCTGGTCTGATATGGTTCATATCTCCACCTGTGAAGATAATAGGTCTTTGATGTTTTGCTACACAGTCTTCACAAGTTAAAGGCAACTAGGTGGTACAGAGGATAGAGCACCAGGACTAGAGTCATGAAGACTCATTTTCCTGAGTTCAAATCTGACCCCAGACATTTATTAGTTATGTGACTCTAACCCTGTTTCCCTTAGTTCCTCATCTGTAAACTGAGCTGGAGAAGGAAATGGTAAACCACTCTAATATCTTTGCTAAGAAAACCCCAAATGGGGTCATGGCAAGTCAGACAAAACTGAAAAATGACTCAATCACAACTTTATAAGTTGACATAACCAAATAAATTAACCCCCTGGTGGCCAATCTTCTGGTAATAGGTCTCTCCAATTTAGAGAAAGTCTTCCTTAGAAAACAGACATACACCCCATTGTTGAGCCTTTCCTTGAAAATTTTCAATGTAGTAGAAGCTATCAGAGTTTGAGTTTTCCTACATTATAGAAATGCAAGTGGAAGACAGATTTAGTTTGTTCTGTATTGCAGTAGACAGTGGAATGAAGACAAGTAGGTAGAATTCAGAGGTGGGTTCAAGATAAGAAAATACCTTCTGAATCAAGTTGCCCCTCCCACCCCCATTCCCCAGGTCCCAAATATAATGGGTTGCCTACTGTTATACTTAACATCCTGTCACTGAAAGTGCTGAAGAAGGGGCTAGATTAAAATTTTTCAGGATTGCTGTAGAAGAGGTTTCTTCCTGAGTGGGAATTTGAATTAGTGGTTTCTAAATTTTCTTCCAATTCAAAGATTGGGTATGAAAATACAAATTTCTTTGATATCGATTCCTTGAACCTTGTATGATAGGATGTAAACATTCCATGCAGTCTGAGAGAGCCTAACACAGTAAATGTATGACTTGAAGTCAGGAAGAACTGGGTTGAAAGCCCACCTCTAGCATTGTAGCTGTGTGACCTTGGGGAATACTTTCCTACTATGGCCTCTGGATATAGGTCTTATCTCTCACCTGTGATCTGTGTTGATAGGATGAATTTCCCAAGCTAAGGAAGTCACAAATCATTCAAACACATGTAGAGTGACAAAATTCCTCTATTCTTATGGCAGAAGCACTTCATTACTCGATCTAAGGTTTGCATCTATCTTGAAATAATGGTTTTTAATGTAAAGAGCAGAGTAGAGACCTTTTCTACATGTTTTACTTTTGTATCTTTGTGGTTTATGGTAAATGTGTATTGATTTTCCTTCTGAAGTAAACTCAAACCAATTTTCCTTTTCAACATCCTCATTTCTGTTGGTTACATGAGCATTTCTCATCTCTCAAGGTAGAAACTTTATACTTCTCTGTGCCTGCTTCCCTTTCTTCACCTTCTTTATCTAATGTCATCAGATGCTGTCAGTTTGTCCTTCAAAATGTCTCTTAGATTCAGCTATTCATCACTTCACACATGGATTACTGAAAGAGTCTCCAAACTGGTGTCCTTGATTCAGGTGTCTGCCCCAATTTTGACCATATCTGCATGTTGATGGGGGTGTGTGTGGCTCTCTAAACATAACTTTCATTATGATAATGGGAAAAAAAAATGTTGGATTTGGAGTCAGACAACTGGTGTTGGATTCACAGCTCTGACACTTACTACTTGTGTGACCTTGGGTAAATTGCTTAACCACTCTGAATTTTAGCTCCTCACCTGGAAAATGAGGGGATTGGGCTAATCTCCATGGTTCTTTTGCTCTATGAATCAAATCTATGAACCTATGATTGCCACTTTTCTACTCAAAAGTTTGTGATGTTTCCCTATTTCCTGTTGAGTAGAATTAAACACCTCCAGGTTTCAAAGGACTAGCTAAACTGTCCAAACACACACGCACACACACACACACACACACACACAATTTAAAGAACTGCTTCTCAGATGAATGTACTAAAAATATTTGATGAAGGTATAGTAATGACTGAAGTAATGAGAGCTTCAGGGTATTGAGATCTATTAGCACTTTTATATTTAACTTTAGAGTTTTAAAAGTTATAACTAAGAAATAGTATATGAAGCAAATGAGGACTATGAGATGATTATACAAGGGGTCATACCTGACAGAGGGGTGGAAATGTTAAGTTTTATTTCATAGGTAAGAGATGAGTTGTTGCCTATGAAGAGCCACTGATGTGAGGCATTAGTTCATTAGCCAGAAAAGAAGCAATGGGAAAAAAAGAGGAGAAAGAGAAGATTATGCAAATGGAGTTAGAAGCAGAAGAGTCAGGGGAGAGAGAAGCAGACAGAAAGGGGGAGAGAAAGGAAGAGAGAAAGTGAGAGAGAGAGAGAGGGAGGGAGGGAGGGAGAGAGGGAGGAAGAGGGAGAGAGAGAGAGAAAGCTTGAGTTGTAACAGCATGGCATATCTCACCTGTGGGAACCCCATAACATGTCAGCATGAGTCTAAAGTTGGGTGAGTTAACCAGCCTTACAAGTAAAAGTAGGTCTCCATACCAAGCCTATGTTATAAGAGAAAAGAGAAACTTTTTTCGGTCGTTGAGAAGGCTTCCTTAAGAAGATAGACCTTCATAAGCTGAACCTTTGAAACTTAGATAGGATTTTGATAGGCAGAGAGGAGTGGGGCTAGACATGAGACGAAGGGATAAACATGAATGAATCTGTGGAAGTCGAAATATATCTGGGAGAGAGAGTTGTGGAATAAAGAAACAGGTTAGGAAGATAGTGGTGGTGAAAGAAACTAGCCTGATTATATTGAAGGATATTCTGGCCAAGAGGAAAATATGAGTGAAAGTTTAAAGATGAGAGAATATAAAGTATTTTTGGGAGGGTAAGTAGAAAAATTTGAAGCATAAAGGTTAGTGTGAGATTAGACTATGAAAGGTGATGGAAGCTAAGAGTGTTCATTGCTCTGAAAACCAGGCTAAAAAGCTTGGATTTTATTGCAGTCAATAGGGAACATTGGAGGATTTTTTTTTTTTAAAGGACAGAAGTGTCATGATCATATGTAGTCTCTACTGTGAGGAATTTGAATGCATGGAAATCAGTTCAGAGAGCAATAAAGGCATGAAGTTATAAGAAATGGAAAGGAAGGAACTGATGGAAGAAAGAAACAATATGTAACTGGACCTTGTGCTTAATTAGAGATATGAGAGAAAAGGGAAAAGTCAAAGAGGATTCTAAGCTTTGCATCTGGGTGACTTAGAAATTTAGCACCTGAAGAGATCTTAGATCTCTTCTGATCCTATACCTTCATTTTGAAGGTGAGAAATTTAAGACCCAAAGAGATTAAATGACATACCCAAAGTCATACTATTATTTAATTACAGAACCAATATTAGAACCTACATATACAAATAGCTCTACCCAACATTCTTTTTAATTCACTGAGAGTTTATTCCAGAGAGGATTCTGGTTTTCTCATTTAAACAATGATAACGTCACAAAGAGTAATCATGGGACATTTTCTCAAGTTGTCATACCTTTATTGGGGGCGAATAAATTTGTAATTTTTCTTCAGAGAAAAAAATGAGGTGTTGAATTTCCATGTTGTAGCAAAATACCATTTTTCCCTTGAATTTCCCATCTACCTAAATACTGTTCTTAGAACACATAGAAAAAACACTTCATTCCAGTACTGAATTAAAAAAAAAATCACAGTACCAGTCTCGGTAGTCTGTCAGGCCAACTTAGTCCCTTAAATGTCCCCAGATATCTCTATTTCCCAAGTTCAGGCTTAGAATTAGACTGTTGGGGGCATTTATGGGATGACAGCCATGCTGGAATGCTGCATATTGGCTCAATAAAAATAGAAATATTCTTGACGCGCATACCCTTCTCAGTCAACAGCGTTGTTTCGTTTTAGTAGATGATCTCAAAAAAAAAAAAAAGATTCTCAAAGCTCAAGAAGTGGTGTGTGTGTGTGTGTGTGTGTGTGTGTGTGTGTGTGTGTGTGTGTAGTGGGAGAGGGGCACGTGTTTTAGTGGGGAGCAAAAGAGGGGACAGTATGTAAAACTGTTGCAAAACACAAACAGGTTGCAGTATGTAAAACACAATTCCCCATGCAATCATATGCACATACGCTGATATTCATTCTCTGAATCTTCAAGTAATTTAAAAGGATAATTAGTGTGTGGTGTCTGCATTGGTTCCTCTGAGGGTTAGTGTCCATCCTGTTTGTCACTGTTTCTCGCCTAATCCCTTCTAATGAGGGTTTATGTTAACATGGCTAAGCACTTGCAGATATGCACTACCAAGCTAGCTAAGCTTAGAGGAGACATGCTGTTCAAATGTCACTGCCTTTGGCTATCTTACTAGAAGATGCTGACTACTGCTTCCTTGCAAGGCTTTTTTTGAAATAGAAAACTTATTTATGTTAGTTTACAAGCTTTTATTTTTACCATACGTGCCATTTAGAGGGGAGGAAATCTTCCATGATGTCACCTATACTTAGATTTTCATTTGTTTATAATATTGTTTATTACTGTTGTGTTGGTGGGGGGATTGGGTTTCATTTTATGTTTTCTTTCATTTCCAGAGTTGGTAACCTTAAAAGTTGCTTTTCCTTCTCTTTCTGAAAGATAAAATACTTTAGACTGTGGTGCATTGGGTTGGATGGTTGTTTATCAGCCAAGTTAATCATCATACCAAGATGGTTTCTCCATAGAAATAAGCTTAGATATACTTCACAGTCCTTTGGTCCAACTTCAACTTCAGAAGAATTGAGAGCCTAATTCTTAAGCTCTGTTTTATCTGAGGTAGTGACAAGATTCAAAAATCAAATATTTTCAGAGTTCTCTGAAGGGCCCAATTCTCTGCCCAATTCCCCCACTATGTTTAATTCAGGCTTAACCTAAAGGGCTTGGAGGTTATAAAGATTTATCAGAAAAAAATAAGCAAGAGAAGATAAGTGTTTAAATAAGGCATCTGAATCTTTTATTTCCACGTGAGAAATATTATATTAATAAGGAGAGCATTGACCATTGACTTAGGTGGGTCTTTAGAGTCAAAATCACAATTAAAATGTCAAATTGTGAAAAAAATACTATATAAAATCATAGTTTGTAATAGCAAAAACACTTAAGTTCTATTTGTTAATATGCAAGGAGTTACATAGGGTAAAAATAACATAACACTACTCAGTTTTGTTGCTTCAAATAAAAACTAATGAGTTATGGAATGAGGCATGGGTCAATCAGCAAACATTATAAAGTGCCTACTATGCGCTAGGCCCTGGGAGTATAAAAGCGAAACAGTTCCAGCTTTCAAAGTGTTTACATTCTACTGGGCCAAAGAATAAATGTCACCACAGCTTTTTTCTACCCCAGGGGTTTGTCAGTGCCTGTCCCTTTCCCCCACTCCAACTGAGCAGACTCCCTGTTTCTGGCACCACTGCTGGAAGAGGCCCCAAAGTGTTTGGAATCACTCAGAATTAATCAGCTCTCCTGGGGCTATCTTAGACTTCCCTTTTGTAGAAGTCTTCAAATCCCTATTGGTGTTATGGCCAGAAATGAGTCATATGAGTATTCTGGAGAGAAAAATCCTCTAAACAGAGATATACCAATTGATGCCCGCAATTTCCCAGAGTAATGAAAGGGTCATCGTGCAACCTTTTCCTCAGGCTATCTGGACACAGAACCTTAATAACCCATGCCTGGCCTGCCTAATTATTTGGGGATATCTTGGGGTTTAGAGAATCCCCTATAGGATGATCTATTATTTAGCTACTAGAGGAAGAAGAGAAAGAAATAAGTTCTATTCCATATGCTTCCTCTCCAAGAGCCAAACAGATACAAATATGATGCAAGTTTTCTCGAAATTACTTTTTACCATTAGTCTGTAGAAGAAATAGAGAGCTGGATATGTTTCTTGTTACCATACATAGGTAGTGTTACTGTGAAATAGATAGTTTTTCCATATTCAATTCCCTTCAAGTTTGGTTTACTTCAACTAGATTTTAATAAACACCGATTATATGTTAGGTGCTATGCTGAGTCCTGATCATTTAAAGATAAAAACAGAAGCATCTATTTTCAAGGTGCTTACATTCATCTGGTGGATACAACATGTAGTTAAGTAAATATAAAATAAAACAAAATAATTTTGTGAGGGAGAGAGCACTAACAACCTTGTGTAGGAGCTGGCACATTACCTAAGTTGAGGTAGAATCCAGGAGTTCTAAGAAGCAGAAGAAAGGAGTGAGTGAATTCCAGACGTGAGACATTGCCTGAACAACAGCACAGACTGAGGTTATGGACTATTATATATGGAGGAACATTGGAAGAACAGGCCACTTTGACTGGAATAACAAGTATGTGAAAGAGTGTTACAATATAAGACAAGAAGGACTAGGAGAGAGTCAGAAGATTGAGGGTTTTACATTCTAGGCTGAAGATTTTGTATTTTATCCTAGAGGCAACAGGAGCTACTGAAGGATTTTTGAGTAAGAGAATGACAAGGACAGATCTGGATTTTAGGAATATCAATTTGGCAGCTATGTGGAAGATTAATCAGAGAGCCAAGACACTATGAAAGCAGGCCTCATCTGCCAGCACTCAAGTTGGTATATTTTTGCAGACTGGAATTTGTATAGTTGCTTTTGGTCCTTTTCTTTTTAACTTAAGAAGGAAAAAAAAAAAAACAAATCTTAAACATTCTAACAAGTCATTCCCTTCTGTCTCTAGATTAGCTTGTTTGGATTGAGAAGGTTAGAGGAGTAAGGAAAGTGTACCAGAAAGTCAAAGCAGTTCCTATATACACAGGATGCTCTTCAGAAGAGAACTTGTTTGTAGAAAGGTGTTTTCAGAAGCGAAGTCCATCAATCAAATGGATCCTTGCCTTTTGGGACTATGTGTCTCTGACTGCTTAAAGAAAAAGACAATATTTACATACCCAGCAAAAGTTTTAGAAGGCAACAACAGGCAGTGAAATCTGTGTTTTGTGGACAGGGGGATATGGCTGTGTACTCAAATGCCACTAATGTATTTCTGGGTCTTTTAAAAACTAATATTTACAAGGAAATATTACTCAAGGGGAAAAATAACTTGAGTGTTCAGAGAGAAAGATTTTGAGAAAATGAAAGTTTGGTGGAATTGGGCTAGAAAGAAGCAAGTGTGGATTAGGTGGATTTTGAAGCTTTAATTGCAATAATGTTGGTTTTGATTGCAGAAGTTTGCAATTTTGATAACTCCTTAGAATTTCCAGCAAGGTAAAACTGTTTTCTGTGTATGGGAGGATGTGCCATGTGAGGAGCATGTTTAGTTTTGCCCTAGTCCCCTCAAAACATGTGTAGGTGTTTACTTGGTTGGTCACTTGAGAAGTAATCCATACCTTCCGCATTTTTTTCCTGTGATAATTTCTGACCTTTGCAACTCTGCCCAAGCATCTGGCATCCTGGGAATTCACCCCAGCTTAAATGATCTTATAGGAATTTTGACAATAAAATAATGGGACTATATTTTAAGAAACATCCCCAAACTTTCCTTTGCAAGTTAGTATTATTCCATTCAAAGAAGACATTCACTTTGAGGGGAACTTGCCTTGGTTATTCAGTTATGACCTCAACTAGCAAGAAATTAATTCACCTGTCCTTATTTCAATGATGCTGCCATTGTTTTGTTTTGTTTTTTCCAAAAATTAACCCAACTTCTTTGAGCTATCTTTTAAATATTTCTTTCAGAGATGATCATATATGTTGTGTTGCTTTAAAATACTCCCATTGGTGTCAAATCTTTGTCCTTTGGGGCATTCAGGGGAAAAATCATTTGGCTAAATATGGTGTATGAAGTGGATGATCAAGCTTGGTGGGACATTGTTGCAGTTTAGGCTGGACTCATGCTGGTCCTTCCAGTGGTTCATTTTCAGGATCTAAATAAAATGAGAAAGCTTTATTTTCCATTGCTGCAGGCCAAAAAGAAGACAACTCATCCTGTCCCACTCCAAACTTTTATATGTGATCATAAATGCTTCTATAGTTTTAAAGAATGAGCCCACGTCCACTGGAACAGCATCAAACCTAACTATCTCATTAGAATAGGATCTGTCTCACTTCCTATTCACCAAAAAGAGGCAGATTCGATGGCTAGGATGAGGACTGTTCCATAAACAGCATTTTGGACTGGAATGAAAAGAGATACTAACATTTTTAATAAAAAGGAGGCTTATTTAGAAGCAGCGTGAAAAAGGATATGTGTGTATGTATGTGTGTGTGTGTGTGTGTATATATATATGCATATATATATAATATGTATATATGTGTAATACACCCATATTTACATACATATACAGGTTGTTGTGTTTGTCCTTCCTTCTCAAAGAGGACCATGACACCAGGGAAATGATGACATGATTTGCAGTTGACTTAGATTTGAGTGAGGGAGGGATGTGAAAGGTCACCAGCCTCACTTTTTCCACCAGAGCCATATGGGTCCAGTGACTGGATATTCATCAAAACAACTGGAGATGGCCCAGGAAACATGGGAGACCCTGGCCCTTGTAAGCTAAGGTCTTTTCATGTTCTCACTTTGAGTGAGGTAACACCCATTCAGTGAATAGGCCTCTTTAAGAAGTTAATCAAGAAGGGTATCCCCTTTAATAAAAAAAAAATCAAACTGGGAGGGGAAGACCCTCAGGGTTCCTGACCAAAAAAGAAACAGTTACTATTTAGTATTTAGATTCACTCTGTGCTAGGAGAGCAAGGACCTGTTGTCCAATCTATGAGCTCCAGAGTGAATTGGATTTAAGGTTTGGTCTTTCAGAAAGAAATCTAGCCAGTGAACCTAAAGGAAAAAAGACAGCTTTTGTTCAAAATGTACCTTCCTCTGGTCAGAGCACCCCTAGATAAGGATGGAGAAGAGAGGAGGGGAGAGGACAGGAGAGGAGAGAAGGAGGGGAGGAGAGAGGGGAAGGGGAGAGGAGAGGAGAAGAGAGGAGAGGCTACTCACAGGTTGTGTTTGTCTTTTGTTCTCAAACAGGACCATGACATCACGGAAATGATGAAATGATTTGCAGTTGACTTGGATTTGAGTGAGGCAGGGCTGTGCAAAGTCATTTTCTCCCAGAGCCATCTGGGTCCAGGGGCCAGATATTCATCAGGACAACTGGAGATGGCCCAGGAGGCATATACATACATATATACACATACATGCATTTATCTATAGCTATATATTACACATGTAATTTAGCAAGGATGCTGCATTGATTCAGTTGGGTGTCGCTTCCTTGGCTTTGCATTTGCCACGGCAACATGCCTCTCAAAAGCACTTGTAAAGCCTGAGACATTCATGACTTCTCTTGAGTTGGGTTTTTGTTCTTAGGCAACAAGAAAGCCATGACAATGGCTCAAGTCTTAGTCCACCAGACCAATTGTATCTCAAGAGCAGTTTCATTATCTTTGGAAGAAAATACCAATCTAGCCTACGTAGCAACAACCTTCTATGTTTGTGTGAGAGTCACAAACACATTCAGAAAGTAATTCCCACAGACAAATTAAAAAAAAATGTTGATGATGACATAATTGAAAGAAGTTTTAATTACCCAAGGGGAGTACTTTGAAAACTAATCATTTTTTTCTTGTCTTCTTAGGGTCTGGAATATTTGCTAAAGAATCAGAGATACACTGACTTATGGGAGCTTGGTAATCATATGGTATTTAGAACTGAGAGAAATGTTTGATATTAGCTAGTTTAACTCCTTATTTTAGAGATGAATGGCCTGAGGGCTGTGACTTGTCCAAGGTGACAGAAGTAGTTGGTAGGTGACTGAAATTTAGTTACCAGACCTTCTGATTCCCAATTCAGTATTTTCCCCACCACACTGCTTTATAATCACTCTCTCCAATGATATTTTAGACAAGGCCAGGGACTTAATAATGGATGCCTTTGGTTACTAACAATCAAATTTATGTCATATTTAAGTTAAGTAGTTAGTGAAATGGGTTAATAGAAAGAGGCATAGAACTCCATGTGTTAGGTATCTTGGGGGTGTCTCCATCTCTAGGCCTGATTTCATTCATCTGTAAAATGGAAATGGTCATAACTAAGCTCTTCTTCATTAGCATTTCCTGACCATCAAAAAATATTTGTACTCATTTGAATTCCTCAAGGGTAAGTACAAGACTACTAAGAAGAATGGAGAAATGTGAATTGCTCTTATTCATTTAAAATATTCATTTTCAGAGAATCATAGAAGCATACAAGGAAACAAATTTGCTGGAGACTACTGTTCTATAGGTTCAAATACCTTGAATCAATACTCTTTTTCTCAATGGATGTGTAAATAAGGACACTCAAATTGCACCTCATGGTTTGCAAGGTCAATCACTTTCAAAATGACTCCCAATCTCCAATGTTGCTTGCTAAATTAAAGAAAAAGAAAAAAAAATCCAAGACCAAAGACTCCTTTTCATGTTCATATCAGGGCTGCCCACATTTTCATGGTGGGGAGGGGAAAACCATGTAAATGTTAACACACTGTTTTCCCACAATAAAGTCACAGTGGTATTGCTCAGGTTCCTTGCCACATCATAGCTACAATAACTTGCCTTGGCTATTCAGTTACGACCTCAACTAGCAAGAAATAAATGTACCTGTCTAAGCCATCCAACTCCCAGGGGCTCCATAAATTGACAGGATAGGTGGCTGAGTCATACAAGACAGAAGCAAACAAGCTTTTTGTCTTTACTTTTGGTTGTCTGGAATGTCACATAAAGATAAAAGTCATAAGGAATGAAAGGACCTGCCCTTCCATTGCTAGGTTTCTGTGCCAGCTGAAGTTGGCAAATTGTTATTGGGCTGTGGGAGGTGGTAGGAATTAGGTTTAAATGGTGAAGTTATTACCCAGTTATCTCTTTTTCCTCTCTTATAATTTCTGGGGGTGATAGATCAACCTCTAGGCATGCAGTTGTCAAATTCAGCATCTTGCAAGTTATCTGAGAGAGATCTATCCATCAGAGACTGACCACATGCCATGGCAAGCTTATGTTAGAATTTTCTTCACTAGTCCACTTCCAATCAGTCAGGTAGGACTGGGTCTATGGTTCAGAGGCAATGGAGGGGACTCCCTCAAAATTAGGATATGCCCATCACATTTCCTTGTATTAGTTTTGTTAGAATGATTTAAAGTAATCACTAACTGGCAGAAGCAGAGTGATTTAGTCCTCACTTGAAAGAATCCAGGAATTTGCCTAGGGAACATAAAATTGGGATATTTCCTTTTCAATAAGAAAAAACTGATGTAGCTTCAGGGGTCTTTGAAACCAGGGCATATTGTAGGATATCACTTAATAAAGATACACTGTTCCAAAATTCTATCTCTTTTTGCTCAATTGGGGGCATTTTAGACAGCTCAAAGATACTTAGAGATAATAATATTCTAGAATTAATATACTCTATAATACACTCTATCAAAAAGTCCATGCATTTAGGTTCTTATCAGAAAAGAAAAATCACAGAGAAAAAAGTGGATCATAAGTATATTGAATATGTTCATTTTTGAGATGTCTTGGTGTTGAGGAGAAATAGTTTAAGTTTCGAGAAAATATTCAGTATAACCAGTATAGAATGGGGGCAATTTAATACAATTCAACCAACTTATTTATACATCTATGTGCAAGGCACTAGGTTAGGAGCTTGAGATACAAAGATGAAGAAAAAATGCATTCTCTGCCCTGAAGGGTCACACACTTAATGCTTCTTAGTCAAGAATGAGGATAAACTTGCCCTGCATATATCCAGCCATAACTATAAAATTCTCATGTTCCTGCCATACTCAGATTTATAACTTTGTCCATAATAGCATACCAAATTTGGGTACACATGGTACTATGAAAAGAAAAAAAATAGATTGCTGGGGGGAAAATGGACAGAGCATTTCACTCAGCAAAGTTTTATAAAAATTTCTTGGCATAATTTTTTTCTCTTTTCTGTTCTCCCCCTTCCAACTCAATTTAAAATATCCTTCATCTGAATCTAGGTATGAAGATATTTTAGATATATTTAGGAATAGTGTGCCTTTAAAAATGGAGTAAAGCTTATGTTTTTTCTTTTAGCCAATACCTATGGGTATATTCTAAACATATTAATCAGGTGTAGCCAATGTGGAATAGAAAGGAGTCCTAGAGTAAGAAGAAGGACCAGGTCTTGATCTCAGGTCTAAGTTGTGAGACTCTACAGTTGAGCTGTAGTTTCTTCATTAATAAAATGAGGAATCTGGGATAGACCAGAGTGTTAAACACAAGACCACATGTTGCCCACAACACTTCTAAGGGAAGTTGAAACAGATTACAATGTAATTGGGAAATATTTAACAAAATAGTAATTAAAAAAAATACATTGTTGTTGTTTAGTAATGTCCGGCTCTTCATGACTCCATTTGGGATTTTCTTGGAAAAGATATTGCCATTTCTTTCCCTGATTCATTTTACAGATGAGGAAACTGAAGCAGAGTTAAGTGACTTGCTCAGAGTCACACAGCCAGTAAGTATCTGAGGCTGGGTTTGAACTCAGGTCCATCCTAACTCCAGGTTTGGTGCTCTATCCACTGTACCACCTAACTGTCCCCAAAATACAATAAAACATAGATATTACATTTTAAAACTAAGTCAGTATGTGGCTGTAGGGATCCTTACGTAAAGATCAATGGCCCCCTTTCTAGCTGAGTTAGACACCATTGGACTAGATCAGGAGTGAGGAATCTGCTACCTCTAGGCCACATGTGGCCTTCTATATGCTTGGGTGCAGCCTTTTGACTGACTCCAAGTTTTACAGGACAAATCCTTTCATTAAAGGGATTTGTTCTGACTTGAGGACCTAGAGGGCCACACATGGCCCTATCCCTAGACTTGATAATCTTTAAGAGCTCTTTCACATTTAAATATTTTGATTTTATAAACTCAGAAGAGATGATGGCTTTAACTTTAGAGGCGTGTGTGTGTGTGTGTGTGTGTGTGCACATTTGTATCCATAGCTTTCAGATAGCAACTGTGTTTTCCCTAAGTAGCAGAAGAACCCTTACACGAGTTCTTTGATTCCAATTTGACTTTTGCCTGACCATGAAACTATCAGTTTCCTATTAACCTCATTATTTTCAAGAGGTCTATGGCCCATAATTATATAGACTCTAAAACTTCCCCTGCCCTTTTGAGAACCAGAAATGTTCCTCTTAAAACTGTGGCACTCAAAAGGGACTACAATACTGCAGATGCAGCCTGAAGAGCATACATTACCGTAGAAACATCCCTTCCCTTCTTCTGGACTGAATATCTCTATAAGAAGGACCTAAGATCGTGTTAGCTTTATTTTACCAGTTAATTCACTGTTTTGCTGAATATTGAACTTGGAAATATGAAAAACCCCAATTTGGTTTTCCCTCCTCTATATAAACTGCAGTAAATCCATGCTTTGATTTTCCTTTATTTGCGTGATTCATTTTAACCCAAGTTCTGCCTTTTACATTTATCCTTATGAATTTGAATCATGTTAGTTTCAGGCTCCTGTTTTATCCTGTAGAGATTCTTTTGAATTCTGATTCTGTCACTCAGTATTGTTCACTGTCTCTCCTAGCTTTGAGTGTCATTCCTGGATTTGGTAAAGGTGATTTTGATATCTTCATCCAAGGAAAGGGATATGTGTCAGAGGTATAACTTTATTGTTATGAGGAACTCCTCGGTCCTCCACAACTTTCTTCCAAAGCTTCACAAGAAGAATGCTTTTCTTTCTTTGGGTTCCCGTTGGAATAGCTCCGTGAATAGACAGATTTTTCACATTTCTAGGATCAAGGATTGTTCTCATTCTCTCTCTGTGGAATAAAAGAGGATCCCATAGATCTTTTTAAAGTTGAAAATGTGTTGGACATGATGCTCTTCCTTTACTTCCGCAATGAATAATACAAAGGAGTGAGAAAGGAAGGAAACAAGCATTTATTAAGTGCCTACTTTATGACCGGCACTGTGCTAAGTGTTTTACAAATACTATCTCATTTGCTCCTTATGACAAACCTAGGAGGTATGTGCTATTATAATCTACATTTTACAGTTTAAGAAACTGAGCCAGACAGAGCTTAAGTGACTTGGCCAAGATCACACAGCTAGTAAGTATCTGAAGCTAGATTTGAACTCAAGTCTTCCTGACTCTAAGCCCATCACTATCCACTGTACCAACCAGTTGCTTCAAGAAGGCAAGAAGGAGGACAAAGAGAAAACACCTCAGTTAGAAGAATGGTTATACACTGGTAGTTAATGACTCTAGTGTGGAATAGGCCCCTTTATAGAGTGGATGTTGCAAAAAAAAAAAAAAAATCTAAGGGCAGCTAGGTGACACAGTGAATAGTGAAGCTTTGGAAGAAAGTTGTAGAGGACTGTTGACCTTGAGTGAGTTGAGGAGTTTGACTGGAAATTTGGAGAATTCTGCTGGAACATGGAGAAGGGACCTTATTATCAGTGGCCATGTTTTTCAGAGCTAGCATCTGTTTGGTAGTGCTTTAGTGGCATGTAGATTTATCTTTTTAAAATGAATTCTATTTGCCTGAGCTTTTTCTGCTCTTTTCCCTTGAACTTCTCCATTTCCCTGTCAGATAGATAGAGATTGTATTCAAATGATAACACAAACTCATGCTATTGGGGGGGAGATGACAGCATTACTATTGTGGGGGTATGTTTGAGGTTAGATACAAATTGACATTGAAGGTGTTGGGTTGGAAAGGGATTTTGTGTATACTGCTATGTCCACAAAGAAAATGCTGTAGATCTAAAAGAATGTCACTTGGTGGTTTGGGAAAATACTGTCTCTGTTGGAGTCAGGAGCAAGGTTCACCTTCAGGTTTCTGATCTTCATTTTCCCTTAAGCAACACATGTGTGTCCAAGATTTCCCACACTCATCAATGAGTGTAAATACAATTCAGAGAGCAAACACTATCTACTCAAAGATCAGAGGTGATTCAGTATTTTTGGTTATTCTACTTTTTTTTTTCTATTTTGACTTCTTAGTCTCTGGACCCTTCTGCCTGCCTGTCTAAATTTATCACAAAATCAAGAAGGATATCTTAAGCACCTGCTACACAAAACAAACTGTTTTGGGTGCTGGAGATACAAGGAAATAATCCTTGGCCTCTAGAAACTTGTGCTCTCGCTTTCTCTCTCTCTCTCTCTCTCTCTCTCTCTCTCTCTCTCTCTCTCTCTCTCTCTCTCTTTCTCTCTCTCTCTCTCTCTCTCTCTCTCTCTCTCTCTCTCTTTCTCTCTCTCCATATATAGATATAGATAGATAGACATAGATATAGATATAGATAGATAGGGAAAGAGACAGAGAAAGAGACATCTAAATATATACAAGCTAAGTATATTCAAAGCATCCACCAGACAAATACACAGTAATTTGGAGGGTGAAGGTAGTATCAGCAAGGGGTGGGTGTGGAATTGAACCTTAGGGGATAGTAGGAAATCTAAGGAGCAAAGAAGAGGAAAGAATGTGTTCCAGACATAGAGGGTAGTCTGGACAAAGGGATAATACAGGAAATGGAATATCAGATGGAAGGGACAGTAAGACGGCTATGTGCTAGAGTTGCATACAGCATGAAGAGGAGTGAAGTATTAAAGGGTAAATTGGCTGGATTGAAGTTAGGCTGTGAAGAGCTTCAAATGCCAATCAGAGGAGTTTGTATTGGGGCTGTTTCAGTTGGTGAGCAGATTGTGACATGTTCATCCCCGTACTCTAGGAAGATTGCTTTGGCATTTGTATGTAGGCTGGATTGGAGATGCAATACACAAGGCAGAGACCAATGAGGAGGCTATGGAAGTAACTCGGGGAGAGATGATGAAGGCTTGAACTGGGGATGGGGAGAGTTAACTATGGGAATGGAGTGAAAAACAAGGAGAGAAATATAGGGAGAATTGACCAAACTTAGCAATTTATGGTACTTGCTTACTCTTCATTATCTTAACTGACATCGCTGGTTTTGACCACTTATTTGATTCAAGACCAGTGGTATCTGCCAGATTTCCTTGAGAATTCTTGTCCTAGTCCCTCCTGGGTAGCCCTTTGACACTCATTCCCCAAGGATATATGTCCGTGTTTGTTCACTGTACTGCTTGATCCCAGGTGATCCTGAAACTTTCTTAGCTTTTCTTTTTTCCGTAACTGCTAACCACCTCACCTGTTGCTGAGTGATAGCAGTTGTCAAAATGTCAACTACTCACTCCTGTAACACATACCCCTCCCCCCCCACTACCTACAAAAGAACCCTCCCTGCACATCAGAAATAATCACAACTGAATATTTCACAGATTAATTAGCTGTCTAAGCAATATTCCAAGAAATAATATTTCGCCATATTATACTTACCTGTTCCCACTTGTTTACTTACCTGTTCATAGTACTCCTGGGTCATGTTCTGTGGATTCTTACAATGTTCTAATAATATCCTGGCTCAAATACAGGAACAGTGGAGAAGCACTCTATCATTTACAGGCTGATGTTTTTATTAAGCAGGGCCCTAAAGAGATATTTACTTAATCAAAAATAGTTTATAATTCAGCTTTAATGTTCCCAGAGAGTTCAAAGATGTAAAATATTATGTACTTTTAAAACCAGCTCTATCTGTTTAGAGAAGTCAAGTGTGTAATCCATAACTATCTAATTAATCTATGTTGAGATCTTTGTTGGATCATGCCTGAAATATATTTTCTTGTTCTCAGTGCTACAGGGTTGCTTTAAAAGAGGCAGAATGAAAGAAACTCTACTGTATGTGCCTTTGGAATGTCAGCTCATTCAAGAAAGTGGCTATTGGTTGTATGATGCTGAGTAAGAGGCGGATCAGTAAACATCACTTGATGATAAATCCTGCAGTTTAGAATCCTACTTCTTGCTGTGGGACTGTATGCTACATGATGACAGCACCTAAAATGAACTATCCCCTAATAACTCTTCAAAGTTAACTATTAGATCCACTGTTGGAAGGACAAGTGCTTTAGGATATAATGGATTGCACTGAGCAAATCACAATCACTCATCTGTTCTTGCTTGTGTCCAATATATCTACCTGGGAGATGGATTGATAGGTTTAGAATTTCAGGTAGTGGCAGTGGAACAGAGGCTTTCTTTGTACCGAGTTACCTGGCTTCTCTCCGGAATTGAAGTTAAGATAATGAGTGCCTCCCTCGCACCATGCTCAAATTAACCAAGGTGACCCCAAACAAATGCATTCCCCATGGGTCTCTCACTTGTTTCTGGGAACAACTAAATATTAGTTTGGATTTCTAAAACTGTTCCAAACTGTATCAAAGCACAGAGTAAGAGAAAGCAAGGATTATTGTGGATGGTTAGGTTAGTATGGCCAATAACTAGTAGTTCCTTTTGTTGCTTCATTTTTTCTGCTAAAAGGATTCTGATCCTATTTCATCAGTGCATGAGACCCTCATGGATCCACTGTGGAGTGCTTATGGGTAGTTTTACCTTATGCATTCTTTTCCTCGATATGTTTCTCAGGTAGGTTTACTCGGGCCACAAGATAAGTTCAACCATTGTTCTTCACCTTGTTGTCGTTAGTATCTTTGTCAAATGATTTAGATGAAAGTATAGATGGCATGCTTATCAAATTTGTAGATGACTTGCATTTGAGAAGGAAAGGCAACATGGTAGATAGAGGAATAGGAATCCAAAAATGTTTTTGCCAATTTGGAATGATAGGATGAGTTTTTAAAAGGTGTCATTTAAGAGGGATAAATATAAAGTCCAATATTTGGTTTCAAAACTCAGTTACCTGGGTAGAAAATGAGATAAACATAATGAAAACAACTAAGAAAATCCTTAGAAAGTGGAGGGAGGTGGACCACAAGTTCAATATGAGTCTATAGTTTGATATTCAGCAATGTGATCTTAGGCTGCTAATGCGACATGATTAAATTGAGGGGGATGAAAGTCCCATTAGATTCAGCTCTGGTTCAAACAAATTTGCCACACATATTCAGTTCTGAGCATCACATTTTATGGAGGAAATGGATAAATGGGAGCACACCTAAAGAAGGACAACTAGCATTGCAACAAGGCTAAAAACTACACTGGACCATGGTCATTTGAAAAACCTGGGGATGGTTAACTTGAAGAAAAGAAAAATGAATGAGTACGTCATTGCCGGCGTAAGGTAGTAGAGTCATTGTGTAGAAGATGGATGGTTGTTGGTGGTGTTTTCTTAGTAGTTTCAGAAATGTCCATCTTTTTGTGATCCCTGTTTGGGGTTTTCTTGACAAAGTTACTAGAGTGACTTGCCATTTCACTTAACCCTGTTTGCCTCAGTTCCTCATCTGTAAAATGAGCTGAAGAGGGGTTACATTTTATTATTATATTATTATTTTATGTCCAACTTTTTGGAAACCAATTTGGGGTTTTCTTGGCAAAGATCCTGGAGTGGTTTGCGATTTTTTTCTCCTGCTCATTTTGCAGATGAGGAGACTGAGGCAAACAGGGTTAAGTGAGTTGTCCAGAGTCACTCAGCTAGTGTCTCTTTCAACAATGCAGTATTCACAATGCCTACAGTAACTATAAATATGCTGATATGGTTATTAATCACAAAAAGTAACAGGCTCTCTACTTGGGAAATATAGCTAGAACATTTATTCAAATATCATAAAACTGAAAGTCAAAGCCGTCACAGTAATTATGAAGTTGACACATGTAGTTAATGTAGTAAACACCCACATTCCTAAGCCTTCAAAACAGGACAGGCTACCTCAGGCAAAGATCTTCCTCTCACTCACGGCAACTGCTCAGTGTCCACACTCCTTGCTCCCAGCAGCTTCGGCCCCCCCTGCAGTTCCCATTCCTGGCAGTCCTCATTAGGAGTCCTTAGCAGAAATTCTGGTTGGCTCAAAAAAAAGGAGTTTGTGCCGCTCCCCTACTTCTAGTCACCCTGCAGACTCTAGCTTGGCTTGGGCTTGCTCTTGCCCCACCCCTTCCTGCTATGTCAGCAAGTTCAAGGGGCATAGAAGATCTTCAAATCCCATAACCATTACAGTGTCTGAGGACAGTCAGGAAGATGAGACTTCCAGACTTCAGATCCAGGGCTCTTTATATTCATTTATAAATGTTACATATCATTCTATTTATTCTATATTATTATTATTTGCTTGGCTTGACAGGGTAGAACAATCATTGTATGTAAAATGCATGAAAGTCACTGAGTTATAGATTTTGGTTTAGTATTACAAAAAACTTCAGGATAATTAGAATTATCCAAAATTGGGATGGATTTTCTCTGAAGGTAGCAAATTTCCTGACATTTACTGCATCAGGTAGCATTCAAGTGAAGGGTGAATGATCATTTGTCGGGGTTGTTGTATGGAACTAGGGTAGGAGAGGCCCTTTCAACTCTAGAATTCTTTAATTCTCTGAATCTTATTTTCTTTGCTGTGTGTAAAATGCAAAATTTGTTTTATAACATCCAAACTTGTAACAGCTTACACACATACACACACACACACCAATGATAAGGGAAGACAGAAAGAAGGAGGGAAACAAGGAGAGAGAAAGAAAGGAAAAGAAGAAAGAAAGAAAGAGAGAAAGAAAAAAGGAAAGAAAAAGAGAAAGAAAGAAGGAAAGAAAGAAAGAAAGAAAGAAAGAAAGAAAGAAAGAAAGAAAGAAAGAAAACAACTCTGATTTAAGTCTGCGATATTTGTTCTAACAAAGAAACAAAAAAACACATTAATCAAGTCCTGTCAGTTATGCAGGTGTTTCTCAAGTTACATTACATACATTGTGTGTGTAACCTTCTCAGCCCTAGGGCTGTTCCCACCCTCCTTAACCCTCCTATTTGTTTTAGTATTTCTTCCAAATTATGAAGAGTACCTAAATTGGATTGATGCGTCAACAAACCAAAGGCTGCTAGTATTGGAGGTGATTAGCTCTTCCGGAGACAGATTGGAGGAAAAGAAAAACAATGTACCTTGTATGTTACCTATTTCTTAACAAAGATCCAATTAAGTCATTCTTCTAATGGTTAGATTATCCCCTTTGGGAGGATAACATGGTGTATATTTTCTCACTACTTTTACTTTTTATTTTATGGGGTCTAGATTTAAGTAGCAGATTTCTAAGTCATGATTCCCACAGTCTAAATAATTTAATGTGAAATCGTATAAATAAAATGTAATCACTGAGCCTAATTGTTTATATTTTAGAGTAATCTTAGTCTTTTAAATTAGTATAATAACACTTAGAGTAATTGAACAATGTAATTGCATGAGGTTCTGGTGTATTCACAGTCATGCTGTGTGCTGTGATGATACTGCGGTTACTTTTTAATTTATTTGGTTTTCTCAGCTTCATTTTCATAGTGGAGAAAGGTAAGGATGCTGAACACACATACAAACATATCAAGTGACTGACTCAGGAGGATTTGTAAATGTCCGTCTTTTTTCACAAGTCTTTTGAGGGTCAGCTCTGAAACAGGAACAAGAAAAAGATCAAATGATTTTTTTTCCAAATAAAGTTTCTATTCCTGTTCTCTGCTTTTAATTCTAAAATAATTAATATCAAGCTCCAGAATGTAGGTGTTTTGTTTTGTTGTAATAAAAAGTTGCCGTCTGTCAAAATTTTTAATTTCATGCTGTTTATGATAAGGAATGAAAAACATGTTTTTAGAGAGAAATGTTTATTGTACCATGAGCACATGAGTAATTCATGGCATTTAAAATAAGATCATAAGAATTTAATAGGTGTCAAACAGGGGTCGATCTGTTTTAAGCAGTAAATATAATTAAAATCCTAGTAGAATGTAAGCTCCTTGAGGGCAGTCACTGTTTCATTTCTTGCTGTAATTCCAAGTACTTTTAGATGCTTGCAAATATTAAGCAAACTAAATATTTGAAAATATGTATTTATAAAGAGATAAATTAAAGAATTCCTTAGCTCATGCTTTAACACATGCATGGGAAACATTTTGAACTGATCTCTCAGTTGGCACCCTTTCTCTGCTTCTGAATTCACCTCATATGCTATATTCTCCATGTCATGATTAATAATACCATGTACTCCTCTGATACACATAAAATAATTTTTATTGATAGTTTTTCTTTCATAATGCCTTTATTTATGAGTATATTTCATCCCCTCCTTTACACAGTGAGCCACTTCTTATAACAAAAGTAAAAAAAAAAAAATAGAGAGGAAAAAAAACCTGGCAAAACTAATCATAATATTGACCATGTCTGACTAGGTAATGTTCACATTTATAACTCCCCTCCTTTTAATAGA
Source organism: Pseudochirops corinnae (assembly GCA_028646515.1). Taxonomy (NCBI): domain Eukaryota; kingdom Metazoa; phylum Chordata; class Mammalia; order Diprotodontia; family Pseudocheiridae; genus Pseudochirops; species Pseudochirops corinnae. The sequence continues at coordinate 39,659,336 of CM053587.1, read as the reverse complement.
GGGAGGAAAGTCAGTTTTCTTAACTGTTCTCTTGGGCTATCTTGGCCATTATAATTACCCAGTATTCAGTTTCATTTTTCACTCTTTCTGTTTAGATCATTATGGTCATTTTCCTAGTACTCTTTACTTTGCATCAATTCATATATGTTTTCTCAGGCTTCTCTGATTTTTTTCATTGGCCATTTACTTTCCTACAGCATAGTTGCATTCCATTGTATAGCCTTCCCCAATTTATGGATGATGGCTTTGTTTCCTGTTCTTTGCTGCTGCAAAAGTATCATTTGGAATATTTAGGGATGTATATGTAGATAGAGAGAGACAGACAGACAGACAGATAGATGATAGATACATAGATAGAGATAGATAGAGATAGATATGTGTGTATACACATACACATACATGCACATATGTGTATATATACACATATATGCACTTATATACACATATATAGATACATGCACACATATATATCTTTTATTTCAGAAATAAAAGCATAGTAACAATAAAGACTGCCAATAAATCTCTGTGTCTCTCTCTGTCTCTGTCTCTGTCTCTGTCTCTCTCTCTCTGTCTCTCGTCTTTTCTTTGGATTATACTTACTTGTGTAGATACTGTTTCCCCTTAGTAGAAGGAAAATGCCCAGAAGCAAGGAACTGCTTTGTTTTGGTCTTTGTTTGCCCAGATCCTACCATACTTTCTTGCATGTAGTAAGCACTGTAAAAATGTTTGTTTAGTAAGGATCTACTATGTAATAAGAACTCTACTAGGTACTGGAAAATACATGACAAAATGAAAAAACATCCCCTTCCTTTACAGATTTTAACATGTTTCTAGGGAGATACTGCATGTAATCAGGTAAGGATATCCATGATAATTGGAGGACAAGGAAGATAGTTATAACAACTAAGGGAATAGGAAAAGGCTTTCCAAAGAAGTCTTTAAGACATAATGTAAGATGATCCTTTAATACTGATCATAATGAAATGGAAGTTTAATTGAATCAATAAGCCTTTGCCAAAACAAATAAGCAAAAACCAAATAAACACGAGAAAGAACCCTGTGAATCTTGAGGACCTAGATGCTGACACTAGTCAAAAGCATTTATTCGTATATCAAGGTTTCTTTTTTAAAAGATTTTTTGTTTTAATCCAGTGATTTCTTTGAAATAACAAACTTTTTTTTACTAGAAAATAAAATGAGGAGATGACCCCTTATAAGATCTGTTGAAGTGGGATTCTTTTTCAAATATGGCTTGAACTATGTAGCCATAGAACTTTGAACTTTCCAACTCTAAAATTCAGATTTGATGACTTTATGAAAAGGATCAAGAACCAGTCAATAACATAAAGCCTTTGCTTAAAAAAAAATTAAAACAATAACCCCCCCAAACTCCCTATTGCTGTACACATACACACATAACTAAAAAAAACTTTCAGAAAAGTATAAAGTTCATAGAGGTTAAACTGCAAGTGGTCTTATGGACCCTTACTTACATGGATGTGTACTTTCCCAAAGGGAACCCATAAAGCAGGTGATTGATCTCATAATTTTTTAATCCTGGGAGTCTGACAACCAATTACAAGGTTCTTAATCACTACTTTGCTGAGCACACTGGGTGTGTTCATGCTTTCTATGAGCCATAATTATCTTGTCTTATTATTTGACAGTGTATTATGTAAAAGCTTCCACTGTGGGAATTTGAACATGGAACTCACTGCTTTTGGCTTCATGGTAAACTCTAGATATATTTTTTCTCATTAAAAAATGACATGAATTTCAACATTACCTGTTGGTAATCTTATCTAAATCAAGGAGGAATGCCCACACAAAAGTTGCCAATGAAGTAACTCAGAAATCCTTTTCTTCTTTAGAGAAAGGTCATGTGTAATGCCTCATGAGGAACATATTTTGAAGAACTTTTAAAAATATAGTACCATGCCTTTTACACATTAAATATTTGAAGATTTATTTTGTCTGCTCTCCTGGCATAATTATAAGGTTTAAAGAGGTTGAACAAAACATGTGACACAGCATTTGTTTATTTGAAGCCTACGGAAATCCTGCATATGATTGGCAGCTTGCAATTAAATAACACATGATCCTCAGATCAGTTTTCCCCCTAAGGAAAGCAGCTGCTCATTTCACTGCCAAAAATGAACCCCGATTTTCAGGCATTCCTCCTAACATAAACAGATACCAGCCCAAACACATGCACATCAGGACACTGATAGGAAGCTTCCAGAGGTTTGAACCTCAGTTATGCCAGCAAATTGGGGAAAACATAAAAGCAGTTCTCCAAGAGGAAGAAGCTTGAGAGTGATCAACTTGGGGGAAAGTCTCTACAAAATTTTGTGGATCATAATGGGATTAGTGACCTCTTAGAGATAACTCTACTAAACAAAAAGTCAATCAAATTAGTGAGTTAATTTAGGAATTAATACTGCACTAACACTTTTTACAACAATGGAGATATTCTGCTATTTTAAATATAATCACCTGGGGAAGTACATTGTTTTGGACTATTGAACTATTATTAATTTACATTATGTAAACATTCAATCTTTTCTTATATCTATCATATATCACTTCTATTATCTGTGTTCTCTCCCCCCTCTTTCTCTTTATGTCTCTGTCTCTCTCTTTCTCAGTCTCTCTATGTCTCTGTCTCTCTGTCTCTGTCTCTTTCTCTCTGAGTCTCTCTCTGTCTCTCTCTGCCTCTCTGTTTCTGTCTGTCTCTGTCTCTCTCTCTGTCTCTGTCTCAGTCTCTGTATTTCTCTCTTTCTCCAGTTCAAAAGCAACCTCCAACATAGTCTTCTCTGATCCACTTAGTTGTTAGTACTTTTTATGTTCCTCACCTATTGAAATTACTTTTTAAAATTTTTGTTGTTCTTAATCTGTTGGACTAGTAACTACACTTTGGCTTGGTTGAAAGGTACACATATTAATGTCCCTTATTGATGGACATAAAGCAACAACAACTTGTGGTTGGTCTTGGCATGTTCTCAGACTTGGAGGTTGTGACAGAGAGTATTGGTGCTGGAGCCAGGAAGACCTGCCCAGTCTTTGATGGATAAGGAGTAAGGGGAGATGGATTCTGGGCCTTTTCAAGGCAGTGTCTTTGGTACAGGCCCCTCTGACAAGGACACAGGGGGCCAACCTGGAGGTAACAGTAAGTTTTCCTACATACTATATACTTAACTGGCATTGACCCTTTTCCAAGACAGAGCAAGCACTGGATACATCTCAAAAAAGAAGCACCTTTGAAAAAGGTTGGAAGCTATCTTTGCTACTTAGAGAATCCATGAAGTGGATAGTTTGTTTTTTTTTCCCTCGATTTAGTGGCTTATCCCCCCCTTTTTTTTTTTTGCTTTTTGGAGGGGGGAGGGCAGGGCAATTGGGTTAAGAGACTTGCCCAAAGTCATGCGGCTAGTTTTGTGTTAAACATCTAAGCATCTGAGGTCAGATTTGAATTCAGGTCCTCCTGACTGCAGGACCAGTCCTCTATTCTCTGTGTCATCTAGCCATCCCACATATCCCCTTTAGTATAACACCAAGTTATGGGTACTCAAATGGACGAGCCAGGAGCCACTTGTCACTCATCTCCTTTAGCAAAGGAACAGAACAAATGTCTCTCTATTTATGGCCATAGCACCTATGCTCAGACGTGTAGAAGGTGCCTTATTTCAGCAGATCGGTGTTTTCCCCTGATCGTCTACGAGATACGTGTGTATACATGCATACATGTAAATAACGTACATATATAAATATACTCATATGTTTACATGTGTGTGTATGTGCTTGCATTTATATTTGCTTATCTATGTATGTTTTGTTTTCCCACAAGTAGAACAGAAGCTTGTGAGGACAGGGATTTTTCTCAATAACTGCCTTTGTGTTCCTCACCTAGAACAATACACTGACATTGAGGCTTAATAGATGTTTATTAAATCGAATTGAATTATTAGTCACAAGTTACTTACTTAAAAATATATTGCTAGTGAGAACAACAGAGAAAATAAACCAAATTTGCTTTACTTGTATTTCTAGGTTCCACAAAATGTCTTGGTAATGACTACGTTCTCAATAACTATTTGAAAGTAATTTAAGTTGTAGGCAAGCAAACAATTATTTTCAAATGATTCCAACTGTATTTTAAATGGTTAATTCACTAAATTCAGCATTTAAAAAAGGCTATGTGAATGAGCCAAATGGTTCAGATAAGAAATAGCCAAGGTTTCTTAAGTATTATTCTACTGAGTCCTATTGAAGGAAGTTTCTTCATTAAAAAAAAAAAAAAAGCCATTCTTTTACTTTACCAGGGCACCAAATGGTTTGTAAGGACAATGTAAAAAATCTAGACAGGGAAATCGCAAATAGGGTTTGGGACATTCTAGGAGTCCCTACACTAACTATAAGGACAATTAACTTCCCTTCATTTAGAGGAGTTCCATCCAAACCAATCAATTCCCAACTAGGGAATGCAAAATATTTCAAGAAATCAAAAGTCAGTCCTCGGGGAATCAGAATTTTTGATCATAGACAGCCTGAGGATGACATTCTTAATTACTTTTGAATCCAAACTCAGAGTTACCAGTGTTAGTTTGTTATGTTGCATATTGCGTGGTGGTGGGGAGTGGGGACAATACAGAGAAGGATGGACGAGGAAAGAGGATAATGGTCTTTGATTGTCTATAGCTACAAACAAGCATCCCTCTTCCACTTCAGTTGAGTGGAGGATATGAGAAATGGAATCTCAGATTGCAAGTTCAGCAAAAAGTGACAGGAGTATATACTTTGGATTCTTTGGGGTCATAGTCAGGATTCTTTAATAACCTGTGCCAAGTACAATGTCACTGAGAACTGCTTTAAGAGGAATGCTTAGAGGTTCACTTCTAAATCATTGTTCTGTCTTTTCTCTTCCTACTAATTGCTCATCCTATTTTCTTCTTTGCTCTCTAGAATATAGACAGGGGCAGAATGCTAGCTTTGGAATCAGAGGACCTGTGTTAGAATCCTGCCTCAGACATTTAATACCCCAGTAACTCTGGGCAAATCACTTAACCTTTCTTGGTTTCAAATTTCTCAAAATAAGGGTGTCTCAGTTCACTTCTCTGCTCTTCTGTTTTTCTTGTCTGTGAAACAAAGGGTTTGGAGTAGGTGAACTCAAGAGTCCTATCCATCTTTAAATCTACAGCTCCTTTGATTCAGATGAATTAAAAATGGCCAAAAGATGTTTGGAGATTCAATAGCAGTCTGTTTGGGCCACACGGGGCTAGCAACATGGCCTGAGTCAACTTTTCAGAAGAAGAAGAATCCAACTTACTCTCACTTTTAAAGTATTGTTACACTTCTAGATAAAAAAATTTTTGGTTCAGTGACAGAGAACATTTGAACAACTGGTTGAATTTTTCTCTCTTCATCCTGATGTTTTGTTCTTGTATAGACAAGGCCAAAATATGTTGATCCACTGTGATGCAACTGAAAAATATTCCACACCTACAAAATGTGGAGTTAACATTTTTATGGGGAAAAATGTACTGCATTAATGTATCTATTAAGTTTACATTTAATTAAGTGAATACTTCTCATAGACAGCATATGTGAACACAGATCCAACTGCTCATGTTCAACATGACATTTTAAAATGTTAACTAGCTTAACTTTAAACTGCTTTTTAAAAAAATCAGTAAAGCATAGACTCTGCATCAAAAATTATTTATGTGCCAAGTTAGAATTTCAAATTCAACTATTTTTGTCAAAAGGCCATAAGATGTTTTTGACACCAAGAAACTATGTTTTTATTGGTTTGTTTAACTAAAAACAGGTGAAGAATTTCCCTCACATCTTGCCAAAAACAAAACAAAACAAAAGCACCTCCAGTTAAATACAGAGCCTGGAAAAATTATAATTTCTGGAAAGTTATCATATGGTGGTGAAGCAAATGTGAAATTGTTTTTAAATCTTTATTGACGCGCACAAAACCATACGTTAGTGACTAAAAAGCCAAACCAACTAATGACTAGAACAGGAAAGAATAAGGAACAAATTTACAAATTGGGGATTCTCTTTGCAACTCTGTTAAGGAGGACAATATTTTGTTATCTTAAATAATTGGACAATGATGTCTTAGATTAAAACCTCCTGTCTTAAATATAGGATTCCATTTTTAAAAATACTGACTTTGGATTCTGGATCCCTTCTGTGACATGAAATAGATGAAATTCAAGCTTATTTATAAAATTAAAATATATTAACAATTACTTATGCTAGCAATTGGCTTTAATAAAAAGATAAATCATATATTTAAAAAAAAACTTGACCTTGAGAGCAGACAAATACACAAAGAATAATGTAATCGTTAATTTTTAAAATAGCTGTAAACGTTCATCACATTTTAGTTATTATCTGTGACATGTGTGCATGTAGAAAAGTACAGAAAAACTTAAATATATTTAAATGAACTAAAAAGAGCACTCTAAGAAAAAAACATTAAGTTAAGCTATTTTTAATGGAAATTCAGTTGTAAAGGTTTAGAGTTCTGAACCATCAGATGGGACACTGATGTTTAGGTGAATGTCTGTATAATATAAAACACATATATGTCTCTAATCAATAATGTTATATGTAGAGTTTGTAGGGTAGGAAGGAGATGAGATGTAGGTGCATTCATATGACTGATTTATCTATTTGCATAATTTCTGAGAATTGCATTTACTCATTCATTTGATAAGTATTTACTGAGCCCTCACTATGGAATTACACCTGAAAGATGATGTATATACAAAGTCACCATATATGTCCTCTGACAGTTTGCAGATTAGTTGGGGAGTACATTATACCCTGTACTTAAAAACCAAAATAGCCCCATTGACATGCTTAAATTTCAATTTGTGAATAAGCTGAGTCTAGCGATAGGGATCAGCTAGGTGGTTCAGTGGATAAAACGCCAGAGTCAGGAAGACTCATCTTCCCAAGTTTAAATCTGGCGTCAGACACTTACTATCTGTGGGACCCTGGGCAAGTCACTTAACTCTGTTTGCCTGAGTTTCATAATCTGTAAAATGATCGGGAGGAGGAAATGGTAAATGACTCCAGTATTTTTGCCATTAAAATCCCAAATGGAGTCATGAAGAGTCAGATACAGCTGAAATGATTCAAAAACAAATGGCCATGTAAAATCTGAGTCTTGGATTTGAGAAATTCCTTGCTTAGGATCTAGTTAGAATTTTGATCTCTTTCTTAGCAAATTACCTTATTCATAATCTCTACTATCAAATGTATTGTTAAAAAGTTTTATTTTTTTCCTTCCCATCTAGATCTTGTCTCCTATTCCCACCAGATTCTGCCAAGGAGTATAATCCTAGGATTCACATCATAAAGACTCACAGCAGCTCACTTATGTAAGAAAAGGCTTTGGGTGGGGGGTGACAGGGGATCATCCTCATCCCATTTAAAATCAGAGAAAAGAAAAATAAAATAAAACACTAAGGCTGTTTCCCCACTTTATACTGCTTTCTGTCTTCACTAATATTTCCTGACAAGTTGTCTAATAAGCTGCTCATTGTTAGATTGAGTTTTCTTACCTTTATCAATTCAAATCAATTCAAAGTTTTTCAAAGACAGGCTACTACCACAGCACTCTCTAAAGGATAAGTGAATGAAGGAACATTATAGGTGAAAGACTAACAACTGTAAGAGCTCTAATTTTTTTCAGAAAAAAATGCCTTCTAATCATTCTCTGCCCTAGTTTCTAAACAGTGCTGCTATAGTGTTAACTCCTTCTAACCTTCCTAACAAAGAGGATTCCATATTACTCTTACCGTAGCCAGGGGTTGGCAAGAAAAGCAGCTCTGTTGTCAGCCATTTGCACAATGTTTTAGAACCTTAGCAGTTAAGGAATTCCCTTCTGCTTGTCTGCCACCATCTTTCCTGGGATCAAGTTGAGGGGTAACCTCACCATGGACCACCCCTCCTTGGAGTCACTGCAGTCACTATTGCATCAGCCTCTTGAAGTCTCTTTTGCCTAGAGAGCCCGAGCTTTGAAGGCTTGGCGATGCTGAAGGTTGAGAGTTTGGGAAGGGATAGACGATATCTTTGTCACAAATATGTCAGGCTATTCCCCCTACAGGTTCTGGGTGGCTCAGTAGCTTCCTGAGGCTACAACTGAATCAGCTTTGTCTCTTCTGCCATTCCTCTGAATAGACAACAATTGTTATTTCTGTGCATATGCCTCTCAAATGTATATGGCCTCCCCCAGTACAGCTCCTTTCTGGGATTTCCAAATGGCAACTGCTTTTAATATGGCCCCGACTGAACTAGTCTTCTTACCCCCAAATCTCTCTTGATTTCTCTATTTCCTTCATGCTAGTCATTCAACAAGCCTTTATTAAGCATTTATATGTGTCAGGCACTGTGCTAAGCACTGGAGATACGAAGAAAGGTCAAAAACAGTCATTGCCCCCATTCTTTTTTAATTATTTTTTGTTAATTTTTAGTTTACATCATTCATTTACACAAGATTTTGAGTTACAAATTTTCTCCCCATCTTTCCCCTACCCACCACCTCAAAACAACAATCCCACTGTATACCCCCTCCCCCAACCTGCTCTCTCCTATGTCCTCCCCTATCACCCCTCTAACTTTCTGGTAGGGCGAGATAATTCTTCCTACCCCAGTGCCTGTGTATCTTATTTCCCAGTTGCATGTAAATAATAATAATAATAATAATTATTATTGTTATTATTATTATTATATATATTTTTAACATTTGATTTTAAAACTTTAAATTCTATATTTTTTCCCTTCCTCCCTCGTCCCCCACCCCCACTGGGAAGACAAGCAATTCAATACAGACTGCATATGTGTAGTTACCCAAAACATCTCCACAATGGACATATTTTGAAAGACTGACTATATTTTTCTCCATCCTATCCCGCCCCCCACTTGTTCTATTCTCTACTTTGACCCTGTCCCTTTACAAAAGTGTGTAAGAAGCTCCCATTCTTATGTGGGTTACTACGTGTAAGTAATTAAGCACATCCAGGATCTATAATGAATATATGGGAAATCATTTCAGAGAGGAAAGCAGTAGTTGCTGGAAGGTCTGAGAAAGGCCTCCTGTGGAAGATGGAAGATGAACTGAATTTTAAAGGAAACCATAGAATCCAAGTCTATGTAGAGAAGCTGAGTGCCATAGTGTAGTTACTATCCTCTTAATGCACCGTTCCATTTCTGTACAATGCTAAGAGGGACAGGAAAAATAGTAATTTTACATAAAGATAAAGAGATGAATTAATTGTTAAAAGACATGATATCCCTGCTGTTATAAATGAACATTTTAATGTCTAAAAGGAATCATAATTTTTTTTGTAATAAGACCTGTTAAACAACTTTCAGATAGGTTTTTGATAGATTTAACAGTCTGAGACATATGACATATATGATCTGTGGTATATATATATATATATATATATATATATATAGTATATCTATTTATAAACACATATATCTATATATATATATACACACATTTATATGTGTGTATATACAATTCAATTTTGTGTGTATCTATTATATACATATATGCATATAAACACACAAATAACCTTGTGAACAAAATAGAATATCTCCTATGTATCAATGGTGTAAAGAGATCAGAGAAATAACTTTTACTTATTAAAATGTGAGTATAAAAAACACAGTTCAAGGATACTGAAAGGGTTGGAAAACCTTTGACTGAATCCCATACTCACAGAACAAATCCCCTTAATAAAAGAATTTGTTCTGTAAAACTTAGCCTCAGTCTAAGGGCCACACTTAAGAACTTAGAGAGCCGCATGTGGCCTTAAGGCCGTCGGTTCCCCACCCCTGAACTAGGCTTGTCAGTTTCTTTGCTCCATAAAAAGACCTGACTGGTTAGTTTTCCTTGCCCAGAGAGTCAACATGCACTCTTTGTTGTGATCTCTGCTCTGACTGTATGACATAGCATCCAATTGAATTAATAACTGTCTGGACTTGCTTGTATAGCCCAGAGAAAGCCAACCTGATGAGGTTTGCAGTTCTTTGTGGTAAGGGGAGCTGCTATTCACATTGAGGTAACACATTCCTAATAACCTTTTCAGAGTCACTATGGGTTGTAAGTGTTAGATTCCAGAACAGAAGAGAAGAGGATGTGTCTGATTGGAGAGTGATGAAGACCAATAGAAAGCTGGAGAGAAGTGGTTTCATGTGGCACAGATATTCCTGAATGGACCAATGACATTAAAGCCTGAAATCCAGACGTTTGTGTCAACAAGAGCACGTGAATTTTCATCCTTCATGGGCTTCCCAGCAGGTTCCTGTAAATGTGTCTTCTTGACAGATCCTGGGATACATTGGTGAGAGGGAATGATACAGGTTTGTGTGGATGGTGATAAATTTATTATTTATTTATAATTATATTATGTATACATATGTATATATACATACACCATATATTTATATATTAGACTTTTAAATATTTATAACTATGTATTTATTATTCATATACTTGTTTAATATTTAAGTATTGTTATAATATTTTTATTCCATTTGACTTATTGCTAAGTAAATAGTTATGTTTATTATCTAAAAGTATATTATTGTAAGTGGCTGATCATATAAATGGAACTGCGTTGTGGGGGCATGAGAGCTAGCATGGTAAGTGGGGAAAGTGTATGTTGTCCTCATGAGATTAACCCTACTAACCTAAGAAAATTAGAGTGTAATCAATTACTTGGTCTTTGTCTTTCTCTGGGAACCTAGAAGTGCCAATGTGTGAACAGTTTAGAGAGAACCATCCAATCCAGAGAGTGAGAAGTTATCAACTGTGTGAGGGGTGACCACCTTGATGGTGTTATATTGTAGGGATCCACAATAAAATATACATCAAGTACACTTGTTCTGTAGTAGGGGCTACATACACAAACTGCATTCTGTTACATAGGGTAGAGTGACTGCAATGTCACAGAAATGGGAGACAGGGTCTCATGTGTGAAGAATACTAGCTAGACTGAAGAGAGCATGTAGGAGAATAAAGTGAGAAGACTGAAATGGTAGGAAATGTCCAGATTATGGGAAGCCTTAGACTAGAAATAAGACTTTGTGACTGATCTTGACAGAGTTTATTGAATGGAGGGGATATGTGGTCAGATCTTCATTCTGGGGAAATCACTTTGGCAGTTGAGTGGTGGATGGTGAAAGACTTGAGGCAAAGGGAGTAATTAGCAGTCTTGGAGTGGTCCAGATGAGAGGTATTGAGGGCCTGAAATTAGATGGTGGTGGTACAAATGGAGAGAAGTGGATGTATATGAAAGATGTGGTGAAGGTGGAAATAACAAGATTTGGCAATGCATTGGATATGTAGGGGTGAATAAGAATGACGAGTCAAGGATGACACAAAGTTTGCGATCTTTAGTGACTGGCAGGGTTATAGTGCTCTTAATATTAATAGGAAAGGTCCAAAGGGGAAAAAAAAAAGATTGAGACAGTGTGTGTTATGAGTTCTGTTTGGGGCAAGTTGAACTTGAGATACTTATGGGACATATAGTTTGAGATTTCTAAAAAGCGGTTGGTGATGAAAGACAAGATCTCAGCAGAGAGATTGTGGCTGGAAATATACATATGGATATGATATGCATTGAGATGAGAATTGAACCTGTAGGAGCTAGTGAGATCACCAAATGAAATATTAAGAGAGGAGGGCCAAGCATAGAGCTGTGGGGTCAGCCATTGTTACTAGATGTGACATAGATAAAGAACCAGCAAAGGAGTGGTCAAATAAGTAAGAGGAAAATCAAGAGAGCAGTGCTACATGAACTCAGAGAAAAGAGAATTTCCAGAAGAGAGTGACCAACATGTTGCACAGGGGTCAAGATGAATGAGGATTGAGAAAAAGCTGTTAAATTTGGCAGTGGGGAAGTCATTGATAAGTATGATGAGAGTAATTTAAATTGAATGATGAGGATGTAAGGCAGATTACAGAGGGTTAAGAAAAGGGTGAAGGTAGAGAGAGAAAAGGTAGAAGCAGGAGTGTAAATGGCATTCTAAAGGAATTTTGCCTAAAAGGGGAGATAAGGGATAATTGCTAATTGGGATAATAGAATCAAGTGAATAAATTTTGTTGTTTGTTTATTTTTTTTTAGGATGGGGAAGACATAATATGTCTTTTGTGGAAGACATATAAGAACAGAACATGTACCATTAGATAAGGAGAGATTAAAGATAAATGAGAGAGAGAGTTTTAGAGGGGGGAATCTTCTGGAAAAGGTAGAATGGGATCATTTGTGTATGTAGTGAGGTTGACTTTGGCAAGGGTCACTTTTTAATGAGACACAAGGATGTGGGAAGAGATAAATGGAAGAAGTAGAGGCTATAAGAAATCTGAGTAATGCAGGATGAAGAGGAGGAGAGAAGAAGGCATCAGATGTTTTTTAGTAAAGTGTGATGTGAGGTCTTCAACCAAGAGGATGAGTGGAAGGGTTACATGAGAAACTTGAGGAGAAACTAGAAGGTCTGGAATAACTATTTTGAGGAAGAGAATCATGAATTGATTCAGGATGAGCAGAATGATTGTCTTGCTTCAATGAGTGCCAGTTGAGATTATGCAACATAAATTTGTGATGAGTCCTATCAGAATAGTTTCATGATTTTCCCCAGCTTGATTTAGGAGCATGTGAATAGGAGCAAAATCAATGATGGTGGGAACAAAATAAGGTTTTGCTTTGGGAAGGTGTAGACAAGAGGAGAAAGGATTCAGGAGTAGAAGACACTGTAGAGTTGAATTGACTAACCAAAAGATTGAGAGAGGGGAAGGAAGAGAGTATAGTCAATGTAGGGATGATAGTCTAGAAGAAAAAAAAAACTTGAGATAGAGGGAATGGAGTTTCTAATGAGTATAAAAACAGAGTTAGGTTCATAAGGCATAGGGAAATTTTACTGAAGATTGTGATCAGATAAAAAGTTTTATTTTGTGAACATAGAAGTAGAACACTTATAGGTAAAGGAAAATTCAAGGGTATAAGTGTCTGTGTGTAGCTGAAGTAGACTGGAGGAACAGGTCATGGGAAGTGAGTAAGTTGTAAAACTGGAAAATTAGGAGATTTGAGGGAGCATGAATATGTTCAAGTCCCCCAGCATGAACCACCAAGAAAGGATAATGCCCCTTCACCATCCTCCCAGTATCCTAGGCTCATAACCTTAGAGGCCACTTTTGACTTGTCTTTCCCACTTGCTTCATCCATTCAGTCAGTTTCCAAGTCATGCTCCTTCCATCTCTAGTTTATCTCTTGCTTCCAACTCCCTTCCACTGCACTTTTCCTATAGGATTCAGGCTCACATCTCTGCTAACCTGGACTCTCATATTAACCTTCAAAGCTGTTGCTCAGACTCCATTTTAATTCCTTCTTTAGGCTGTATTTCACACTGTTGACAAAGGAAATTTATGGATTGCTATGATCAGGCCAGTCTTCTATGTAATACCTTTTCTTTTTTCTTTTTTTTTTGGAAGGGGGAAGGCAAGGCAGTTGGGGTTATGTGACTTGCCCAAGGTCACAAGGCTAGTAAGTGTTAAGTGTCTGAGGCTGGATTTGAACTCAGGTCCTCCTGTCTCCAGGGCTGGTGCTCTGTTCACTGCACCACCTTGTCATCCCTGTTATATCTTATTGCTTACAAAGTAAAGGACAAATGTGTAAGTCTGACATGTGAGGACTTTTACAAAGCTTCTTAATTTTATCTTAAACTAATCTTCATTTACTCTATGTTGAAGACAGCTATATTATTATTCATTTTCTCATGTTCATTGTGGTTTATTCTGTCTCACTGCCTGGAATAAGACTCCCTCCCCATCAAGGCGTTGATGGCTCTTCCTCCTATCAAAGCCCAGCTCAGATACTACTTCCCATGAAGCCTTCTCTTTATCTCCTCCCTTCTTCCAGAAAAAAGTTATCCCTATCCCTGTAAAATGTTATCTCTATCTCTCTTCCCTCCCTAAGGCAACTGGGATTAAGTGTCTTGCACAGGGTCAGGAAACTAGTAAGTGTCAAATGTCTGAGGTCAGATTTGAACTCAGGCCCTCCTGACTCCAGAGTCGGTGCTTTCCACTGGACCACCTAGCCACACACTTATCCCTGTTTCTTCCAATTTCTCCCAACGCTCTGAGCCCTGGTCTACTTTTTGTATTCACTTCACTCTTTCTCCTACATCAGATGTTTGTATATTTGCACTTCCCCATATCAGACTAAATTATTTGAGAACAGTTTCCTTCTTCAATGCCTTTCACATAGAGCTTTAAATATCAAATTCACACTAAATTTTAAAAAATCATCAGAAGACGTATGCTTTAATTGTGCAGGACATTAGAGGAAAAGGTGCTTTATTAGGAAGCATCTGTTAGGAAGCTCGTTTTATTCCATAAATTAAAAATTAAATGAAAAAAAATTTAAGATAAAATAAAATGAATTTAAACCATATATAGTGAAACTAAGTGCACAGAGTAGCCACCAAACAATTAAAATAACATCATTGAACTGGAAGCCTGTCCAGACCCAGCCAAATCCCTCTGCACCTCCCCACAGTAGACCGAATTTTGTTCTGTTTAAGAGAATTTCAGCTGCCTCTAAGAACTATTTCCAAGTTCTACATAGACTTAAGGAGTTTTATAACCTTTATATGTCTAGTGCTACGTTAATATTCCTGTGTTCCCTGAGTATTGATGGAGGTATCTTAGTTCTTTCTAATGAAGTTCTATCTCTGAAATGAGGGGAGACCTTTAGTCACTGTGCAAATATAATCAGTTTAATTTAATTTCTTTAGTAACTCATGATTGGATGTAATATAATGACATCTGACTCATCAAAATTAGCAGAATATGTATTTGAGGTTCATTTTATTTTTTCTTTTTCATGAACTTTTTATATTAATATCCATTTCCTTTGTCTACTAATTAATGTTAAGAAGCATTCATAATCTACTATCAAAATTAAACTCATATTTCGTTGGAAAAGCTGTAAAATTTAATTTTTTTTCTTTTTTTCTTTTTTTCGCTTTTTGGAGGGGGGAAGGTAGGGCAATTGGGGTTAAGTGACTTGCCCAAGTTCACAAGGCTAGTTGTTGGTTTTTTTTTGGCATGTGTGTGTTAAGTGTCTGAGGCCAGATTTGAACTCAGGTCCTCCCTAATTTAATTGTTTTTCAAGAACTGACTTTTTAGACTATATAATTTTTCTCAGAATTCTTGTCATAAAAAATCAACAAAATTATTTTCATCTTTAACATTGATAACTGACTCAATTCTGTCCTATTTTTGATTTGAAGTTGTTATTCATGATTGTGTTTTAAAATTAAGACTGGCATAAATGAATGGTGATGAATACTGGAATGAAAAGATATTTTATTTGTGGAACACTAAGAATAATGTTTTTTTATTCTTTCTTACTCAACTTAACTCAATTTCACAAATATTTATGAGGTGTAGGTAACAGTATTATGTCAGGTGACATTTTGAGTGGGAATTCAACAAAGGAAGAGTGTGGGAAGATATAGCAGGAGTAGAGAACAGTATGACTGTGTGGAAACAGCAGAGGATAAGGCATATGTTAGTATAGGAAATAGTACATTTTGTCTAAAGGGTAGGGTACATGGAGGGAAGTGATATGAATTAATGATGATGAAAAAGTAAGGTGGTACAGAATTGTAAAGTGCCTTAACTTAAAAGCAAAGGAATATTCGGAAAATAGGATTTAGGTTTTTGGACCATTACTTAAAATGCGGGTGTTGTAGATTCGTGGCCATGGATGGAAAATTTAACAAAGTAAAAATCCATTAGATTGTAAACTTTTTGAGGGTAAGAATTGTCTTTTGCCTTTTTTTGTATCTCTAACACTTGGCACAGTACCTCGCACAGTTAGCACTTAATAAATATTTATTAATTGATTGATAACAAAAATGTATTTGTTGAGTGCCTTGAAAATTGAATTCAAATGAATTTAAACTAAGAAGAATGAAGATCTACGTATGTATAATCATCCTGTGTAATGCAGAGAATTGTTCAGTTGTTCAGTCACGTCTGACTCCATGGACCATAGCACACCTGACCTTCTGTCCTCCACTATCTCTAAAAGTCTGTCCAAATTCATATTCATTTCTTTCATGACGCTATTTATTCACCCAATCCTATGCTTTCCCCTTCTCCTTCAGTCTTTTCCCAGCAGAGTCTTTTCCAGTAAGTCCTCTCTTCTCATTATGTGGCCAGAGTATTTATGCTTCAGTTTTAATATTTGTGCTTTCAATTAATAGTCAGAGTTAATTTCTTAAGTATTGACTGATGTGATCTCCTTGACATCCAAGGGATTGTCTGAAGTCTTCTCTAGCACCACAGTTTGAAAAGTTCAATTCTGTGGAGCTCAGCTTTCCTTAGAGTCCAACTCTCACAGCCACATATTGCAAATGGAAGAACCATAGCTTTGACTATCTGGACCTTTGTCAGCAAGCTAATGTCTCTGCTGTTTAGTATGCTGTCCAGATTTGCCATGGTTTTCCTTCCAAGAAGCAAGTGTCTTTTAATTTCATGGTTACAGTCAAGGTCTGTAGTGATCTTTGAGCTCAAAAATAATATAAAAAAAAATCTGTCACTGCTTCTATTTCTTCCCCTTCTATTGCCAGGGAGTACTGGGACCAGATGCCATGATCTTAGTTTTTTTAAATATGCTTCAAGCCAGCTTTTGCATTCTCCTCTTTCACCCTCACCAAGAGGTTTCTTAATTCTTCTTTAGTTTCTGCCACCAGAGTGGTATTGTCTGGATATCTGAGATTTTTGATATTTCTCCTTGAAACCTTAATTCCAGCTTTCAATTCATCCAGCCTGGCTTGATGTACTCTGGATATAAGTTAAATGAATAAGGTGACAACATACAACTTTGTACTCCTTTACAAATCTTGAACCAATCAGTTGTTCCATGTTCTGTTAGAGAATAGCTATAATGAAAGAAGGCTAACAGTTGGGACAGTCAGAGGTACAGGAAATAAAAAAGCAAGAAAAGAACCAGTTATAAAATCTATTACTACATGCATCTATATACAAATGTTAAAAGTTTAGGCAACAAGGAAGAAAAAATTACAAGTCCCAATACATGTTGACAAATTTGACTTCAAAAGTATTGTAAGATGAAACCTAGCTCAGAATGTGTATGCATTGTAAAAACAAAAAACAACAGGATGGATAACCCTGCCAAAATGTATCATTATATATTAAGAAGGTGTGCTTGTGTGAATTAAATCAGGGATCTGAGCTAGGGAAAGCATGATGTGTAAAGCATCTAGGTAAACAGCAATGGAGAGATAATGTATTGTAGAATGCCTGAGGGCACAAAAGGAAATAGATGCAAATTTTGGGAAAGAACTAATTTGTCTCACTGAGGCATCCAGGCGTCTGCTGGACTGCTTTTGCCTTCTGTCCCCGTGTCTCTGTCTTTGTCTCTCCCTGTCTCTCTCTGCCTATCCCTCTGTCTCTGTCCCTATCTCTCTCTCAATGATAATTTCATTCTTCAAAAGGTGGTGTGACCAACAATGGACATTGCATTCTATATCTGATTCTCACTTACATGGAGGAACTTTCGGCTTAGTGATGCTAGGAAACTTACAAGGCCATGAATACTCTCTCAAGTTCTTGTTAGATAGAAGTATAAAGTCAGACTTAATTACCCTTGACTTTGGGAGAACATATTTTGAAAGATTCAGGGGAAGGTTAGGTGGGATTCATGGTCTAAAATCCCCTAGGGGAGCCAGCCAAGAAGGAAGAGGAAACTCAAGAATGAAAGGCTCTACAAAGAATCCAGCAGAATAGGTGCACTGTAATAAGGGAAACATTTTGAGGCCTTCCACAAGGGACTTACTTCTCTGACTGAAAAGTGTCCTGAGCTTGAGACTACTTTGCCTTGGAGCAGGTATTTATTAGTGGGGAATTGTGTCCCAGATTATTTTTTTTTTTGGGGGGGGGGGAGGTTGTATCCCTTTTTTTTTATACTATCTTAGTAATATCCCTTTCTAAAAGCTAATTAAATCTGCCTGCCTAATTGACATTGACTGATAATAAGGGAAATACACCAGTAAGAATTCATGAAGGACAACATTAGAAAGACATCCCCACTTCTTCTCAGGGTTAAACCTGGAGCCCTAAGGTCAGATAGTAACCAGCCTCTGGAAACCCAGCTTGTCAGCATAAATGAGTATTGGGAGGTTAACTCCAGAGCTTTTATGCTTTTATAAAGTAACTAATACTATTGTTGTGGAAATGTTAAGAGATGTGGACTAGACAATACTATAGTAAAATGGATTCGGAGTGGCTTGAATGACTATACCCAAAGAGAAGTCACCAGTGGTTTAATGTCAGCTTGGTAGGATGCCTCTATTGGAGGATTCCAGAATTTGTGTTTGGCTTCCTGCTTTTTAACATTTTTTTTTAGCAATAATAGATAAAAAGCATGCATGTTGTGAATATCAAGTTTTAAGATGACAAAATTGAGAGGGATGGATAATACTCTGACAAATAGAACATGTCTAATCCCTCCTTCACTTGATAATTCTTCAAATACTTAAGGATGGGAATGTCCGCCATGAGTTTTCTTTTCTTCAGGCTCAAAATGCCTAGTTCCTTCAACTGATCCTCAAATTATGGAGACTCAAGACTCTCCAACATCGTGGTTGCTTTCCTCAGGACATGTCACCTTATCAACATCTTTCTTTTTTTTCTTTTTTTTTTTTATGACTTGTTTATTTACTTTTAGTTTACAAGATTCAGTTCCACAATCACTTGAATTTCAGATTTTCTCCCCTCCCTTCTCCACCCCCCACCATGGTGGAGTGCAATCATGTATAGGCTCTGCCAATACTTTCACATTGTACAATAGTTTGGTTATATAGAAGGGTTGTAACCAATGAGTGATCACTAGGAATTAAAAGCAAAACCAGACATGAAAGAGAACGATAGCATGTTTTACTTCAGTCTCAACATCTTTCTTAAAATGTAATGCTTAAGATTGAACCCAATACTCAAGTCTGATGAAGACAGATTACAGTGGGATTATCACCTCCCTGTTCCTAAATGCTAGGGCTCTTTTAATGAAAACCAAAATCGAATTAGTTTTTCTGGCTGACACATAACACTACTCACTCATGTTGAGTATATCATTCATTAAAATCCCCAACATCTTGTACTTGTGAGGCGGATTTTTTTTATCCCCACATATAAGACTTTATATTTATCCCTATTAAATTTCCATCTTATCTGAATCAACCTAATGCTCTTCCAGGAGTATGTAAAAAACACATTCTTAATTTGGGGGTTGTATAAAAACAAGTATTGAGCCTGATTTGGCCATTTTATCATAGTTTGCCCTGGATAGTTTAGAATCCTAATCTGTTTAAATACTTTTGGATCCTGATTCTCATCTAATGTGTTAGCTTTATTGTATCTATAAGAACCTTGTGTAATTGAAAGAATATCATCTAGAAGAGGGATTTGTAGTTTCCCTCCAAAGGGGGAAATAAATGTCCAAAGGTAGTATCAACTTGGATAGTGAAGAGTTTCGAGTCTATTTCATTCGAGGAAAAGTTGAAGGAACCCGGTATTTTTAGCCTGAAGAAGAGAAATCTCAGGGGGTGTGAGTATGATAGGGGTCCTCAAATATTTGAAGGGCTGTGGCAGTTACAAAGAGGCTAATTTAGGCATGATGTCAAGAAACACTTTCTAATAATTATAAAGGTCAAAAAGTGGAATTGACTGCCTTTGGAAACATGGCCCTTTCTCTCCTTGGAGGTCTTCAAGTGGAGCCTCACCAACCCCTTCTTTGGTATATTACAGTTGGGATTTCATGTACAAGTGAGATGATATGGTTGCTGAGATATTTCCAAATCCTAAAATTATGTGGTTCTGCTACTCTGTGTCATCTAGCATTCGGAGAGATTTTCCTTTCTCTTTCTAACCAATCTGGTTGTCTTCACATCATGGGTATCTATTGCCTACTTTAGATCCAGCCCATAAATATGCCAAATTATCCCAGGCAAATTCTGGACATTGTTTGACTTTCTCAGTGACTCATGCACCTGGATGAGAAATCAAAGGTGATTTTCTCAAGGTAATTTTGAACTGCTAAATCATACTTGTATTGAAATTTTAGCCTTTTGATATCAGAAATGGTTCAAAGAAAGAGATTATGGAGTTTAAAATAATAATCTCAAAAGAGAATAAGAGACCTACAGGATAGATATGAGAAGAAAATTTTTCCTTAATATATTCCAAACACTCTCTCTCTCTCTCTCTCTCTCTCTCTCTCTCTCTCTCTCTCTCTCTCTCTTTCTATCTGTCTTTCTCTCTCTGTCTCTCCCTCCTTCCTCTTTCCCCACCCTTTCTCTCCCTACCAATCCCCTAAGCCTATCTGTTAGATCTTAGATGTAGGGACAATGGAATGTGATTTAGTCTGCTGAGGTATTTATGATAAACTTCCGAAGGAGTTGGAAATGTGCCCCACCCCCAGGGTAGATTGTCTTATATGACAGTGCTCATATAATTATGTTAAGATGCATTGGAACAGAACTCTTTGGCCTCTGTCTGGAAAAACTCCCAGATCCAAGTAGTAAAAGAAAAATGTGATTGGCAAAATTGGCATACATCTGGCATTATTTAAATTGTAGACCTCACAGATATGAGAACCCTAAACGAAGACATATTCTAATCAGCTTTGAGTTTTCCCAATTTACATTTATTTCAACAGAAGCAATAAGATTCACTTGTCCATTACCGGCCCCACCCATTTCTCTGGGAGTGGCTGGCTGGTCAAAAAGGTTTTAGATAAAAATCAAGGATGTGGCCTGATAACTATGAGTGTTTCTACCTTCCTTCTGCCTGATCTACTTAAATCCAATTATTAAAACCTTGGTTAATGAATTAGGGAAATACCAGAATAGCTTCAAAACATGAAAAATCAAGTAAGCTTTCAGGGAATATTTCTCATTTTTCAAAGTCTAAAAAAGAGTAAAGGACACCTGTGAGTCTACAGATGCCAACAAAAAAACACCTGTCTTTTCTTACTGTTTTCAAGGTGTTAACTGCTTTCAGTGAAAGTTTCAAGCACTAAAGGAATGCTGGCATTTGGTTTAACGTATGGCTTTGGAATACCTTCCTTTAGTAAATTTGTGCCTGTCTACAACAAAAAAGTCTGATTTAAAAAAAAATCTGGCTGAACTTATTTGTCTTTCAACATTTTTGAAAATAACAAATTGAACTATCTTAACATTTAGTAATCAGCTAATTGTCAGATCAACCAATTGGTTGACAGGAATCACCTTGTCCCTCATGTTCAAAACCTTAGTGTTTGTTATCTTTGGCCTATCCATAGCCTTTTCTATTTCACTGTTCCCAAGCCATGTTGATTTCACGTCCATACTATTTCCTGTTCATTGTCTTTGCAATGACTCTCCTAAGTGCCTGTAATGTACTCCCTCCTTACCTTCTCCTTAGAGTCCCTTCCTCTTTTAAGATTCAGTTCAGACACTGTCTTCACATGGAGCCTTTCCTGACACCTCCAAATGGCCTTCTTCTACAGCTACCTTGTATTTAACTACTTCACATATTTATATGTATTCATTTTATATTTCTGTTTTATTGGTCATCTATCTATCCATCCATCC
>CM053587.1:39529103-39637140 GCA_028646515.1 Pseudochirops corinnae | reverse complement strand
ACTCTATCATCTATCATCTATCTCTATCTATCATCTATCATTCATCTATCTATCTGTCTGTCTATCTATCTATCTATCTATCTATCTATCTATCTATCTATCTATCCATCTATCTATCTTTCGACTTATCTGCTCTCTTAGAAAGTAACTTACTTGTGAGTAGAGAGTATTTGTTCTATTTCATTGCAGGCTCAATGCCTAACGTACTGCCTGGTACATGGGAGACATTTGATATTTATAGGTTGAAATTATTATTATTGATTGTTTGTCTGCCATGCACCCAGTACAGGTGGACAGACAGTATTACCTGCTTGGTCTATTCCAATAAATATATCTTATCTCCACCATTTTCAATTCTTCCATCCCCCAAAAATCTATTCTTCATATCACTGCACATATAGATGAAGTGGAGTATGGCTGAGAGGGATGGGAGTGAAGGAGTGGACATTTGGGATTGGAGAACAGAATATGTACTTCAATAGCTAGGGAGTCAGAATAGAAGTGTAAGAGGAGCTGAGATATATTAACCATTGAAGAATGACTTTAAGCTGAGTATCAGTGACTGGAGAGAGGTTTTTAGAAGAAGGCAGGTGAATAGAAAGAGGAGGTGTGAAGACTATTCACAGCCTTCCCTTGAGGTTCAACCTTGTAGTAGGTGGTGATGTTGTTTCCTATGATACCCATCTCACAGTGGGTGGGAGCGGATGAAGATATGGCATGAAGGTATTAGAAGAGGATCTGGCAGTTTCATATTGATTTGGTCTGGGAAAGATCTCCACAGCTCTTAAGAGGTTTCTGGAATGAAGAGGCCAGATGCAAATAGTCTGGTTTGGGGCCTGATGAAGGGCTCCCTGGAAAGGCTCTGCAGCAAAGAAGCCAGAGGTGGATGGCCTGATCTGGAGGTGAAACAGGGCTCTCTGGGAAGGCTCTGGAGCAAAATTACACAGTAAAGGGGTGTTTTATTGAAATTATATTCACACCATTTCAACAAAAAAAACTTATTTAACACCTGCCATGTGTGAAGCACTGAGGGTAATTGGGAGATAACATTTTTCCTCTACAGCTTCAGCTGTATCTCACCATGCAGTTGACAATCAGTCTGTATTTTTAGTCCTTATCTCTTCTTGAGCTCTATTTTCCGTAGGCCCAAATTGACAGAGGCTGTGCAGGGAATTAGAAACCGTGCTGGATGTGAAATTTGGAAAGATCCAGGCTCAAAACTGGCCTCCAACATTCATCAACTGTTTGACCTGGAGTAAGTTATGAAACTTCTCTGAGCCTCAATGTCCTCATCTGTCAAAAAGGAAACGAACACTTGTACCTATTTTGTGGGGTTAGTGGTGAATCAGATGAGATAATATGTAAAGCACTTTTACAGTCCTCTTCGCCAGCCATGCTTATCATTTACAATTGCCTGGCGGACATTTCCACCTGGAAGCTTTGCCAACATTCCAAACTCAACATTCCTAAAACTAACCTCATCAAACATTGTATACATCACCCCTATCCCAAGTGATTTCTTCCTTCTTATTTCCCTACTTCTCTCCATAATTACTAGTCTTAACATTTGTGAATCATCTTCATCTTCCCCCTGCCCCTCGACTCCCACAAAGTAGTTGTGAGCCCTGATGATTCCTCCTTTACAACTTATCTCTTATCTGTTCATCTTATTCCCCATTCCCATTGTCAACCACCTTGTTTTGACTTTTATCATCTCACACCTGGATTCTTTCATTAGCCTTCTAATTTGTCTCACTGATTCCTCTCTTCATCTTCCAATTTATCCTGTTTATAATTACCAAATTAACCTTACTAAAGCATTATTTTGAACTTGATCTTTAACCTTTGCTTCTAAACCTTCATCAGTGTCCTATTAACTTTTTTAGTTAATAGTTTAGTTTCTGTTTTTAGAAAATACGGTCAGAACTTTATAGTTTGGCAATCGACTTGCCATGATCTTCAGCAAAACCATGTTTGCATTCCATTTCCCACTTCTTCCCTATACAACCCCTGTGTTTGAGTTAATTAATTTCTTGTTCTAACATATCTTACAAATTCCACCCTTACTCTCATGTTCACGTCATTCTCTTCTCCAGTTTCCAACTAATGAAGTACTTCAGACCCTATGTCCAATGCTGTGTCATGTGAAGGCTTCTCTCATTACACCACCTGGACATGATCTCTTCCTCCTCTTCCTCCTCTAGCATTTAGTTTATACTAATCACGTAGCAGTTACATTGTTTTATGTTGTAATTATTTATGTCCAAGCCTTGTTTATTCAGCTTCCCTCACCTTATTGAACGAAAGGATCAAATCTAATGTGTCCTTTGTGCCATCCATGAAACCATCACAATACATTGTATATGATACGTATAAGTGAAGGTTTCTTCAATGAACAAATGAATTTGCAAAGAGGCCAAGACACAGACGCACCTACACATAATCACGCATTTTGTAGGTTAATATGAACTTCCTAAATGGAACATGACAGTTCTTTCACCATAAAAAAACAGCAGAAAGAGGATCTAAAAAGAATTAGGAACCCCATATCTCCCATTCTTCGTTACTAAGCAATTGTTAAAACACTTTAGTATGTGGTGAAAAGTCACAAACTGCAAATGTCTTCACAGAAAAGCAATCTTGGGCAGTTAAAAGAACCCATACTTTGCAGTTAAAAGACTGGTTGTGGTCTCTGCTTTGGCACTTATTCATTATATGAACTTTGAAGTAACCACTTCTTGAATCCTGTTTCTTCATAAGCAAAATGGAAGCCATAATATTTGAACTTCCTCCTTTCTGGGGTTGTCCCAAGGATTAAAAGGGATAATGCATTAAAAGAACTTTGTAACTATGGTTAATTAATATAAGGTAATATTCAGTGTTTTTTCTCCTTAAAATCTTCATTAAAATTTTGGCCTCATGTACAAAGCCTATTTGAAAGATCTCATTAAGGGTTGAATCTGTTGATATACAGTTACACCATCTGTACAGGCCCAAATCTGAATCAACCCGAGCAAGTTTCTTTCCTCCACTATCTTATACCACTAGGTTAGTGTGAGGATTTAATGAAATATGACTGAAAGCACAGAGAGAAGTATAAAGCCCTAACCAAGCACAGCATGTTATTATTATTAGATCCTTCTTGTCTGTCTCTTCTTCCCCAGTTATCTATAAATTCTAATGTCTCGTCATCTATCCATCCCATCCTTTCTCCTGTCCAGCTAACTCCACCTACCTCAATATTCATCATCGATTCTCAGCCACAACATCATATTTCTACAGATACCTCAGATTTTATTTTATTTTTTTAACTTTCAAAGAGACCTTTCCTTTCATTACTATAATGTAGAAACTCTCTCCTCAAATGCTTATCAGTGATTCATCAGTCATTTAACATCTGAGAGAGTTTCTGGAGGCACCAGGAAGGGGTATGTGGCTTGCTCAAACAGTATTATTTTGTTCTTTCCCCAATTCATTTCAGCAAATATTTGTTAAGGCAATCTGTGAGGTATTTGACCATGGCCCCAGTCAGAAACAAAAGGAAGTAAGGTATAATAATGTGAAAGATGGTGGATTTCTCTAAGTTGGTTAAAATATTTCCTGTCCCAATTATGCAATATTTATTTGCAAAATTATTATGCAATATTTCTTCCCAGAGATGCACTATGAGTATGTTCACCTTATGTCTTGAATATTCTAGAACAGTCTCAGTTTCAAGAGAAAAGAACTGACCACTCTGTAACACTTAAAAGTTCATAAGCTTGCTCTTTTTTTTCTTCACAGCAAACCTTTGAGTTAATTAGTTCAGGCATTATTATTCTCTTTCCATAGCTGAGGAAGTGAAGGCTGAGGAAAGTGAATGGACCTGATATATTCACATGACTAGTAAGTGTTAGAGCCAAGGTCTGACTCCAGATTGGACAATTTCAAGTTCCATGCTCTTTCCAGAACAACATTGCCTCTTCAAAAGACTGCACATTTCACAGTGTGTTGCTGAAAGAAATAGGAGTTGTCAGTCTATGTGCCCTAGTTTTTGATTAGGGAAAGGCGGTCAGTATAATTTTGAATCATGTCATATTATAAGTATGTGGCATTCAGTTTCTGACATTGATAAAGTTTTTTTTTTTAATTTAAATTCGCAATTCACTAATTATATGCACATATTGTCATGTTCCTTTTGTTGTGGGGTGAAAAAAGTTGTTTTTGGACATGTTATACAACCAATTCATAATTAAGGTGAAGAAACCTGTGTGACTGATTCCTGGGGTTGCCCATTCAGCAGGACAGCTGAAGGGGCTTTTCAATTTGGGAAATATAACCCTAGGAAAATGTTCAAGTCATCTCTTTCTTCACTACCAGCTTCCTTCCCAAATGTCAGTGAGCTTATCAGATGGGAAATCAGTATCCTTCTTGGAATATCCCCTGGTTTGAGTCCTCTGTGGCAGCAACATCTTCATCTTTGTGACATACATTAGGAAAGAAGTGTGGTGGTTGTTGTTCAATTGTTTCAGTCCTGTCTGACTGTTTGTGACCCCCATTTGGGTTCTTCTTGATCAAGATACTAGAGTGGTTTGCCATTTCCTTCTCCAGCCCATTTTACAGATGAGAAAACTGAGGCAAACAGGGTTAAGTGACTTGTCCAGGGTCACACATCTAGGAAGTGTCTGAAGTCAAATTTGAACTCCCTGACTGCAGGCACAGCACCCTATCCTTTGCACCACTTAGTTGCCCCAAAGCAGTGTGATACAGTAGAAATTTCCCTATTTTTGGAGCTGGAGTATATGAGTTCAAATCTTCACTTTGGCAGTTAATACTGGTATATCCTTGAAGAGTAGTTACTTAAACTCTAGTGAGCTCTAGGCCTTACCTTAGGTCATGTACCTGTTAAAGGAGAAGATTATGCTATAGAAGTTATAAAGTTTCCTCCTGCTCTAAATTATGATCCTATATGCAAGTAAAATTTCTGATTTACACTTTAGGTGGTGGTATAAACCATTTTAGGGACAGACATGTGGTTTTTCTGGTACAAGGTACTCCTTGATGAGGGAACACCCTCTACCAATGCCTTTCCTGAAAGCTATAGTCTTATTAGAGTTGCCTAAAGTACAGAGAGTTTAAGTGATTTGCTTGGGGTCACAAGATCAGTAACAGAGGTGAGTCTTGAATCCAGGTCATCATGTCTCTAAGGCCACATCCTTATTTATTATTACCACCCTGCGTCTCAAGTGCAGAGAAAGAAGGATGAGGAAATTGTGTTGAAGAGAATTTAATGTTAAATTCTGAGAATGGCTAAAACCAGAGACTCAAGTTGCTGGTTTTTAATTCACAGCAACAATAAGAAAGAATCGATCTCAGAAAACAAGATGAAATCTCTCTCCATAGTCAAGTTTCCCTTCAAATTTCCTGAAGTAAAATTTCAGTTTTAAATACTTGTCACAAAAGTTGTGTCCAACAGTGTGTTTTTATGGGATTCTTCCCCTGGCTTTATTTTGATGGAATTGCTTCAGAAAAAAATGCAAACAACTCAATGGGCCTTTAAGGAAACTGCTGCTCCTGTTGCTGTTTATGTTGTTGATGGGTTTTATTGGTGTCGTCTTACACCCTTAAGTGTTCTCTTCTTCCTGTGTGCTCCCAACAAGTTTACTGTTGAGAAGCACAGAAAGATGGTTGGTGGCAATTAATTATTACACTTTTGTATGTTTGCAAAGAAAGCCGCTGTATTCTTATTTGGTATTAGCTCGGGGTCCCTTAACAGCGGTATGACCTTTACCAGGAGCAAAAAGTGCTGATTCCTACATAGCCAGTAAGTGATGAGAAAGGAGAATCTTCCGTTCTGCCAATTACAGACAGTAATTGCCATGTAATGAAGTTAATGTTTTGTAGAATTTACAACCTGATATTAATGGTGTTTCTTTTCCAGCCTCTCTCCTCCTACTTGGTTTTCACCCGGCTTTTTTTCCCCCCACAACAAAAGAAACAGGACAATATGTGAAGGCTCATTAATTCTATTTAGTTTTGATTTTTCCCCCCTTCTTTTCTCCCCTCCTCCTGGAGGTTAAACAAGAGCCATGTCATCAGGACATTCCATAAACTCTGGTTCATGTGAGGGTGAAAGTTATAGCCTCCACACATGAGCCTGCACTGTATAAATGCTCCCTTTTCAATTTCAACCCGGCCCATTTAATGGCCATGCCGTTTTATGGCCTCCTTGATCACCAATTACACCACCAAGAACAATAGACCTACCACTTAAATGACAAGGCCTCAAATTTGCCTTGATTTGCCAATGTGTTTCATAGCAACACTTTCTTTGAAAGTAAGGGTAGCCTAATTACAAGAATGAAGATGGATCAGGGTTTAAGAAAGGCTCTCAGGCCCAGAACAATATGCTAACCTAACTGCACCCCCTGTACTCCTACTGTATTATTCTGACCTCAGGCTGCCCTTGTAACACTCTACCTGACCTGAGGCTGCCGAAAGGAAACTGCAGATGCCCTCTCTATCTTTAATGCCACTGCTGAATGAGGGAGGGTGTAGCTGAAATCAGTGACACAGGAATCTAGGAAAAATAAATCATAAGACAGGAATCAGACAAATTGAGGAGCTACAGAATGCCCACATGGTATTCCATTCCCCGTGAATGGCTTTTCAGCATAAATCTGAGTGTGTTAACACTATTTCATGTTGCAGGGCAGATGTTAAAATACTTTCTCTTCTTTGTTAGGCAATAGTTAACCAAGAGGAGAGTTCTCTTTTTTAATTGAGGCAGTTACCTTTTTTTAAAATTGCTGTCGTATCCATGGGTGGTAAAAACTGAAAAAGAATTCAAGTGTCATTTCAAAAGTAAGATGTTTGACCCAAGCTGAGTAATTTTTTTTTAAATGAAGCACAAATTAAACAAACATTTTCTCTATAAAATTATATAGTTTGTAACATCCTTAGACAATAATAGCAATTGTCAGCATGAAATATTGGACCTATTGTTTCTATGAGTCACCAGTGTTGTTCTAGGAATTGGTCATAAGCAATGAGCATCCACTACCACCCACCACAGACCTCCCTTGTGACCAGGGTTGGTCCAAGAAGTCAGCAAAAAAGCAGATTATACAGTTTCATTTGATAATTCACAAAATCAGGGTTAGAAGTCATCTAAGAAGCCAGATGCTGATGCTTGTACCTCAGTGAGACTCCTGTCTACATTTTTGACAAGTGGTCACTCAGCCCTTATTTAAAGACCTGCAGTGATAAGTAACATACTGTCTCCTGAGTCAGACACGTGTTGAATCCACTCTGAGTTTTAGAAAATATAATCCCTCTTTCACATGACAACCTTTCATAAGCTTGAAGACAAATGTAATTTACTCTCAGAGTCTTCTCTTCTCCAAGAGACATTCCCAGTTCCTTCAAATGGCAAGAATTGAATTCAATTTGATAAATATTTTTTCAGGTCCTATTATGTTGTATAAGATCACAGTAAAATCAGTTGAGAATTGCATATGTTCCCTAATTTCCTTACCCAAAATATTCAAGCTAGGGGGAAGTTTCTTAAATTAATTCATTTAATAAACAATAAGTCTTTCCACAACTAGAAATAAGGCTTGAAATTGAAATTCCACTGGAAACTTCATGTTGACTTCAATTCACTCACTTAGTATAATGACTTATATAACCTTTTCTTGAAAGGTTTTGATAAGGGGAGGCATTAGTATACAAGATCCTCTCCTGAGAGGACACAGGGATGAGGAGGGGGGTATTGGAGAAAGAAAAGATTTGAAATGGGTACTGAAGAGGGTATGATAAAGAGTTGAACAGGCATGAATAAAAACTTTGCCATGAGCACTGAGGGCATGGTTGAGAACAAACTTAGAGTGGATTTGGTCAAAATAATTATGTTGATTTTCTTCAGAAATGTTCAGCAGTATGCTGGTAGGAATAGAGAAAGTGGGAAGGTGAGATTCATACATGAGCAGCAACAGGACAGGGAGTACTCAGGGATAAAGAATAGTGTACAGTTGAATTGAACCATAGGGACAGTAAAGGGAGGAATATAAGGCCAGAAAGGGTGATGAAGAAGGCTGAATTGAGCCACTGGGAGTCATGGTGAGGAGGAAGAATATATTTCAAAGGAGTAAGCCAAGGGAGAGATGAAGGACAAGAGACTATGATCGGGGCATTTCAGAACTCAAGGTCATGAAGGGTATATAGTTACAGGTGATTTTTATTTAGTAGTTTTTCAGTTTTGTCCAATTCTTTGTGACCCCCTGGGGTTTTCTTGGCAAAGACACTGGAATAGTTTGCCATTTCCTTCTCCAGACAATTATACAGATGAAGAAATTGAGGCAAACAGGGTTAAAAGACTTACCTAGGGTCATACAAGTAATAAGTATCTGAGGTCAGATTTGAACTCAAGTCTTTCTGACTCTGGTCCCAGGACTCTATATCCACTGTACCACCCTGCTGCCCCAGTTCTGGGTGATATTAGAGGATAAAATGGGATTGGTCCTGTGGGTGGCAGAGGTGAAAGGAAGACTGAGGTTTTCAGAGTTGAGGAATATATAGAAAAGGGAGGCTCAGAGTGTTCAAGGGGCCATCAAAATGTATGGCATAAAACTCCTTGAGAAAGAAGGAAAAATGCCCCAAAGATTGGTAGATTACTGTGATAAGCATTTTACAATGAATGATGGAATGAAACCCAAAGGAGAAAAGACCATTGAGCAATTGTAGCAAAGGCATGGTCTCAGAGTGGTCGTGAGGAGCAAGGGGGATGCTGAATTCTAACCCAAGCCCCATGTGTTACAGTGGGGCATAAGAAAAGTACTCAGTACTGAACAGTGTGGGATCGTTTCCATAAGAGCCAGAGAAATGTGAGGTAGAGAAACACAGGATGAAGGATCATACACTAGAAATGGAGCAGGGGTCCCAGATGACACAAGGGAGTGAAAGGGCAGAGTAAAATAAAGACTGAAACTCAGAAATAAGAGAAGGGAAGAGAAATTTTTTTGCCGTAGTACCAGGCAACGCTGAATCACAGGGAAAAAGGGATCAAGTGCTGAGAGTTTTCCTGTCATAGCATGGGGGAAGAGTAGATGAAATCTGAGTCTCTTATAACTCTTAGATTCTATAACTTATAATTCTCCCTACCTTTTAAGAAAGGATTTCCAAACCCTGGAGCAGTAGATAGAGTGCTAGGCCTAGAGTCAGAAAGACTTATCTTCCTGAGTTCAAATCTGGCCTCAGACATTTACTAGCGGTGTGACCCAGGGCAAGTCACTTACCCTGTTTGCTTCAGTTTCTTCAGCTGTCAAATGACTTGGAGAAGGAAATGGCAAACCACTTACACTATCTTTGCCAAGAAAATCCCAAATGGGGTCACAGAGAGTCAGACACGACTGAAAAATGACTTAACAAGAACAAAAATAAATTCTGTATTGTGTTTAGTCGTTACCCGTGCACAGGTCTTCTTTGATGACCTAATGTCTGATGGATTTATGTGCCAAAGTCAAACCTGAGGGTGGCCATGCTCATGCTTTAATAAAGTATCTTTTTTTTTTTTTTTACAAGATTAACAATGAGTATTTTCCCACAGAGAATTAAGGGCATTTTTAATATCCAAAGTGACAGTGCTACTCACTGGTAACAAGCTTACTGAAGGATTATAAGTCTTTGGATAGATTGGTCACTACAGGGACCATTTTAATCTGACTTCTTCATACATTCTTGATGCTGATTCCTAGCCCAAGGGAATCTTGAACCATACAAACCTAAAGAAAGAAGTTATCTATGATAGATTGAATAAAATATTTTAAAAATACCTCTTTTTAACCTATTTTGCATTTTTCCTAGAAGCCTAATACACTTGAGTTGTGTACCCTTTACCCAGAAAAATATTGGCAATGTAAAAGGGAGAGAAGCAAATTCTAGCTACAACAACCACTTAGTGAAGACTAAAAATAAAACTACTTCCTTCTTCCAATTCTGACTTGATTTATAGCTCAGATTAGTATATGATGCCCTCTTCTGCTTAAATGATATGAAACAGCTTTATAAATTTGTCTTGAGAGCTGGGTAGATGGCAAATAATTCCCTGCCTCTAACAATCAAGAGGAGATACTGAATGAAAGAGAAATAAAGGAATACAGTGTTATTTGATTCTTCAAGGGTCTGACCAGAGGCAGAGTCATCTAATATTAACTTCTGCCCCAAAGTAGCTTTTCCTGGTATGAATTTGGTGTTTTTGAAATCTGGCATGTCCTTAGGTCTTGACACTAAAACTGTGCATTTGATGCTAATTTTGATGCAAAAAATTCAGCATTCTCCTTTTTAAAGAAATATTTCAAACCCTAGGAAGGAAAAGCAAATTTACAAGGGAAAAACAATACCATGACCTCATCTATGAAAGCAATGTGATTAAAAACCAAGGAAGAACGACTCTACTTCCTTAATCGTGGCCCATGATAAAGGGGAAGTTCTGGTCTGAGTCAGACATTGAGTTACTTTGCAAGAAGAGATACAATCGAATATAACTGAGAATATACATAAAAGGTTGGCGGTCCTGATGAATACGCCCTCCTTTCATTCCTCGGTTACATCACTCATGGTCTACCAGAAATGTTGCCGAAATTGTTTCATTTTCTTGTGTTTCTGAAAGGCTAGATTTCATCATTACTCTTATTTAGATAACAAGTAAACTCTTGAACTCATGCTTCCAAAATTTCCCCAGAGCTTACAGTTTACAGTATTCTAGATTTGTATTGTTGGTTGTGAATAAAATATTAACATAATGTTTGATACTTGGAGAGCAGTAAAGAATGCTGTTAAATTGGTGCAAGGTATCACACTACTGCACCTCGCATCCTGCCCGGGATTAGAACATTATTTCCTTGGTCTGATGCCTTTATGTGTTTTTACGTTGGGGTTAGTCCAATGTCAGAAGAAGGATATCACACTGAAAGGACCGATAATATAATCCTGGACCAACTTCAGTTGTTTTTATGTCTTATCTTTCCTGGAGTGTATGATTGCTTTTTAATTTTTTTTTTTTCCATTCTAGATTGTAAACCTAGTGGGTAGAAACGGTGGTTTCTTTTGTGTTCTGTCCAGGGCAAGTGATATGAATCATCACGGAGGGTGACAAAGATGTCAGCAATGAAAGGTCTTCTAGGAGCTGAAATTTTTAAAGTGCAGGGTGTTAACATTCTAAAATGGTGAAACTTTATGCATTTCTATCCTCTTATTTCCTTGTAAACAGGGATTTTATTTTATGTTTCTAATTCATTAAATTGGTTTTGAGATGTTATAATTTTTTTTCCCAAGTAGTTTTCCTCCTCTGAATCCACACCAGCGATGGTCATCT
Organism: Pseudochirops corinnae; assembly: GCA_028646515.1. Taxonomy (NCBI): domain Eukaryota; kingdom Metazoa; phylum Chordata; class Mammalia; order Diprotodontia; family Pseudocheiridae; genus Pseudochirops; species Pseudochirops corinnae. Next base: position 39,625,787 of record CM053587.1, on the reverse strand, counting down.
CACAAGTCAAAAGTCTCTAATACTAATGCTTTTAGATAATGAAAATATTGATTGATTTATAATTCTTTCAACATTCATAGAACCTAAAGGTGGGAAGTCACCTTAGTGATGATCTAGTCTAACCCTTTCCTGAGCAAGTATTCCTTCTACAATGCTATCAGTTTGTGGTCATTCAGGCTTTACTTAAGATTTCTAGTGATAGACACTCTCCAAAGATAGCCCATTCCATTTTGAGATAACTAATCCTTAATAAATTATTTCCTTATATTCAACTTTCATCTTACAACTGTTTTTGGAGTCATAAAACAAACTGAATTCCTCTTCCACATGACAGTTCTTAAAATTTTGAATTAGTCAGTCAACAAGCATTATTATATGGTTAGGTAAAATGTCCCGGAGTTGGGGAACCTTGAGTTAAATTCAGTCTCATACACTTACTAATTGTGTGGTCCTGGGCAAGTCAATTAACATTTTCTTGCTTCATTTTCCTAATCTGTAAAGTGGGGACAATAATAATTCATCTACCTCCCTGGGTTGTTGCAAGGATCAAACGACACAAGAGTTGCAAAGTGCTTGACACAGTCCCTGGCACATAGTAGATAGTCTATAAATGTTACTTATTACTGGCATCATTATTGCTTTCTGTGGGTCGGGCCCCGAGATGTGCTGGGATGCAAAGAAGGACAAAAACACGGTCTCTGACCTCACATTCAAATGGGAGAGAAACATGCAAGCGACTATATACATGTAAGAAATATACAGTGTAAATTAGAGGTAGATTCAGAAAGATCATAACTTCTACCCCCCAAAACTGTCCTTCTATTGAATTCAAAAGGCTTCTATGTCCCAGTAACCATGGATACAAAGACAAAATTAAAAACAAGCCTACATTTTATGGGGCGTGGAGTGGGGAAGGGGTTAAAAATTTGAGTTCTTGAAGCCAATGCTGATCTTGAGTTCTACCAAGGCCCTTCATCTGAATGTGTTTTTTTCTGGTTGTTTTCCAGCTCATCAGTTCCTTTTCTCAATTGAACTAAATTGTAACATTCTACTTATTGTCTGCTTAATAGAACACTATTTCTAGGATCTCCGTGTCTTTCCATTCTCCCCTCTCCTCTCACTCAGTTTTGTAGCCATGGACCATGATCAGATAAATTCTGCCCTAATTCCTAGAAACTGATGGTCAATCTGTTCTCTAAGGACCCAATCACCACCCCTTTAATTTTCTAATAGCGGTTCCCTTCACTGGCTACCATTCTAATTGTTGCTTCCTGTATTCTCCTTGAAGGCACTGACAATCTTTACTTTTGTGTTTATGTCTACCACTCTGAATCATGCTTAAATGCTTATTCTATCATTCATTCATTCCACATTTATGTCTCTTGTTAGTAAGGATATATTTTACCAAAATGTAAGAATACAATATTCACAGCAGTCCCTGGATTTACCAGCCTAGTAACCAAGCAGTGGTCCTATACTTCCTCTTTCCTCCTATAATATCTGTTTCGGTTCCTTTCTAGCTATAATGAAGGGAAACTAAGGCCACACTTGTAGAGGACTTATGTTGCTATAGCTAATTTGTCTCAAAATATATGATACAGTGAGGACGTGCGCTGTCCTGTGGGAGAGACAACCTGGGTGCTTTCCGTCCTGATTCTGGATTACATCAGCTCATTGCCCCCCCCCCCCCCAAAACTGGCCAGCTTTTCCAGGACTATAAACTGACCTAAGTGGTCCCTGACCATTGGAATTCACTTTGTTTTATATTCTGGAGTAAATAAAGGGTGTTTGAGTCCAGCACAAATATGCAAACAAAGAATTTTTCCAAAGCTAAGCACTTTTGAACACACCAATCATGATTAGGCCAGATAGGAATCCATACATTGGATGATACAATGGGATGATGCTTAGAGGAGACAGTTGTGGTTTAATAAATGATGGCAGTTCTTTCTCTCTCCATATTTACCTCTTCTCTCTAGGCCAGTGTACTAGACTGACCAGACTTACTCAGTCCTTGCCATTTATTACCAGTCTCAGGTTTCCTGAGTTTCACTGTTTCTGATAGTATTCTTTCAGGACTGGATCAAACTGTTGTAACCCTCCTCCATAACTTGATTTCCATCACCTTGTATACATTTTTTTTTTCTTCTTTGAAGTTGGCTTAAGCATTTTCTATGAATTCACTTCTCTTTAAACAATTCTTTTTCCTCTCATTCTTTTCCAATTCCTCCTCTCTCATTAGTATTTTTCCTACTTGTGTATCCAGTATTTCATTCATGAGTGTCCCATGCCTTCTGACTTGACATCACTAACATAGTTTTGGTCCGTGCTGTTCCATGCTTTTTCAGAAACCTTGAAAATCTTTTGCCTCCCAAATCTATAATATATGGTAGACTATGCATGACTGCTCACCCCCCACCCCAACTTTATCATGAATTCTGAGAAGGGATGCTCAATTTCCTGGAACATTTGCAACATTTTTATCTTAGTATCCAAGTTCTCCTTCTGGTGAAAGTTAGAATAAGAAGAGTGATTGCTCTGATTATTGCCTTAAATTTTTGAAGGATGAACAGGTCATTAAAGTAAGCCAAGAATTTGTTTGATTCTCTGTGTTTGAAAGAGAAAGAACTCCACCATCCCTAGATAATGGAAGTCCACCATCGTTACTGTATAATATCTCTGTGCTAGGCTTTTATTATGTTTACCAAGCTAACCACCTATTTCCTGCTTCTGTCCAGGTGGTTTGAAATGCTTGCATACTTCCGTAACAGTACTGCTTCTGTTTAATCCTCCATTGCTCACCACTATATGTTTTCTATCATGTCTTCACCTTCTAGTTCCTGGATTTCTTCAGATAAGCCTATCACAAAAATACTACTCCACCCTGGGATGGAAGAACTCATCGTTCCTTCTTAGTTCTTCTCTATGTCACATTCTTCCAACCTCCTGACACATGACAAAATTAACATGTGTCTCTTCCTCCTCCTCCTCCTCTTCCTTTTCCTTCTCCTTCTCCTTCTCCTTCTTCTTCTTCTTCTTCTTCTTCTTCTTCTTCTTCTTCTTCTTCTTCTTCTTCTCCTTCTTCTTCTCCTTCTTCTTCTTCTCTCCTCCTCCTCTTCCTCCTCCTCCTCCTCCTTTTTCTTCTTCCTCCTACTCTTCCTCCCTTCTTCCTTTCCTCTTCCTCCTCCTTCCCTTCTTCCTTCTCCTCCTCATGTACCTCCTCATTGAAGGACTTTTCCTTTTTGAATACATTTGTTTTTTGGAATATTGAGTTTGAATGACAGAAGGATGGATCCTGATGGACATGTACAGGAGGCAGTTGCCAATAAGAGATCAGAATTCAAGGGGTATTAGGACTAGAGTCATTCAAGTTTGAAAGTCATCCAAAAGAGATGAAAAATGAAGCCATGAGAGTAAAAGTGACCACTAAGGGATCAAGGTTATAGAATGAGAAAAGAAGAGAAAAGAAATGGAAGGCAAAAAACCCTAACAGTTCAGGCTTGGGTGTCCTCAATAATGCAATACTCTCAAAGATGACAGAGTGGTTACTTCCCTATCTAATTCAACTGAGGCTATTAACTACGTTTGTGAGTCTGAAATAATCATTCATTCTCAATGAGACTCTATTTCTTTATCTGTAAAGTGGGAATAATAGTATCATCTACCTCACAGGGTTGTTGTGAGGATCAAATGAAATCATGTATGTAGAACACTTTAAAACCTTAAAACGCTATATAAATGCTACTTATCTTTATTATTACAAAGATTTGGCACATACTTGAACAGTGTATGTCCACCAGGAGTAGTATCACAATAGTCATTTGCTCATTTGAGTGTTTTTATTCCAATCTGTTCCAGAACCCATCGAGGATGGCCAGGCTTTGGGAAAACTTTTGACCACAAGAATATATCTCCTTTTCTTTCCTTTCTTCTCACTTACCCCTGCAAATGCAGCCTAGAATGTTTTCAGGCTGTTCATATGGCTTAAAGACATAGGACTTATCAATTCTATGCCTTTTGGTGAAACAGAGGACCACCAGGCCTTATCATCTGCCCTGCAACTTCATTCTAAGATTCTCCAGGCCCTACCATCTATCCTGCTTCTACGGTCTGTAGAGATCCTGGCATGACTAGGTGATCCACTGACATACCCTGAGGGACATTGGGCCTTGCCATCTGTTTTATCTGAGCATACTTAAGACTTTGAGGCTTCTCCATCTTCCCTGTAACTGAACAGTAGTGGCACAATGGATAGAATACTAGATATGAAGTCAAGAAGACCTGAATTCAAATACAGCTTCAGATGCTTGTGAACTGTGTGAACCTTGAGAAAGTCACTTAACCGCCTTCTGCCTCAGTTTCCTCAACTGTAAAATGGAGATAATAATAAAACCTGCCTCCTGTGGTTATTATAGGGATCAAATGAAGGAATAGTTGTAAAGCACTTCTAGTAGGTGCTTAAGAAATGCTTGTTCCCTTTTCCTTCTCCTAAATAGAATGTGAGCTCCCTGGGAGCAAGAATGTCTAGGTTTTCTTTTTTCTGTTTTATACCTTGGTGGTTAGCACATAGGAAGCCCTTGATAAATGCTTTTTTCATTCATTTACACACTATCTCACATATGGGTGAAGAAGACCACCTCACATTCAATATAATTTAATGGTGCTACAAAGGCTTTTCTACCAAAACATATTTTCCTACAGGTCAATAAAACTTGACATTATTCTCCTCTCTTAACCAGCCTGGAATTGCTATTATTAGAATATGTATGAATTTTTTCCCCCTGAGCTAAACAACAAAATCAAAACCCTGATTCTTAGAAAGCCCCTGTAAAAATCATGTTACCTAAGAAAAGAGATAAGACTTTAGGTGTCTGTCCTAGCCTTCTAACATTAAAAGGCTTTTAATTTAAATGCATTTGGTTATTCAGAAAGGCTGGTGCTGAGTTACAGTATGGGGTAACTCCAGTGGGACTTGAAATATATGGAACATGTCAATGATGAGCCATAATGGTTGGGGATGAGACATGAGGTAATAGACCAGGAAGCTCGTGGGTGTGAGCTACTAGAATGGGTAGTGAGGCTTCAACTTTTGCTTATTTCAGAAAATTTTGTCTAGGTCTTATCTTTGTTCAGATATGGTATGTATGATGACTGACCTCTTGTGTGACATTAGGCATAGATCTGAACGAAGAAATATCCAAATTCTTTTGAAAAAACAGTTTCATATTATGCTGATTAGGTGAACACAGCTAGAACATACCAGAAATAAAGATATTTATATGGAGTGTAGTCATCAGAGATAGGATTTCCCCTTTTGTGCAAAGCCTTTGGTTCAACTTCATGACTGATGCCAGATTCTGCAAACAGATGGGACTTCAGGCAATAGGAAAAAAAAAAGAGCTGCTCAGAGAAGATAGTAGGAATCAGGGATATTGCAGTGAAGTCTAGAAGAATCAATTGATACACTAACAAACATCTATTTAGCATTTACTGTGATAGTGTTATCTGGTAGGGCTATAAAGAAAAGCAAAAGCAGTGTCTGCCCTTAAGGAGCTTACTTTCTAATAGGAGAAATAACACATATATTAAATCAAAACACATAAGATAAAGAGAATAGACAGAAGATGGAAGGTTACATTAGAGGAAAAGGCAGAGAGCAATGTGGTACAGGAGAAAGTGAACTGAACTTAGAATCCCAGGACCTGAATTCAGATTCTGACTTTGACATTAGTTACTTAGGATAGATTTGGACATAGGAGCAATATTGGGTAAATCAGTCCAAAATGAGGCTCCCAGAAAGAATGAGATAAAGTTTGAGCTTCTTAGGTCAAGGGGGAGAAAGATACATGGAATAGAAAAAAAAAAACAACAACAAACATTTCATAGAAAAGGCAATAAATTCCAATAGTCAGGTGGCAGGTTAAGAACTAAGAAATCAACAGTGAATGAGAAATCAGTATGAGGAGGGTAGAGAAGAAAAAGTCATGGCAGTGAGGTCAAATAAGACTTCAGAAAAGAACTAGCTGTGCCAATTCTAGCAGACTGTGTCTTCTGCCTGTCCCTGGGGGAGAGGAAGACACAAATGACATCAAACTACAGGTGAAGGTAATTGACCAGAGTGGGCCACAGTGGGGGCACTTCAGGCTTCAGGGGTGGGGATAAGTTCTTACAAGAGGAATTTTGTCACAGGAACTACTACAAATCTAACAAAAAAACCTATCATGTTATAGAAGGAAATCATCCATCAGGCAGGAACTTAAATGAAATATCCACCCAAATCCCTACAACTCTGATTCCATTGTTAGTAATCTGTTTTCTCAGCTGGACTTGTCTATACACACACAAATACACACATGTTTAGCTATTTACATCTGTGTGTATATACATACATGTATATATACATGCATATATAGGTGTGTGTATATATGTTTGTGTGTATGTATAATTACACTTGATCTCAAGTTACATTTGAGCTATTTGAAAAAGGAGTTAACATAATTCATCTCCCCCCCCCAAAAAACACACACACACACACACACACTCAGATGCAGTGAGTAATAATAATTGGTTTGATAAAGTTAGTCATTTTCTGTTGTTTAATAGGACAAGACCTCCTTGATCCCAAACTGACTTGCCCCTTAGAAAAGAAGGAACACTATCTCCCCTGATCTTTGGAACATGCAATGGAAAAAATAGAAAATATTGCCTCCAACCCTCAAGGGCAACTTACTGAGAGGGAGCCAGCGTACAAAGAAGGAACATGACTACCATCCTGTTACCTGAGCCGAATAGCTGGAGTAGCCAGAACTTAAGGAAACTCTTTTTATTTTTATTTTTTTGGAGGGGGGAAGGCAAGGCAATTGGGGTTAAGTGACTTGCCCAAAGTCACACACCTAGTAAGTGTGTCAAGAGTCTGACATTAGATTTGAACTCAGGTCCTCCTGACTCCAGGCCTGGTGCTCTATCCACTGTGCCCCAGGAAATTCTTATTAAGGGCCCTGATCACTTCTTTTCTCTTTTCTTATTGGGAGACAAAAAACATTTCTTGGCTCATCTGTTACTCTTGAGTGGTTGCATGTACCTAGACAGGTATCTTGTATTTTTAAAGTTATTAAGGATTATAGTCTCAATTTATAGGGAACATTTTGGTAGATTTATGTGTTTGCCATTGAGCTAGAAATTTCCCTAACTATAAGCTCAATGATTCTCATGAAAAAAAAAATCTCTTCCTTCATCTCTCTCTCTCTCTCTCTCTCTCTCTCTCTCTCTCTCTCTCTCTCTGTCTTTCTTTCTCCCCCTTATTTTTAATAAGTGGAGTTTCATTTCTTTGCCAAAAATAATTCTAGGTACTCAGGCTCCCAGCTGTAGAAGAACACAATGTCTCTCTGAAAGCACCTATGCAAAAAATCATATGTAACAGATATATTGTGTCAGATTAATAAAGAAGCATCTTGTACATAAAACTGTAAATGCGAGAAGCTTGTATACCATATCTCTTTCCTTCTCAGTTATTAGTATATAAACTAAGCACTAGATCTAGAGGGAATTAATTTACTTGTCTAGGTTCCAGTTTGATCTATTTATTTATTTTTCATTTAGAAAAATAACACTAAATGATTCTGAAGGTCATGTTCCTTCCACTTCTAAGCTAGGTGGTGCAGTAGGTAGAAAGATGGGCCTGGAGTCAGGAAGACTCCAAGAAGATTTGGCCTTCATCCAGTTGTATTCATAATTTATTTACTGACATTTTCTTTACTTAAATATTTATAAACATTTATCAAGCACCTACTACATTCAGTGCAATGCGCTAGGTACTGGCAGAAAGCTGAGGATGAAGAAGATACTGTCCCTATACTTAAACAGTTTACAGTCTAATGGTACCAAAGATGTCTACTCATTCAAATATTCAAAACTGACTATCTGTGTGGCCTATGGCAAATCATATCTGAGCTTCTACTTCTTCACTTTAAAAATGAGGTTGACAAATGGAGGTAAGGTCCCTTTGAGCTGAAAATTCTCTAAGTTGTTCTCCATTACAAGGCAGCGTCATAACATTGACCCTGAAAATAAGGTTCCAACATATCATTTTTTAAAATTTTCAGACACAAGAGCAATGCAAATAATAGCCCCCTAAACTCTTTTCCTGAGAGATTTCCTGATTTTCTTTCAAGATTGTTAAAAAAGCTGGCAAAACTCAGATTTTTCAATTCCATTCAATCCCATAAACATTTATTAAATGCTAATTAAGTTCCAGGCACTAAGCTAAGCATTGGGGATACAATTAACAAAAAAAAGACACTCCCTGCTCTTAAGGAACTTTTTGGCTATTATTGTTACCGTTCGGTTGTGTCCAGCTCTTTGTGACTCCTTTGGGGTTTTCTTGGCAGAGATATAGGAAGGGTTTGCCATTTCCTTCTCCAGCTCATTTTACAAATGTGGAAACTGAGGCAGACAGAGTTAAATGACTTTCTGAGGATCACACAGCTCTAAGTCTCAGAGGCCAGATTTGAGCTCAGGAAGATGCATCTTCTTGAGTCCAGGCCCAGTGCTCTATGCACTGCAGCACCAACGAGCTGCCCAGAAATTTCTTATGATGATGAAATTATAATTATAGGTCAGCCATAGCCCACCTCCAACCCCCCACCCCCTTAAAAACTAATTAACATTTTACAGCTATCTGTGCTGACTAAATTTGGGTGTCTGATGCACATTTTTGTGAAGCTCTGTCAGTTGACTTTGATCCTTTTTTTGGAGCGACATGCACTGTGGATGGGAAAAGTTCAAACAAAATGGTGAACATTACTCCCATTAGGCCAAGATGAGTAATGCTCACTATCCTTTTGACTCTGTTATATTTAGGGATGTAAAAATCTTATGGAAATATGTCCATTATTTCTCAATATACGGAAAAGATATATGCGTGTGTATACACACATATGCACACATACATGTATACACATGCATATGTATGTGTGTGCACATAAAGAAAATATCTAGGAGGAGACATATAAGACAAAGGAAACAGAAGGAAGTGTAAAGCTTAAAATTATATGGAAATCATTTTTAACACTAATGACTTTTTATTATCTTGGGCATTTGAGTCCATATTTTTGATAGAACTAATGTATAATGAATGCCAGTCTTTGACCTAAATGTGGAGGTCTATTCAACTGGGGACATGTCTGAACTTTTTTTGAACCTGCCATGATTTTTCAGGCCTCACAGGACTGCCCCAATCCTAACCTAAGAAACTGGGGGAGATCCCCAAAGCCCTCTTCTCTTCATGGTTTGGTTTGATGGAGTGAGCTGTAGAGGTGGCAAACACCCAATTGTATTTTAGAAATAGTCTAATTTAATGCCATTCAAAAAATATTTATTAAGCACTTACTGTGAATCCAGTGTTCTAATAGGTACCAGGCATAACCTGAAGGGATTCTAAAGTATGAACCTTGCCTGCTAGGAACTTACCATCTAGGTTTGCTTTGTAAGACATAAGCAAATTAAACAAAGCAATTAAGTAATAATGCCAAACGGTATATGCTTAAGAATCCAAATGAGTGGTATTGTCAATGAGTGCTAAAGGGTTTGGGAGAAGTGACCAATTATTATGAGATGCAGTGGTTAGACAACTCTATTGAATGAAGTTGTGGTTGTGATTTGTTCTTTTTTCTTATAGAGGACCAAGACAACAGGAAGATGATGCCATGACTTGCAAGTGAATTGGATTTAAGTGAGAGAGGATTGTGCAAAGTCACCAGCCTCACTTTCTCCTCTGGAGTCATCTGGGTCCAGTGGCCAGAAACAGATCAGGACAACTGGTCATGACCCAGGATGAAATGGGAGACTTTGGCCTTTTTAAGCTAAGGTCTATTGGAGTTCTCACTTTGAGTGAAGCAATGGCCATTCAGTGATTAGGTCTGTTTAAGAAGTGAGTCAAGGATGACTCCTTTAATAAATAAATATTTCTATCCAAAAGAGAAACAATTACTATTTACACTCTCTCTGAGCAATCAGGGACCAAAAAATAACCATTAAGTGGTGCTTGGGCAGGGACCTATTGTTGGTCAATCAATGAAAGCTAGAGTGAATTGGGTTTCAGGCCTGGTCTTTAAGAAAGAAATTTAGCCAGTAAACCCCAAGATATAAAGGTAGTCTTTAGTCAACAAAATTTACCTTCTTTTAGGCAGAATATCCTCAGGTAAGGGCATGACACCCGGTAGAGAGGGGAGGAACTTACATTAGAACTTTAGGAATGTCAAGGACATTCTTGGTATAAGTGATAGCAAAAGAAAAGGTGAAGAGTTTGGAATAACCATGTCATATTCAAAATGCATAAAGGAGACCAACCTGGCTACACCAGACGGTGACTAGTTGGAAATAACATTGGAGGGCAATTTTGGATAATATAGGGCCTTGAAAATCACTCTGACAAATTTGGACCGTATTCCCTAAGGCAATGGACAGGCCCTGAATGTCCTTGAGATTTTTAGCTTTTGAAGCTGATATGATGAAAGCCCTGATTTAGGAAGATTAATCTGATGACTCCATATAAAATACAAAGCTGACCTTGACACAGCTTGAAGCACTGCTGCACCCAGGCCGCAGTTCTAAATCTGAGTGGCATGTAGTAGAATCCAAGTTCAATTGATCTTCTGCAGTGCCTAGAGAAAAAATGTAAACCATCTCCGACAATAACCCAATGTTAATACAATGCTATCATAGAGATAGTAATCTTTTTCCAAAGGTCCTATCTCTCTGGTATCTAAGTACACTGAACAAGTACCCAGTGGGCATGCTTTTACCCACACATGGAGATAAATCTTTATTCTTATCTTCTCCCACCAGCTGGTGCCATGTAGTCATGTGGTAGGAGACCAGAGGGGCTTTTTAATCACACACTATCAGGATATTCAGAGTTAAGGTCCACACAGAAACTATAACTCCTTCCCACCTTAGAAAAAAATAATTTCTAGGTGACTATAGATAGTGATACTGCCCTCAGATATGCTGGTGCCTTCAGGGTTGTTAAAGATTTTATGGTTTTTATTTTTATTTCTTTCTGTAAGAGAAGCTGACTTGATTTACAATGATTTACATGTAATTGATTTACAATGATTTATCATGATTTTCTTTCATGATAGAACTTGAGTGAGGCATATTGATTGATGGGGGTTTATGAGGAAAATGTTGATTGGACAGTGAATGCTTTTTCTTATGAACGTATGTAATTTAGTTTTTGGCTAATTTAATGCAGCAAACACCTGGTATGTGCAAGTCACTGTGCTGGGTCCTGGGGATACAAAGAAAAAAGAAACAGAAGCAGAAGTACAAGAAGAAGAACAAGAGCAAAAAGAACAAGAACAAGAGTAAGATTCACACAAAGTCAGATCTAAATAATCGGAAAAACGTCAGTTGCTCATGGTTAGGCCGAGCTAATATAATAAAAATGATAATTTTACCTAAATTAATTTACTTATTCAATGCCATACCAATCAAACTACCAAAAATATTTTACAGAGTTAGAAAAAATAATAACAAAAATTCATCTGGAAGAACAAAAGTTCCAGAATATCAAGGGAATTAATGAAAAGAAATTCTAGGGAAGGTGGCCTAGCCATACAAGATTTTAAACTACATTATAAAACATCAATCATCAAAACTACTTGGTACTGGCTAAGAAATAGACTTGTGGATCAGTGGAATAGGTTAGGTACACAAGACACAGTAGTCAATGACTATAGTAATCTACTATTTGATAAGCCCAAAGACTCTAGCTTCTGGGATAAGAACTTACTATTTGACAACAACTGTTGGGAAAACTGGGAAATAGTATGGCAGAAACTGAGCATAAACCAATATATTACACCATATACCAAAATAAAGTCAAAATGGGTTCATGATTTAGATATAAAAGATGATACCGTAAACAATCTGGGAGAGCAAGGAATAGTTCACCTCTCAGATTTATGGAGATGGGAAGAATTTATGACCAAACAAGAGATAGAGAGCATTACTAAGTACAAAATAGATTATTTTTATTACATTAAATTGAAAAGTTTTTGTACAAACAAAGCCAATGTAACCAACATTAGGTGGGAAGCAGAAAATTGGGAAAGAATTTTTTACAAACGGTGTCTCTGATAAAGGCCTCATTTCTAAACTATACAGAGAACTGAGTCAAATTTATAAGAATGTATCATTCCCCAACTGATAAATGGTCAAAGGATATGAACAGGCAGTTTTCAGGGGAAAAAATGAAAGATATATATGTATATATAAAATCAGATGAAAAACGGCCCAAAATCATTATGGATTAGAAAAATGCAAATCAAAACAACTCTTAGGTACCACATCTTGCCTGTCAGATTGGCTAAGATGACAAAACAAGAAAATTATAAAGGTTGGAGAAGATGTGGGAAAATTGGAATACTAATGCATTGTTAGTGTAGTTGTGAACTGATCCAAACATTCTGGAGAGCAATTTGGAACTATACTGAAAGGGCTATAGAAATATGCATACCCTTTGACCCAGAAATATCACTTCTAGGACTGTATTCCAAAGAGATCATTCAAGCAGGAAAAGGACTCATGTGTAAAAAATATCTATAGCAGCTCTTTTTGTGGTGGCAAAGAATTGGAAATCAAGGGGATACCCATCAATTGGGGAATGGCTGAACAAGTTGTGGTATATGAATGTTATGGTATACTATTGTGCTATAAGAAATGAGAAGCATATGGATTTCATAATAACCTTGAAAGACTTATATGAACTGATGCTCAGTGAGTGGAGCAGAACCAGGAGAACTTTGTACAAAATTACAGACACATTGTATCTCTGATGACCAACTTTGATAGATTGGGCTCCTTTCATCAATGCAAGGTTATAAGAAAAATCCAAAAGACTCATGATGGAAAAGGCTATCCACATCCAGAGAAAGAATTACAGAGTCTGAATTCAGATTGAAGCTACTTCCTTTCTCTCTTTTTTGTTTCATTTTGCTTCCGTTCTCTCATGGTTCATTCCATTTGTTAGAATTCTTCTTTACAACTTGACGATTGTGAAAGTATCTCTAATATGAAGGTATTTGTAGAACCTATATTGGATTACATGCCATCTTGGGAGGGGAGGAGAAAGGAGATAGAGAGGAGAAAATTTGGAACTCAAAAACTTGTGGAACTGAATGCTGTAAACTAAAAATATATAAATTTAAAAGAAAGTACAAGAACAAGAAGGACAAGAAGAAGAACAACAACAAGAAGGAGAAGGAGAAAGAGGAGAAGGAAGAGAACAAGAAGAACAAGAAGAAGGGCAAGAACAAGAACAAGAACAAGAAAGAAGGTGTCTTCCTGAAGCTTGCATTTTAGTGGGTGTGGGTGTGGTTCAGAATAAAATAATTTATTTTAGTCAAATTGCAATAAAGCCAAATGGAACATTTTTTTTTTTTACTATTTGGGAATAAGATGGAATAGAATTTGGCCCAGGGTCCCCCACAGAATGTAGGGCTCAGAGTTTCAAATTTGATCTTCAGGGCTGAACAAAAGGGATCAGTTTCTCTTTTTGACCTCCACCCCAACTACAGTTGTTCTATGCTGAAATACCTAAGATAAAGCTTAGGTATGGCTCTTTTTTAGATTTCCCTAGCATTGAGTAACAGGGTTTCCAATTCTTCATAGGCATGTGATGAACAATATCAATAATTAGATATGAGACATCTTTTATTTTGCTCTCCATCAAAACTGTATGAGACACAACAGACTCACAGCAGCATGTAAACAAATACAGAAATGTGAACTACTTCACTATGCCGTTAGACTCCCTGCCTTCACAAGAAGGTGAAGGGAATTTTGGGAACTTGCCTTGAACCTGCAGGATACAAGCAACTCATGACAATAGCAAGGTTATTGTTCCCGTACACTTCTTTTGACTCTTACCTTCAGTGCCATCTTTCTGTCTCTGACATGACTTTTGTCTTTTAGCTGCAGGGAGAATAATCATTGAAAACAATACTTTTCTTCCTCCATCCCTCTATTAGGTCAGAGCCAAAGGGATGGAACTCAGGAAATCTTGACTCTCTTGAACATTACATAATAAGATCAATCTCAGGTATCTGGAGCTGAGTTTCAAAAAAAAGAAAAAAAAGAAAAAGTCATAGGTAGAAGGTCATGTAGGATCACAGAATAAGATTTAGAGTTAAAAGTGAATCTTAGTGATCACTTAGTCCAAGGTTTCTTAACTTTTTCCACTCTCAACTCCTTTTCTGTTTTGACAGCATTTGTTGGCATTGAGTGGCATTGAAGGGCACACACAGTGCAAAGTGCACATGCTTTGTGTTCCAAACCAAGGCTGCTGTGAAATTGCACTATGCAACAGGGGAAATGATGCCAGAAACACCTTGGATCTATTATGTGTTTGATTTTTAGTTAGTTTTTGATCATTGCACATTCAGAAAACTTTTACTGCCCCCAAATGGGGTCACAACTCATAGTTTAAGAAATGCTGTTAGAAACTCTAATTTTATAGATGAAGAACTTGTGAGATGCTGTGCCCAAGATTATGTAAAGAGGCAAGGTTCAAATCCATACCTTCTGGTTATGAATTCAGTGCTCTTGGTCGAAATAGAGCTCCCCTCTCAAACACTGAATTATAAAGGGCGCAGCATAAATTCATTTTAATAAACAAGATTTTCTATTAGAAATAATGTAGATATTACAGTTTGCATAGTATTAGGATGGTCTACAAATGAGTCATTACATGTCCTATTGTCAGCTCTCAGGGAGACCTCAGGTCAGATGAGACTTTTGAATGACTTCAGGAAGACACCAGATGGCAACTGACTAGGACTGAATATCTTTTGTAGTTAGGACAGCCAGGTAAAATTCCACTTTCTCCTGAACAGTATGGGATAATTATGGTGATGCCAACTGCTAGCTGTATCCAACAGCATCACCATGGAGGCCTTGGTGACTCTCAGAGCCCCTCTGGTCATGGGGCTGTGAGTGGGATGTATTAAAGGCAGTTCATGACCTTCTGAAGTTATATATTTTACCCAAGAACTTTTCATTGTCTTATAACTCCCCAGAATATGGTCATTGGTATGAATTCTAAGATACTCAGTGGCCCTTGGGGGACACTCAATAATTACACAGAGTGCCCTTCAGTGGTCCTGAGTCAGAGTCAGGTGTAGTGACACCTTATTGACATGTGCCTGGAGCCTCACTCACTGATGTATGTCATGAGAGAAGGCACTGTTGCTTCTGTGATGTGCACCACTGGCACTTGTCAGTTTGCGAGCTCGCTGAGAGATAATGCATGCTGAGGAGAGCTACATTTTCTTTCTCTTGGGTTTTGAGCAACACTGCACTGGAAATTTTGGCTCCTTTTTTCAAGCCTACCCCTGGCTCATGACATTGCCTTGTGAAAGTTACCATTCTGTGCCTTAATTTAACAATCTATAAAACAGAACTAATGTTGGGCTCTATTCTGTGCTCATCACGCACACATTGTTCCATTGAATAGCGCCCTTAAGTATTCACTGGAGAGGTCTCCGTTTCCAGTAAATTTGAATTCATTCAAACTCTCCCCTGGCACCTCTGGCTCCAGTGGCAGCTGGTCACAGTCTATGAGCGCAGCAGACATCTGGCTGGCGACATAGGTAGGAATGAAGCTAGCGGCCAACTTTCTTCAGAGTCATAAGGGGGAAGAGGGGGAGCTTTTTAATCCGTGGAAATAGGTACCCCAAAGGATCAGGGATCATGGAGCCAAGAGTTACAGCTTACTGTGTATCCAGTGATGGTTAATGCTCTAGGTCCTTGGTGTCAGAAGGATTCCTATTGTGGCAACATGGATGATGCCCTTGTGAGAACCAATTCAATGAAACAAACCTATAAAGCACCTACTATGTTCAAGGCATTGTGCCAGTAACTAGGGCTGTAAAGATGAAAAGTGCCACAATACCCGGCCTCCTGTAGCTTTCAGCCAAGTAGAGAATGTGGAGAGAGTTATACCATTTATCCAAATAAATATAGGACAAGGGAGACTGACCATGTGATCCTATGATAGGAGCAAAGGAGAGATCCAGGTACTCTAGGAACTTTTGAAAGGGAGAGCTCAGTTTTTCTTGGGTCAATGCTGGAAATATTCACATGTCCGGCTGCAGCTGGCCTGATCCTCAAAAGAAAAGCAAGATTTCAATAGCCAGTGATGAGGAGGAAGGCCATGTAAAGGTGGTCTTGCATTGGGGAGCACAGAGGCAAAGGAGCAATCAGCTAGAAAAGGAGTCTCCAAAGGTTCCTCCTGAGGGTGGGATACTTATTCTCTGATTTTGGTGGCTACTTGGAACTGTTACTTTGTATTTCAGGGTTCAGGGCACACAGGGGATTTGGAGGGGGGTACACAGGTGCAGAGAGAGAAAAATAAGCTAACTTGGAAAGATATTATTTTGGGCACACAGCTGTACTAACCTTAAAAATAATATTGTCAGTATTTTTCCATGCTGAGATTCAATAATGTACAGCCTCCCTTAAGGGGAGTGTGTCATGGTGGTCTCAAGACCACCAGGCCTAATCTTATAACAGCCCACCTCTTGGCTTCTGAGACCACCCATGAAGCAGTCTCCTTTGGTAAGTAAACCTTATAGAGGCAGTGGTGTGTGGGGGATAAAGGGAGAGTCTTAGCCTAACTTATCCTAACCTAATGACTCATCCAGTGGTCTTGAAGGTCCTTTGGTACAGGTGGTACCACACTATCTTAATCCCTACCACACACAACATGAAAAGAATCAAAAGCTCAAACATGATTGGGGAGTTCTGGGCCAAGCTCCCCAATGACTGGGGAGGAACCAAGAGAACAGGTTGTCCTGTGGGCCTGGGAAGATGGAATGAATCTGAAATCTGAGTTCCCTGGCCTCACCTGCCCAGGTCCTTACCCTGTCAGTGATTTCTTGGACTTTATGGGAGCAGTCTATCCACATGCAACAGATATTCATGAGGGCATATATTCCCCCTTTGTATAGAATCAGGTAGTTTAGGGCCAAGTAGTCATCCATAACCATATCCCCAAGGGTATTTTTGCCTTCGGCTAGGGTGTCAAGGCCTTTGACAACATCCATGATCTCTTTCTTAAGGCATCTGTCAAGTGCCTTCTGTGTATGCCTGTGCATGTCTCCTCATTTATTCTCCAGCTAAATAAACCCAAGAGGGCCCCAACTCCAATCAGAACATGGCCCTCTCTCCCCTCCTATGCCTAGACAGGGGCTTAGAATGTACAGGGGTAAGTCACTGGGCCTTGGTGGCATTATAAAAGGTGGGGTCAATTCCCATGGTAATGAGGGGGCAGGAAAGATTGCCCAAGAAGAGGACCCGGATGTGGGTATAGATTAATTGGGGGGAGGTGTTGCACTGATCCATCTGGTGCCAGAAGGGGCCCAGAGTTAGTTTTTGTCAATCTAGATGCCCTTGTATACAGTGATATTTCATGGTTGGATCTCCAGGCTTTCTGGACAGGCAGGTGTCATAGATCATGTCTAAATAGATGTGGTTCATGTTGGGGGAGAGGGGACAGATTGGACTTGGCCAGTGGATGACACACAGGGGAATTTGATGGGGGTATGCAACAATCCTTGGAGTCCTGGCTAAAAACTGAATTCTATTTTATGTGTCTTGTTACTATGCTGGGTTTGTAGAGATATTTCCTTGATCATATCCAGGTTCCGGGTCACTTGTGAAGAATTTCTAGGTAATGCTGTTAAAGCCTGCTAGTGACAAGACTTAAGCGATAAAGCCACCAACTTGCTTAAGGAGAGGCAAACAAAAGTACAGAGAAAGGGATGTGAGAATTTTGACTGGATAGGGGCCACTTTGGGCTAGATTGAAACACAAGAGAGGTTTTGTGAGAAAGTTGCATTTGATATGGGTCAGAATTTCAACAGGCAAAAAGGTTATTTGTGAGTAGAGACACAGTGGTAGGAAATAAACGAATCAAACAACAAGCATTTATTAAATACTTACTGTGTACTGTGCACAGGGCTGGCGACCAGAGATATGATCTTGACCGAAAAGGAAGGATGTGTTCTGAAAACAGCAACTAGTCTCTTTTAGCTGTTTCACAGAGTGAGTGAAGAAGGATGTGAGCTAAGTCCAGAAAGGTAGAGTTGAATCAAAATTGTAGAAAGCCCAGAATGCCAAAACTAAGGAGTTTCCACTTTATTAGGCAAACAGAAAATGTTAGACATTTTTGAAAAATAAAATAACATATTCTATTCCCCTAATTGTCTCTACACATGCCATATGCATTCTTGAATCTTTGTCTTTTAGGTCTGGGGCTCACGTTGCCTATAGTCCCTTCACTCTCCTCTTCATCTATCTAAATCCTACCTGTTCTTCAAAGTCCATATTCAATCTCATTTTTCTTCATAAATCTTTTATAATATTCTGGTTAAAAGTGTTCTTCTTCCTTTATGAACTCCTATCAAACACAGCCAATAGTTCCAAATATCAGAATTAATTATTCTATAATAAATTTATAAATATGTTTTTCTCCCTCAGGGAGAAGATGGAGTATAAGATTCTCAAGGGCAGGAGGTATGTCATGTACAGTACATTGTTTAGCATGGTGTTGGAAGTACAGTCAGTTTCCTATAACTTGAATTAAATCAATCAGGGGATTAATGGGATGAGTGGGAGGAAAAGCCTTTTGTTGAAGAAAGTTAACTCCAAAGATTGAAGAACCAAATGAGTACAAAGCAGTAACTGCCAGTCTTTTTGGAGGTAGGAAATCCTCTGATTACTTTGCTTAGATAACTAATCTCCTATTCCTCAAAACGCTAGCTAACATATAACAATGATAAAATTTATTATAACAAATTTTCATTGAATGACTATTTTTGCTATTTTTTTGGAATTATCCAGTGTCCTCCTGGATATCTATGGACACCCTCGAAGTCTTGCAGAACTAAAAATAACAGAAGAAAACAGATTATTTATAATGTAAATATAGACAGTTCCCATCCCAATACAGTTAATATATCTTCCTTGAATTTACCCTCAGAGAGTATAAGGAGGACTTTTAGTGAGGAAGCCTTTTGCTTTCCTTTACACTGTTGGTAGTGCTTGAAACTTGAGCACTGTCATTTCTTTTTTAAGAAAGAAAAAAAGGAAACAAATCTTTACTGCTTGTTTGCTATTTTACTTTTAGGAGGGCAAAGAGGGACTTTTTTGAATCTGGGATGGAAAGAAAAAAATAAAAGATGCATGTTTTTAAAATTATATCACTTCTCTGGTATGTGTTTTGTTTTTAATTCTTGCTCAGACTTCAGGGTGTGGCGGGATTTCTGGCTGAATCTCTCTTTGTGGATTCACGCTTAGTCCCCTATGTTCTGGAATTGAGATTTTATTCAATTTCCTTAATCATTTACATATTACATTGTGACTAGAGTCATCAACATACCTTTTTTTTTTTCCTTCTTTTTAAAAATATTTTGGATCACACTGTATTGTGCCTGGTAACTAAATGGGTTAGTTGGGAATCTATATAGAGAAACACAGTGAATTATAGTCAATCATGTAGAATTTTTGTAATTTCTTCCCCTGCCACCTCTACCAACCCCCTTGACTTTATTCCCATACATTTTCTTTCCTTTTACGGATATATTAACATCATAAAGTTCATCCTGTACTTTTAGATTCAGATTTTAAGTATACTTGAATACCATATCCCCAAGTCCAATTTCTTGCATGTTATAAGACATCTTATAGGAACATGGTTACTCACTTCACTATCTTCTGGTGAGCAGTAAGGAAGTTACAAATCTTAAAACTTAAGCATATGTGAGTAATAACAAGATGCCTCAATGACCAGAGGGAAAAGCTTTCATCTGAAAAAAACAAAACCAAAACCAAATCCAAACATTTATTTTATAAAACTTAAATTGTTATATTTGTATATACATGCATAAATGTGTTTTTACATACATACATATACATACATATTCATTAATAAATATGTGAAAGAGGGGTTTTAGTATAGAAAGTGAGGTTTTTGCATTCCATGGAAGATATAATGAAAAATCTTTCTAAAGGGGGAAATTAGTATTAAGTATCATTCTTCTGATACAGAAATTCAATTTAATTTAACTCAACAAACTTTGATTAAGCACCTATTATGGATAACATAATAGGATTAATAGATAGACAGACAGACAGACAGACAGATAGACAGATAGATAGATAGATAGGTAGTTAGGTAGATGGATGGATGGATAGATAGACAGACAGACAGACAGATAGATAGAGAGATATATAGATAGATAGACAGATAGACAGAAAGAGAGAGATGGATAGATAGACAGATGGATAGATAGATAGATAGACAGACAGACATTCAGATAGAGAGATAGATAGATAGAATGGATGGATAGATAGATGGACAGACAGACAGAGAGAGATAGATAGATAGATGAATAGATAGAAAGAGAGAGAGGTGGATAGATAGATGGATAGATAGACAGACAGACAGAGATAGATGGATGGATGGATGGATAGATAGATAGATAGATGATAGATAGATAGATGGATAGATGGATAGAGATGTAGACAGACAGAGAGATAGGTAGATGGATAGATAGATAAATAGACAGACAGATAGAGAGAGAGAGAGATGGATAGACAGACAGACAGACAGATAGACAGACAGATGGACAGATGGACAGACAGACAGATATATAGATAGATAGACAGATAGATAGATAAGCAGACAGACTTTTAATTACTGTATGCTAGGCCAGCAGTTCTCAACCTATGGGTTATGTTCAATTTGTAACAATGAAAATACATCCTGCATATCAGATATTTACATTACTATTCATAACAGTAGCAAAATTACAGTTATGAAGTAGCAAAGAAAATAATTTTATGGTTGGGGGTCACCTCAACATGAGGAACTATATTACAGGGTTGTGGCATTAAGAAGGTTGAGAATCACTGGGCTAGGCAATGTGCTAGGAAATAGATACATAAAAATAAGCACACAAGCAAGTTCTTAATTTCAATGAGCTCACATTTGTGCACGTTTGAGGGGCGCACAGGCTCCTATTTCCCAGTAAGGAGGTGGTCTGTTCTTGTCCTCAGAGACTTTGATTCTTCTGGTTAGGTGATTCCCCCCACACACTCACTCCTTCATCCTCATCACTACATTGTCATGGTAGGGGGGCTTCATTAGCTGAATGAAATTATAAGCTAAGTGGTGCAGGATTACCCAGAGTTACAGATCATAGTGCAGAGTTCTGATAAAAGGTGATCCACTAAAGAAGGAAATGACAAATTGCTCCAGTACCTTTGCCAAGAAAACCCCACAGACAATTCTAAAATGGTAAAAGAGATGATGTCAGAAGATTCAAGGCTGGAGGATAGACAGTGCCTTATTGAAATAATAACTATAAAGCCAAAATTGTGACAGAATCAAATAAATGAAGTAGAATAGAGACAATGGACTGATAAAAGTGGAGAAGGTTGGGGATGGGAATCACAGTGAAGAAAAAAGACTAAGTTCAGAATGAGGCAGTGGGAGAAGTGGAAGGACAAGAAATTGTTATTAGAGTTGGGGACTATTATGAGAATCTGAAGACCTTCCCTGCCCCTAGGCTCTTTGCTAAAGTGGCTACGTGACTCTGAGAACCTTCCCAGGTTTGAAAGTATACTCTGTTCCCTAATAGGCTGAATGTGGTCACGTGGAGCCTGTGGCGCCAGGCTTGTTTTTCCGGGGAATGCCCGTACCTTGTAGCTTTGTGATTGGGCAGTGGGTCAAGAGGGCTGTGACATTCTCCGAGCCAGGAAAAGGCTATATATACGCCCTGATGTGAGGTTTTGCTTTGGGGCTCAGTTTGAGAAGAGTTGTGTGATTTGGCCAGAAGAGACTCTGGGAAGCCATTGAGCCCCCTGGCTTTGAAAAACCCAGATGTTGGAGCTTCCCTCTCTGGTAACTTGAATAGGTAATTGATTAATGGTCAGAGGCTTGAAGCCGTCTGCTGATCTGTTTTTCTGTTTGTTTGTAACTTGTGTTTACATTCTCTGAAGTTCAGGGTGTTGACTTTTTCCCCTGAACTAGGTAAATGATATGTGTTTGACTGATTAAAGTAAGATTGTTAACCCTTTTTGAGTTGCTTTCCTTTAGAAAAGCAGATCTAAGAACCTGTGTTAGCAGCCATCCTGGGTATGCTTGGGTGCTTGCTGATGCAGGGACTTCAGAGCTCAAGATTAAAGGTTGGTGTTCAGTTGTTTTCAGTTGTGTCTGATTGTTCATGACCCCTTTTGAGGTTTTCCTGGCAAAGATACTGGAGCGGTTTGCCATTTCCTTCTCCAGCTCATTTTACAGATTAAGAAACTGAGGCAAACTGGGCACACCTAGTAAGCGTCTGAGGTTAGCTTTGAACTCAGGAATGTGAGTGTTTCTGACTCCAGATTCAACACTCTGTAAACTGTACCATCAAGCTGCCAAGATTAGATATGGACTTATTTTAAGGGTTGGGTTAGAGATAATATCACCCACCTCAGAGGGTAGCCAATAGAGTTAGAGGTCACAAGAATTCAGAAGATGTATGAACTGGGAGTCTAGAATGTTTGTAGGGACATAAACATGATTATTGAAATTATGAAGGGTGAGAGCAAGAATTGGGGGTGTGGAGGAAGATTGTAAACCTGGTGAATAAATCAACAAGCACTTATTAAGTGTCTACAATAGACCAGACATGTGTTAAATTCTAGGGACACAAAAAAAGGCCAAAAAAAAAAAAAAAAACCAAACTAATCCAGATCTCAACGGGCTCTCAAGTTACTTAACTGGTTGAGGAAGGAGGGAGAGTGATCAAGATATTTGTATTTGAAAGCAACCAGGATCCAGACAGAGGTGATATATTTAAAAGTTTTCCTTCAAAGGAGGACAGGTTGTTGAATGATGGTAATGGGTAACAAGGATCATCCCAACAATTTCTCCTACTCCGGTGAATCAAGTAGTTGAGTAGTGGTCATTGTTGCATATGGAAGAAGAGTGATTGGATGGGGGAAGGGATAGTAATAGAATTACTTATAAGGAAAAAAAAAAAAGTACCCATAATGCATTTTTTAAAAATGAGAGTATTTACAGGGGTTTGGTGTCTTCAGGAAAGTGTTGGGTTTCAGTGAATGTCAAAAAATGGAAGCAATGTATTCTCGGATTATAGGATAGAGAATCTAAAGCTAAAAGGGACATCAGAAGTCATTAAGTTCAATTATCTGATTTTACAGATGAAGAAACTGAGGGTAAGTGACTTGCCTGAGGTTATATATGTAATCTCTGCTTTTTCCACTGTGGTATCATAATCTAATATAATTTAATCTACTCAGTATTTATTAATCACCTACTAAATACCAGGCACTCTAGTAAGCATCCAGCTCATACCTTCAAGTTGGAGTTTGCACTTTCCAGCCCTCCAGACCCAGAGGAGAGGAGGCAGAGGGTGGTGGCATCCATGAGGGCTCAAGTTAGCAGCATGATGGTGAGTTTAGAGTTGATCAATTTATCTAGGAAGGGGCGTCTTGTTCTGTGGAATTGAAACCAGTCACAGCAGCAAATCCAAAGTGAAGAAGAGATTTAGTAAAAAAGAAGGGTTTGTTTTTTAAAAATAAATAGATAGATAAACAAATAAATAATGAAATGAATAAATAAAGGGAGAGGGAGACTTCTCTGTTAAATAATGCAGGAATGGAAGGGAAGGGCAGAGAAGGATTGGAAGGGGAAGAACTAGGTTGAGGTAGAGAGAAGTGAATCGTGTAGAGATGTGGATATAGTGGCAGGGTCACCTGGGTCAAAAAGGCTCTGAATCTCAGGGAACAGACAAACTGGAGATCCAAATATGTAAGCCACAGGGCATGGGGAGATGGAACTAGGGGAAGTTTGTGGCCCAAATTGTCCCCAAGGTTCTAATTACAATGTTGATGAGAGGGAGCCTAAACTAAAGATGCCTCCCAGGTGAGTCTCTTTATTTGATCCAAGTAGGAGAAGGGAGGGTCAAGGCTTGTAAAGCAAACTAAAACTACATTAGAGATAGGGAGCTTTTTTATTTCTTTTGAGAATTGTCCCTTGCTTTCTTCTTAGCTTTTCTGAACCAGGAAAAATCTCTTGTAATATTATCAAAAACAATAGGCCATGCAATTTTCAGTGACTTTAGAGTATAAAGCTGCTATAATACCCAACATTAGGACCGCGTTTCCCTGGGCCTAAGAAATCCAAACAGACTATAACTGAATCAGTCTGGTATTTTGAGTCATTTTAATAATAAATCTGTTAATCTAATCTATTATTGTTATAATTATCTGGCCTTTATAGTGCTTTAGATTTTGCAAAGTTCATAACATGTCATCTGATTTGATCTAACCCTGTAAGGGAGCAGTTAAATTTATCAGTTGTTAGTCAATAAGCATTTATTAAGTGCTTACTATATTCTAGGCATTGTGCTAAGGGCTGGAGGTACAAAGAAAGCCAAAAAAATTCCATTTTATAGGTAAAGAAATGGAGGAACCAGATGTTGAGGTCCTTTCTGGTTCCCCACATGCACACTCCATAACTTAGTATAATTTTAAAAAAATGAGTGCCCATGAAACTGCAAATCTATTATGTACAGCTTGCTATTTCTTTTAAATATATAATAAAGTTATCAGGTAAAATTGTTTTTTTCCTTTTTATCCCTCCCCTCCTCCTGCCCTAGAAATTGCTACAATTAGACACAAATGTGTGTGTGTATATATATACATATATATATAAATGTATAAATATAACTATTATATATATAATATATAAAATATAAAAGTATTCTGCAAATAGCATCTTTCGTCATATGCCCTTTAAAGTTAATTTGGGTGTTGATAATAATTAAGATGACTTAGTCGCTCAAAGTTCTTGAACAATATTGCTATTGTATACAACGTTGTCTTGGTTCTGCTCATTTCATTTTTCGTGCATGTCTATTTATGATTTTTCTAAGAATATCAAGCTCATCATTTCTTAGAGCACAGTAGTATTCCATCACAATCATATACCACAACTTATTCACCATTCCACAATTGATGGGTATCCCCACAATTTCCAGTTCTTTACTACTACAAAGATTGCTGCTATTTCAGAACATAGAGGTTGTTTTTTTTTTTTTCCTTTTTCTCTAATCATCTTTGAAAATGGACTTAGTGGTGGTATTGCTGGGTCAAAGGGTACAGCTAGGGATGGGGAACCTTTGACCTGAAGGCCACATGTGGCCCTCTAGGTCCTCAAGGCAGTCCCTTGACTGAATTAAAACTTCACAGAGCAAAATTAAGGGGATTTGTTCTGTGAAGTTTAGATTCAGTCAAAGGGCTGCACTTGAAGTCCTAAAGGGTCACATGTGTCCTTGAGGCTGCAGGTTTTCTGCCCCTGGCTATAGGCAGTTTATTAACTCTTTTGGCATAATTCCAGATTACTCTCCAAAATGGCTGTATCAGTTCACAATTCCATCAATAATGGATTAGTGTCCCAATTTTTCCATTTCCTCTCCAACATTTCTCACTTTCTTGTTCGATCATTTTAGCAAACCTGGTCATAAATGAGATTCCTAAGAAAAAAAGCAGCAGGACCAGATGGATTTTCAAGTGAATTTTATCAAACGTTCAAAGATTAGCTAATTCCAATATTAAATTATTTGGAATAATAGGCAAAGAGATCCTACTAAACTCCTTTTATGAAACTAAGAAGAGTAAAACAAAGAAAGAAAATTATAGACCAATTTCCTTAATGAATATAGATGTAAAAATCCTAAATAAAATTATAACTAAAAGATTACAATAATATATTATAAAGATTATACATTATGACCAAGTGGGATTTATACCAGGACTGTAGGAATGGTTTAACATAAGGAAAACTATTAACATAATTGATTTTTATCAATAATAAAAGTTTAAAAAATCATATGATTATATCAATAAACACAGGAAAACCTTGTGATTGAGTCCAACACTCATTTCTATTAAAAACACTTGAGAGTAAGGATGGATTTTTTTTTTTCCCTCAAATTGATAAAAGCATTTACCTAAAATCATTAGTGAGCATTATTTGTAACAGGGATAAGCTAGAAACCTTCCCAGAAAGATAAGGTGTGAAACAGGGATACTCACTGTCACCAATATTATACTATATTGTATTGGAAATCCTAGCAATAGCAACAAGAGAAGAAAAAGAAATAGAAAAAATCAGAATAGGGAGTCAGGCAATAAAACATCTCTTTTTGCAGACAATATGATGATATACTTGGAAAATCCCAGACTCAACTAAAGCGTTAGTTGAAACAATAATTTTAGCAAAGTGTCAGGATATAAAGTATATCATTATAAATCATCAGCATTCCTATATATATAAACCCTACAAGAGATAGTAAGAGATATTCCATTTAAAATAACCATGTGAAGTTTATTGAAGGAACTGGGGCTATTTAGCCTGGAGATAAGAAGACTTGGGGGAAAGATGGGGAATTATAATAGTCTTAATGTACTCAGAGGACTGTCATGTGGAAAGATTAGCATTATTCACATATCTTTAATTTCTTTTTTTTTCCGTAATATCTGCAACAATATGTATTCAACAGTTGCCTAGTATTAGTAAAGGTGAGAAATAACTCCTTTTTTTCTGCTGAAAGCACCATAATCTTTCCCATGTTTCAGTTTCTTAGCCTGAACATTGTGTTCAAGCTCGATTTCTCCCTTTCTTCACCTCCATATCAGATCAGTTGCCAAATCTTGCTCTTTCCACCTTTATGTCTCTTTTCCATTTGACTCCTTCTCTCTACTCATGCAGCTGCCACCTTAGTTCAGGTCCACATTTATCCTTCTTCTAGATTAATGCAACAACCTCCTAGTTGTTCTCCCTGCTGTCTGGAGTCTCCTTACACCCTAGTCTATCTCATGTAGTGCTGCTAAAGAAATGCTCCTTAAACACAGATCTGACCATGTGATTCTGCTAAACCATCAACACTACTGGCCCCCTATTGTCCCTGGGGCAAATTATAAATTCCTCTCTTGGACTTTGAAAATTCTTCAAAACCTGTTCCTGACCTATCTTTCAGCCTCCTCGTGTATCATTCACCATCCCATAATCTGTAATCCAACGAAACCGGACTTCTCTCTATTCATATTCCTGACATAAACTTTTCCATCTCTGTGCCTTTGCAGTGGTGGTTCTCCTAAACCTAGAAAGCCACCCCCTCCTTATCTATGCCTTACATAATCCTTCTCTTTCTTTATAATCCAGTTCAGGCACCATCTTTTAAATGAAGCCTTTCCTGAGTTCTCCAAATCCTAGTGCCCATCTTCCCAAAACACTTTTTATTTAACTACTGCATACGGGGTATGGCAAAATCTCAGGGTAGTCTTAAGCATTAATAATTTAAAACTGCACTAAGAATTTTGGAATACCCTATATAAAAATAACATCTATTATGTAAGCATATGGTAGCATGTTCTTTGACTTCCTATGATTTCTATGTTTTGTATGTACTTTTCCATTAGAATGTCAGCTTATTTTGAGTAGAGACTGTTTCATTTTTTTGTAATTGTATTACCACTGCCTGACGTGTCAGACATGTTTTTGTTCCATCATTTTTTTTTTTCAGTCCTGCCTCAGTCTTTGTGACTCCGTTTGGCATTTTCTTGGCAAACATACTAGAGTGGTTTGCCATTTCCTCCCATTTTACAGATGAGGAAACTGAGATTAATGAGATTAATTGACTTTCCCAGACTTATTTAGTAAATATATTTTTGTCGATTGATTTATTGACTCCCTAGAGGGTATATCTGCTAGATCTACATAATTAATTGTTGCTCACATATGGCACTGGATCAGTAGAGAGAGGCAACATGTTTAAAAGTCTGCCTTTGTCATTCCCCTCCTTTTTTCTCTTCTGGGGATGGTATTTCCATTCCCTGCTTGTCAAGCTCTACTTTAGATTTCTTAGTGTTTTAATTAGAGAGAAGACAAGGTGTTATCTCTGATGGCCAACTTCGGAGTTTTACTTTTAGACTTTTTTTTCCCTTTAATTTAGTTATAGCCTTGCTTGTAAGATCATCCCTTAGTATATGTGGTGGTAGACCTCACCAAAACTTCTGATCCTGAATATGATGGGGTCTTTTTAGGAATATATCAGGAATGTTTATTGCTAAGTAAGTGAAAGTTTTAGAGAAGTATTTCACACACATACACACATGATACATACAAGTATATGTGTATATATACATATGCATACACATATACATATATATACATATACATATACATATATTTTAATCAAGTGGAAAGAGTCTCTCAAAAGTGGGTTCTGTTTTGTGGCTATATCACACTCATCAAAGCTTTCTTTTAGGCAAGAGTGGTAGATTCATACAGGTAAGTGTTTACAGGAATCCAAAAGGGCTGTGTGTGTGTGTGTGTGTGTGTGTGTTTGTGTGTGTGTTTGAAAACTGTTAAATCAGTCTCATGACTATTAGGACCAGTTCAGAATAAAAAAATAGAGTTCATCAACTTCAGTTTTGTCAGACAAGACTTAGACTTGTTCAGAGTTTCCTAAGTAGTTTGTAGAATAGTTCAGGGCCTGGGTTATGGAAGCCTATATGGAAAAGAAAGACCTAGGATTCATTTCCTCCCCTTTCCCTCCCATCTCTTTTCAGATTCTATTATATATAATCTCAATTATATTTTTTCTGAATACAGCACATGCATATGTGTATACATATGTATGTACATACATACTAACATAAGAGAGTGAAAGATGTAGAGAAAAAGAGAGAAAGAGATGGAGAAGGACAGGAACAGAGACAGACAGAAAGTGAGAATTAACAACAGAAGTATGGTTAATTTAATATAACCAAATCTAATTTAGAGTCTTAATCTTATATTAAGCTTTCTTTTTTACCTCCAAGACTTATCTTTAGTTGAAAGACCCTTTGTTTAAGGAAATCACTTGCAACTTCCGGCCATGCAACCTTGATTCCCTATGGATTTTCATTTTTGAGGCTTGTAGACTATGCCTAATATTTCTCTCCTCTGGAACTCCAGCCCCTATACACGTGGCCTACCACATTCCTGCCCTGCCTTGTTTTACCAGTGTCTGACCAGTCTATGCTTCCTCGAGTGGGTTAAGACAGAGGATTACTGAATCTCAAAGAAATGCATCATATCAAGGTAGGATACCGGGGCCTTGTTTATTTGGCTTTCGGAAACCCTGGTTAAAAAAAGGAGACACTCATTAAGCCCACAAAATGAGGAATCGTCTATGACAAGGACTCGGCTATGAAAAGTATGTTGGAGCGTGGGTGTCTGAGTGGCTCTTTGAAACCTGAGACTGATTCTTTATAAATTGTCTCCAGATTACTGCCCGGCATTACTGTACGTGTCTGAGAACACCTTTAGTGCCTGTGCTCACCAAACAGGAATGTTTAGAGCCCCTGAGGCCGTCATCCTACCACGCAATCTTCACAAAATAAAACAAGAGTAATAACTAATAATAACTGGTAGCAATTTGGTGAATATAGTTCATCATTTATCATCTTTATGTACATATCAATAACAGTCAACGCCCTTTGGCAGACTTTCAGGGTGTTGCTTTGCCATCCACAACAATAAATCACCTGAGAGCATATGTAACAATTATTGTCATAAATAAAGCAGTTTAATCATAATAAAGGGTAGAACCAAACAGAGATCCTAACCAAACTTGCTAGATAGCTAGGGGCCTCCTTCAGTGGTTTCTGTGATTCAGCCTAACATGTATTTAGCTAATGGTTAAACAGCCTAATAGTGTTAACAGTTGCTGAGTCCCACGCAGGGAAGACAATAGGCCTGGTTAATACGTATGTCGTCAGTGGGGCATTGGAACAATAAAGTCTTTTACACTGTTCGCCTTAGCCTAGATTTGGTAATGTTTTGATTTATGAAGGGCAAGCATCAACAATTCAGCAAGTGAGAGTATTTATACCTAATAGCTACTTTTCGCTGTAGTTTCTTGTGAAAGTAATGTTGCACTCAGCTGTGCCTGGAAGATGGTTTGTACTGAAGAGTAAGTTAGACTTGCTGACAACTAGGAACTTTAGCATGTGGAGCTTTCTTGCTAAACAAAACTGATTACCTTCCTGATACCATTGTTGTTTCCCAGCATGTTTCGAGGAGAGAATGTTCTATTTTCTAACAGTGTCATGATGAAATAATTCTCCCCTCCCCCTGCAACAATGAAACATGAAATATGATTATTATATACATTCCACACATTTTGCAAAAAGGTTTACATGTAAGCTAAAATACTTGACATTTTCTTGCCTCTTGTAAAATAGTTATTTCTATATCACTGCATTATGGCACTTTGTTCTTATAGCATTTCATTACCTGCTTTGAAGACTATCATGTGGTCTTGAACAGAGAAAATAATGAACATTAATATTTGCTTGGCCTCAAAAGAAGTTGGGACTTTCAGAATCATGGAACTGAAAAAAATCATGTAATTTATGCCGCCTAATTTTA
Organism: Pseudochirops corinnae; assembly: GCA_028646515.1. Taxonomy (NCBI): domain Eukaryota; kingdom Metazoa; phylum Chordata; class Mammalia; order Diprotodontia; family Pseudocheiridae; genus Pseudochirops; species Pseudochirops corinnae. Next base: position 39,595,231 of record CM053587.1, on the reverse strand, counting down.
TGTGTATAGATGTATATTTATGTGTGTATATACATATATACATGTAAATACACATATACATGTATATGTATATACATACATGTGTATATATACATACATATTTATTTATTCACATTTTTAATAATGACTAGTAAAAGAATTTTAAACTTCCTAATTAAATCATTGGGCAGCTAGGTGGCACAATGGGTAGAGTGCCAGGCCTGGAATCAGGGAAACTCATCTTCCTGAATTCAAATCTAGCATCAGACACTAGCTGTGTGACCTGAGTGAGCCACTTAGTCTAAGTTTGCCTCATTTTCCTCATCTGTAAAATGGTAAGAGCAATAATGATAATTATAGCACCTGTCTCCCAGGTTGTTGTGAGGATCAAATGGGATTATAATTGTAAAGTGCTTAGCCCAGTGCCCGGAACATGGTACTATTTAAATGTTAATTATAAAATAATAATAACACTAATATAGTTATGGTAATAAGTGTTATTATTAAACATATATGTATATACACATATCTTTAACGTGTTGCTATGACTCAGCCTATACTTGTATATGAACCACAGATCTTTGCTGCTGGATTTGGGAATAACTTCTAGCTTTGTATTATGTGCACATTATTTCTTTTCCTCACTAAATGTACTGCGCTGCACTTGTCTCTCTAGACCAACATCCTACTTCAATTTGTCAAGGCCATGTTGAATTCTAGTCCTATGTTTGAAGGTAATAGGTACCCCTCCCCAGTTAGTATCATTTAATGAGCATACTCTCTCTTCATCTAAATCATTTCCTATGTGGACTCTCATTCAATCCGTTCCCATATCCAAATCAAAACTGAACCACAGATTATTCCCTCTCCGTGAACCTTCAATCAGGTGTACACATACATATCAGGAAAGTTGTCAAAAGCACATTATTTTTCACATATTCATGTATTCCATTTGAACATCAGTTTTCCTAAACAGTAGGCCACTTAACATGCTATTTTCAGGAAGAAATGCATGGCCCAAGTCAGATATTTTTACTTAAACCAGAGACACTAAATTGAAAGAGCAAATTGAATATCCTTGAATCATTTTTTTTATGAAGTGAGATTTAGTAGCAAAAAAAATAATGATGAAAAGTAGGATTTGTCAGCATACTTGGGAGGAAAAAAATGGTCCCTAAATCTTTATTCTTAAAATCTTTGGTTGCTAGTATAAATTCCAGCGCTAAATGAATAATGGTATAAATTTAATCCCCACCCCCAAAAAACCAAAACAAAAACCTAAGGAGAACATTAAACAGGAGCTCCACAACCCTTTGTGATACGTGCAATAAATAGAATTACAGGAGTGGGAAATGGGACATCCTACCTTATTTGTAATACATACTCAATGTGGTGTTTGATAAGCCGCTATTATATGTTCTTGGCCATCTAAGAAAGTCAATATGTCATCCATCTATTACGTCTTTTATAGTAGCCTAGGAGGTTACCACAGGTAACACAATAAGAATAAATCCCATTAGATTCAAGAGATGCTTGGATAATCTTGGGGTTTGTGTTACGGCCGATAGGTTCAATTGGTTAGCACACTCTGTCAATGAGAATCATCTTAATTCATGTAATCATTCCTTCCACAAATATATCTAACACCCATGTTACATGTAATTCATTGTATTGGGTGCTGGGGGAAATATGCAAAGAGAAATTGTACATGACTTATGAATTCAAGAAGTTTACAATCAAGGAGATGAAACCAAGTTCCAGTTATATTAAAAGTCATTCCTAGGCTCACAGAAGTAGTAAATAATAGTGCTGAGATTCAAATCCAAGCTCTGTCTATAAATGTAACACTCTTTTCTTTAAGCTTGCTCCAAGGGATAAGATAATAAAGCAATATGCATGTATATGTGCATATATGAGCGTGTGTATATATATATATATATATATATTCTACATGTACATAATTCAGTTGAATTCAAATTCTAATTAGCACATGCATGAGAGACAAAACAAAATAGCTACAAATTCAGATGAAAGAAATATCTCTACTGTTGGGGAGAATCAGGGAATGCTTCATGGAGAATGTGATATTTGAACTGACTCTTGAAGTATAAAACTTTTGGTGGATGGAAGTAAGGAGATGACATTTCAGGTAGAGTATTGATGTGAGCAGAGATGTGGAAGTAGAGGAGCTCAGGACATGTTCAAACAATAGCAAATAGTCCTCTGCTATATTGCCCATGTATTCTGTACTATATTGATCATAACTCAGAAAACAAGAGAAGGTACAAGAGACAAGACTAGATAATTAAACTGGACCCAGTTCATGAAGCACTTCCAAGTTAAGGAGTTTGAAATTTATTCAGAGGACAATAAGAAACCTTGTCACTTTAACAGTAGAGTGCAATGATCTGAGCCAACATGGAAGATTCATTGGAGATGGGGCAGTTTAGGGAGCATTTAGCTTTTCTGCTATAGGATCACATGCTTAAAAACTACTCTGATCAGCTGTTTGGCCCCTTTGGTAAGGTGGAAAGGTCAGCCAAAATTCAGGACCTCTAGAAATTCCCATCTCTTTGTTTTGCTGCTTTACCAAGTTTCCACCTTTTCCCTGAGCTACAAACAGGTAGAGATTTGCTTTGCTTTTACCTTTATGGTATTCTTGTGTCCTATGGGGTGGGGTAGAAAATGGAATGGAAAAGGGTTAAAGAAAATGTATAAATTGACATACATACTCATGTGACCTTCTCTCCCCATTTTCACCCCACTCCCACCACCGATGAGACTTTTTACGGAATTGATTGGGTAGGATGTGGGAAGGCAGGGCATCCAGCACATTGTTCTTCATAAAGAAAAAGTGTTTAAGGGTTTGATGTAATCATTTACCTATTTTTTGCTCAAACATCCTACATTTAGAACTGGAACATACTTTAGAAGCTATCTAGTCTAAAAAATGACAAATGTTAGAGGAACTTAGGGAAAATAGAAGCAATAGTGCGCTGTTGGTGGAGCCATGAATTTGGCCAGACTTTTTGGAAAACAAAGTCACAAAACTCCATTACCACTATTAAGCCTAAATTACAAAAAGATCCAAGAAAAAATAAAAGGAACCCCTATGTACAAAAATATCTGTAGAAGCTTATTTAATAGTAGCCCCAAATTAGAAACTAAGAAGGTGACAACCTATTAAGGAACAGATAGAACATTTATGATGTATGAATATAATGGGATTTTATGTGTGATATAAGAAATGACAAAATGGACAGTTTCAGAGGAAATGAAGGAGGCCTTTAGGATCTGATGTAGACAGAAGCAAGCAGGAGTAGGAGAACAATTTCTACAATAGCAATAATATTATAGTCAAGAAAAAAAGCATTCATTAAACACTCACTATATGCCAAGCACTGGTAATATAAGTAGAAGCAAAAAGATATCCCTGCCTTCAAGGAGTGAACATTCAAATTGTTGTTTGTCCTTCATTCTCAAAGAGGACCAGTGATATTCTGGAGATGTTGTTTTGACTTGCGAGTGAGTTGGATTTAAGTGAGGGAGGGTTGTGCAAAGTCACCAGCTTCACTTTCTCCCCCAAAGCCATCTGGGTTCAGTGTTAATATATAGATCAGGATGACTGGAGATGACCCTGGATGCAGTGGGGGACTTTAACCTTTTTAAGGTAGTGTCTTTTCTAGGTCTCAGTTTGTCTGAGGCAACATTCAGTGATTTAAGGTTGGGTAAGAAATGAAGTGAAAAATGGCCTTGTTTGCTTATTCAAAAAAATCAGTTTGATAGGGGAAGACCCTCAGAGTTCTTGGTCCAGAACAGAAACAATTTCTATTTACACTATGAGCCAACAAAACTCAACCCGTGACCAACTGAGGCTTAGGTTGGGGTGCTTTAAAAGGCACATAAAAAGCAGGTTGATGAAAGAAGTCCAGAGTCAGAAGTGGAGCCCATTCTACAAGCAATGACAGAGTGATTGTGACTGCTTCAGGCACATTCCTTAAGACAGATGCTCCAAGAAGAACTGACTAGAGGAAGGGCTATAGGGGAGAAGGGATCTTTCAGGGTGAGAAAGTTGCTGGGGTAACAGTGGTCTTCTAGGGTAAGAAGGCTTCCTGGGAGGAATAATTTTACAGAAAAGAGAAAGCTACTGAATAATTGTGGAGAAAAAAGTCTGCAAATTCAGGAACACAGTCCATAGGGCACTGAAGGAGTGAAGATGACTGGCCTGGGCATTTTACTTAAAATGGAAGTTTTGGGAGGAACTGATCATTTGGAGGAAGTGATGATAGGGGAGGAAGGATTTCCAAGAGTAAAGAAGGCTGCTTTGTGGCAATGATCTTCCAGAGGAGAGAAAGGATGCTGGGTCATGGTGGAGAAGCCAAGAGAGTCAGGATCAGAGGCCAGAGAGGTAGTTAACAGTGGATGTTTTAATGACAAGAGTACTTTTTATCAATTCAGTAGTAAACCACAGATTTAGAGGATGAAACATGTCATCCACTTCTTGTCAGAGAGGTGATGGATTCAAATGCAGAAGCAACATGTATGTTTTAGAAATAGGCAATGTGGGACTTTGTTTTAATGGACTACGCATATTGCTTATGAAGGTTTTAGTTTTATATTTAGTACTTAATGAGGGGAGAAGAAATGAGAGATAAAAAAATAACTACATGTAAAAATAAAATAAAAAAAGTCATTTTGTCTAGCTCATCATTTTAAAGAAAAGGAAACAAAGTCCCAGTTATTTTAGATGCCATTCCTAGGGTCACAGAAGTAGCGAATGACAGCACTGAGATTCAAACCCAAGTCCTATCTGTAGCTATAACATTCTTTTCACTGAATCACAATTTCTTCAAACTTGCCCCCAAGGACAAGATAATAGAGCAATATATTACATAAGAGTACTTGCACTCAACATATTCAAGAAGTATGAATTGAAATGACAAATTTGATATTTCATCTCTACAGATAGATCATATAATTATTTCTACTATTATTATCACCGGGCTGTCAAATTTTTCTCCAATAATATGAGCTCCCATTTCAGTGTGATCTCCGATGACAATTTAAAATCTTATCCTATCTTCAAGGATAAATGTTTCCCCCTCTTATTTAATAGGTTTATTACATTAAAGTATGATCTTTGTTAGAGCAAAGATTAAAATTAATATAAAACTCAAAGAAAAAATAAAATGAGAAAATGATATGATATTCAATTAAAACAAACTACTCTATTTAAACAAATTATTGATGTTGAAAAATTGTAAATGGATAGTGGAAAAGACATCAATATCAATTATTACAATTTCACATAGAAGTTTAATGGATATAAAAATCATTTCACTTAATAAGAAGACCCAGAGTCTAAAAATCTTAGTCAGCAAACACTTGAAAGATTTTATTTTTGTATCTCCAGTGCCTAACACAAGTCTGGGATGTAAGTATGCTTACTTATACTATAAATGCTTCATTACTGACTGATTCACTGTAAATGGAAACCTTAGACAAAGGCACTGCTGATATAGAATACAAGCCAGTTTACAAAATCTTGTGGAAATGTATGGTTTTCTTAAATATAATCTTATTATGGAAGATCACAAACAGTACTGTCTCATAAAACCTTTCCAACTATTCCAACCTTTTCCTAACTCCAGCTAGCACCATGAGATTGGATAATCCTGAGAAGTTGTGGTTTTTTTTGTATTATGGCTCAGGAGCCCCTACTATCAGTCAGTATCCTCAATTAATATTTAGAAAGAGGTATTTGCCAAGGAATTATATTAAGAACAGTTCAAACAAAACACCTCCCCTACCTTTAATCATGCCCCTGTCACCACCACCACCTCTACACCACCCCCCCCCCAAAAAAAAGAAAAGGAAAAGGAAAAAAAAAAAAAAGGCTAGACTACACTTTCCTACAAATAAACCAGAATCTATGTGGAGCGTGGAATGAATATGTTTCTAAAGTATAAATTCACAACTTCTGGTTACTGGAAGTAATTTCATTAATCCATTACTAGCACGATTTTCTGGGGCACACACCTTGAAGTTGCTTTCTCCCTTGGGTACCTATCTTTCTGCATTCCTTTGGGTCTGCGTTTGTCCTTGGTTTATCTTTTTGCTCTGGGTTGGGTTTGTCTTCTATTGGTCCCTCCTCTAATAACATGGCCAATAAAAATTGGAGAGGAGGTAGGAATTGGAGAGGAACTTCCGAAATGAGTTCTCTCTCAGGGTTGTAGCTTAAAATGAAATCCACAAGAAAGAGAGACATACAAAGACAGAAACAGAAACAGTGAGAGTTAGTTGAGGGAGCAAAGACACTTAATCCTAATAGATATAAATTCCAGATAGACATAGACACATAAAGGCAATCACTCGAGGTCTGAAGTAGGTTTGAGCAGCAGACTCTCTAGCACAGAGGCTCTCAACCTGTGGGTTATGTTCAATTTGTAACAATGAAAATACATCCTGCATATCAGATATTTACATTACGATTCATAACAGTAGCAAATTTACAATCATGAAGTAGCAATGAAAATAATTTTTTGGTTGGGAGTCACCACAACATGAGGAACTGTATTAAAGGGTCACGGCATTAGGAAGGTTGAGGACTGCTCTAGCAGCTGCAAAGAGAGCCAGCTATGGACTCAGAGAGAGCTAGCCCTGGTGATCAAGAGTTGTTCTGTGAAGGGCAGCATACTTTAGCAGCTCAGCTAGGAAGCCAGCTCAGCAGAGACACTGCAAAAAAAAGGGATCTTTGTGAGGACACCATTGGGAATTAAAAGACTTTCAGGCTTTGTAGCTCTGTGTTAAGTGAGTAGCCTTCACCACATTTCTTTCCTATATGTCATTTCTTTCCTATATGTCATTTTACTCTAAGCTTGTGCCCACTCCTCCTGTGAACATTATATGCATTAGTGGGATAGTGAACTCCAGATTTATAGTCTGGGTGATAGTGGTGAGTTTTATAGCTACTGTTTTATTTTAAGTGTTAATTATCCCCATTAGCTGTTTATTAATGGAAAGTCCACTTCTGGATGTTGTCAGCTATAGTTTTAGGAGTAGCCATCTACAGAGTACCCTAGAACCTAAATCTGGTGAATGACCTCCCTTCCTAGGGACCAAACCTGCAGATTTACTAGTATAAGATGAGTAACTCAGAGCAATGCTAAATATAGAAAATTTCTTGAGAGCTCTAACGACAGAGATAAATCAGTTCACTGACTCTCTGCATAATGATAATGATAAGAATAATTATGATGATAATAACAATATCCAAAAAGGTATACATTAGAAAAAATGCATTTTCCAAAGGCACTCTGCAATAGCCATGGAGAAGGCCCATCTTTGAGTCAAAGAGGAATATTCTATATTCCTTTAGTTTTGTTAAATCCTTTAGATGTTTGCTAAGAAGATGACATTTTACTAATCATATCAAATCCTGGAACACTGAATATTCATGCTTTATTCAGTTTGGCCCAACTGTTTGTAAAGGAACAAAGAAAAGACGATGAAGAATGCTTGGTGTCTAAACTATGATACGCATATGGACAGATAGCCTCTAATATATCCTGTATCTTGGACAGACACTTTGAGTAACTGTTGAGTTGTGCCCAAAATTCATCAGGAGAAGAACAGATGAAAGATTGCCTTTAAGATACTCCACAGTTCTTTTAGCGACCCCAACCATCTCTTTGAAACAAAGGCCCATCTCTTTGAGGTCAGCATTGTTCCAGTGACATTATATGATAGTGAATCATAGACTACTCTTATCTCTGAAGAAGGGAAGTTAAGAATCACCTAAAGGGGTGATTAATTAACTTTCATAAATGTTCTGTATCACATTACAAATAAAGAACTATATGGGTGAAGCAGTAAAAAAGGAAATTATCAAAGGATTATTTGGCCAGGAGAAAAGATGAAATGGTCCCAGTTGAGATTGAGGCAAATTTATGGATAATTGTGTGTTTCATTATTATCTACATAATGTCAAGAGGAATTGTTGTGTAATCATAGTTAGGTCATTTAACCTTTTCAGTCCTCAATTTCCTCTCCTGCTAAATGAAGATAATAACAGCTATATTGACTGTCTCATAAGGTCAATGTGAGGATAAGATAAGATAATGCGTATAAAACCTTGTAAACCTTTTATTGTTGTCGAGGCATTTCAGTCTTGTCCAGCTCTCTGGAACCCCTTTTAGGGTTTTCTTGGCAAAGATACTGGAGTAGTTAACCATTTCTTTCTCCAGCTCATTTTACAGATGAAGCAAATGAGGAAAATAAGGTTAAGTGACTTGCCCAGTGTCACACAGTTAGTAAATGTCTAATTTCAGATTTGAACTCAAGTCCTCCTGACCAGGCCCCACACTCTATCCACTGTCAGGACTAAGTCAGCTCATCGATCTCTTTTTCCATTTTGTTTGCATGCAATTCTAAGGATATGATTTTTACATCGCAGAACTGCTTTAGTTTTATCCCAGAAGTTATGGTATGTTGTTTCATCATCCTTTCCTTTTACATAGCTATTGTTTTTATCATTTGTTCTTTGGCCCACTCATTATTTAAGATTTCATTATTCGGTCTCCATTTGGGTTTGTAGTTCTTGTTTCTGGTTCCTGAAGCAATTTCTATTTTCTTTGTATTATGGCCTATACAGGACATATTGATTATTTCTACCTTTTTTACATTTGTTTGCAATATCCCTATGCCCTAGTCCATGGTCAGTTTTTGCAAAAGTTCCATATGGTACAGAGAAATATGTTTATTCTTTTGCTGTCCCATTTAGAAGATTCCATAAGTCTTCTAATTTGTATCTCTGGAAATTTGCCCAGTTCCTTCTTTTTCTTTTTGTTTATCTTTCTGTTAGACTTCTTCAAAATCAATAAAGAGTTATTGAAGTCCTCTGTCATCATTATGTTACTGTCTATGTTTCCTTGAAGCTCAGATAATGTTTCCTGTATGAAACTGGATACTAAGGCATTTTGGAATTTATATTTATTACTGATACTGATTTGTTGTCAATGGTTCCTTTTAGCATAATATAGTTTCCTCATTTATCACTTTTTAATTTTTTAATATTTGCTTTTGCTTTGTCTCATAGCATGATAGCAACTCCTGATTTTTTAGATTCACTTGACACACAGTAAATCTCTTTTCTTTTTTCCTGTCCCCTCAGTTTTATTTTGTATATGGTTTTCTTTTTGAAATATAGCAATATTTATATAAAAGTGTAAGCAACAAATTGTAGGCTTTTTTGTTTTTCTTACCAATGTTATTCTTTTTTTAAAAATTGGATTGAATTCATTCCCATTTCAAGTCATAAGAGTTCAATTTATATTTTTCTCCATCTAGTGCTCTGAACCATCAATTCCAGGCCAAAGAATTGAAAAATGGAGGGAGTGGGACAGGTTACCAGAATAAGGCACTATGTATGTGGGGGGAGCTGGGGTGCACTCCAGATCAGAGGGAAGAGCATAGTATGTAACTGGGGCCATCTCTAAAATCAGGTTGTATTCAAATTATGATCTACCTCTTCTGTTGTAAACATAGTATTATGTTTATTATAGTATTAATACTTTTTTTTTTTTTTTTTAGGTAACCTTGCTCCCACTGGCTCTTTTGACCTTATACCTGATCCCCTTTCTTTTGTTATCTCTTTCCCTTCAGGGTTTTATTAGTTCTACGCTCTTTCTTTTGTCTGGTTCTACCTTGCTACCTTTCTTTTTTCCTCTCAGTTAGTAAGGCAGATTCCTCCTCCTTCTCCTCCCCTTTAGCTAGTGCTGTTCATTAGAACTTTAAATATCATCATTTTTTTTTTATTTTGTCCCTTTTTGGAAAAGAATTTCTTTCACTCTCTTCATTATCTATCTTCTCTTTCTGTTTATGCTAGAGTCAGGGGTGGGGAAACTATGGCTTTCAGGCGGCCTTCTAGGTCCTCAGGTGCAGCCTTTTGATTGAGTCCAAGTTTTACAGAACAAACACTTTTATGAAGGAGATTTGTTTTGTGAAGTTTGCATTCAGTCAAAGGGCCACACTTGAGGACCTAGAAGGCCACATGTGGCCTCGAGGCTGAACCCCTGTGCTAGACCCACATTCTCTGACACTGCCAGCACTCTAGTGCAAGCTCTCTTCATCTCATGCCTGGATTACTACTGGTGGGTCTGCCTGCTGGATTTATCTGCCTGAAGTCCCTTCCCACTCCATTCAAGCACTAAAGTGATTTTTCTAAAATGCAGATTGGATCATGTCACCTACATTACTTGATAATATTTAGTGATTCACTATTGCTTCTAGGGGCAAATACTAAATGCTCTGTTTGGCAATCAAATCCCTTCATAACCTGTCCTCCTCCTACCTTTCCGGTCTTCTTATACCTTAATCCCCACTGCATGCTCTTTAATCCGGTGACGCTGGCCATTGGAATGTTCCATGACAAGAGACTCTGTCTTTTGGACACTGGACATTTTTCTCTGACTGTCCCCTATGCCTGGAATGCTCTCTCTCTTTCACTCTACTAATTTCTCTGGCTTCCTTTAAGTCCCAAATAAAATCTCACCTCCTTAGGAAACCTTCCCTAACCTCCCTTAATTTCAGTACTTTCCTTCTTCTAACAATTTCCTATTTATCTTTTATATAGCTTGTCTGTGTGTGTGTGTGTATACACATGTTTTCTCCATCATTAGATTGTAAGCTCCTTGAGGGAAGGGACTATCTTTTACCTCTTTTTGAATCCCCAGTGGTAAAACAGTGGGTCAGAGGGAGTTACCACCAAGAACTTCCAATACTCATGAGCATATCTGAACTTCCATAACAAAAAAAATCCATTATTTCATTAGTTTGAATATTCTTTACACAGACACAATTCCCAAACTCTCTATGCCATATTAGGGGTAATCAGTTGCTATGGCAAAAATCAATGAATGGATAGACAGATAGAAAAATAGATACATAGGTAGATAGATAGATAGATAGGCAAATAAAGAAATAGATGAGAATAAATAAATGAATGAATGAATCAATGAAAGAATCCAGTGACTAACTTTCAGGTGATGAGCCCTCTATGAACCTCACTGGGTCAAGGTCTCTTGTGGCACACACATAACACTTAATAAATCTTTACTGAAAGTCTTTCTTTCCAGCTTGTCAGGAGCTTCCTGTCAAATGTTTCTTCTGTTAATGTAGCCTCCAAGAAGGGTAACCCCCACACCATTGAGAGGTACTGAATAGGATTTTTAGGAAAATCAATTTTATTGCTGACCCACAGGGGGAAAAAATTACATGACTAGTAATTGCTTGACCTAGGACTAGAAAGCCAGTTGTTCCTCCTACTAGTCCTGTGTTTGCTTTTTTGTTTTTCTTCCAGGGACTAATTTGGAGAGAGGTTCACATCAAAACTTCAGAACTATGGGTGTGATACTTGATCACCAAACATGACCTCATTGCCACAGTGTAAGCCTAACATAAAGAGGAAAGACAGGCCAGAACCCTAGCTAGACAAAGAGAGCATTACCTTTAAATACTTATTATGGCTCAGAAGATAATGATACCTTAAGTTGGAAAATGCTTTATTGTCTACAAAGTACTTTCATACACATTATCTCATTTGATCCAATGAGGTAATCAAGTCTTGACACGGCTATTGTCCATATTTTACAAATGGGAGAACTAAAAATCAATGAGAATAAAAGACTGGGAGGCCACAGGCTCATTGGTCAGTGGTGGAACCAGATCTTGTGATGGCTGGTTCACTGCTGATCCTGTTAGATCTTGTTGCCTCTATGATAATTAAAGAGGAAACACAGCATGGTGGATAGAGTACTTGACCTGCCAAGAACTCGGTTCAGTTTCCTCTTAGACACTCAACAATGTGACCCTGGGCTTAAGAGTCTCTTAACCTCTCTGAGGCTGGATCCTCATCTGTCAAATGGGGATATTAGCACCACCTCCCAGAGTTGTTGCAAAGATAAAATAAGTTAATATTTGTAAAGCTCTTTGAAAGCTTTACAAAAATATTAGTTATTATTATTAATTTTTAATAATTATATCTTCTAAGGATTGTTCTGAAGTTCAAATGAGAAAATGAATATAAAGTACTTTGGACACCTTGAAATGGTACATCAATATGAGATATTATTGTAATTAATATTGGCCTCCTCCCTTATCTCCATGTACCAAAACCCTTCCCTCCTTTCAATGCCTAGATCAGGGGTCACCTATGACCCCAGCTAGAAATGATCTCTTCTCATTCAAAGTCTGTTTTGAGTCTCAAAGAAGACAACTATGAAGGCAACTCGGAATTAAGAAAAATAAAACATTCTTAATAGGTAAGCTATCATGAATGTAAGTATGCTTTTGGATTGTTAGTAGATTATTTCAAGAAGTTAACCCTAACAAATAATCACATATATATGTGTATATATGCATGTGTATGTGTGTGTATATTTCTATATAGCTTTATACCACTTCTTTTGAGATTATAAAGCCTTTATTTTTTTTGAGATTAACCCTTAATGATGAACCTTCACTGATATTTTATTCACACAATGATTATTTCCTTTTAAGTAGCTCAAATATTTTTTTAAATTGATAATTATTAGTGGCCTATTATTTAGGTATTTCCCCAGATTGTTCTCCTTCCAAATCTCCAGCTACTGAAATCCTTCCCTCCTTCAAGGGCTTACATCAGGGGCCACCTTCTCTATGAAGCCTTTTTTGATGTCCCCAGATAGAATTAATCTCTCCCCACTCAAATTTCTCATTCTCTTCCATTTATGCCTCTCCTATGCACTTAATGTAATGTGTTTATCTATGTGTTTGCTTCACTCTTTCCCCTCGTAGGCCATAAGCTCTTTGAGGACAAGGGCAGTATATTGTTACATGCTGCATAAACGTTTAGTGCTATTGGAATCTTGTGTGAGTCTTATTCATGTACTTCTGCTTATTTACCAGAAGAATGCACACTTAGTGTTTCTGTTCTCTTTTAAGATTTCACGGATACCAGTGCCTTTGTCATTTCTTATTTCCACTGTGTATCACTGCTACTCTTTCATGACCTTTTCTGGTCGTATGTCTACTTAGTTCTATCTTTTATACCACTTCTTGCATTTCAGAATCACCAACCATTAGGTGCTATGAACCTAATTGCATTTGTCTGAGTCTCTATTTTTTTTGAATCACTATCATTTTTGTTTGTTTGTTTGTTTTGGGTTTTCTGAGGCAATAGGGATTAAGTGACTTGTCCAGGGTCATGCCACTAGTGAGTGTCTGAGGCTGTATTTGAACTCAATTCCTCCTGAATCCAAGGACAGTGCTCTATTCACTGCTCTACCTAGATGTCCCGCACTATCATTTCTGGAGATTATGATATTCCATAATTTTTAGCCAGATAACAACACTATGGCTTTATTGGGGGAAAAAGCATTGAAGAGATAGGCTTTCACAGTCAGGGAGTGTGATCTTCACAAGAGCTATGCCCTTCCTATATCCTCATATCTCTATTTATCATTAATTTATTTACTTATTTAGTTTACAAAATAATTCAACCTTCTTACTCTAGAAAGCATTTATCTTCAGGATTTTGTGAACAAAATAGTTCAGCATATTTCAGTATAGAAATCACCAAAGTGATCTGAAGACCTTCTGTGAGACCTGAAGTGAGAATTCGAGCTTCTCTGACAGCTGCTAACATACAGCCAAGACACTGGTAGATACACTTGGACGAGGTTCAAATGAACAATTTAAAGATGAAGGTTTCCATATCCCATGCTAATTTGGGCACTTCCCATTCAATAATTGCTTTTTTTCCCTTGGACCTCCCTGATGTAATAGAATTACTCCCTCCTTGTGTCAATCACTATTTTCCTCACCACACTAGGAAAAACTCAACACATTTCCATATTGAATTCCAATAGCAGAGACACATTCAGTTAAATATGAAATGTTGGTAAGTGAAAAGCGTTTAAATTTGACCCAAATATTGCAAGTATAGTCAGTGGTCTTATCCTATAAAATCCCCATGTGAAATAAGGGTTAAGTAAGCTATTGTTCTTTTAAAAAAATACATTAAAATACAGCTTAGCTGCTTATCATCCCCAAATACTTTCTGAGAAACTATATTTTAGTTGGTTAGGATTTTACAGGATCTCAGATCTGTATTTTTATTCTGTGTCTGGCATTCCTTGATGGGAGGTAGCGGGTGAATCGAACAAATCTCAGCCATCAGCAGAGAAATAACTTTGCCACCACTAAGCAATGATGTACCCATTCAGCAGTGCCCCCTTGATGCCATTCAGCTGCCCCAGAACATTCAGGCTCACCTCAGCCTCATTTGTTCTGTAGTGGGACAAAGGGTTCCTTAACTTGGTGAATTGTAATCCCCAAACCTATGCTACACAAACATCAATTAGTGAGAGCTGACCTAATGATAACGATCTTACTGCACATTCTAATCAGCTGACACTTTCCCTAATTAAAGAATGCTCCAATTATAGTTAACCCAAAGGTCAGATGCTCCCAACTCTCTAGGCCTAGTCATGGTATTGTTACTGATAGGTGATATCACGGAAATTAAATGTGCACTAATGGTCCAGCTAATGATACAGCTGGACCTCCGTGCGAGAGCCTTAATATTTTCAAACTACTTTTCCTGACCTCTTAGTCTGATTACACCCCCACTTCTCAACCATGGCCCTGAACTATGTCTCTTTGCTTTCTTTTCTTTCTTCCCTCCATATTCCCTTGACCCTCTATTTACCTGTTCTAGTTATGAAAAAGATATTTTAACACTTCATAAATATGAATACGTGCCACCATTCTTAACAAATTATTCATTTGGACAGTATTTTTCTAATGCTTTGTAGTAATTACAGAGCTTAAATAAAATATTTATATGTGTTGTATTAATTAAATCATTTTTCTAGAAGGAATTTGTGTGTGGGGGGGGTGTGATTTTCAGCCTTCTAATTACTTCTTTTTCTGTACCTAAGATTTTTTTTAATTCTCCTAGCATCTCATTTCCTTTATCTTTATTTATCCTCTTCTAATCTCCATCACCAAAATATCTTCCTCAGTCTTATCTCTACCACTAGCAAATGACTGAACTAAATGACCTCAGTTTCCTCATCTGTAAAATGAGAGGTTTGGGCTAGATGATTCTTAAGGTTCCCTCCTTCAATGCTAACTCTAAGATATACTACCACTCAGCTGGTTCTTTACATTCTGAGAAAATCCATAGGCTTTAGAATTAGCAGTAACATAAAGATAAATTGCTGGACACCTATGTATGCAATCCCCTCACACCTCTCAAGTAGCTATAACGTGATACACAGCACTTTAAGTCAGCCTTTATGCAGTACTTCATTTTCTTTTAATTTATTTATTCTTTTGGTCTGCAAAGGCAGACCAATGGGGTTAAGTGACTTGCCCAAGGCACGCAGCTAGTAACTGTTAAGTACAGAGGCTGGATTTGAACTCAAGTCTTCCTGAATCCAGGGCTGGTGCTCTATTCACTATACCACCTAGCCTCCCCTTAATTTATTTTTGAAGCATTTTTACTGTGGATGCTACTATTTGCAATAATAATTTGTTTTAGCTATAACATACCTTTGCATACTTAGAAAGCATACTTAGACTGATACGATACACAGATTGAATATCTCAAAAATAATAATTATTAGATGCCTTTGATAGCAATAGCAAAACAGTAAGTCCTTTCAAAAAAAATTCAGTAGGGGAAAACTAATATCAATGATCATTTCCCTCTTTTTCTAAATAGAAAACAATAATTTCAAGTAGTTATCTAGTTTATTTAAGATCACATAATAATCAAAATAGCACATTAAAAATCATTGCTTACACTGACACAGTCCTTTAAGTTTGTGAAGCACAGGGAGCATGTGTTTCTTTTTTGAGATTCGTAACTCTGGAAGGTAGACATTGCAACTTTTATTATCTCCATTTAAATGTGTGAAAACTTAGACAGAAATTAAGGGTTTTGTCCAAGATCACCCTGATGATAAGAATCTGAGGTAGGGTTTGAACCTCTATTTTCCTGATGCAAAGTTTAGTACTCAGTCCCTTACACCAAATGAATCCTGGAGGTTGAACAATGCCATTTCATGAATAAACAGCACCACTTGTACCTGGGTGTGTGTGTGGGGTGGGGGGGGGGGGGAGGCCCATCAGATGTGCCCTTGTTTCATGAGGACTTCTACGTCTGTGCCACATATCATTGAAATAAGATGCAATATGGAATGTGATTCATTGCTTCTACTGCACATTTATTTAAAATATTTCTATTAGCCAGGTAATTTTCAAGCTGATAAGGAGCTGTAGTAAAATGTTATCCTTGTCATGATGCTGACAGGGAAGTGTCCTGAAGAATTTAAATAAAGGTATCATTTAAACCTACCATTTCTAAAAATAGTCAGTGCAGCAGGCCTCAAATATTTGGTTCATATTCATGGAACGTTACAGGTATTCTTTTGACCACAGGAGGGCTCCCCTATGAAAAATGAACTGTTAATGAAGAAATTAATCATAAAAACAGGAGGCTGAAGCAAAACGAATGAAAATTAAACTAGCATAGAGCTTGGTTTTTATCATGGGTCCAATATCTTCTGGCTTTATCTACATGATCCCAAAACAACCCAGTGAAAAATTTAATAAAACTGGTTATTTGTCATCACATAGACCAATAAATGTCTCTTTATTCAATTTAAACATTTCTGAAAAACTGAATGCCATCAGACAAGTTTGTGTATGTCGATGTCATTCAAATCGACACAAGTACTCAATATGTGCAAGGCACTGTTGTGGACAGTGGGGACTCTGTCATGAGAAATGACACAGTCTCTGCCCTCAGAGACCCTACCATCAAGAAGAGGATAGAAATAATTAAGGAAATAAACATTTTTTTTGGTAGAGGGGAAGCAGGGCAATTGGGATTAAGTGACTTACCCAAAGTCACACAGCTGGTAAGTGCTAAGTGTCTGAGGCCAGATTTGAACTCCTGACTCCATGGCCGGTGCTCTTATGCACTGTGCCACCAAAATAAGCATTTCTTAAGTACTTACTATGTGCCAGAAACTGTGTTAAGGATGTGGACACATCACCGAATAACTAAAATTCCAGTTATAAAATTATTAAATGCATCTGAGTGATAAAAAGGAGAAATAACTTCTCCCTGGGGGAGAAGGGAATGGACAATGGAGGAAATGGCACTTAGGTAAGCCCAGGAGGAAGAGGTTGTAAAGAGGAAGAGATGCAGAGGAAAACCAGCTGAGGCAAGATTATCAGCAGATGCAATTTATAGGGGTATTTGTACAGTCTTGGCCTAGACACTTTGGAAAAAGGAAGTCCTGGGGGAGTTAAGTGAAAGCGTTACATATATTCTAAACCATAAGTTAAAATGAATGGTCTCATCTCTAGCCAGAAAGATTCTTTACTTTGGCTTTTCTTTGACTTCTTTTTTCCTTCTCTCTTCCATAGGGATTAATCAGATATACCTCATAAAATCACCTGGACTTGCCCAAGTAAGGCAACGTAGGCTATGGTACAGATGTAATGGTGCTGGGATGCTTATGAGGCCGAGGTAACCTTGCCAATGATGCCCAGAAGGGCAAAAATGTTTCTCAGGGACACTACACCCAGTTGTCCCTCTGCGTACCCAGGTTTCCTGGAATGTCTGATGCAAGGGTCAAAAGAATTTCAAAAGTGGTTATTCACCAGGAAATGAAAATAATTGCTGAAACATCTAGGTTTCAGCAGTCATGAAATTCAATTTTATTTTCTACACCTGAAATCAGGTTTAATTGAATTCGTTAAACAAACAAACAACAACCCAGAAACTGAATCTAGATGACAAGATATCAATAACTAGCTTGGTTGTTTAAAGTATCATATAGACCAGTTCAGTGACTACCTTGCTGAGTGAGCTATATTCAAGTGCCTGTGCTTCAGGTGAATTATTAGAAAAGTGTGCATAATTCTATTAATCTTTTCCTGAGGTTATTGTGAGTTATCTCTATAAATCAGCTATGCCCAGAGGCCCAAAGCCTAATAGAAGATATGCTGTCAGTTAGTAAAAGGATAAAAAAAAATTAAATATGATAGGACTAAGATGAAGAGGGAATAGAGCCAAATTCACGAGTCAGGAAGACCTGGGTTTGGGTCTCACCTCTGAGACATCCTGTCTGTGTGACCCTGGGCAAGTCACAAGCTCTCAATTGCCCTGTCAGCTCTGTAAGATCATAAGTCACAGATCGGTTTTTAAATCTGCATTGGCAGAGAGTTCTTGACTAGAATTTCTTAATACCATAGAAAACAGAAATTTATACCTTCTCCCCTTCTTTCACCCCCCAAAAGAAATAATCCCTCAAAGTATGGCATGCTTTTGGATCTATATAGCTTTAGGTCACTGATGCCCACTTTTGCCCAATGCAGTTTTCCTCTGACAGTGGGAATAGTTGGTGACAATTGTATATACCATAAACATTTTAGGGAGTCAAAGACAGATCAGGTTAACTGTATCTGTCAACAAAATAGCTGTGAAAGGCTCCCTGAAGTTTTGTGTCAGGTTTTTGTAGTGACTCAGTTGTTTTGCTCAGTCACGTCCAAGTCTTCATGACCCCATTTGGGGTTTTCTTGGCAAAGACACTGGAGCGGTTTGCCATTTTTCTAGCTCATTTTATAGTTAAAGAACTGAAGCAAATAGTTAAGTGACTGGCCCAGGGTCACACAGATAGTAATATTCTGAGTCCAAATTTGAACTCATCAGGAAGATATATCCTCTTGAGTTCAGACCCCGCTGAATCCACTGTGTCACCTAGTTGCCCGATTCATTTGTAGTTCATCCTAAAAAGCAGATCAATTTCAATCTAACATTTTGAAAACAATTCCAAATGATAAACACACTAATCTGTTTTGTGGGGTTTTATTTGGAGGATGTTCACGTCTACTTTCTCAATCAATTTCATTTTTTAAAATTTGTCTGTACATTTTAATCATTTTCTTTTTCTTAAGTCTTTTTTTGGGGGAGGCAGGGCAATTGGGGTTAAGTGACTTGCCCAAGGTCACACGGCTACTAAGTGTTGGTCCTACTGACTCCAGGGCCGGTGCTCTATTCACTGCACCACCTAGCCACTCCTTAATCATTTTCTTTATTTCCAAAGGAGAAAATTTACCAAACTTCTGGCCTACTGAGCAGTCTGTGCTCACTTAAAACTCAATGAATTATAGCCAACTCCTTAAATATTGGCTGTTGTTTCTTATTTTTATGCTGCTTCTGATTTCTCAAGAGGTACCTGAAAAGACTATAACCTGTCAGTCCATGTCTCGAGAGGAGAGTTGAATGAATGGTTCCGTTAAGGTTTTTGATTGGACGAAGTTCTAAGGGTAAATAGCTTTACGTCAGGGACTCAGACTTCTACAGCTTGTCATTAACAGCCCAGTAAATCATCTAGAGGCCACACATTATTGCTGGATTAATAAAATCCATATTAAGAGAAATGAAGTTGATAATGCAGTTCAGGTTATCTTTTTTCACACGGTACCTCACAACCAACTGTCACCAGCTCTTAAAATGAGAAGCTAAAGACCAGAATGAGCCCTGTAATAAAAATTAGTAAGCCAGAAAACCCTTAAGCGAGGTGGCAGTAATTTGTTGGGAGTAAATCACATTTTCTTGGAATTTTAATTTTTCCGTTTACCTGGTATGACTCTCGGTTCTCCTCATAACAACTCGAGACGGGGGGAAATGATTTTGGGGGTGAGTGGAACAGGGATAGAGGTGAAACCAAATGAAATGTGCAGTTAAGATGAGGTCAAGAAACAGAGCATAGACTTGGAAGGTGCTTTAGAGGTCGTCTCCTCCAAGCCCATTGGATAGAGCAAAGGATCTGGATCAGGAAGCTGTATTTGTTTAGTCATATCCAATTCTACACGACTCCATGGACTTTGTTCATAGGGCTTTCTTGGCAGAGATATTGGAGTAGTTTGCCATTTACTTCACCAGTGTGTTCCCATTTTACAGATGAGGAATTGAGGTAAATAGGTGTTAAGTGACTTTCCCAGGGTCACACAACTAGTAAGTGTCTGAGGCTAGATTTGAACTCAGATCTTCCTGACTCCAGGTCCAGTGCTCTGTTCACTGCACCACCCAGCTGCCCAGAGTTAGGAAGACCTGAGTTCAAGTCTAGCTTTAGACACTTTCTAGCAATGTGAGGCGAGGCACTTCCACTCTATCTGCCACAGTTTACTAATCTGTCAAAAAGGAAAAATAGTAGCACCTATTTCCCAGAGATGTTGTGAAGATAAAATGATATAATATTCACAATTTGTTATTCAGTTGTTTTTAGTCACATCCACCTCATCGTGATCCCAATTGGGGTTTTTATGGAAAGATACTGGAGTAGTTTGCCATTACCTTCTCCAGATCATTTTATAGATGAGGAAACTGAGGCAAACAGGGTTAAGTTACTTCCCCAGGGTCACACAACTTGTGAGTGTCTGAGGCCATATTTGAACTCAGTCCACTCTATCCACTGTACCCTAATATTTATAAAGCACTTTGCAAACCTTTAAGTACTCGTATATTAAAATGAGCAATTACTATCCAAGAGAACAGAAATAGAAAATGTCAGATGTAGGAATTGAACCCAGGTCTCCTGTCTTGGAATTCTGTGTTCTTTCCATGTTATTATAAAGTCAGGCAGCTAAGTGGCACAGTGGACAGAGTGTAGGGACTGGGGACAGGAAGATTCATTTCTGTGAGTTCAAATCTGGCCTCAGTCACTTACTAGCTGTGTGACCCTGGGCAAGTCACTTAACCCTGTTTGCCTCAGTTTCCTCATCTGTAAAATGAGCTGGAGAAGGAAATGGCCAACCTCTCCAGTATCTTTGCCAAGAAGACCCCAAATGGGGTCACAGAGAGTTGGACAAGACTGAACAACAAAGAAGATTCCTCATACACAAGAAATTCAAAAGAGTATTTAGAGAAGGAGGTGTCAGTGAAGGCTTTCTTTATAGAAGGAATAATACTTGAATTCATTGCCTAGTGTCTTACATAAAAAAAAAAAAATACATACAGTAATTCCCTTCTCCAAAACAGTAGAAGATTTATGAAGCCAATGAAAATTATTACTTTGATTAAGATGGAGCTTGTCCCTACACAAAATGGGGGTGCTACTGGTACACAAGCAGACCCTGGTACCTGTTGGAGGATCACAGGGCTAGCATGTTCACTTTGATTTGATTTAATTCACAATCAATTAATAAGTGTGTACTATATTCCCCTCTGGAGCCACACTCTGGAGATACCCAAATGACAATGAAACAGCCTTTGTCCTTCTTTCAATGAGCTTATAGTCTCCTTGGGAAAACAGACAGAGAGTAGTAACCTTGCTTCTGACTGTTTTGTATGGTTTTGTGGAACAGTTTAAAATATAGGAAGCAAATAAAGTCTGCATGTTATGATGGATAAAGAGTTGGAACTATGAAGACTTGAGTTCAAATCCCTCTTCTGACATATAATGTCTATGTGACTCCTTGGCAAGCTCATGAACTTCCCAGTGCTCTAGATAACTCTGGCACCAACCTACATTGGCAGAAACAGTTTCTTCATTTGTTAGTTCCTTGTACCCATGAAGACGTAGGTCCAGTCTCAATCTCTTCAAAATAAATATAATATAAAATAATTACAGGGAGGGAGGGACAGGCATTAACAACCATGAGGATCACAAAGGGTTTCATGGAGGAGGTGACCCCTAAACTGAGCCTTGAATAGACCTAGAGATTAGAAAAGGGAAGGATGGTAAGGGAATGTTAGGCCTATAGGACACTGCTTGCTTCTCCCTTCTCACCCTTTGTTTGCTCACCCCAGTTATAAAAATTATATATTAGAATTTGATAAATATAAATCCCATTCTTAACAAATTGTTGATTTGGACAAAATTTTTAAAATGCACATTTTATAGTGTTATATACAATATATATGTATATACATATACGCATATACACACACACGTGTGTGTGTGTGTGTGTGTGTGTGTGTGTGTGTGTGTGTGTGTGTGTATACATATATATATATGCCACGATAGCATTTGTTGTTGTTCAGTTGTTTTTCCATAGTGGCTGACTCTTTACGACCCCATATGGATTTTTCTTGGTGGAAATACTGCAGTGGTTTTCCATTTCCTTTTCCAGTTCATTTTACAGATGAGGAAACTGAGGCAAAGATGGTTCAGTGACTTACCCAGGGTCACACGGCTAATAAGTGTCTGAGGTCCAATTTGAACTCAGGAAGATGTGTCTTCCTCACTCCAGAATGCTATCCATTGCACCACCTAGCTGCCCCTACAATAAATAGTATTTAGGGAATTTCAATATTTTATTTATATGTGTTTTATGTCCTTGATGCTTCTGAAAGCGGTGAGCTAAGCACCGATGGGAAGGATCTCTTTGCCATTTTTTGTGGGCCTATTTTGTACTTTAACCCTTGCCACAAGAGTACTACCCTCCACTCTTGTTCTAAGCAAAATAAAATAGGTAAAGTTTGTTTTTAGTGTCTCTACATCCTTTTTGGTAAATCTCCCAACTAGCCTCCTACCGGGAGCTCAGTGAACAAATGATGCTCCCAGCACCCTGAGCTCCGCACGGTAATGCTCAACTGAGGTTAGGTGGCACTATGCATTATTCCCATTGTCTTCCCCTTCAAAATGTGCCTTTCCTATGTCTCAGCACCTTGTTCTTGGCAGAGGAGCAATAAACTAAAATATGCTTTTTACACCTTAGAAGAACTAGATATATTGCTCCACCCAGATGGGTGACTATCACTTCTAGATAAAATATAGAATTTATTTTTAAGAAATCATTTTTCTGATATCATCTCTTTTTAAATTACTTAGATTTCCTAGAGTAGACCCCTCACCCCAAGCCATCTTATATAATAAAGAATAAAAACAAGGGGAAAAATATTTAAGCTAAACAACATATTTCACAATTTTGACAATGCACAGTAATGTCAATAGCTAACTTTTATGTAGCATCTACTATGTGCCATCCATTTTATTAAGTACTTTAAAAATATTATTTCATTTTATCCCCACAACAACCCTGAGATATATTTCTTGGTGGAGATACTGAAGTGGTTTGTCATTTTCTTTTCCAGCTCATTTTATAGATGAGGAAACTAAGGCAAAGATGGTTCAGTGACTTGCCCAGGGTCATACAGCTAATAAGTGTCTGAGGTCAGATTTGAACTCAGGAAGATGAGTCTTCTTGACTCCAGAATGCTATCCAAAGCACCACCTAGCTGCCCTTATAATAGTATTTAGGGAATTTTAATATTTATTAATATATTGTTAACCCATTTTACAGTTGATAAAACTGAGGTTAACAGGTTTAGTGACTTGTTCAAGGTCACATACCTAATAAGTACATGAGGTTGGATTTGAATTTTGGATTCCAGGCCCATCACTCTTAACCACTGAACCACACAGCTTATAAGAAATGCTTAGCACTGTATCAAAAAGTATGAAAATTTTAGTCACATTTTTTAATGTAATTACAAGTTGCTTTTCTGAATGGCAATATCAGTTCAGAGCTCAATCAAAAAAGCCTTAGTGTTCCTTTGATTAAATGATCTTTTCAACGCCCTTTTCTTTTTGTAATTTTACCTTGTTTGTTAGGTGGGAAGTGAAACCTCAGATTTTCAGTTCATCTTATTTTTAGTGATTTAGATAATCCTTGTATATACTTGTTAATACTACGAAATTCTTGTTAACATGCCCTCTCCCCACGCTTTGGATATATCTAGCAGGAGATGGTTTTTTGAATACATTTTTAAATAGATAGTTTTTGAGGATTTAGAATGGGTGGCCAAGAAGTCATGCTAAATAAACACTTCCATTTCATTCGGTAGGTTTACTAAGTTGGTAGATCAGGATAGTTCTGTAGACAGATTATACCTACGTTAAATTCAACAAACATTTATTTAGCACTTGGGGCAGCTAGGTGATACATTGAGTAGAATAACAGACCTGGAGTCAGGAAGACTCATTTTCCTGAGTTCAAATCTGGCCTGAGACACTTCGTAGCTCTGTGACGATGGGCATGTAACTTAACCCTTTTTACCTCAGTTTCTTCATCTGTAAAATGATCTGGAGAAGGAAATGAAAAATTATTCCAGTATCTTTGCCAAGAAAACCCCAAATGGGATTATGAAGAGTCAGATATGACTGAAATGACTGAAGAACAGCAACAAAGATGTACACAAAACTCTCTTCAGTGCTAGGATGCAAAGTCAAATGCAAAAGAAGAGTCCTTGCCCTAAATGAACTTGCATTCAATTTTGAGTATATACGATGTCTACTAACAATTACATATATGATAGTGAGAGGAGGGAAGAACACGAAGAACTGGGGTGAAAGTGAGCAAAGAATCATTATGTCACCCTTTTGGAGCCTTAAAAAGAGATAAGGAGTCTTCTAAAAGTCAGAAGACAGGAGGGAGTGCATTCTTGCAGTGGAGGACAGGTCTTGTAAAGGCAAGGAGAAGACAGGTGTACTATGAGTCTTTCTTGTTAATTTCATCAGTGAAATAGTCTAGATAACAATAAACGTGAGGTTAATTTGATTAGTAGAATGAATGGACACAAACATTAGGTATTAATGGAATTGAAGCCAACTTGAAAGGAATATCTCTTAGGAATCTGTCCTTTATTCTATTCACCTAATATTTTTATCAATGACTTGGAGAAAGCGTAGATTGTTTTTGTCATATCCAATGATGACATTAGGCAGATAGGGATAGCAAAAGACTTTAATGAGAATCGGATTGTGAAAAGATCTCAGTAGGAGGGAACAATGAAATGACTAATGAAATGAAATTTAATAGGGAGAAATATGGAGTCTTATATCTGGGTTCTAAAAATTGGCTTCCAAAGTATAAGGTGGGGGAAATGAAGCAGGTTAATAGTTTGTGTTTAAAAGAATCGAGAGCTTTAGTGGATTGCGAGTCAGTGGTTTAGCAAAACAATAACAACTATACAGTATAAACAACCACAACAATGAAATCTTAGGCTACATTAAAAGAGGCATAATCTCCAGAAGTGGGGAAATGAGAATTCTCATGGACTCTACCATGATGCAATGAAATCTTATGTATTGTTCCCTGTACTGAGTGCCACATTTTAAAGAACAACATTGAAAAACTTGTCTGTCTGGAGGAGGATGTTAATAGAATTAGAAACCATATTTCAGTCTATCTGCAGAAACATCAATGAGGGCATTTCCTCAGGCACAGGTTCACATTATAATGTTTCCATATTTTCTCATGCTGTACAACAATTGTTCATGTCCTCCCATAAATTCTGCATGGGGGAATCTGCCCAAAACACAAAGGACCATCTTCTAGGTTCTCTGATGCTGTGAAAAGATTTATGATTTGATCACTAATTCTATTCTGTCCAAAGTTACAGATCACATCTCATTGGGTTTTGACAGAAAGTTTTATGAGCTACCATCAGATCTGTGCTTTAAGAGTATAACTTGGGCAGTTATGTGGAGTGAGGATTGGAGAAGGTGTAGAGCTTACATATGTTTTCACATTGGATTCTCTCAGAGACCCTGCAAAATAGGTATTCTATGTAGCAAGATCCCCATTTTACAGATGAGGAAAAGGAAACAGATTGTAACTTGCCTAAATCAGATAGCTAGTAAATGAGAGAGTTTAAACTAAAATCCGAGTTTCTGTTTCCAAATCCAGTGACTTTTTCTGTTATACCCTAGCTTTGTCATTGATTAATATTATTTATAATGACGATTAAAAACAAAAACAAAAATTAAAAAAAATACTAGCCAAGAAGCCCTTTCACTACTGGGAGAATCAGAAGATTGAAAAATCTCCATCCTTCCCAACTCTGTGGCCCTATATTTCTTGAGCACCTTCTAAGAATTTGCATTGTAGCTGAAATATATAATTTTAGGGGTGTGGTTTGAATAATGCAATTATTTCTGTCAATCCTATTACTTTCTAAATAGACCAAATTTAAAACTTAATAAAATGTCAACAGCCTTTTTATTCCACAATAAAGTGAAGATTTGCCAATTACCTGGTTACTTTGATGAATATAGACAACGAAAATAGATGATTCAGCTCCTAAAGTGGATTTTCAAAGCCTAAATTTGTCAGGTTGAACTGTCAAGCTTGAGCAGTTTAACAGTATAAATGCCCCAAACTGGAATAATTTGAACTTAAACAAATTCCTTTTGGGATCTTAATCATCCAGTTTAACTATCTATATTGTTTCCATTAAGTAGGCAATCACCAAATCTGTCCTTCAGTGTGTACTGTGTAGAACCAACCTTGGACAAGACCAATCATCTGCTCTTGGTTTTTTTTTTTTTTCTTTCTCCTCTCTCTGGATCTATTTCTGGCAGCCATGAAGATTACTCTTGCCAAAGTCCACATCTTTATTGGCAGTGAATGTCTAAAACAGTGATGTGTTCTCCTATGATTGGGCATTCCTAAGAGCACTGTAAGGCCCTGTGTAAATATTACCTACACTGTTGCTATTTAGACTACATTATTTATGATTATTGTCAGAGTAGGGCTATTATTTTCTGTGTCATCCATGTTTCTCAATTTTAGGGATAAATGCCACATCTCTCCACCCCCTGAAAACCTATCCTCATATTTTTTTTATAGAAAATAATGCCATTGCTTCCAAAATCAGAACAACTGAGTCGCTGTTTGTAAATGTTTTATTTTAAGCACATCACATCTTTTTATCCAACAAGAAGAAAATTCTATTGTGTCAGCACTAGGAGGGACAATAGAGCCACTTTTAAACAATGATAGATTTAGTCAGGTGACTCAGTAACCAATCGGCCTGTCACTTTAACAACTGGCAGATGATCTTATAAAGTCTACTTTTGCTCAGATAGATTCAAGACATCTCCGGGTGTATTATATGATAAGTGTAAGAATTTCAAGTCTTTCATATACCATAGAAGGAAGGCCTTTTTGGAATCCATCAAGAGATAGCAGATACTCATAACAGCATTTCCCCAGTCAAATCATAAGGCAGGAAGCCTGTATAAAAGAAATTTTGATATTTCTGCAAAATCACAAAGCACGGGACATTTCCCTTTCATATTTAATAAAGATCTCCACCGTCAGCTGCAGCTGGTGATAAGTGTAATATCTTTAAATGGTTAATCCAGGGATCATGGCTCAAGTACTTTATGTGGTTTGGAGCCAGGAAAGCTGTTAGTAGCCTCAGTGTGCATTTCATAAACCCAAGGAATTCTTTTTTTTTTTGGTTTGGCTTTTTACTATATCTTAAATGCTTTATTTTTCAGGGGAGAGATAAGGCCTGGTTCTTCACATAAAACTACAGCTTAGCCATTACTTAGTCTTTCTCTGTTAAGGAAAAGGTCCTGTCTGTGCACAGATGTCTCAGATTAAATTGTATCTCACAGTCCTTACAGTGCTCAGTACTAGATGAACTGCCAAAAGGGCCGTAGGCAAGAACTAAATTGCTTTGGTTTCAGTACACAGTGAATTTGGCTCAGACAAGCTGAATCAGTACATTAAATGCGAATCCCTCACAGATTTGAAAGCAGCCTTTAGCACAATTATTGACTGTGAGTGATGATTATGTCTAATTGAAGGAGACTTTTGCTACCTGTAGCTCAGCTGGAGTCCACGAGAGCCACAGCAAGGCACTGCATCTTAATTCAATGTTCCAGCTTGAGAGAAGCAATTGAACCTAAATCCTGAAGTGTGTACACATGGTCGATAAACTTTAATAAACTTTACAGGTTCAGTAACTAGGCTGAGTATATAATTCAATTTTTTAATTCAGGAAAGGAAAGTAGCTAACAAGTATGTTGGGCTACAATAATGTATTAGTTCATCTCATGCAGAGGCCTTCTCAGTAAAAGGAAAATATATCGTTTCATGCTTGTCTTTGGAACAAGTCATAAATCTGCCATTCCATACACTGTATTAATGCTCTACAGGTGGGACATTACCAGGCTTTTTGGGAAAGGACCAACTTTCAGCAAATTTGTGAGGGAAACAAACTAATTTGACAATTTTGCATCTTTTGTTATGGAAGTTATGCCAATAATGAAAAGAAATGAATGGCTTTCCTAATAGATTCTGCCTCCGTCGCCCAGATCCTGCTACTCCTGACATGCTTTTATATCATAACAACCAGTCATATAGAGGCTCATGATATGACTTAATCCTTCCCAAAAAGTTATTGATTTTTTCAGGGAACTAAAGTAGGTTTGCTCATGGGTCTTTCGTTTAGAATCTTATTTTCCTTGTGTTCTTAAAAAAAAAAGACTGCTAATATGTTGGCTACAGATGTCTTTTTCCTCACACTCTGTTGTATCTGAACATACTGACATTTTCTAGTTAGAGAAAATTCATTTTAAATGAGAGCGATGGCCTCTGACATTATTTTAAAGAGGATTTTATGGCAGGATTTTAAATAAATTCCTTTCTTTCACTGAAAACTTAAATTATGCCTCCATGTGAAACAATTTCTCAAACATTGCACAATCCTCGTACATAGGCATGTTTGCTATTAATTTTCCTTGTGAAGAACGGGCTAATGGCCATGTGGATTTGTGTTATTGTTATTATTTTTTTAGGATTGGAACATTTGTTAGCATAAAAAAAAAAAAACAACCCCACAAAGAATTGCATTATTTTGAAAATATACAGATTTTAAAAAATGAGATCAAATTTAGTTGGTGTATTCACATTATTTCATGACATTATAAGTATGCATAATAAATTGCATGATGGAGTTAGACTAGTTTGTGCAGAAGAAGGTGTGACATTTGTATTTATTATAAATTTGATGACTGAGATTTGTCATGTATGTCTCCCTCCTTACTGTGGGAAAGAACTAATATGTGAACCCCAGCCCCAAATTTAAAACTATGTAGGCATCACCAAATTGTAAAAGAATTCAAATTCAGTCTCTATTTTGAGGTTCACTAAAAGTGTACATAATCTTTGACCCCAAATTTGAACTTGACAAGATAGTAGATTGTTTCTTATTTCTAGAAGCATCTTGACTTTGGCAAGAATTTTGGATTGGGATTGAGAACTGAGATTAAATTCTATTTGTCAGAAAACTGGGTGCAAAAATCTAGCCGTCTGATCTATACAATGTTAGGCTAGTTATTTCACATGTCTAGGTCTCTGTTTTCTCAGCTATAATAGAACAGAGTTGGGACTTGGCCTCTGACTTCCCTTCTGTTTCTTAATCTATGATCTTTCCCATTTCCTTTTTTCCTTCATTCTCTAACTTCAATCACTAGATTAAGTTAATGGATTCTACTTTTGGTTTTATCACTAACTATGGCTGTTGAACAAGTCACTTAACCTCTATATCTGACAAGCAAGTGAGATAGTATATATAAAGACCCTTTGAAAAGGATAGGTAATTTTAAAATACAGTCGGCAAAAAAAAAAATAATAATAACTAATTGGTTCTTAGGCTCTGAGTTGTTTAAAGTGTACAGAAAATAAGTGTTAGCCTGTCTTTTAGACAACATCTAGAAGACTATGCTCAGTTCTTCCTTTTAGGAAGCGTTGTTGCTTGTCCTTCATTTCAAAGAGGACCAATGACACATGATGTCTCGATTTGGGTTAGAATTAGATACAAATAAGACAGTTACACAAAGTTGACTGCCTCACTCTCTTCCAGAGCCATCAAAGTCCAGTGGTAAAACAAAAGCCACAACTGCCAGCACTGGCCTGGGATACAGTGAATGACCTTGGTGTCCTCGATGTTTGACCAAACTCTAAAGGCTCCATAGAACCTGCTTCCCCTGCCTTCATCATCATTGGCACAAATTGTTCTCATGCTCTGGTTCCACTGGGTGAATTCTTCACACACTCAAGGTAGGCATCCTCCTAAACTCACTGTTGGATTTGAGGCTTGTTGGTTACCTTCAACCAAGTTTAGCCCATCTGCCAAGATGGTTTTATTGTGGTATGGCCACTGTGCACACTACAGTTTCTTGAAGTCACAGCTTGAAGCTTCAGCTTCTTGAAAGGTAGCTGACAGATAAGCACCAAAATTAACCCTGAAAAGGGCTCAGATGCCCTCATACCAGAAGTGCTAGTTTTTTCTGGAACACCCCTTCTCTGAATGGTGACAGGCCTCAGGAGCAAGACATGTGGCAATTTGTCAAGGGAGTTTGAGATGTTTAGTCTGGAGAAGAGAAGACTTAGGGGTGCTATCTTCCACAATTGAAGGGCTATCATATGGAAAAGGAATTGTTCTTCTTGATTTCACTGGGCAAAACTAAGAACAATGAGTCAAATCACAAACACTCATATTTAGATTTGATGTAAGGAAAAACGGAGTTTAGAGCTATCCCAAAGTGCAGTGGGCTGCCTCATATAATATCTGATATTTTTGTAGTATGTTAAGGTTTGCAATGCACTTTAAGTCAATTAACTCATTTGTTACAACTGTAAGGTAATACAGGTATTAGTGGCATCCTACTTTGCAGGTGAGCGAGGTGAGATTCAGAAAGAATAAATGACTTGTCCCTTGTTCATGCTCATCTAAGTAGTATCTGAAGAATTCTGAGCCAGCGCTATTTCTCCTAACTACACTATCTCTCCCCACTGGAAATCTTTAAGCCAAAACTGGAAGATCACTTGTCCAGTAAGCCTAGCAAAGGCAACTTCCAAGTTTCAGAATACCAGCATAGTAACTCTCCATTTATTCAGTGACAAATTAAGACAAAACATTCACAGAAAGGGGAAAATCAAAATACAGGGTAACTCAGTCATTTAGTAGTTTCTCAATTCAATCACAAAGTACCTAGTCAAAGTACCCTGTCCCTGGCTAGTACATTCATTTAGTCAATCACAATGTCTCTCTTCTTAAATGGAGATTAGTTTCTAATCATAAACAAAGTACATTCATTTGGTCAGTCACAGAGCACAAAAATCAAAGTGCTCTACCCCTGGATCACAACTGAATTACAATTATCATCAGTTACCCCCAAGCACCTTCTCAAAGGGGCAGCACAAAGGCCATCTACCTCTACTCTACCACAAGATTATCATCACAGCATTCAATACCCAAGGAGAGGTCTTTTCTTCATCTTGACACGAGGCAAGTTCTCAGCAATCTCTGTTTCTGGGGAGACAAAGCTTAACAAAGCCACAATATACATTGCCAGTGTGCTCATCAATTCACTCTCTGCCTGCAGAACAGTCTCAGGACCCCTGAAAATATCAGCAAGATACTTCTTCAGGATTTCTATAGACATACAATAAGAAAATTCTGCTTCAGGGCCTCTGAACCAAAAGCAAGGTTCCAGGACCTCTGCAACAACAGCACTGCCCTTTACCAGCAGATGAATCTGGCAAAACAACATCAAAACAGACAGACAAAATATTGGCATCACAGTCATGCCTCCTCAGTTTTCGGCAACTCTGGGTATCAGTTCTCAAAAGTCCTGGGCAGCTCTAACTGGCCCTCAGCTATCCAGGCAGCTTCAGCTGGCAGTTCTCTCTCTCTCTCTCAGCAACTCTGGCCCCCAGCAATTCTCTCTCTCAGCATCCTCGTTCTCGACAGCTCTGTCTCTGTGCCTCCACAATGCTGTTCCCAAAAGTTCTTCTTCTTCTCTCTGCTTGGGCCTCTCTCTATATCCACCACACCAGCTCCTCCCAGTTCATCCTCTCTTTTAAAGTCAACAAGTCCATCCCACAAGTGGGATTCACAAGCTCTGGGTTTCAACACTCAACCCAAAAACCAAGCCAACACAGGAGGATCTTTAAATTCCATTACTATTACATTTGTATAGAGCAGATTCTTGTGTGGGTTCTTGAAAGGTAGCTGACAGATAAGCACCAAAATTAACCCTGAAAAGGGCTCAGATGCCCTCTTAAGCAAGGCTTAAGCAAGGCTTCTGAAGACCCTTTCAGTTCTAAGATTTTTTGATTGATTATTTTTTCTTCTTCCGTATTCATTCATTCAACAAACATTTCCTAAGCACCTAATATGTGCAAAGCATTCCTAAGACATCGGAGAAACAGACATAGTTATATTTTTGGTTCCTGTCCATGAGGAATTCACAGTTTAATTAGATAGATAAGATACACGTGCAAATAGCTACCTGAAAATACAAATAAGGAGAGTTTGTTATGCATTCCCAAATGTATAGCATATATAAATTGCTGTGAGAGTTTGGGGAAGGCAGGGGTCATTTCAAGCTAGAGTGATGATGATGTTGATGGCTATAATAACTCACATTTGCATAGTACTTTAAAGTTTTTAAAGTGATTTCACAAGGTTGTGGGAAGGTAAGTGATACAAGGATTGTTATCCATGCTTTACAGGAAACAGATTCAAAAGGTCTGGTTGGACCAAGGTCCTATAACTTGTAAATGTCAGAACTGTGATATTCAGGCAGTGGGACAAGGATAGAGTTTGGCATCAGAAAATATGGGTTTTCATCCTGGCTCTGCTACTTATTAGTCATGTGATCCTAGGAATATCTCTTCACTTTTAAGTTCAAGTTCCCTCATCTGCAAAACTACCTACATAAGAGGTGTCAGATGCTGGCTGGCAAAATTCCCAATGCAGTCAAAACCAGAATAAAATTCAATTAAAGAACATTGAACAAAATTAAAAGGTGCAATAAAGCATAGATAATGCCAATATCTGTTTTTCTAAATTGTTATTGGCTCTCCCCTCCCCCATCCCACTTATGGCTTATGTATGGCCTTATGTCTTCAGTTTCTCTTTGAGTTTAACATTACCAACTTAGATAATCACCAAGATTCCTTCTACATTCTGTGATACAGAAGAAATGGCATTTAAGCTAGTAAATGACACACAAACCAACCAGCTGTAGTTCCGCCCCCCGCCCCCCACTAACTCTATACCTACCTTTTGCTGGTTTTCTTTCCTAAAATGTTGACTTTTTAAAAAAAAAAAAATTTTTTTTTTGCTTTTTGGAGGGCAGTTGGGATTAAGTGACTTGCCCAGGGTTACATGGCTAGTTTTTAGGTTAAGTGTCTGAGGCTGGAGTTGAACTCAGGTTCTCCTGACTCCAGGCCAGCGCTCTATTCACTGCGCCACCTAGCCACCCCAGTGTTGGCTTTTTTTAGAGAGGAAGTTTGCCAGAAATAAATAACTTTTTTTTAGGCAACTTCTAGAGCACATAAATAATCCAGGTCTTCCTCAAAAAAGGGTTTTTCTTGTAATAGTTCCAGAATTACACGAAATAGAGTATTTTTGAAAATATGCTGATTGTTCAGATATTGAATTTTTAAAATAGGCTGCTATATGCATTTACTATTCTTTCTCAGACATTTTATAGAATTTTTAAGGGTATACATATTATAAATCATATTATAATGGCCTTAATCAGGTCTTACCTTTTGAGTTCATTGATTCCATTCTTGATGAAAAGAAGTAAACTAAATACTGTGCACAATAAATTTAGTTCTCCTTTATAACAGTTTAATAAATTGGTGAGAACACTTTTATCCAAATTCAAGTGTGAATTTGTTATCTAGGAATTCATGAACTTGGCTGACTGATATATTTAACTCTTACCACCTCTGGTACTCTACTTACATGGAAGCATGTTGGTGAACTTTCTTGATAACTCAGGTATAATGAGAAACAAATCAACAGAATTTCCATTGCCTGATTCTCCCTGGTCTCAGTAAGCTCTGTGCTTCCTTCAGGTTGTAATCCTTATGCTAATATATGCCTAATTTTATGAACACACCTTGTCTTGCAGAAGCTCACAGAACATCCCACGAAGTATAGGGATACAACACTCAGATTGTATTTAGGCTACTCCATTCTCTTCTTGTGCATAGTGAAGAAAACTCATTACTCTAAAACTAAACATTGAATACTAAATACTTAACACTTATCCATGGCTCTATGTCTGTATGGTAAGTGGCCAAATGATTCCAAGATGCTTTATGACCATAGCATTCAGTCAATGCAGTTTATGGTCAAGATTTTCCAAAAACACCAAGGCTCACCTTTTTTTTTTTTAAATCACTATCCATCTATTGATATTGTATTACTTTGAGATGGGGAATATTATCATCTCTGAAGAATTTAAGTGAAGAATCATTCAAAGCTCAACCCAGGGCACTATAAAGAGAATGCACAAGGAAATATGAAGGAAAAGTAAGTAAGGTTGTCACTGGAGGAATGTATTGAAAAAAAAAGAAGTGTGCAGTCAGAATAAGAAATAGGCACTGGATAGGTCACATACTCCACTGGTATTCACTCAATGTAAAGATAGCATGAGAAAGGCCTCCAGCTTGTTGGATCAACTTCCTGGACACATTCATGGAGGACATGGGCAGAAGTGGCATAGGATGGGCACGAATGAATTATCCGTATCATTGGAAGGAATGTCCTTAGATCTACTGGGGAATTATTTGATTATTGGCTTGGATTCTGAGGCTCTTAGCATTTTTGGTATTACAGGTATCTTTAGGTTTTTAGTAAAGCCCATGGATCCTTCTTACGTCTTTTCCCATACATAGAATAAAATAGAAAAGATTACAAAGGAAACCAATTATATTGAATTACAGTTATAGGCACCAGGTTAAGAATCTCTGGATTAGAAACACAGAAATATCAATCACTGATTACTCTTTCATGTCAATAATCACATGCATTAGGATTTGGCTTAAAATTATAATCTAAATAGGTCTTAAAGCCTGTCTGTGTCTGTGGGAGTAGAAGAATTTTGCTTTTACTGAAGAAGAGTCTTGGTTTAATGTTTTCTCTGAAATACAGAATTTAGAACACATTTTGCAACCATTGAACCATTTGACTGCTACTTCTAGCATGGCTGTATATTTTTATGCTGCTTTTAAACATGGAATCATGTGTAAACATATAGCGAAGAAAGACAAATGGCAAGAATTGAATTTAAGAAAAAAAATATAGTGATGAGTAAGTTGCCAAGAAAACTCTAGTTGAGGGATGTCTTTATCGTACTCATGCACAAGTGAGGACAAATGTCATTGACTTGACTCATTCTACTGTAACTTTTGTAAATATATATATATATATATATATATATATATATGTATATATACGCACCATTAATGTTGCATAAATGAAGCAATTAATTTCCTTCATGGGATGCTAAAAAATATCAAGTGCAATTCTCCCATTACACTTTGTCAGTTACAACACACACAAAAGTTGAAGGTGAGAGAACAAACATTTTTTTTGATCCTTCTTTGATTCTCTAGGGGTGAGTAGGCCCATGTAGGGTCCCCCTGAAGAATCACTCAGTCACAACTATATCCTACCTAGAGATTTTTAATTATTGAATAATCCTTGCTCGATCTAATTCTCCCCTTTATCCACAGGATATTGGTTGTATATGTCCTTGGATACACTGGGGTTCTGAGGGGACCCCCCTCCACTGAGTCTACCCTTGACTTTTTTCTATTATCAATTCCAGGGAGGAATCAGTAGAACCCACCAAGCAGACTTCCACAAGTAGTGGAAGTGAAAGAGCAAAATCTAGTTTTCTCTGATCTAGGGAATTATTTTCCTGTTCCAAGATGGAGAATTATAACCTTTGTACTCCCATCAGCCTTCTTTCTGGACTTTTTTCTGTGTTACTGCCTTCACTTTTTTTTCTTCGCATCTCCACTCTGGCTGGCCACCATTTGACTTGCACAGAGCAAATGAATGCTTGGGACCTCCTGACTAGCTCCCTGCATTGCCTAAAAAAAGATTCCACCTTTCAATGACCTCAGGAATTTGGTCACACAACCTCTGAAGGTATAGTGGAGAAAATGGGAGGGTTCTCCAGAGATTTTATTCATTTTAACTTTGTATTGTCAGGGTCCATACTCAAGTGCTTTGTACATAGTAGTCACTTAATAACCACTTGGTGAATGATTTAAGTTTCATAAAGCAAATATGCATCTTTTGTCTATGAAATATTTTCTGTGAGGAAAGTGGTTTTGGGAGGAAAAAAATAAGTCAAGGCAAATTCAACTGGCCATTTTACTAGACTCAGTCGAAAAAATTTGCTCACAAATACTTACTGATTATAATAGAACTAATCACCAAAAGAAAGCAAATTTATTTTTGAGCTATCAAGGATGCCACTTGATGGACATTGGGAGTGATTTATTAATATATTTGTTCTTTGAGCAGCAAAACTCATCACTATGTCAATTATGTATCCACATTGGTTCTTCTAAACTTCTGGAAGATTTTATTCCCTGGTTCCCACTGAGAGAAAACATGTATTGATAGAAAATGGAAGTGTGGCCTGTATGAAGTCTATCTAGTGAAAGTACCAACCGATTAATCATTTGAACTATCAACTCTGTTGCTTAGATGATTGAAAAACATTCCTTCCTGCATAATATCTCTTTGAATTTTGTTTGAACTGCTAGCCTCAAAACATCAGATGGTGCAGTTCAGATAATTTTTCATTATAAAAATAATTATAGGCTAAACACAGTTAATAAAACATTAAGTGTAAATCTGAATATTTTAAAAGCATGTCTTTTCAGAAGTAGCTTCTAATGAATTTTGATGAAAATCCCATCATTACCTAACCCAAAATAAGTAGACATGCTTTTTATAAACAATTGGGAGATTGATGAATTAGAAAAATAATTTTAACAAGGAAATCATCATTCTGGTCACTCTGCTTCACAAATCTGATGATCATAAAAGAGAAATGACAAAATGCAGTAATATGGATTTCTTCAGAAATGAGTGCGCATTTTTCCAAATTTTTAATCCATTGAAAGTTTGTGAATGTATAAACCGAACACCTTTCAGTTTTGGAAGTTATTTTTTTTTTATTTACCATAATATAAAAGTGTGCATACCTATTTATAGAAAAAGGGAAGTTTGGAAATTTTAGAAGGGTGATTCATCTTAACCACATGACTCTATTGTCTCAGTTTTTCCCTCATTTTGTAGTGAATGTATCTAACATTCATCGGTCAATTCAAGGAATAATGCCAACAGTTGGACACACTGAAACTTGACTCTAGCACACTGATGTCATTTTGGTCCTCTTCTAGAATGAAGGACAACAGCCAACCACCAACAATAATGAGAACAAAAGCGAGCTTGTATGTGACACTAAATTTGGCAGAGTGCTTTATATATGCTATCTAATTTAATCCTCCCTGTGAGGCAGGTGCTGTTCTTGCTCCCTACCAAGGCGGAGGGTCATTAAATGGCTTGCTTAGGCTCACATAGATTTGAGAGTCTGACGCAGGATGCCAGCTGAGGCCATCCTGACTTGCAGTCCAGCATACTGTGCCACCTAGCTAGGGAAGTTATCAAGTAAGCACCAGTTTTTCATCAGGGATCCTTTTTGATCTTCTTTACTCTTACTCCCACTGTTCCATTGCCAGGGGTCTACCTACCATGACCCCGTGACCTCATGCTCTTTTCAGGTATCTAAGGCTCCCACACTGGGATAGGTGGGCTTTCCCAGGTTAGTGGCCTGCCCTCCTCTGATGTGCTACCCACTGGTTGCCACTGCTATGCAACAGCCTTCATTGACCCTCCTCCTCCCACCTCTGTTAAAACTTATCCTACTTTTTAATTCCCTCAGGAATATGCTCAAGTGTTTTCCAAGGTGACATTTTAGCAGATAGAAGTATTTTTCTTCTCAACTGCTCCCTCCCCACCCTTCCTTTCCTGAGTACTTTTTGTTTTCAAAGTAGCTTTCTTAGCACAAAGTCTCTAATGCCTACACACTCTCTACCAATCTTGGACCTCCAATGTCTAACCCAAAGAAGCTGTTGGTGAGTAGTTACCCTCAAAGAAGAGATTTCAAACCATACACAGAGTGGGAAAGGCAGCATTACAGAAGACCAGTAACTATCTTTTGAAGCCCCTGAGGCCTTGTAGGAGACTTCAGACTGTACACTCTAGGTAGAGTGACCTTATCTTCTGCTCAAATGTAGTCTGACTAAGAATATGTTTCTGGCAAAGTCTTGTTAAAAGTATATTTTCTCTTCTTGACATCAAGACTGTTGTAGAAAATCAGGGACATATGGTCTTTGTAAACATGGATGGCTTTGTCATCTGCTTATGCTGAGGGCCAGGTCAGTTCACAATACATTCTTCTATTATCTCCTCCTAGATTCCAACATCCACATGAATATGAAAAACGGCTGGCTGTCCTCAGGAGACAGAAGGGCCTGCACCTCATCCACGATCTGCATTTGCATGACGTGAGGCTTTCCAAATCAGGCTGTCATCGTAAACACAACCCTGAAATGGAGTGCAGGAAGCTTCATGGAGTCTCTTGAGGGCACAGACATTCTTCATGACCATTCCCAAGCTCCTTGAGGGGAGCCTTAAACTAATTTTTCTCTCACTGTAGTCCCCTGTTACAATGATGGGCATGGAGGAGGCCACAACATTAATATGCATTGAATTGAGTTGAAATGAGCTATTTCTAGAAACAGCATCCAGGCACTCCTGCCACAGGGACAGCTGTAGCACCTGTGTGTGAGGGAAGAATTTCTCTCACTCTGGCTTCTACAAACATCGACCAGGCCAGCATATGTTTATACTAGTCTGGTCCTCCTTGCCTAACCCCCCACAGTGAATTGGCTTTCTTATTTTGATGATTCCAGTACAAATGAAACAGAAACATATGGAGTAGATTTCCTTAAAAATCACACATGATTTGACAAATGAATAGAAGTGTTTGGCAAAATGTGTTTAGAAGTCTCTCTTGCCTAAAAAGTTGGTGGAAAAATAACTGCGAGATGTCAAGAAATGCTAGGCATGGCCTTCTTTGCCTACCCTTAGCACCAGATGATCAAAGAGCACCAGTTTTAATTAATGCAGAAGTCTATACAAGTGAGTAGAAAGTTTGCTAGTCATATCAAACAAGCAAATCTGAGCTGGGCAAATAAAATATTCTCTCACCAGAGCTTTGGGGTTGTGAACAATTTGGGCCCTCTTTCAAATTGTGCCAGACTCCAAGAGGGAAATTATATGATTCATACTCATGTTTACAATAACAGAGACAAGGGCTTTAGAGAAGAATAAAATATTCCACTGAAGATTGAAATTGTCCCTCAAGCATCCCTCAGGGATATGTATAGTTAATCTGATCAGTGAGCTTCGATTCAGGAATCTCTTGGAAACTGGACTGTCCTAAATTTTAGCAGCATATTAAGAATATCTGTTTGGTAATGTGTGTACCCAAATTAGCACTGAAGGCATTTCATCTAATTCTTAAGAGTACAGATTAGGAGATCCAGTTGGGTTGTCTTCACTCCATGGAGTTCACAGGATGAAATGGGCCTTTGTCTTCTATGGCCATGTCAGAATAACCAAGGTTAGGACTCAAAGCATTAATCCTTTTATGACGCTAAAGCATGTGGTCACTTAAAGACCAACTCTGAGAGTGTTGACTCACTGGAAGATCACAGAAACAAATCTATGGAATAGAGGTGGTCTCACTACTTCAAATGACTTTCCAGAGGACTTAGCGCCTATAACGGTGCTGAGGCCTTTTGTAACACTAGAAGGAACTGGCCTAGTGTCACATTGCTAGACAAGGCTGTCCATTTCACAGTGTCTCATCCCACCAACAGCACCAAGAAACTTGGCCGTGACTGCCAAAGTAAGTTTCTGACCTCTTCTACTGTTTAACTACCTCCATATCATTTCCATACTTTCATCAAAATACTTAAGAAAATCCTTCACAACATAAGGCCAATAACTAATAAATATCTACACCAAGAGATATATAATCAGTGATTAGGTGCTTTTGAAAACTTTGTCAAGTTAAAAAAAAGACTTAATAGTGGAAAAAAAAAGTTAATAGTGAAGCAAAAAAAAAAAAAAATACTTAGAGGCAGGTGCCAATTTGCCTCTTGATCTCAAGTCTTTGGTCTCTGCTACCTCCTTCAAAATTAAAAAAAGACTGTTCCCCAAAGCTTGTTTCCCCTTTTAATTTATAACTCTCATTCCCAATTTGAGGTCATAAAGTACAGTAAAGTCTCCAAGAGGCTGTAGAATGATCCTCTGGAAAGGCCTGAGGAGATGGCTTTGTATAGGTAGACAGAGGTTTTTATGAGTCACACAGGACATGAACTGTACTTTTGCAGGGGGTGTACACACCCCCTTCCTAACTGTCAAGAGAAAGGAAGCCAAGCTGGATGAGACCGATGAGCCCAAATATTCCTAAGGAAGGTTCCCACTTCACCCCATGTATGAGCAGCCACAATAGTTCTTATTGGTAGAGTGGGAAAAATGGAGAATAAAAGAGAGATGCTACATGGCTATCCCAGTCAGTCAGAATAGTTCCATGGGTGGGGAAAAGAGAGGTTAGGATGCTAATCTCTCACAATTCAGTCTTAGTCTTGTGGTCAGAATATACTTTACAAAATCTAAGTTATCACTTTTATTTCACTTTTAGGGTTAAGGAGTATAAAGTTTTCATTGAGAGACAGAAAACAAAAAGATTGGGAGCCATTTCTCCAGAAGCTGAAGAACAGACAAAAAGTCAAGCAGGGAGAGTGAGAAAAGTGAAAACAAGCAAGGCTGGGGAGGAACAGGATTGGGAGGGGAAGTCAAACCAGTTAACAAAAATGGATCTGCCCCAACTTTTAGTGCAGAAGCAGGTGGGCAGGTGAAGTTGCAGGTGGATATGTTATCATTATCTACTTTCAAATCTGCTTTAATAGGAGATAAAATATGATTTAATGAACAAAAAGTACCAGGGAAATCCCCACATACCTTCTACAAAGGGCAGATGAGTGTTGAATTAAAGTCCTTTATGGCAGTAATTACCAGTGATTCAAGAACCATCAATTATTGGTTATTTAACATCATCAAATAGATTTTTTTTGAGGCCCAACAATGGGAAATGCCCATTAGTCTTCCTTCTATTCAGTTTTCTAGGGAAAAGTAAGTACCCTGATATAATTGGAATAACCAACATGATTTGCATCCATCCTACAGCATCATGGAAATAATGACTATCATATAAGGCAGGATATTTTGTTAATTTCATACATTTGGGGAAGGGCTAGGAATGATAACATGTTTTCTAGGTTAGAAATCAACACAAATCCCACACACTTGTAATTTCAAACCATTGGGAATTCAAATGGCAAATATTCAGAAGACTGTTCCTAAGACATCAAAAAAAAAAGATCCTTCCAAAATTTGGGGATGAGTTCATTGTCCATGAATCATAAACATATGACTTAAACTTCCTCAAAAATTCATGCTTAGAATTTAATGAAAGCTGAAGTTGGCAAAATGGAGGATGGCTTTTGCCAGAGAGACAAGGTTTGAAGAGAGGCTGAGATGATTAGTTAGTTCACCATAGTGTATTTGAGAAGTGCCCTTACCTGTTAACCAAGCTCTAGACAAAGGAAACATTCAGTGTCTTTATTTTTCTGGGAAAGTAGTAGCCCCAGGCAGAGTAGAGAAGTGGTTATAATTTGCCTATAGTACTTACCCACCTCTTAAGTGCATCTCATTTTTCTTCCTAGGAATCTATGGATGGCTAGCTGGTACAGTGGATAGTACAGCAGGCCTAGAGCCAGGAAGACCCGAGTTCAAATGAGGCCTCAGATACTAACTAGCTGTGCAAGCCTAGGAAAGTCACTCAACTCAGGTTTGCCTTAGTTTCTTCATCTGTAAATGGGGGTGATAATAGCACTCCCACCTGCCATGCAGTAAGCGCTATGTAAGTGCTAGTTATTATTACCATCTTATGACTGTTGCTTGTGTCTATCATTTCCTTATATCAGCTTCTCTTCCTCCTCTGACAGTTACCTGCCCTATAATTCATTTCCTTAGGACCAGACTCTGTCCCACTCCCTTTGCAAGGGGATAATTAGCCTAAATGATAGCTGAGGTAATTGTTAGGAATCTTGTGCAGATATCAGGAGGCTAACGGGTTTGTACTCTCCAAAGTAACAAGTATATTTTGGTATTGACTTTCAGGGGGAAATACCACTTCTTCGACTGGATTAGCATTTATTAAGCACCTTCTGTGTGTAGGGTAGTGTAGTGGACAGGATTGAGAGTCAGTGTCGGAATCAGTACCACCTGGATTAGAAACCTGCCTGAGACATATAGTATCTATGGGACCCTAAGGAAGTACCTTAACATTTTTAGTGCCTGTGGCAACTTCTATGGTAAATTGAAGAACGGATACTGATCTGAATTGGTAGCAGGAGTTTCCTCACTGGGTGTTCTGCACACTAATGAAATTACAGATCCAGACCAGAAAGTTTGGATTGGTTCCAACCAAAGTAAAATTCGAGATAAGAAAAGCTGGCAAAAGGCTATTACAATAATTCAGGAGGATGACCTGAGTTCAGATCTAGACTTAGATTCTTACTAGCTGAATGACCCTGGGCAAGTCATTTAACCATTCTCTGCCTCAGTTCCCTCATCTGTAAAATAGATAAAATAATAGCATCTATCTTCTAGCGTTATTATTATTATTTTTTAATGTTTTATTCTTGTGTGCTTTTTTTTTTTGCAGGGGGAAGGCAGGGCAATAGGGGTTAAGTGACTTGTCTAAGGTCACACAGCTGGTATGTGTTAAGTGTCTGAGGCTGGATTTGATCTCAGGTCCTCCTGACTCCAGGGCTGGTGCTCTATTCACTGTGCCACGTAGCTGCCCCTAGCGTTATTATTACAAGAGACAAGAGAATAAGATGAATATTTAAAAGCTCTTAACAAACTTTAAAGTGATTAAAAAGACCATTATTGATATCATTATTATTTACTATCTACAGATAGATGAGAAGCAATTAGGATCTAAAAAAGAGTGGAGCATGGGAAAGTGAAGAGGAAGGAACAGATTCAATTGATACTGTGAAAGCAGAACCAATTGAATTTAGGAGCAATTATATCAATGAATTTGAAAGGTAAGGGAGAGAAGAGTTAAAGATGACTTTGAGGTTTTAAACCTAATGATTAGACTGACACATTGCCTTTTGGAAACATGATCATCAATAATAGCTTATTATCTATTATAGATATTATTTTAGATGTATGTTATATTAATTATATTATATTTACATCTATATTATATTATATCATATCATATATATCATACTATATCATATCATATAGTATCATATACCATATCACTTTATAGCTATCCATCATAGATGACATTTTATATTAATATTTTATATTACTTTAAAGCTTGCAAAGCATTTCACAGGTTCTATCTCATTTGATCCCCACAAAAGCCTTTTAGATAGGTACTATTATTATCTCCATTTTATGGATAAGGAAACTAATGCTAAGGGATTAAGTGCTTTGCCGAAGTTCATAGAGTTAGACGGTGTCAGAGGTAGTATTCAAAACCAGGCCTTTCTGTTTCTCTTTCCATCCCAGAAGATGATGAGTCCTGTTTTTCACTTGGTGAGTTTGAGGTACTGGTGAGAAATGCATAGGAGACAGTTAATCATGGAAAGCTAGAGGACAGAAGTGAGACCAAAGACATATAGATTGAGGAGTCGTCTTCATAGATTTGGTCTTTTGAGTTGTGGGAGTAGTCAAGGGAAAGACATCAGAGGGAGAAAGAGAGGGTTTGTGTCTAATGATGGGAATTTCGGGTATATAGGGAAGGGAAAGCTGTGACAGGCAAGTGGAAGGAGTATTTGGGAATGATTGGGATTTTAAGCACTCTTCAAATTATGCTATATAAGGAGAGAACTATTTGACCCAGGGGTGGGGAACCTGTGGCCTCAAGGCCATATGTGGCCCTTCATGGAAGAAAGGCCTCAGGTTGTTCACCTCTGATTTGGCCTATGGATTGTGCTAGTTCTACTATTAATAGTAGAAGAGCAAGCTGTTTTTCATTTTTACCACATCTTGCCTAATATTGCTTTTTTCCCACATCCATGTTCTTTTTCTGTAGTGCCAATGCAATAGCTATAGCACCCATGATCACTATAAATATACCAACCATGACTATGAATATTCCTGCATGGTGCTTCATCACAAAAT
This sequence comes from Pseudochirops corinnae, assembly GCA_028646515.1. Lineage (NCBI taxonomy): Eukaryota > Metazoa > Chordata > Mammalia > Diprotodontia > Pseudocheiridae > Pseudochirops > Pseudochirops corinnae. Next base: position 39,551,211 of record CM053587.1, on the reverse strand, counting down.
GTAACAAACTCTCCACATAGAGGATAGAAGCAAAACATTTATTCAGACACCAGAAAACCAAATCCCCAAACCAGTAAACTGATTCCATCATAGTAGCAAAGAAGTTAATAAGCCATAACAACACAGAGAGCCATAGCATCCTTTAGCCTTCCCACAAACCAATGTAAGATCAACATCTACTCACAAACCTGAGGAATTTCTTTCCTGAAAGTCCTCTCTCTCCCAATATCTCTCTGACTCTGACTCTAAGCTTCCTGTGGGCTCTACCCTTCAGCAAACTCCCCCCACCACAGGCTCCATGTGACTACAACCAACCTATTAGGGGGCAGAATTTATTTTCAAAGTGGGGAAGGTCTTCAAATTCTCTTAAGCTTATTAAGGGGCAAGGAAGATCTTCAAATTATCATTACGATTACACTTCCTTAGCTAGATTATATGTTTCTGAATAACCCAGAGTGCTTCTACACCACTTTGTATTCCCAGTACCTAGTACAGGGTCCTCTACTTGGTAGACTTTCAATATGCATCAATAAGTAAATAGTTATTTTTGGGGATGGTGAGGATAATATGAGGCCATCACATCCCCATACCTGTGTGGACTCTAGGCCTTCCTTTTGCTGGTCCTGGAAAATAGGTGTTGGGAATGGAGATAGGTCATGGATACTTAAACTACCCTAGAGACATAGGAGAGGCCTACACAGAGTCTGTTAGACAGTAGAACATTGCCTCCTCTCACTTTCTGCAAGGAGTCTGTCCTGTCCCCTTAATGCCAATGCCTTCCTTCTGAGATTATTACCAATAATATCTTGTTTGTATATAGTTGATTTCATGTTGTCTCCTCTGTTAGAATTTGAGCTCTCCAAAGACAGGAACTGTTTTTGTCTTTCTTTGTATCCCCAGCACTTAGCATAGTGCCTGGCACATGGTAAGTATGAAATTATTGCTTCTTAACATGACTGTACTTTTCACTTTATTCTCTTAGTATAAGAAGCTGAGTTGTGGTACCTGAGTAAGGAGTAACTAAAAGCATTTAAAAATATATTTTAATTATTCATAAACGAAGGCCTTGGAAAAATCTATTATGAAAGACAAACTTCTGCAGTATCAACAAAGACAGCCCATACTTTTCAAAGACTTTTTTTTGGAAAATATAACTGCTTTCTCCCTTCTCACACCACAAATCAGATCACCTGCCCTCCATCTTGTTTTGGAACATGGTGCCTGATTACTGCTGCTCCTCTGAAGTCTAGACCCTTTGCTGCTCTCACTTTTACTCCTTGAAGACATCTGTGACTCAAGATTGTAATTCTGGATGACCAAATTAAGGGCATCCAGATAGAGAAGACTGCCAGCTACCATTGTCAGGAAGGGGGATGAGGGGCTGAGGCACAGTGAGATGGGATGGAAGGATGTCAATTTCCAACCACAACAGAAAAAAAGTTACCTGTGAAATTATTTTTAAATGAATTATAAAGTATTTGTAGCATTTTATCACTATTATATTTCTCAGGATTTCTTTGCTCACACTTTTACCAACCTGAAGGTCTTTTTTCCCTTTTTTTCATATGTAATACTTGCATTAGTGCAGGAAGTTTCCTCATATGGGAGTTTCCTATATCAATGAAATGTCATGTTCAGTCTAGCCCCTGTTCCTATCTGGGTCACTGTCATACAATCCCAGAATCTCAGAATTGGAAACAAACCTCAGAGGCTAAATAAATGAACCCATATCTGAACACAAATCCCAATACAACCTACTCAAGTACTGATAATTATTCTCTTTTTGGGAAAAAAAAAAAATCCAGAGCAGGGAAATTCACTACTTACTCTATTACAAAGTTTTTCCTTAAAATGAATCTAAAATTTACCTCTTTGCTTTCTACCCATTGCTCCTAGTCCTGCCAACTAAAGTAATGAAAAACAAATCTAATCCCTCTTCTGTTGAACAGCCCTTCAAATACTTAAAGACAGATGTTATCACCACCCCTCAAATTTTTTCTTCACCACACTAAGCTTTCTGTGTTCCTTAAGGTAATTTTTATACAAAAGAAATGTGAGGTCCAGTGCCCAGTAGATGCTTAATATATTTTTAGATGAATTGCTGAATCAAATCTAAACCTTATTCACATTTTAAGAATTAGCTTAATCCCCTCCTCTTCCAAGAAGGCTTCCTGGATCATTCCAGTCCACACTGATCTCATCCTTCTCTGAACTTAATAGGACTTAAGTGTCCACTAATACAACATAGTTTAGTATTTAACTTTTCTTTCATTGTTATATGTAGGTTAATTCTCTCCCCTCCACTTAGGGTGAGGACCTTATCCTTCCTTTAAATCCTCCCCAGCATAAAGCTCAGTGTTGATCAAATAGTAGGCACTCGGTAAACACATGTCAATTGTTGATTGATTATTTGGAAGAGTTTTTTGTAGTGTGAGCAGTTTCTGTCATTCTCATATCTTCGACAGACTACTACCGGAAGGACAGAGTTCACCAAAGAAATCATTAACCATTTGCAGAGCAATCACCAGAAACTGACAGAGAACAATCTCATGATTTTAGAGTAATATCCTTAGAAATTATGTAATCATAGCAATAACTCATATTTATGAGTACTTTGAAGTTTAAAAAGTGATTATCATGTCCATTTTGTGAAAAAAATACTCAAATAGGTTAACTCCTGATGGTGGCAATATAACTAAGAAGTAATTGAATATGGATTTGGCCCAATGATCCTGACTCTTGGTCTTCTTGTCTTGCTTTCTTTTTAAAATTTGATCTCTTTTATGTTTTTAATTTTAATTCAAAATATTTGACGTTACTGTCATACCTGAATCTTCCCAGACTTAGCCCTTGAAAGAAAGAGGTATAATAAAGCAAAATCAGATATTATAGCTTAAGCTTCACTCCGCACCTATACACTACTACCTTTCTCCCCAAAGAAGGAAGTATATTTTAACTTTAGTTCTCTAGAATGAAGATTAGTGATTACATAGATCATTGTAATGATGCCTTTCAATGCAGTTTTCCTTTATCCTACCATGGCTGTTTTGTGAATTGTTCTCATGGTTCTGCTTACTTTGCTTACTTCAGTTCATATAATTCTTCCTAAATCTCTCTGTATTTTTATCTCCATTTCTTGCAGTATAATTATGACCTCTATTCATATGCTACAATTTGTTCAGTCATTTACTCAGCTGATAGGCATCTTTTTCTTGCCAGTATTGTTTTGCCTTCAGTGTTCTTTCTAATATAACATGCTTTCTCTCAATCAAAACCCCTTGTTTTACCTATGAAGAAAAGGAAAGGAATAAATACTTTTGAGTCTACTATGTGTCAGGCACTGTTAAGTATTAAGTGCCTCAACAAATTTTATCTCATTTGATCCTCATCACAATTCTAGGAGACAAGGTAGTATAATTATACCCGTTTTTCAGCTGAGGAAACTGAGGAAGACAGAGGTTGTGACTTGTGACTTGCTCAGGATCATAGAAGTAGTAAATATTTGAGGACAAATTTAAATTCAGGTCTTTCTGACTCCAGGACCAGTACTCTATCCACTGCACCACCTAGTTGGCTCTATGAGAAACCTAAAGGCACAGAAGTGAAATTGTCATAGACACACAGTTGGTTGAAGGTAGAACAAAGATTAGAACCCAAATCTGTTTCTTCTCATCCTAGTATTCTTCCATATCATACCATGATAATAACTGTGATATGTGAGAAATGTTTGTTTTTTTTTTTCTTAATTCTTCCATTCTTATTCTCCTTTGGGCTAGGATGTTGTTTTATTTGTTGAGAGTATTGTCAACAAATGTCTTTTTGCGTTCCTGTGGAAATGACTGCAGGGAGATTAGGATAGGGTTTAGCCAGTGAAGTCTGGAAGCAACAGAGTAATGCTGCATTTGGATGTCTATTTTTCTCTTCCTGCTTATTTATGGATATCAAACACTATTTCTCTGTTAATGGGATATTCTTAAAACCAGACAATCACAGGAAGCATCAGTACAGTCTCAACTCTTTATGAGCACTGAAATATACTCTTCACCCTGAAACCTGAGCATACTTTGTGATAGAAATGACTACTCTGAGAGTCAGTGAATGTGCTTCTTGGATTTCATTTGATGAAGACACATTGCTATCTAGAACTACCAGTAGTTTAAACTCACAAATGAAATGACAGAATATAAACATCTTGAGGTCAGAAACTTTTTTTTGCCCTTTTATCCCTAGCACATATCACATTATCTGACATATAGGTTGGTTCTTAGTAAGGTTTGTTGTTGTTATTATTGATTGATTGGTTGAAATAGAAACAACAATCTATTGAGGGCATTGTTGCTGATTTTGCAAAATCACTATTTTTTTTAAACTGTGATTTGGGAAATGTCCATAGTTGGCAAATTGAAAAATCAGTGCGGATGGGGGTTGGGGTAGAATTTATGATGAAGCCCATCAATGGCACTTCTTGAATAAACCCAATTCAGCATTCATATTGGCCTATATGATTGTAATGGAATATTATTGTGGAGCAAGAAATGATGAAGGACATAGTTTCAGAAAAATCTGGGTACTCTGATATGAACTGATGCAAAGTGAAGTGAGCAGAACTAGAAAAACATTGTATATAGAAGCAGCATTATTGTCATGATGATCAACCATGAAAGAGTTAACTATTCAGATCAATCTAATAATCCATGGCAATTAAAAGAGACTCATGCTGAAAAATTCTATCTACCTCCAGAGAGGGAATGGATGAGTTCTGACTGCAAATTGAAGCATATTCTTTCATTTTTAAAAAAATTACAGTATAGCTAATATGGAAATATGTTTTGCATGACTTCTCATGTATTGTGGACATTGTACTGCTTGCTTTCTCAGTCAGAGACCAGTGGAGAAAAGAAGAGAATTTGGAATCAAAAATAAAAATTACAAAGAACTAAATTAAATTTAAAAATAAAAACAATATCCACTCTAATGAAGACCTAGAACTGCCCTAGAAGTTTCCATCTAATACATGTACCCTATTAGAAAAGGATAGCTATCTGTGTGAGTAATTCATATACCACAACCAGAGTTTATTTTGAATTTGCACTCTAAGCTAGTTGTAAGGACAATTACATGGATGTATACTGGGGCTTTTTCCTACTGAGGCTCTGAGAATAAGATGGCTCCTGGAATTTCCTGACATGAGAATAACCAAGGTCAACTTCCAAAGTTATTCAGATTACACACTTTTGTAAAGATTATAATTTTTTAAAGCTCTGTTGCAAATTTGTAATAAGACCCTTCCGGGAGAAATTTCCACTTTTCATTTCATGGGAGTGTTGTAAAAGTGTCTTAGGAAGGAACTGATTCACACCAGTAGGAATCAATGTCCAAGGTATTCATACCATTAACAGTGGCAAATAAAGGTCCATGATGCCTTGTAGGCATCAAGATTTTGGGAACCATTCCTTGTAGTATGCAATATTTTAACTAAAATAGACCTATGAAATAATAATAATTTCATGCTGAATGTTCGTGCTGAACAAATTAAAGATGGCAACACTTTAGGAAAACAAAAGATGTTTTGTTGTTTTATTTACTAAGTTGTTTTTAAGATTTCAAATTCTGTTTTAAAACTTAACTATCAAAATGATCCATTAATACTGCCATATTTTGAAAAAAAAACAATGGATAAAGAAAGGAAATTACAAATTTTCAAAAGAAAAACTGCATCTGGAAAATTTATGAAAAATGTTTGATTGCATGCTTCTACTTCAAAGATCTGTAGTAGGAATTCTTTTACCAATGCAAATTGTGACTTTTCTATACCTTACCAGATGACACAGCAGAATGAAATTATCATAATGATAACATTAAAGAAAGCATACTGAGAGAAAAGCTTATCATTAATAAAATCAAATTTTCATTAACAATATTTTAATTATAATATTTACAAACAAAACAAGAAAAAAGTCTTACATGTCAATAATATTACTGAGTGTGATATTGGAGGACATACCTGGTAAAAGTTAAGGAGAACCATATGGCAGTCAGTCTTGAAGTTGGTCCTGAAGGCTGAGGCAAGGAATTTGGATGGACTCTGAATGCTTGATGGCAGCTAGGGAGACTAAAGTTAGGCAGTGGTCACTGAAAGAACACATCAGGTGGAGCATGTCCTCTCACAAGCACTGGTTTTGATAAGGACTCAAAGACTGAGTCTCTAAATCTGTGGAAGACAAGTGATGGGCACAAAGGGAAAGAGACATACAGGCAATGTGAAATCTATTCTCGCAGGATTTCTGGGAGTGCTAACCACTTTGCCTCTTCTAACCATGAAAACCCCTACATGTAATGTGTTCTGTACCTACTGGCTAACTCAGAATTGGCCTTTAGAACTCTTTTACAGATTAGTGACAGATTTCCCAGGTTATTGTCAAGGAATTAGGATATAACAAGGAAGAGGTAATATTTCATCTGGTCCCTGTGATTATAACAGTTTAACTGAAAATTAGCTACTTGGGGGTAGAGGAGATACAGATGAGCTTAAATACTTAATCAAACAAGATACTTAACAATAACATACCTAGTGGGTACAGAGTTTTGTCCTAGGTGTAAAGTTTAGGTTAAAAATGATTCCTTTCCCTAAATACTTTTCAAACTGAAAGGGAAATAAAACTTCAAAATAAAACACAATGTCACATGATAATTGTTTTTAGAAAATTACAGATGAGGTTATATCCCAAAGACATTATAAAGGAGGGAAAAGGACCCACATATACAAACATATTTATAGCAGCTCTCCTTGTGATGACCAGGAAATGGAAATTGAGGGGATGTCTATCAATTGGGGAATGGCTAAATAAGTTTTGGCATATGAATGTAATGGAATGCTATTGTGCTGTAAGAAATGATGAACAAGCAGACTCCAGAAAAACCTGGAAAGATTTATATGAACTGATACTGAGTGAAGTGAGCAGAACCAGGAGAACATTGTACACAGTAACAGTCACAGTCTGCAATGATTGATTTTGATAGATTTAGTCCTTCTCAGCAATGCAAGGACCTAAAACAATTCCAAAGGACTCGATGGGAAATGTCATGCACTTCCAGAGAAAGAACCATGGAGTCTGAGTGCAGAGTGAGGCAAACTATTCTCTTACTTTTTTGTTGTTTTTGTTTTATTTTTATTTTTTCTTTCTTATGTTTTTTGCCATTTGTTATAATTCTTCCATACAACATGACTAATGTGAAAATATGTTTAATAGAAATGTATATGTAGAGCCCATATCAGATTGCATGCTGTCTTGGGGAGGTAGGAGGGAAAGAAGGGAGAAAAATTTAAAACTTATGGAAGAAAATATTGAAAACTAAAAATAAATAAGTTAACTGAAAAAAAATTGCAGATGAGGCTACGGTTAGGTCTTAGTGGGAAGGTGCTGATCCATATACACATTTGCTATACCATTTAAAGCCTAATGATGAGGTGAGACTTTCTAAATATACACCATTAATAAAGAACATAGCACCCAGAGAGGCAACATGGCAGAACAGATAGAAAGCTAGCCTTTGAATCCTCCAGAAGACCTAGGTTTGAGTCCTAGTTTGACATGGCCTAGCTATGTGAAAAGAGGTAAGATCACTTAACTGTTCAGTGCCAGAAATAACTCTCTTGAGACTGTAAGTTTTAAAACAGTTGCTGATCTGCATTGATAGAAGGATTATCCCTTACTGGGGAATGAAACCACAGACCTAGATTGGGGAAAAAAGTAATACCTATGTCCAGAGCCTAGAGTCAATCAATGGCCAGTAGTTCTTATTGAAGGCAAGATCTTTGTGAAGTTAACTTATCTAGCTTTTCAGCAGCTGGTTACTAGAGATGCTATTGCTGATGGTGAAAAAGTTATTATTCAGTGAGAGTTATTCTGAATTTAGCACCAACAGTTTGATTTTTCTTTTATTCACATAATTTCCCAACAGTTCACGGGAACTTTAGTGTCCACTAGAAGTTCTGACTGCACATTTCTCTTTTACAACTCAGGTACCCCCTCAATCTAAATCATAAGGCATTATCAAAGCCTTTCCCCAAACTTTTATTCTATTGATCCTATGACGAGAATATTTTCAAAATTTTCCTCTAAGTTTAAAAATAAAGTCGCAAGTGCTGAGGTCCTGAATTATATGCCTGTTGTGTCAGGTTGTGTAAGGTTGTGCCAGGTTAATGTAAGAATATTGATAGGAGACCTAAGTTGATCCACCACTTAACAATGATTTAGCATGACTGACAGCTTAGGAAATCAGGACATTTTAGATCCTGAGTTAGGTGTGGAGGTTATTAGCAGTAGAATATCGTGGGAGCTATTCAGAAAACATCAGTACGAGATATCTAAACATAAAATAAGAGAAAAATCTCATCATTTTTTCCAGAAGGAGCTTGTCACCTTATCTTGACCATAATATTAGGTACAACACTTCTAGGAGCTATTTATTTGAAAGAGTTGATTATAAGAATTGTTCTATAGCTTAGAACAGAACATGATGTTTCAAAGACTATAGAAAACCATAACATCTGTTGGGCTATTTGGCACAACCAGCTAAAGACTCCATGAAATTTGATCAATAAGTCTTGGTAAAAATCTAAATTGATTTTGGAAGAACTTTACTGAAATGTACTCCTCAAAATGGTTTGAAGTGACATTAGTTTAATCGCAAACTTTTGTTGCAACAATCACAACTCTGTGCAAATTATTTGAAATATAAAAATTGCCTGACATATTTTTTTTTGTAAATAATGGCTCTCCACTTGCCTATGATGACTTCAAGAGATTTGTAAATAGGGCCCTTATCAAAACTGCCATCATCATTTCTCATCACACTCTGAATGGATTTTCAGGCATAAAGTATACTCCATATTAATACAGATGATCTAAAGCAAATTATTGGAGGACATTGGCCAACAGAACTTGTCAGATGTTTCATTACTCAGCATACTGTGTTGTATTTAGCAAGAGAGAAGCCCTACTTGAACTACTATTGATCAAATTTGTGTTTACCTTCCCCACCCCGATTTAAGAAGCTTCACAAGGCAAGTACTCACATAGTCCCCTTGCTTTTCTATCTATACTTACTCCACTCATGTTTACCACAAGAGTTAGTCTTTTCTAGGAATTGTAGAGTTGCATAGATAGGTGATAGCCACTGGCACTGGGTTTTGGGGTCTGTCTTATAAAGCCTGTGGTGCAGATGGGCTAATATGGAATGGCCATATTGACCAAGGATGAAGTCATCCCTACAAGGATATTTTGACAGTAGCAAATCGTTTATGTACATCTGAAATTGACTTTTTGGAAAAAGGGAGTGTGGAAGAGTGGACCAATCAGAATTTGAATACTATGTTAGACACTTAATGTGATCATGGACAAATAATTTCAATTCTCAGAATCCTGTCTGTTGGGTGGGCATAATAAGACTCTTGCTTTCTGCCCTCATTGGTTTGTAATGAGGATAGAGCTTTGTGAAACTTAAAAACTTATTGTAAATGTGAGTTACAATTATTTTGGTATACTTCTTGACAACTCATCAGAACTGTAAAAGGGAAAGAAACAGAAAGTTCTCTTTGGATGTCAAAATAGATTGTATGGAATCGCCCCCTACTTCTAGATTCACTGGCACAATAAAATAGAAGTGAACTAGAAAGTAATATCTTTTTGTTGATCCATAGGATCATATATTTAGAGCTTTGGGAGAAATCAGAGGTCCTCTAAAATAACCAGTTAACTTTATAGATGAGGTAACTGAGGCTCAGAAACATGAAGTGATTTTGCCATGATTATTCATGTAGTAATCATCAGCCCGAGAACAGAGAGAATGAGGTCACTGGATGTGATGTTTAGGATGTCATTAGCAATCATTGAAAGAATATTTTCTGTAGAATGTTGGGGGGGAGAAGGTAGATTGTAAGGAATTTGCAGTGAAAATGACTAGGACTTACCTAAGATCCACATGGCACTTTTATTTTCTTATACTTACAGTATATATGATAGACCAAAAAGAAAAATCTGTTAAAAGTGGAGATTAGATTGGGGGAGGGATCATACAAGGGGATGGCTGTTTTGAAGGGGGAGTAGGGGAAAGATGGGAAGAAAATTTGTAACTCAAAATGTCATGGAAATGAATGATGTAAACTAAAATAAATAAAATTAAAAAAAAAAAAGAATGCAAGTTCCCAGTGGTCAGGGTCTCTCTTGTTTGCTTACATGTGCATCCCCAGGCACTAGCAAGTGCTCAATAAAAAAAAAAAAAGAAAGAAAAGAAAAAGAAAAAGAAAAAAAAGTGGACACAATCTTCGTATTTTATTTTTGAGATTTGAATCCAGCTCTCCTTACTCTTTTCCACTTATAAACCACATTGCCTCCTGGGGTAGGAGTGTGGTTGGAAAGCATGAGAAGGACAGATGTTATGTTTGCCAGAGGATGCTCTAGTATGATGCTAGTGTTTTGTTATTTTTGAGTTCTTTTATTTGTGTATGCTGCAGTGGTTTGGGGTTGGGGTTTGCCCAGGGTAGTTTCACAGAACTAAAGGACTATCATGTTGAAAGATTGCTTGTTCCTGATCTGTTTTCACTGTTACCAGCAAAACAACACTCTGGGCTCTTTGAAGCAAGATGTGCAAGACATATGACAAGATTCTGTGCCCAGTACATGATGTCAGGAAGAAATCTAGGCCTCTCTTCAAACCTGGTCCTGTCCGTGATGCCTCAGACTACCTCTACTTCTGTTCCAGAGGTTTTCTTCTCTCTCTGGCAATGCCTCCACTCCTGTGTCCTTTTTCTCCAATTGATTGAGTTCCTTCCAAACTTCTACATGAGGAAGTTCCCACACCAGCTCTCTTCCAATCAGGATTAGCCCATGGGACCACAGAACCCCTCTCCACTCCACTCCCAATTTTCAGTTGTTTTTATATGCACTGTCTTCTCCAGCTAGAACATAAACTTCCTGAGGTCAGGGGCAGTTTTTTCTTTATGCTTCTATTTATATTACTGACATTTAGCACAATGGAAGTCGCATGTAAATGCTTCTATCTATCTATCTATCTGTTAGATAAAGGTATATATCACAAAGCTTTAACTGCCCTCCCAACAACCTTTTGCTCTAACAAGAGAAAAAAATTTTTCAAAGTGCAGTTTTATCATAACACATATTGTTGTTCTTATTCTCTTTCTCCTCCCTGTCTCTAATTTCTGAGCTCTTTCCACTATGTCCTGTTTCTTTCTAAGTCTTTGTCTTTCTTTTTCTCTTCAATTCTCCATTCTCTTCTCTTTCTCCCTTTATGTCCTCCTCCTCAAAAATAATGGATTAAAATTCCTAATTTATGGTGCTTTGTCAGGAAACAGAGTTTTGGGGGCGAGTCAAAATTCTTTGTTTCTACTTCAAGTTCTATTTTTTTTTTCTTATTCTAAACTTGACAAATATCAACAAACACAAACTTTTCCACGTTAAAGAAGAATAACATAAAACAAGAATTATATATGAAATGATGAATCTCATCAAGTATAGCTTGGTTCCAAAGCTCTCTCTCTTTTCTGTGATGCTTTCAGAAATTCCTTCTTGTCTTACACTTTAAATTCTTCATTGATACTTTGATCTTCTTTTCCTCCTCCTCCCTCTTCTTCTCTAGACACCTTTCCTTCCAAATGTTTCCTTGCTCCTCCAAATCCTCTATTGTGACAAGTGAACCTGGTCATGTAAAACAAAACCACACATTGTTCATGTCTAAAAATGTATATCTCTTTATTCATCTATAGTTCATTAGCTCTCCATGAAGAGGAGAGAAGGATACTTCATTCCAGGGCTTTTGGAGTCATGACTGGTCATTGCATTGATCAAAATTCTTAAGACCATGAAATAGTTTTTCTTTATAAAGTTTTATTTATCATATAGATTGTTTTCTTGGTTTTACTCACCTCTCTATGCATCAGTTCATGAAAGTCCCCACAGTTTGTTTTTTATCTATTCTTTCACTATTTCTTACAGCATAATAGTATTCCATTACATTCATATAACATATTATTTTCAGCCATTTCCTAGTGAAAAGGCAATTTCTAGATCTTTGTGATAACAAAAAAAGTGATGTTATGAAAATATTGTATATATATGGATGGATCCTTGGCCTCTTTCTTTGATATGTTTGGGGGGGAATGTGTCTAATACAGTTGTTACTGGCTCAAAGCATATGCATAAATTGTGACTGAGTTACAAATTATTTTCTGAAATGGTTGAACTGATTCATAGTTCTGCCAATGTGTATTTTTATGCCTATCTACCCAAATTCCTCCGATAATTTTTCTGTAAAAGTACTTTTGCAAATATGATGACTGCAAAGGGGAAATATAATTTTTAAAATTTTAGATTTCTCTTATTTTTAGTGACTTGTGGCATTTTTCATATGGTTGTTGATAAATTACATTTCTTTGTTTTGTTTTTGTTTTCGCTTTTAGTGCTACCTCTTCATGTACTTTGGCCATTTATCAGTTGGGGAAATGTTCTTTTTTTTCTTATATGTTGGACTCATTTCTCAATGTATTTTGACTATTAGATATTTATGAGGGAAAGCTAATGCAAATATTTTTCTCTAGTTTACTGTTTCTTTTCTAATTTTAACCTCATTGATTTTTGTGCAAAAGGTTTTCAATTTTATGTATTCAAAATTGTCCATTTATCTCCTGTTATATTCTTTCTTCCTTCTTTTGTCAAGTATTTTACACTCATCCAATGTTGTAGAAGATAGCCTCTCCCTACTTCCTTGAATTTGTTTATGATATAATATTTTCCTTTTTAGGATATGTATCCATTTATTGAGATATATTGTGTGTGGAGTTAACTCAAACTTAATTCTACCAGACTGTCTTCTCATTTGCAAAGAAGTTTTTGTTAAACAATGAGTCTATATATCCCAGTAGCTGAGTCCCTTAGTCTTATCAAGCACTAGGCTGCTTTATTTATTGGGGTATGGATCTGGTGCTCCTAATTTGTCCAACTGATTAATTTTTTGTTGTTTTAACCAGTACTAAATAATTTTGATGATTACTGCTTTGTAAAAGAGTTTGAGATCTGATAATACTAAGTCTCTTTTCTTCCTACTTTGGTTCATTGTTTCCCTTGAGATTCTTGACTTTTTGTTGCTCCAGGTTAATTTTGTTATTATTAGTATTTTTTAACCTTTTTAAAATAACCTTTTAGAAATTTGATTCATATAGCATTGACTAAATACATTTATGTAGCATTGCCATTTTTATTATATTGGCAGAATCTGACATTGAGTCATTAATGAAACTCTGGTTATTTGGATATGTCTTTCTATAATATGTTTTGTAGTTATGTTCAGGCAATTGCTTTGTATGTCTTGGTAAGTGGACTCCAGAACCTTTCTATTTGCTATAATTACATTAAATATTCTATCTTCTTTCTTTCTGCTATGTTTCATTTGTAATATAATGTATAGAAAGGCTTATGATTAGTGTAAATTTACTTGATATCTTGGACTTTGCTGAAATAAATTAATAGTTACGTGAATGACTATTTATTACTCTCTAGTTGTTTTTTCTTAATACACCATCATATCATCAGCGAAAAGTGATGATATTGTTTCCCCTTTTGCTATGCTCATCCATTTAATTTCTTTTTCTTTTCTTATTGTTATAACTCCCATTGCAGGATCTATATCAAATGATAGTTATGATAATGGACATCCATACTTTACCCTGATTTTACTGGAAAGACTTCCAGGATTTCTCCATAACAGATCATGCCAGTTCTTCATTTTAGAGATAGTATTTATCACCCTTAAGAAAAAGGTTTTAAAACTTTTTTTGCTTTATAACACTCTTGACAGAAATCAGCATACATTTTATGGTACTGTCTGCATCATAATTGTGAATTTTATTATTTTGTTATTAATATGATCTAACATGTCTGAAACTTTCTATTATAAATCATACCCTGAACCATGATATAAATCCAACATGGTCACAGTATATAATCTTTTAAATATGTTGCTATGGTTTCTTTACTTATATTTTGTTTAATATTTATTTTTCCTGTATCCCAAAGAGATCATAGAAGTGGGAAAAGGAACCATACGTACAAAAATATTTATAGCATCTCTTTCTGTGGTGGCAAAGAACTGGAAATCAAGGGGATGCCTATCAATTGGGGAATGGCTAAACAAGTTGTGGTATATGAATGTAATGGAATAATATTTTGCTATAAGAAATGAGGAGCAGATGGACTTCATAATAACCTGGAGAGACTTATATAAACTGATGCTGAGTGAGGACAGCAGAACCAGGAGAACTTTGTACACAATTACAAACACATTGTAGCTGTGATGACCAACTTTGATAGACTGGGCTCCTCTCAGCAATGCAAGGTTATAAGGCAGCTCCAAAAGACTCATGATGGAAAGGGATATCCATATCTAGAGAAAGAACTACAGAGTCTGAATACAGATTGAAGCAAACTACTTCTTCTCTCTGTCTCTCTTTTTTGTTTCATTCCTTCTTTCTTATTGTTCACTCCATTGGTTATAATCCTTCTTTACAACTTGACAAATGTTTAATGTGAAAGTATTTATAGATCCCATATTTAATTGCACGCCACCATAGGGGGAAGGAGGGGAGGAGGAGAGGAGAAAAGTTGAAACTCAAGGGATTGTGCAACTGAATGTTGAAAACTAAAAGTAAATAAATTAATTTTTTTGCACTTACATTCATTTTAGATATAGTTCTTCAACTTTCTCTTCTTTGTCTCTCCTTGGTTTCGTTATTAAGACCACATGTATATCACTGAAAGAATTTGGTAAAATCTTTTTTTTCTATTTTTGCAAACAGTTTATGTACTGTTGGATTTAATCATTATTTGATTATTTGAGTGTATCCATCTGCTCTAAGGCTTTTTTCTTTAGGAGCTTATTTTTGCATCGTGCAGCTTCTTTTTTCTGATACTGGGTTATTTAAATTCTCCATTTCTTGTTCTTAACAGCTGAGTATTTTATACTTCTATAAATATTAATCCATTTCATTTGAAGTATTATTCTATTGTATGATTGATCAAAAATGGTTGCTAATATTTTTCTTTACTCCTTAATTTGTTGTAATTTTTTTTACTTTTGATATTTATAATTTTGTGTTTCTCTCTTTTAAAAAATGAAATTAGCTAACTATATGCTTTCCCAAGTCTTTTTTTCGAGCTCCTATTTTATTTACTAATTCAATGCTTTGCTCTGCTCTGTTTGCTTTTAGTTTTGTTAATCTCTGCTTTGATTTTCTAGATTTTTATTTCTTTAATATTTAGTTGCAGTTATTTGATTTATTGTTCTAGTAAATTTTTAGTTACATACCCAGTTCATTGATCTGTTCTTTCTCTCTTTTGTTGCTGAAAACATTTAGATATAATATTTCAGCCCCTCCCCCTTCTCCAATGACTACTTTAGCTACATTCTACATTCTTATCATTTTCTTGTAATACATTTCTAATTGTTTCCATGATTTGTTCATTAACCAACTGACTCATTATGATTAAGTTATTTAGTATCTTTTTATGTATAAAATACCCTCTATTGCTTACAAGTTTTATTTCTGTGGTTGTTAATTTCTTTAGCAAGATCATTTTTTGATGAAGTTCCATGCACATCTGACAAAAACATATATTCTCTTCTATTTTCATTCAGTAACCAGAAGAGATTTCTCATATTTAAGTTTCCAAAACTTCTATTCAAGATCTCTACTTCTTTCTTATTTTATTGCTAGATATATCTGTTCTTCAGGTTACCCAACTATTTAGTTTTTTTCACTATTTCTCTATATGAATCAATCAAAATTTCCTTTAAATTCTTAGATTCTGTACCATTCAGTGAATGTATATTTATTATTGATAACATTTTTGCCTATGGTGCCTTTAAATATAATATTTTTTTTCCCATTAATCTTTTAACTGTCTATTTTTGTTGTTGTTGTTGTTCTGCATGGTCACTATCATGGTTACTATCCCCGCTTTTTTTTCCCCCTGAAACATGATAAACTTGCATACAGATTTTTTTTTTCTTGCCTAAAGACTTGGTGATTCTGTATGCTTCAAGTGTGTTTCTGTAAAATAATACATTCTTTGAGCTTCCTTTTTTATCTAGTCTATTGCCCTCTTCCATTTTATTAATGAGTTCATCACATTCACACTCATAGTTATGACTGTGAATTATGCATTTTTCTCCATCATACCATCTTAAGCTTTTTCCCTTTCTTTGCCTCTTCCTCCTTGACAAGAATAAGATGCTGGCTAAGGAGAAAGAATTTGATTAAAACTGATGACTTGTAATGGAAGGAATCTTCTACTTTCCTATCCCGTTTCCATTCTCCTTTCTCACATCCTGATTCTTGAACTTTCTTTTGCAATGCCTGCTCATGATCCACCCCCTGAAGTAGGTTTGTTTTGCCTTTTAGATTATTCTTTCCCTGAATTTACCTCTTATCTTACTGTTGTTCTTCCCACTGCTGGACCTTCCAAGTCCAGGTACTACTGTGGGATCCTGTCCCCCATGGGGTCTCTAGTCCAGATGCTCCTGCAGGATTTCCAGGCTGTTCATTTGACCTTTTCTGGCTTTCCTGGCAGGAGAAGTCTTGAAGCATTTTCACTTCTGACTGCTTCTTCATACATTGTTTGGCTGGATAAAGAGCTAACTGATGTTTCTCTTTGAATTTCTTGGTTATTTTTCAATTGGTATTTCTTTAAGTTATTACTGGAGTATATGTGGGAAACCTGGACTTTTATACAACCTTTCATGCTTCAGTCTTAACTGGAACCAGGCTTTGTCTCCTTTATATCTAATTAAAGTAAGTGGTAGTTCCACAACTTGCCCTGTATGACCCCATCATTCAGCACAGGAGCAAAATTAGAGCCCAGTGTGCCTAACTTTATTCCTGTCCCGTGTCCACCAGGCTGCTTTCTCTGATATCTCTTTCCTCATGAAAGCTTCTCACAGTCTTTTCTCCCCAGCAATAGTCTCAAAGTTCTCCCCTCATACTGTCTTCTTTTTTTGACAGCACATGTAAACACAATTCGTTTTCTTTTCTTAAGAAAGAGAAAAGAAAGTAAGTTAGTTAAAAGAGGGGGGTAGAGGGGGACTTTGGTGAAAACGAATGAGTATTGCCAGACTTCTGACAACCTCCTTTATCTCTACTTCCTTCTATCTTGACTGACACTTGACTTATCAGGTGGGGGAAAATTTAGACTTGGAAAATGTGCAGTATGTGTACAGTGGCCTTTTATCCTCAGCTCCTCTTTTTCTATGACATAGAAAAAGTGTTTTTGCTTATGGCAAAGAAAAAAAAAATCCCTGAATTGTTGATAAGTGACTTTTTTTATCTTCTCCTTGATATTGACACAATGCAGGAAACTCAGTTGTTACATTTTCTAGTTTTTTTTTTACTCTCATTGATCACCACTTCAAGTCCAAACCTATGGGACTTCACATAAGGCCTATCAGCTAAGGATGCCACCAACACCTTGTTCTTAGATGTGATTGCATTTATAAGCAATGACATTTCCCAGTCTTTTAGCAAATGTCTTATAAATATAGCACCCAAAGATTTTTTTTTTCGAGAACCTTTAGAGGATGCTGGAAATCAGCTTTTGTTTTTCCAAAGTGGAAGATTAGAATCACAGGTCAAACTAGTGTGAATTCTGTGGATGTCTTTAAGACCCTAAGATATACCCACTAGGAAAGGATTCAGGAGAAAGAGGTAAAGAGGAGAATAAGAACTGACTCCCTTATGCCCAGAATGCTTCCCCTCTGAACCTCTCTCTACCTCTTGAAATCCCTCCCTTGTTTCAAGGCTCAGTTGGTGCTACATCCTACATTTGTATTTTCCTGTTCTGCTTCAGTTCTTTGTTAGTATTCTCCCTCCCCTCCTTGCTTAATTACTCTGGTATCTCTGTCTCTTTGTTCCTGTCTGTCTCTGTCTTTGTCTCTCTTTGTCTCTGTCTCTCTGCTTATCTATGCATGTGTAATTTCCTCCCACTAGAACATAAGCTCAATGAGGTCAAGAAGGACATTTTGTTCTTTGTTTTATCTTTAGTTTTAGTAGAATGCCTGAAACATAGTAAACTTTTTAATGGTTGGTGAATTGAATTAAGAGCAGAAAAATCTGAGCATTTTTTGAAGCTGTATTCAAAACACTAGCAGGATCTGTGATTCGATAGATATAAATTTACAACTAAAAGAGTTCATGGATCATTTAGTTCAACTGCCTCATTTAACAAAACTGGCACCACCTAGATGAATAGTGAATAGAATTCTGAACTTAAGAGTTCTGTATTTGAATACTGTCTCAATTACATTTCCTTTGTCATCTTGGGCAACACACTAACCTCTTGCAGGTTTGATTTTTTTTTTTTCCTGTAATTGAGAATAAACAGAGAACTTACATCCTAGGGTTATTGTGAGGACAAAATATTTTAATTAGCACTGATCCCCTCACCTCTCAGGATACTCCCCTTGCATCGCTTTCACTGGGTCCTCTTCAATTCAACTAATATAATTTTTTTTTTAAAGTTTGTTAAATGACAATTATGGAAACTTTTTTGCCTAGGAATGCTAGTGTAACCTCCAAATTGGTTACTTAATTCTTTCCTTTCTTCTCTCTGTGTTCTTTCGTAGTTTTCTTCTAATCCCATGCATTTAACTCTTACCCACATTTCAGATATACTGTGTTAGCCCTCTTTCCTGAACTTTGTTCCTAGGTCTCTAATTGACTGATGGACTTTTCACTTGAATTTCCCATTCTCTCTTCAAATTTGACACTTTTAAATTTAATTTCTCCTATTTCCTCTGCACGAGCTCCTCTTTTAGACTTGCCCCATGTCTAGTTGTTAGTAAAATACATCAAGCAGGGTAACAGGTGCAGAGAAAATAAGCAGACACAACAGTTGTGCTGGACGTGAGCTGGGTCTTCCATATTGATGGGGGCTCCAATTAGACAACATTACTTATTTGGTAAAGAAGAACTGAATGTTGCTCTGGGGTATTTTCCTCAAATAAATAAATACAGTATTTACAATACTCTTCTGAGAAAACAATCTATTGTTACCCTTTGAAAGACAGAAAGAGAAAAAGAGAGAGAGAAGAAGAAGAAGATGATGATGAAGATGAAGAAGAAGCAGAAGCAGAAGAAGAAGAACAAGAAGAAGAAGAAGAGAGAAGATAAGAAGGAAGGAATGGAGGAAGAAAAGTAGGGAAAAAGGAAGGAAATTATCTCTTTTTGCAGAAATGTACCTATGTTACTATATCTATAGCTGTACATATATTGATGTGGTTAACCTTAATTTTGCTTTTGAACTCCATTTCCACACTTCCAATTGCCTACTCTATGTAGGTAGATATATCCTAGTTTCACGATGATAAACTGAGTGAGTCACAGAAAGAATAAGTGACTTGCCCAGGATTACATAGTTTCTGTCGGAGATAGGATCTGAACCCACATCTTTCTAACTCCAATTCCATTACCTACAAGTCCCATTAGCATCTCAAATAAAAAAAAAATAGACCCATTGTCTACCTCCCAAAATGCAATGACCCATAGTCCAAACTTACAATTTATGATGAAGACACCACCATCGTTTCAGTACTCCCGATTTGTGACCTCATCTTCTACTCTTCCTTCTCCCCCACCCACAGATCTAATGATTTGCTAGACCTTATTTATTCTACCTCCACAACATTTTTTTCAGTTCCCTTGTCTTCAGTCATATATCCCCTGGTTTAATGCATGCCTGCTTCACCTCCCTCCTGAACCATCACAGCAGACTTATAATTGGTCTCCTTCATTTCAATATTTCAAGGTTTCCCTTTTCTAATCAATCCTCTATACAGCTTGTAAATAGCTGTTCTTAAAATGTAGATCTGACCATGTTACTTCCATGTTCAAAAAGCACCAATGACTCCTCATTGCCTCTACTATAATATACAAAATGGTCAGTCCAGCACTAAAAGCTCTCCATAACCTGGGACCCATCTCCCTTCTCAGATCTATTTCATATCATTTCCTCTCACATTTCTTCTGTGTTTTTGTACAGAGAAGCCCTCATGGCTAGAATGAAATTCTTCCTTATTTCAGCTTACCAGAATCTCTAGGCTCCTTCAGTGTTCAACTTCGGGGTCAGAATCTCTTTGAAGTCCTTTCCAGTGAAGCCAAGATGGCAGCATAGAAGCAGGAAAACTCTGCAGCTCCCACATGGCCGCCTCATGCAGTATGCTTCTAAACAAATTTTAGGGCTCCAGAACTCACAAAAGTACAGAAAAGCACATCTCCCACTGAAGGCAGCTCATCAGGCAGAACAGGAAGGGCTCATTGCAGCTGTCAGGGAGCCAAAACCAGCTTGACCTGAAACTACAGCTTGACTGGGGATGACCAGGACAAGCCACAGCTGGAGCCTTCAGGAGAGTGGATCAGCGGCAGCTGTGGTGATTTCCAGACTTATCAAGCCATAAGAAATAAGGACTAATTGAAAGGTTAGTGGAATTCAGCTAAATTTGGTGGAAAGGGTTCGGCTGAACTGCCCCCAGGACAAAGAAGCAGCAGAAGCAGCACAGCCACCTCCACATGGTTGCTTCACAGCTCATGGCCTTCAGACTGCAGGGGGGCCAAGTGATCATTCCAAGAGCTAAGTGCTATTGCCTTAAACAGCCTGGATCAGGATCATGGTCTTGGGTGGTGGGCCTGAGGTTTGTTTTCAGTGAGCCAAAGCTGATGGGGGCTGCAGCAGCCTCCTAATAGCTCCAGCAGCTGCAAAAACCCCAGCACTTTGGGACAATGCTTTCCCCTCTGAAAGCAGAGTTTCACAGAGCTAAAAAGTCAAATAATTGACTGGCAACATGAGCAGGCAAAGGAAGCAAAGTAAGAACAGCAACTGAACTTTAGATTCCTTTTTTGGGGACAGAAAGGATCAAAGCTTAGAAGATAACACAGTCAGAACTCCTGCACCAAAAGCTTCCAAGAAAAATGTAGACTAGTTATAAGCCATAGATCAGCTTAAGAAGGATTTTGAAAACCAAATAAGAGAAGTGGAGGAAAAATTGGGAAGAAAAATGAGAATGATGCAAGAAAATCATGAAAAGAGAGTCAACAACCTGACTGAAGAAAATAACACCTTAAAAAATAGATTAACTCAAATGGCACAAGAGGCCCAAAAAGCCAATGAGAAGAACGCCTTAAAAAGCTGAATTTGGCAGATGGAAAAAGAATCTCAAAAGCTTTCTGAAGAGAATAATTTCTTCAGAATTGGAGTGGAGCAAATAGAAGCAAATGACTTTATGAGAAATCAAAATACTATTAAACAGACCCAAACCAATGAAAAAATAGAAGGCAAAGTGAAATATCTCCTGGAAAAAACCACAGACCTGGAAAACAGATCCAGGAGAGACAATTTAAAAATTATTGGACTACCTGAAAGCCATGATCAAAAAAAAAACCTAGAAATCATTGTCAAGAAATTCTCAAGGAAAATTGCTCTGATATTTTAGAACCAGAGGGCAAAATAGAAATTGAAAGAATGCACCAATCACCTCTTGAAAAAGATCCCAAAAAGAAAACTCCTAGGAATGTTATAGCCAGGTTGCAGAGTTCCCAGATCAAGGAGAAAATATTACAAGCTGCCAAGAAGAAACAATTGGAATACTGTGAAAACACAATTAGGATAAGGGATCAAAGGGCCTGGAAGATAATATTCTGGAGTTCAAGGGAGCTAGGATTAAAACCAAGAATCACCTTCCCAGCAAAATTGAGTATAATGTTCCAGGGAAAGTTAGGGTCATTCAATGAGGTGGAGGACTTTCAAGCATTCTTGCTGGAAAAACCAGAACTGACAAGAAAATTTGACACTCAAATACAAGAAGCATGAGAAGGTAAAAATGGAAAAGAAATAATAAGTAACTTATTAAAGTTGAACTATTTACATGCCAACATGGAAAAATGACAATTGTAACTTAAGAAACTTTTCTCGGTATGAGGATAGGTGAAAGGAATACAAATTTATATATATATATATATATATATATATATATATATATATATATATAT
>CM053587.1:39501602-39528603 GCA_028646515.1 Pseudochirops corinnae | reverse complement strand
ATATAGGAGGGTATATATATGCATATGAATACATATCTGAATATGTGTATACATGTGTACATAGAGGGCACAAGATCAATTGAATAGAAAGGGACTATACTCTAAAAAGTGAAATTCTGAGGTGGGAGAGGATTAGAATGAGAAGAGACAGAGAGAGACAGAATGGGGTTAATCATCTCATATAGAAGAGGCAAAGGATAATTGTTACAATGGAGGGGAAGAACAGGAAGGCAGAAGGGAAAGGGTCAACCTTACTCTCATTGAATTTGGCTTAGGGAAGGAATGACATAAACTCTAAACTGGGTATCTTGCCACACAGGAGAGTAGGGGGGATGGGGATGAGAGGTGGGATGATGGAGGGGAGGGCAGGATGGGGAAGAGAGTTGCTGGAAGCATACACTTCTGTAAAGGGACAAGGACACGGTAGAGAATAGAACAAGTCAGGGCAGCATAGGAAGGAGGGACATATAATCAGTCTCTCACAATATGTCCATTGTGGAGATATTCTGCATAACTACACATGTACAGCCTGTATTGAATTGCTTGTCTTTCCAATGGGGATGGGTGATGAGGGAGGAAGGGAAAGAATCTAGAATTTAAAGTTCTATAATCAAATGTTAAAAATATAAATATGTATATATATGTGTGTGTGTGTGTGTGTGTGTGTGTGTGTGTGTGTGTATGTGTGTAATTATTATTAACTACATGCAACTGGGATTAAGACATACAGGCACTGGGGTAGGGAGATACACCTTGCCCTACCAGAAAACCAGAGGGGCGATGGGGAAAGACATAGGAGAGAGCAGATTGGGGGAGAAGTTATATGGTGGGATGGTTGTTTTGGGGTGGTGGGTGGGAGAAAGATGGGGAGAAAATTTGTAACTCAAAATCTCGTGGAAATGAATGATATAAACAAGAAAATAAATAAATGAATTTAAAAAAAAGGAAAAAAAAAACAAAAAAAATGAAGTTCGTTCTGATCACTCCCTCTCCTTAAAGTTAGTGCTGTCCCAAGGAGCACTGAACCCTCCTGAAACTATTTCATACCTACTTGTCTTTGTGTATTTTGTAACCTCTTAGTAGAGGGTAGGATCCTCGGGCAGCCAAAATTGTTTAAGCTTCATCTTTGCTTCTTCAGATATGATGTAATACATCATAAGTGCTTAATAAAATCTTGTTGAATCACTGAATTTCAGAACAGTGGTAAAAAGTAACCAGTGTCTTAAAGTTCCTTAGGAGAAGTCAGACTATGAGTCATGGGAAGTGCTCAAGAAGGTAGGAGGGGAAAGACATTTATTAAGTGAATACTGTGCTGGTCACTGTGCTAATCACTACAAATATGTTCTCACTTGCTCTGTAACAGCCTGGAGATGTAGGTGCTATTATAATGCTCACTTTGCATCTGAAGAAATTGAGGCAGACACAGGTTAAGTGAGGCTGGATATGAACTCAAGTCTTCTTGACTCCAGGTCCCAGACTGTCTACTGATCTGCCCAACTGCCAATGAAGAATAATGCTTTTTTTAAAAAAAAATAACTTTTGTTTATTTTAGTTTACATCATTCATTTTAGATTTTGAGTTACCAATTTTTTCCCCATCTTTCCCCTACCCACCACCTCAAAACAGCAATCCCACTGTATACCCCCTCCCCCAATCTGCTCTCTCCTATAACCTTTGCCATCACCCCTCTGACTTTCTGGCAGGGCAAGATGGATCTCCCTACTCCAGTGCCTGTATATCTCATTACCCAGTTGCATGTAGATTAATAATAATAATATATTTTTTTTAACATTTGGCTTTAGAACTTTAAATTCTAGATTCTTTTCCTTCCTCCCTCCTCACCCACCCTCACTGGAAAGACTGTACATGTGTAGTTACACAGAATATCTCCATAATGGACATATTGTAAAAGACTGACTATATTTCCCTCCTTCCTATCCTGCACCACACTTGTTCCATTCTCTACTTTGTCCCTGTTCCTTTACAGAAGTGTGTGCTTCTAACAATCCTCCACCCCCAACCTGCCCTCCCCTCCATCATCCCCCCTCTCATCCCCTTTCTCCTACTTACCTGTAGGGCAAGATACCCAATTTAGAGTGTATGCCATTCCTTCCCTAAGCCAAATTAAAAGAGTAAGGTTGACCAATTCTCTTTTGCCTTCCTATTCTTCCACTCCATTCTAACAGTTTTCCCTTGACTCTTCTACATGAGATGATTAACCCCATTCTGTCTCTCCCTGTCTCATCTCATTCTATTCTATTCCCCTCCCACCTCTCAGTTTCACTTCTTAAAATATCATCCTTTCCTATTCAATTGATCCTGTGCCTTCTGTCTATGTACACATATATACAGACACTCACATATGGATTCCTATACATTTATACCCTTCTATATAGACATATGTGTATATATACACATATATACATATATATGCATACATACATACACACACATATTCCCTTTACCTATGCTCATACTGAGAAAGATTTCATAAGTTACAATTATCGTTTTTCCATGTTGGCATATAAATAGTTCAACTTTCATAAGTTCCTTATGATTTCTTTTCCATGTTTACCTTCTCATGCTTCTAGTATTTGAATGTCAAATTTTCTTGTCAGTTCTGGTTTTTCCTACAAGAATGTTTGAAAGTCCTCCACCTCACTGAATGACCATATTTTCCCCTGGAACACTATACTCACTTTTGCTGGGTAGGTGATTCTTGGTTTTCATCCTAGCTCCCTTGATTTCCAGAGTATCATCTTCCAGGCCCTTCAATCCCTTAATGTAGAAGCTGCTAGATCCGATGTTATCCTGATTGTGTCTCCACAGTATTCCAATTGTCTCCTCTTGGCAGCTTATATAATGTTTTCTCCTTGATCTGGGAACTCTGCAACCTGGCTATAACATTCCTAGGAGTTTTCTTTTTGGGATCTTTTTCAAGAGGTGATTGGTGCATTCTTTCAATTTCTATTTTGCCCTCTGGTTCTAAAATATCTGGGCAATTTTCCTTGAGAACTTCTTGACAATGATTTCTAGGTTCTTTTTCTGATCATGGCTTTCAGGTAGTCCAATAATTTTTAAATTGTCTCTCCTGGATCCATTTTCCAGGTCAGTGGTTTTTTCCAGGAGATATTTCACATTGCCTTCTATTTTTTCATTTGTTTGGATCTGTTTAATAGTATCTTGATTTTTCATTAATTCATTTGCTTCCATTTGCTCCACTATAATTCTGAAGAAATTATTCTCTTCAGCGAGCTTTTGAGATTCTTTTTCCATCTGGCAAATTAGAAGTTTTTAAGGCATTCTTCTCCACATTGGCTTTTTGGGCCTCTTTTGCCATTTGAGTTATTCTATTTTTTAAGGTATTATTTTCTTCAGTCAGGTTGTTGACTCTCTTTTCATGATTTTCTTGCATCATTCTCATTTCTCTTCCCAATTTTTCCTCCACTTCTCTTATTTGGTTTTCAGAATCCTTCTTAAGCTCCTCTATTGCCTGTAATCAGTTTATATTTTTCTTGAAAGCTTTTAGTGCAGAAGTTCTGACTATGTTGTCTTCCTCCTGTTCCATGC
The DNA here is from genome assembly GCA_028646515.1 of Pseudochirops corinnae. Lineage (NCBI taxonomy): Eukaryota > Metazoa > Chordata > Mammalia > Diprotodontia > Pseudocheiridae > Pseudochirops > Pseudochirops corinnae. The sequence continues at coordinate 39,525,033 of CM053587.1, read as the reverse complement.
TTTGATCCTTTTTTGTCCCCAAAAAAGAAATCTAAAGTTCAGTTGCTGTTCTTGATTTTCTTCCTTTGCCTGCTCATTTTGCCAGTCAATTACTTGACTTTTTGGGTTCTGTAGAACTCTGCTTTCAGATGGGAGAGCTTTGTCCCAAATTGCTGGGGTTTTCACAGCTGCCAGAGCTATTAGGGGGCTGCTGTCTCTGCAGCCCCCACCAGCTTTGGCTCACTTGTCATGCACCTCAGAGCCACCACCCAAGACTGCGATGCTGATCCAAGAGGGTTAAGGCAAGAACACTTAGCTCTTGGAATGATCACTTGGCCCTCCTGCAATCTGCAGGCCGGGAGCTCTGAAGCAGCCACATGGGGCTGGTTGCAGGGCTGTTGCGCCACTTCTTGCCCTGGGGGCAGTTAGGTGACCAGCTCCTTTCCCCCAAATTTAGCTGAGTTCCACTAATATTTCACTTTGTCCTTGTTTCTTATGGGTTGATAATTCTGGAAACTGGCACAGCTGCCCGTGATCTACTCTCTTGAAAGCTCCAGCCATGGCTTCTCCTGGATGGCCTGGGGCTAAAGCCATGGTTTCAGATCAGTCTGGTTTTGGCTTCCAGTGCCCTGTGATGAACCTTTCCTGTCCACCTGCTGGGCTACCTTCAATGGGAGTTTTGTTTCTCTGTCATTTTTTTTTGTATTCTGGAGCTCTAAAATTTGTTTAGAGTCATATTTTATATTTGAGGTGGTTTTATATATATATATATATAGTCATATTTGAGGTGGTTATGGGGGCAGTTGTGGAGTTCTCCTGCTTCTCTGCTGTCATCTTGACTCCACCCCATGAAGAATAATACTTTAAAGAAATGTGTGTGCATCTAGTTACCCAACAAATAATTGTGAACAACTGCAAAAGAATGACACAGTCCTGTCAGAACAGCTATGTGGACATTAAATGTGAAGATTAACTGAGGCTAGTGATAGATACTAAGGACAACAGCATGAGAAGAAGATCCTAAAGGGGTTAAGATAAATGTTCAGGAGACTTGGGTCAATGATACTAGACTACACTTCCCTGATTTGAAAGTATACTCTGCCCCCTAATAGGCTGAATGTGGTCACATGGAGCCTGTGGTGGGAGGCTTGTTCTTCAGGAATGCCCACACCTTGTAGCTTTGTGATTGGGCAGTAGGTCAAGAGGGCTGTGATATTCTCTGATCCAGGAGAAGGCTGCATATACCCTGATGTGACGTTTTGCTTTGGGACTCACTCATGGGAAGAGTTGTGTGATTTGGCCAGATGAGACTCTAGGAAGCTGTTGAGCCCCTCGGCTTTGAAAACCCAGATGTTTGTGCTTCTCTCTCTGGTAACTAACTAGATATGGATGCAATGGTCAGACAGCTGGAAGCCCTGTCTGCTGAATTGTGTTATTTTCTGTTGTAACTTCTGTTTTTATTCTCCGAAGTTCACAGTGCTGACTTTTTCCCCTGAAATAGGTAAATGATATGTGTTTGATCGATTAGAGTAAGTTTGTTAACCCATTTTAGTTGCTTTCCTTTAGAAAAGCAGATCTAAGAACCTGTGCTAGCAACCATCCTGGGTATGCTAGAGTGCTTGCTGCTACATTCTCTAACAAGGAAAATAACTTTTGTAATGTGAAGAACAGAACAAAAATGGCTAAGAGGGAGTTGAAACCCAAAGTAAATGTGGAAATGGTAAGAGTGGTAATTGGAGGGAGGGAAGAACAAAGAGAGATAGGGAAAGAAGAAGGAAGGAAGGAAGGAAGGAAGGAAGGAAGGAAGGAAGGAAGGAAGGAAGAAGGAAGGGAGGAAAGAAGGAAAGAAGGAAGGAAGGAAGAAAAGAAGAAAGGAAGGAAGGAAACAAAGAAGGAAGGAAGGAAGAAAGGAAGGAAGGAAGGAAAGAAGGAAGGAACAAGCAAGGAAGGAAGGAAGGAAGGAAAGAGGGAAAGAAGGAAAGTAGGAAGGAAGGAAGGAAGGCGAGAAAGACAGAAGGAAGGGAGGGAAGGAGGAAGAAAAAAAAGTCTTTCCCCTAAACACTCCCTCCCCAAAAGAAAGTGCCAAATAAATGGTTTAGATAATAAAGCTATAGGATTTCAACGGAGAGAATGACTGCTTAATTCTAGGGATGCTGAACAAAGTTTCATAGAGGGGGAGGGCAAAGAGTTGACTTTAGACACAGTGGTTTTCTTTTTTTTTCTTTTTTAAATTTTCATATGTGTATTCTCTCCCCCTAATTAGATTCATAACTTCTGGGGTTCAGAGACCCTTTCTTGTCCTTGTCATGTCCTTTGTACTTGACATGATGCCCAAAACATGCTCAGTAATCAAAAATGTCATAATGGTGATTTTGATGATGAGAAATCAGTATGAAAAATTTTTTTAACTATGTTGAGTTACAGTCCACTCTACTGGGAAACAAAATGTTTTAACATTATCAAAATGAAGTTTTAGGTTATTTATCCCTTTTAGTTCAAATGTCTTCAGTCTTTTAAGTATGTCATTTTTACTAAGTCCAGAACTCTGCTGTGTAGATAGGGTACTCGATAAAAGCTGCTGCCCCACAGATTGAAGTGTGTTCTTTCAAAGTGTTACATGGTCTGGTGGATAGACGACTGAACTGAAATGAAGGCCGCAGGTTCTATCCCACTTGCTCCATACACTGCCCCTGGGCAAGTCGTTGAACCTCTCTTTGAAATCTCTTACCTCCCCTGTAAGATACAGATATAACTGCCTTCCACACCCTCTCTTTTTCTCCTTTTAGGCATGTCTTGAGGATAAATTAGATATTAGTAAAGTAATCTGGAAAAGGCACTATATGAATACAATGCAGTATTATTTCCTGTCCTGAACTGCTGAGAAATGTTGCTGAGCATTTACTTAAGAGATGACCACATTTCTTTTTCCGAGGGAGCCTCATTTCTGAGTCTGGGAGATAATTGCCAGTTGGCTGAGTTTTAGAAAAGGAGGTAGCTAAAAACACACAGACACACATACACACGAACACACACAGTAAAAGGAGCTTTAGTTCATAAATTGCAACATTATTCTTAGAACACAGCCCAGAGTCCTGTGAAGTTGCTGATGAGACATAATTCTTCCAGGTGAGATAAATTGGTTTAGCAGTGTTGTGGAGGGCCTCCTACCTCATCACCTCAGAAGCACCCATAACTCAGATTGGAAATTGGCCCCACTGTGTTCAAAGTGAATAATATTCTCAATTGAAAATTGCTGGGGAAGGAGGTGGAAAGGAGAAATGAAGAGGTAGGAGGTAGAAAGCAAAATAACTGAAACAGGTGCCCAGCTGAAGCTTTCTGAAGCTTGGATGTTGGCTTATTGAATAAGCAAAACAGCCTAGATTTCCGAGGCCTTCCTGCTGTGTTTTGAAGCAGTCAAGTTGAGCAGTGGGCTCTAATGATATTTTGTTATCTCTGGGAGAAGCAGCTTCTAAAATCATTAACAATTCCACATGAGAAACCGTTCATTTCAAATGGATGGATTAAAAGAAGCATGCTTTCAATTTAGCATACTCAGGAGATCTGCTTCAAGGATCCCCCTCTACAAAAATCCAAATTCTACCTTACTTTAAAGGAGTTAGAACGACAGCATGAGCCAAATTAGAAAGTGTGTTTTGCTGTTGTCTTTGATGCACCCAAAGGGATGGCCAAAATAAACATTATCCTATTTCAACATCATCAATAAGATCTTGTGGAGTAATTGAAGAAATCATAGCATTCCAGGATTTAGAACTGGGAGAGATTTCAGAGATCATCTCTATCCTTTGCTATTGTTAAGAGACTGCACTCATTTTTTTTCCTACCTAGTGCTTTTTAGTATTGTTGAAAGATAAACAGTCCTAATCTCTCTCCTCTATTTATCCATAGAAAAGGTGCAGTGTTGGCTACTATAACATATGTCCCATATTTCTCTGAGCAATGGTACAAACTCTGCCTAACATAACTATAACACTAGCTATAAAGGGGATTCAACTCCCTTAATTCCTTTCTTCATTCTTCAAAGTAGGAAAAAGTGTAGATTGCATCATTTATCAATAGAGCTCAAAGATGACTCTTTAGGGGTGGCTAGGTGGCACCGTGAATAGAGCACTGGCCCTGGAGTCAGGAGGACCTGAGTTCAAATCCAGCCTCAGACACTTAACACTTAACTAGCTATATGACCTTGGGCAAGTCACTAAACACTGATTGCCCTGCCCTCCCCCCTCCAAAAAGCAAAAAAAAAAAAAAAAGATGGCTCTTTAGTTGTCACCTTTTTTTAAAACTATAATAGTGGATTTAAGTTAGAAGTTGTAATAAAACGTCTCGTCCACTCTCCCTTGCAATGAGATGATGAATAGCTAACTACATGACTTGGTATAGGTCCCCAAAACTCACTGGGCCTCAGTTTCCTCATCTTTAAAATGAGGATGTTGGAGTACATGACTTTGTGACCATTTATAGACACACATGTTGTTGTTGTTATGTTACAGCCACGTTCGACACTTTGTGACCCTGTTTGGGGTTTTCTTGGCAAAGACACCATTTCTTCCTCCAAGACACAAATGAGATATGTACAACAAAAGTGTCATGTAATGAAAGTGAGTCTGCCTTGAATTCAATCCATCAAATATTTATTTAACATCTGTTGTATGCCTAGGACTATACCTTGGTACCTTCAACTAGTTTTACTTCTTCCAGAAGCTCCCTATTACCTCTAGTATAAATTGCAAGGTACTCCGGCATTTTTAGTCTGTCACAATCTTGTGTGAACCTACCTTTCCAGCTTTAACTGAGCATTATCCCCTTTCACATGCTCTGTGGTCCAAGAATGTGGTACATTCTTACTGTTCCTCTGCTCCTTCTCACAGGTGACAAAAGTCCCCTCCTTTCTGACCCCAAACCATTCAAACCTTAAATGCAAATGTTTCATTTTTCCACTTCTTGAAAATTCTACTTTTCTTTAAGGATAAGTTCCAGAGCCACCTACTTCTTTCCTGGTTCCTCAGCATCTTTTCCTCAAACCTAAACCTCTTGAGAATTTCCCTTTTACTACAAAGGGTACCACTACTCTTCCATTCACCGAGGTTCATACACAAGTGCCATCTTTAATTCCTTATTCTCACTCACTTCACATATCTACTCAGTTGCCAAGTTTTGCCATGTCTTTCTTCACAATCACCTTTAACAAATGTCCTCCCATCTACTCACAAAATCATCACTCTACTTCAGATCTCTTACCTGGAGTATTGCTGTAGCTTCTTAATTATTATCTCTACTTCAAGTTTTATACCACTTGAATTAGTCCTCCTCACAGGCACCAAAGTGATTTTTGAAAAGTGCCTATCTGTCCGTGTTATCCCTACACAACGAACCCCAATGTCTCCTTATTCGCTCCAGGATCAAAAAAAAATTCCTCTGTTAAAAGTTCTTTACTCCTTGTTCTAACTCTCCATTACCCTTACGTGCTCTTCTCCTCAGAGTACTATAGTCCAGTCATATTGACCTACGAGCTGTTCCTCTCACATGACACTTCATCTTTCATCTCATTCCTTGGATGGTCACTGGCTGACCAGTGCCTAGAATGCCCTCCCTTCCTAACTTCTCCCTCTTCCACACCCTGGCTTCCTTCAAAACTGAGTTCAAGCATTTCCTCCCTCAGAAGCTCCATGCTGGTCTCAGTTCCAAAGGCTTTTCCATCCAGGGTCATCTTGTTTCTGCTTTCTGCTTATAGGCATATCCCTTTATATGTACTTGTTATTCACTCCATTAGAATGTAAACTCCTTGAGGGCAGGGGCTGTTTTATTTTTGCCTTTATATCCTCAGAGCTGAGCATAGTGCTCACCAGACAGGGATAGGAAAAGAGACTAGAGCTGTGATTTCACTAGTATGGGGAATTGCAAATAAGGAACTCCCCCTAACAGTATAGATTGGTATCTTCTCCATAAAACATAGCCTTAAAGAATTGCCTAGAACAGTCACTCAAATTGTCAACGCTCTAGGCCAGAGGTGGGGAACCTGGGACCTTGAGGCCACATGTGGCCCTCTAGGTCCTCAAGTGCAACCGTTTGACTGATTCCAAATGGATTCAGTCGAAGGACCGCATTTGAGGACTTAGAGAGCCAAATATGGCCTCTAGGCCACAGGCTCCCCACCTCTGACCTAGAGCATTGACAAATTTGGGTGACTTTTCATGTTCACATAGCCAACATGTATCAGAGGCAGAATCTGAACTCATTTTCCTGCTTCCAAAGCCAGTTCTCTACCCCCTACTTTCTCATGTTTGGCACATAGAAGATGCTTAATAAATTAAGGCTGATTGATATTGATTGATGTGACCTCACTTCCAAATTACTTTGTATTTATTTCGTAGGTAGTTTATCTATGCTTATATGTGTACATGCTATCTCCCTTGATAGAATGTGAATTCCTTTAGGACAGGGGCTATTTCATTTTTGTGTTTATGTCTCCCTTGCTTGACACAACTTCCAAGACACAGTATGTTCTTGATAAAAGCTTGCAGCCTTGAATTTGTCCATTTCTACAAATGATGTGGTATGTTATGTTATGTTATGTTATGCCTTTGTTGCTAGCCTTTTTCCCACTGAATTCAAACTGGATTGTTTTTATGCTGACTTTTCACCTTAAGCCTTAAGAGACCCTAGCAGTTGTATGAACCTTCTAGCAATCTAGCTCTAATTACAACTGGAGGAGACCAGTTCTTAATGATAAAGCTATTATTTTAATGTTAGTATGCACATGGTACTCATTTTTCATTATATTCATCCCGCATTTACATTGTTGCTGAGGGATCCCATTCCCTATACCCTGAGGAAGTACAAAACAATGTGATATCAGACATAAGGTGCAAAATAACTGTCCTAAAACTCTCTGTTTTCTCCTCTAATGTGGGTGATTATTCTTTTTTTTCAACTTGGAAAAATTCATGTGTTCACAGGGTTTGTAAAAGAAATACAATTTTATTTTGTCCACATACATTTTCAGAATATAGGTAAGGGGAATGTACACACACACACACACACACACACACACACACGCATACACGCACACACACATACACACACACACTCCAATGTGTAGCCATCATATTAATCCAAGGAGAATCAAAGAACCTTTGACTAGCAAGAAGCTAAAGACCATTCCCTTTCTCTGAGACTGTCTACAATACTAATAATTAAAGTCTTCTTGGTTATATTGAGGAAAGGCCTTTAAGTAATGATAGGTGTGGTCAATGACCATCGAAAATAGGAAGGTCAGAACAAACATAAAATGTTAATATTCAGGATGTACCCCAGCCTATACAATATCATTGGCCTTCACTCTAGCATTCTGCTATGTTATCACCACTTTAAACCAGTACTGCCTCCTAGATACAAAAGCCTTTGGTCCTTGCTTCTTTCTTGATATCACCCAGTTTCAAAAGGATATGATTTCAATAGCTATTGTGGATTACAGTGAGGGTGACAGACAAGATATCATTTCTTTGGTCCTCCCTTCCTCTTCAACTGTTACAAAAGTCAAACAAATAAATAAACACCATCATCCACATAGAGAAATTAGGGATCCTGTTTTGGAGTAGAACAGGCTTCCTTCTATTAATGAACCCTATATAAAAGGGAGCTAAAAGCAAAGAATCAAGCTCATCATTCTCAGTGCACCAGGAACACTCTACAAGAGTCAGGTCGAGGGCACAGAGGTGACTACATAGTGCAGTGATTATCACTGTGCTGAATCTGACATCAGGATCTGAGTTCCAATAAGGCCTCAGACATTTACTAGCTGTGTAGGACTCTGGGCAAGTCACTTAACCTCTGTCTACTGCAATCTCCCTATCTGTAAAATAGATAAAATAAAATTTCCCACCTGGATTTTTCTTTTCTTTTTTTTTTTTTGCTTTTTGGAGGGCAATTGGGGTTAAGTGACTTGCCCAAAGTCACATGGCTAGTAAGTGTGTCAAGTGTCTGAGGCTGGATTTGAACTCAGGTCCTCCTGACTCCAGGGCTGGTGCTCTACTCACTGTACCATCTAGCCACCCCCCCACCTGGTTTGTTATGAACATAAAGTGAGATGATATTTGTAAAAGTCTTTGTAAAACTTAAAGCACTACATAAATGCTAGCTATCATCATCATCACCATCACCATCACCATCACCAGTACATTGCACATGATAGCTGCTGATTGAATACACGTGAAAATGTAATTGTTATAAAATCTAACTGAAAAGTCAGCAGAATATAGCTAGTAGAGGAGATAGAATCAAAGAGAAAAAAACACCAGGAATGGGAGGTTACATTTTTAATGTTCTTTCAAAATCCTTTCCCATTCAAGTTCCATCTACAGCTAGAAAAACATTAACTTCTCTGTTAAAGTATATAGATATGAAAACAGTACTGTATCTGTTTCTGGGGTGTTGGAAAAATGTGAGAAGCGCTGTCTCATGAGATCTTAAGCCCATGTAATTGCCTTCTGAACTGCTCAACACCATTATGATGAAGGGGCTGGGAAGGGAAACAGAGATCGGAAAGTGGAGGAGCAGGTGTAGCGATTCAAAACCCCTTATTACCAGAGAGTGTGCAAAACAAGGGAACAGGTCAGGAGAGAGATTCAAAAACTGGATTTACAGTATATAGAAAAAGTGAAAAACAAAGAAGGGGGAATTCAAAATCTGCTTCATGAAATGACTATGAAAAATGGGCAAGAGAAGCAAAGTTGTATAATACAGAGTCTGGGAGAACAGGAATGACAGAAAGAAAAAACACTTAAAATGTTCTTTGTAACAGCCTATAAGAATAAAGGAATACATTTTAATCAACACTATATGATAGGAGATGTGCTCATAGAAAGGAGGTAAGATTAAAAAGGCTAGTGGAAAATAAACAAGGTAATACTATAAGGCGGCTATTGTATAAATGCGTATTTGTTATTTTCTTCTGTCATATGATTATCTTTAGTATTTCCACGTAGTGTGAACTCCGAATTCCTTATCATTGTTCAAGCTCAAATGACTTTAAAATTCATCTAGCCCAACTGACTCTTTTTACAGAAGAGGAAACTAAAACTTATTATGTTGGAAGTCATCTGGTCTAATCCCTCATTTTTTTTAGATGAGGAAATTAAGACCTCCAAAGGTTAAGTGACTTGCTCTAGGCTAGATCATAGGGCCTAGTTCATGAAATGTTGTTATTCAGTCATTTTCATTCCTGCCCAAATCTCTGTGACCCCATTTGGGGTCTTTGTGGCAAAGATACCGTACTGATTTTCCATTTCCTTTTCCAGATCATTTTACAGATGTGGAAACTTGAGACAAATGGAGTTAAGTGACTTTTTCAGGGTCACACAGCTTAGTAAGTGTCTGAGATCAGATTTCAACTCAGAAAGATGAGTCTTCATGACTCCAGGTCTGGTGTTCTATCCATTCCACTATCTTGATGCCCAAGCTTGTGAAATAGCCAGGACTTTAAAGCAACCTAATTTTTTATGTATGTTTTTGTGCTATAAAGAGCTAGGTTTTCATGACTCTTCCCTTAATTCCTATATTATTATGACTAAGTGTCTATAGGAGTAATCACAAGGTGCTTTGGTGAGGAAACTTCCTTTACTTATACAGGGTGCACAAAATGCATCTTTCCTGACAAACTGCATCATTGTGACAATACACATTGCAAGAAAACTTCACTTTAACCCCTAGGATATATGTAAATCTGAATTTGAACAGTAATTAAATTGAACATTATTAATTAGCATCCCCTTTTAGGATATCCACATTACATAAAAAAAAGTACCTAGCAATTCATTATGTCCTACTAGCTAGTGCCTGCTTCCAAGTTTCCTCTTCCTTTATCCTACCCAAGTCCTCATCACTACCTATTCTGGGCCACTGTCTATCCTACCCCACCAATGTCTGGGGCCAAGGAGTCAGGAGAATGTAAGTTCCTTAAGGAGAGAAACTATCTTGTCTCTGTGTCCCTAGTACTTAATACACAGAAGACAGATTAATAAGTGTTGAATGTATTTGAATTAAAGTGACTCTGGCTTACACTGAGTCTTTAAGAGCCAGGGCTAAAGTTAGGAGGAAGGACAATAAGGCTATAGAAAAGATATGCAAAAATAAAATTTGCATGGGGGACAGAACAACCTTTGATGGTAGCAAGACTGGGTCTTTCAACAAAGTTGATCATAATCAACCTGGCTATCTCCAACAATATATGCCTTTTTACATATCTAGGGGTAGACTGGAATCAACTTGTACCTGCTAGAAGAGCCAAATGTTAAATGTTCAATGTGAGCAGTTATACCTCAGAAATCAGCAAACACTATAAATCAAATCTTGATTTATTTTGTTGTTAATTGTCTAGACTTAGGAAAATGGTAGAGAAAATGTTAATAATGTTAAATTTAAATTTAAAATGTTAAATTTAAAAGTGTGTTTGGTATATTATATATATTATAATAATATCCATTTGTTACTACTACTGTTCTCAATTGTATGCATAATATGCCTATTTATATATGAGTTGTCTCTTCCATAGTATGGAAGATCTTTGAAGGCATGGATGCTTTCTTTTTTGTTTCATATCTCCAGAACCTGCCAAGAATGTCTACTAGATAGTAGCTTTCTAAAAACGCTTGTTGGTAAATTACTAATTGAATAAATACATTTTATATCCTGGATTATTCTCTTTTCCCTGGTATATAGATTTTTGTTTTGTTTTTGTGGGTGCTTAGTCGAGTTGTAGTTGTTACAGTTTCAAAAAAAAAAGAGGTGACATTTTCAACCCTATCTGGGTGCTGACAAATGCATTGTCTGGCTTTGTTGACTGCTAACTGGAAGAAAATCTGATATGAGTCATTTGCACCTCAGTGTGAATGTGTCAGTGTAATTACCTATAATACTCAAAGTATTTTCACCTTAAGTCTTATCTAAAATGAAAGGTTTCATTACCTGGTAATGGAGTTTCAGGCATTAAAGGTAAGTGAAGGAAGTACCTTTGAGTAGTTCCATGCCAACATTCTGCCAGCAGCTGACTTTATCTACTAATATGGTAGGCTCCATATTTAATCAATTTGCCTGAAATCATACAGTACGACTTCCTAAAACTACCTCAATGGCTATTATGGAAGATTAGGCGAATAATCTCACCTAAAAGAAATGAAATGGAATTGTTTTTAGATTCCTTTTTATCCCGCTAATACATACCCTACTGACCTTTGAGCACATACAAGTCTCTTGATTTCCTTTTACTTTTGCACCATTTCCTTTCTTTTTTTCTTCTACAGATTTGCTTTCCAAGAATATCTGATGTGTAAAAAGCAGCCTAGGCAATGTGTGACTTTGATGGCAGTCAGTATGTATTGGTCTGTTAATGTGCCAGGTGAAAGGCTGTCACTGAGTTTACATTTGGGTTAACCTACACAAGGATTAGAAATAAATTATACATAAGTCAGGCAAGAGACAGGCCCTTTCTTAATTGTTGTGATTCTTCCATTTCTTAAGGTCCACTGTAAAGAAGGAAAATATGCCTTTACTAACAAATGCATGGATGCTCTAGCTTTGGCCCTCATTTGGGAGCAAAGCTGCAGCGACCATGGGTACTCTTCCTGCAATGCTTTGCTTTTCATGTTAGAGCGTTTAAAGGGAACCAATATCCAGAACCTTCCTTTCTGCTTGTTGTGCAACAGTTACACTTTTCTGAACCTTAATCCTTTGTTGATGCTTTATTCTGCCTTCTTTGTACTATAGGAATTAGCATGAAACTGATTAAAAAAAAAACTCAGGGCAAAATAAATATCTTGGGTTGAGTCTTTAACTTGATATTCTGACTTTAGCTTACAAGTTGTGGCTATCAAATTTATCAGTTTGATTCTATGAGATACACAGGAAAACTATTCTTACTGCTTTTTTAGTTAGTTTCCATATAAAAGCATAAGTCCAAAAAAAAAAAAAACCAAAACTGAGAAACTAAGACTACCTTAGTGATACTAGTAGAACATTATTATAAGCCCATCTTAACTGCCCTTAATTTAAGAACAATCCTTTTTAGAAAGCCACAACGTAGAGGCACTGGATGAATTTTATATAAAGCACTTAAGTTTGAGATCTTGAAGATCATACACACACATATGCATATGTACATATATGCATATATATACACACACATATATAGTTTTTCTTTTACTATCTCAAATAGATGTGCTTCTCTCTTTGTATATGATATGAGTGCTTTTTTCCTAATTTCAAAGGAATCTTTAGTTTCTTAGATAAGTTTGAAGAATGAATGATCTAACTAGAGAAATCATATGACACATACCATTTGACCCAGCAATACCACTACAAGGTCTGTATTTAAAAAAGATCAAAGAAAATGGAAAAGGACCTATTTTTACAAAAATATTTATAGCAGCACTTTTTGTGGTGGTAAAGAATTGGAAATCAAAGGGATGTCCATCAATTTGGGAATGACTGAACAAGTTGTGGTATGTGATTATAATAGAATACTATGGTGCTATAAGAAATAATAAGCATGATAATTTCAGAAAAACCAGGGAAAACTTATATGAACTGATGCAAAGTGAAGTGAGCAGAATCAGGAGAATATTATACACAGTAACAGCAATATTGTAGGGATGGCCAACAGAAAGACTTAACTACTCTGATTAAGACAATGATCCAAGATAATTCCAAAAGACCTGAGATGAAATATGCCATCCAAAAAGAGAAGTGATGAAGTCTGAATGCATAGTGAAGCATATTTTTTCTACTTGTTTTTGCAACATGACTAATATGAAAATATGTTTTGGATGACTTCATATGTATGACTGATATCAAATTATTCGCTTTCTCAAGGAGGGGGGAAAGGCAGGAGGAAAGAAGAGAATTTGGAACTCAATTTTTTTTTTAAATGACTTAAAATTTCTCACATGTAATTGGAAAATATTTGACAAGATAAAAATAATTTAAGAAAGAAATCATTTGACATTATAATTACTCACTGCACTAAGTAAGAAAAAAAGGAGGCAGGAATTAGGAGCAGGTCCTATCTTAGTGATAATGGGACGGTATTATCATCAATCCTTTTTTATATTCAAGAGAACTAGCTCCCGTCCAACAAAGTAGAGGGAAAGAAGTGGTTTCATTCTGCACCCAATTGCCTTCTATATGTATGTGTACATGTATGTGTATGTGTATATGTATGTGTATGACTATATGTGTATATGTATATGTACATATGTATGTGTGTTCATGTGTAAATGTATGTATATGTAAATGTATGTGTGTATGTGTATGTCTATATATGTATATAGGTATATGTATGTGTACATGCATTGTGTATGCATATGCAGATGTGTGTATGTATATATGTACACACATACACATATTACAAAGGTGGTTGGTTGGTTGTTGTCCTTTGTACTTGAAGAAAACCAAAAGGACATCAGTATATTGGGGTTAGGGTACAGTGTGTCTGACTGGCTGATCAGACCAGTATGAGCTTGAAAGGCCCTGCCACAGAATGGGAACGAAATAGTCTGTTTGAATACTTGGGATGGAGACATCTCCAAATTTACCCATCTCATATTTCTCTTGAGCTACTGCAATTATGCTTTGCTCATAGAGCACAGTGTCTTCTGTGATGTGGGCCTGCCATGCTGGGTGAGCCTGTGCCAATGTCTCCCACATCTCACAGTCAATTCCAAAATTCTCTGAAGAGACTTTGAGAGTATTGTTTCTTCTTTTTGTCTTGTGTGAGTTCTCCATAGAACAATCTTTTAGGTAAATGTCCATTTGATATTCTAACAATGTGGCAACCCATTGGAGTTGTGCTGTCTGCCGTAGAGTTTGAATACTTAGCAGTTCAATTCGAGAAAGGACCTCTGTGTCTGGTATCTTGTCTTGCCAGGAAATCTTCAGAATCTTCCCAAGACAATTCAAATGGAAGTGATTCAGTTTCCTGGCATGGATCTGGTAGACTGTTCAGGCTTCACAAGCTTACAGCAACTGAGGTCAGTACGATGGCTCTACAGACCTTCAGTCTGGTAGGCAGTCCAGTACTTTTCTCCCACACTTTCCTTCGGAAAGGTCTCCCAAACATTAAGTTAGCTTTGGAAATGCATGCATCAACCCCAGGATCTTTGTGTACAGCCCTTGAAAGTATACTTCCAAGGTAAGTGAGTTTATTGGCAGCAATTCAAAATTTCTCCATTTAAAAGTAAGTAAATTATAAAGTAAGTGAATCTTCATTGAAATAAAATTAGTTTCCATTATGAAGTAAGTAAATGTGAAATTGTAAAAGTATAACTTATCCTCTAGTGCTACTATCCCAAGCCCTGCTCACACTGACAAGTTGGGTCCCCATAGAATGGACTGTATATTCCCTCTGGCCTCTAAGAATAGCCCTGAGGAGTTGAGATGTCTTTTCTAGTCCTATAGTTCACAAGCTTCCACTGATAGGCTTCTTGCCATGCTCTTGTGTTTATTGTCAACTGTTCAACCAGACATAGTTATCTTCTAATCCAGAGAATAATCATAATAACTACAAAATATGCCCTTCCCAAAGTCAGTAATAACACAGTTGTCTCAAACTTAGAGAGCTCCTGCAGCAAAGTACACAGTTCCAGAAAGTACTTTGACTAAAGTCCTCAAGATTTCATCCTTAGGTGTGGTGTAGCTTTTCTTCTGGGCTCTTTGAAGAATCTTGAATCCTGAGCTCATCCGCCTTAGCTCTCAGTACAGATTGATCCAAGAACCCTTAAAAGATCTACAACAAAGCCTTGGGCTATATACACAGTTATAATACAGGGGTACACATACCTAAGTCAGCTTAGCCAGCCAAATCCAGACTGCTGACTATTTGTATATGGATATAAGCTAAGAATGTCTGATCCCTGAAATAGACTTAAGAAAACATTGGAGAAGACATTAAAAATGAAGGTTAAATTTAAGTGTGTCATGAGTACATTTTTTCCCCCAGAGAGTCAATTGTTAAATATTTACCAGAAACATCTAGATAGAGGATATGTATTATGATCCAGCAAAGGTGACTGATAAGATGTGGTCAAACAAGTAGAAGGAGAACTGAGAGAAAGAGCAATTTAATGAAAACTCAAAGAGAAGAGAATATTCAAGAAGTGGTAATCAACAGTGTTAAGTGTAGTTGAGACATCAAGAGAGATGAACACACTGTTAGATGGCTGCTAGATGTTGGCTGGCTATATGATGTGAGAATAACTTTAAGATTATACCTGAGAGTGTTATTTTGTGGAGAGGTAAACTAAAGAAAAGAGACACATAATGATGAAGAAAGTAGGAAGAATGGAAGACTGGTGATTATGTTAGGGTTCTGACCCTACTATTCTGACACATTTGAAGTCCTTGGTAACTTTAATAAAAATCTAACTTGCTTTAAGAATTAAGGTATCTAGACATGAAGAAATCAAGATGACATGAAAACAAAACATATCAATGAAAACATATTAAATAAATAAGATGTTCAATCTCTAACTAGAATCTCACCTGTAATTCAAGTAGATTATATAACACCCACTCTATGGCCAATACTCCAACATGAACTCACCTGAGAGGTGACTGCCACCTTGGATTCTAGGGGTAACCTTGTGGTTAACTAGTACTAACCCTTTAACTCACAAGTCACTGCCTGTGTACTTCCCATTAACAATTAGCCAGGAGAGTCTAGTAGTTCTTAGAAAAAGCATTTACTCAGATAACAAGAACTAAAGTTGAAAAACACTCCTACCTGTCCTATCTCCCAAGACCTGGGATGAATTGTGCCAACTATATATACAGAGTCCAAGGGGGATAGAGTGGACACAAACTTCAAGTACAAGGGTAGTGATGTACATGTGTAGGAAACATATAGTTAAGACAATATACACTCTGAAAAAGCAGAACCTTGGTGTTCTTTCTCTCCTTGAAGAGTTTTCATCAAATGCATTATGGGATGTTGGTGATGGATTAATTTCTTTACTTATGGGCTGAACTTGTTCCTCACAGAGAGCCACAACAACTAGACTGGCCCGTCTGGTCATTCAAACACTTAGAAGGGTGCAGCATTTTTGCTAGATGGGTCAAATCATTGACTCCCTGGGTTTACGCTTCAATGGGAAGCCAAAGTCTCCATCGCCTCCCATCTTGGGCTCACTTGGTGGTTTTAACTGTTCTTTTGAAGTTCTTTTGAAGCTGGAGTATTACAGTTTTCTTTGCAAATAGAGTATAATTGTGTTCTCTGAGAGAGTGCAGAAAGACTTTAGGTCTCGTTGTTGTTGCTCAATTGTTTCAATCATGTCTGACTCTTTGTGACCCTATTTGAGGGTTTTTTGTTTTGTTTTGTTTTTGGCAAAGATACTGGAGTGGTTTTTCATGTTCACCTTTAGTTCATTTTATAAATAAGAAATGGAAACAAAGTTAAGCTACTTGCTCAGGGTCACAAAGTTAATAAATGTCTGAGGCCAGATTTGAACTCAGGAAGATGATTTTTCTTTACTCCAAGTCTGAGACTCTATCCACCGTACCACGTATCCTAGACTCTGAGTTTTGTAACCTTCAGGAAGAGAGTGGGAGAAGTATACCCTCTCCGACATATTGTCTTCTTTCTCTCAGGAAGGGACTCAAACCTAACTTATGAATGACCAGTCATATGATGACCATATCTGTTTCCTGTCTGGGTCTTATATAAAACAAGTGACTGAGGTAGATTGTACCCTGGGGCAAGATTATTGTCTCTTCTAGGCTTTTCACATGCAAGTGAGTTACTTAAATGCCCAGGATCACTTCCAAAGTATGGAAAGTCTTCAACTTTCCTGAATCTAAATAGCATACTCATAAGAGTATAACATAGTATAATTCAGATGAACATTTAGCCTATTTTTAAAATAAAAAAAACCAAAAAAAAGACATTTAATAAAACATAATTGTTCAAACATCAAATTATAACTCTATTTTTATGAAAAAGAATGACAATGTAAAAACAACTTTAAGAAGCCATTTACTCTAATATTCTGTTTCAAGAAAATCAGGTATTATTATTTCTGCTTTCTTGAGGGTCTTATGGCCCACAAAGGTTAAGCAATTTTTCCCAACATTGTATCTTATTTACCTCATTTAAAAATGCAATATTCAGAAAATCACTTGAAAAACTCTGTAATAAATAATTGTTGATTTTTATTACAACAAATAATTTATACTTAATCAGACAAATCCTAAAATCATATCCAGAAAGTTTAATTAACTGGAGTAGACTGTGAATCATATGGGTATGCAAATACTGTGGTCATTAACACAGTTTCAGGAATTGCTGTGACTAGTATTTAGCATAATGGCATGCAGTTGTAGGGAAGCTTTACACTTATTGATGTATGTTTTCCTAATGTAAACCTGAAGGTGAAATTTGAAATCAACAGAGTAGGATAAGGAAGAAAAAAAACAACAACTATGAGCATGAATGGTAGATTAATTTTCATTCTGTTGCCAAAAAAGGAACTCTTTGGGGGAAAAAAAAAATCCCACCAATGACATACACCCTGGAATAAATTAGATAAAATGGGCCAGGAGTGGGGGTGGGGATGTGTGTGCCCTATTTTCACTTACTCATAAGTTTCACAGAAACTTTGTTCTGTACTCAGCATCTAAAAGCTGGTGCTCAAGTTAAAGATGAATGGGGAGCAGTCACAATGCACTCACAGAGGAAAAGGGAAAACTAGATCAGACACACTCATTGAAGGTGTGATGATGCCTACAAGCTAATTATCATTTAAGGCATGTGCTGAGCACCCATTTGTTAGGCACTGCGCCAGATAAGTTACACGGTTTCAATCTCTATCCTGCAGGACTTTACAATCTGAGGCTGTGTGTTGGAGTCACTGACAGACTTTGGTCAGAAGCATCTTTTGGAGTTTGTATGAAAGAAACCTTTCTTTTTTTACAGGGTGTAGAGGGGAAATACCAATGGACATTTCTGTGACTAGACCCTTTTCTACTACATCCCTGGCTTCTGAAGCAGTTAAAATGAAGCACTTGATAGTTTATCTATTAGTGTTACTTAAGGGAGTGAATTAGGAAAACTTAAAGGTATAAATGCTGCCCTAACTGATGATGGTGTAAATCCCTTTTTTCCCCACTTAATTTTTATTTTGAATTTTCAGTAACAAATATCTTTTAAACATAATCTATCATTCTTAATTCTCCCCCACCAGCATGAAGCAAATGTAAAATACATAAGTAAGTGATTGAGTGAATGAATGAATGAATGAATAAATAAATAAAAGTTTCCCAAACAAGCCCTCCAGTACATGTCTACATGGTCAGGCAAGTCAAATTATATAGGTCTTTTTGAAAAGAAGCTCAAAGACATTTTGTGGAGAGCAAAGAAATCAAAATCTTGTAATTCTAGGCAGCAACAAAACTGGCTTGGGGTGGAAACATATAATGTTCAATAGCAAAAAGTTCTAAGTGGGTAATTATCGAGGCAGTTAGGTGGTGCAGTGAATAGAGCACTGGACCACTGGAGTCAGTAGGACCTGAGTTCATACTTGCTAGCTGTGTGACCTTGGGCAAGTCACTCAACTCCAATTGCCCTGCCTTCCCCCCTCCAAAAAAGACCAAAAAAAAAACCCCACAACCACCTTAAATGGGTATTTATCACTTGAATCCAGAATTGTCCCTAATTCAAGTTCATGTAGAAGAGGCCAAAAGCCATAAAGAGTAACCTGAGCAGAATAAGTTAGAGGATGTAAGGGAAAGGCAATATGCAACTATTTAGACAACAGTTAAGTTAATGGCAAGACATAATTGACCAGGAGTTTTGTTTTTATTTTAATTCAGGAATTCTTAATTCAGGGGCCATGAATGTGTTTTTAAAATATTTTGATATTTCCCGCTCTGGTGGCCATCTGGCTGGAGCCTTCAGGTATGTTTATTCATCTTTCTTTGAAAAAAATAAAATGGTTTCTAGAGTAAAGACAGAGACAAGTAAATTAAGACAGAACTTAGAACAGCGGTTTTCAACCTGTGGGTTATGTTCAATTTGTAACAATGAAAATAAATCCTGCATATCAGATATTTACGTTATGATTCATAACAGCAGTAAAATTATAGTTATGAGCTAACAACAAAAATAATTTTATGATTGGGGGTCACTACAACATGAGGAACTGTATTAAAGGGTTGCGGCATTAGGAAGGTTGAGAACCACTGATTTAGAAGAACGGTTGGACAGACTAATGTTACAGTTCCAAGATCTGGAAGGACTCGGAGAAGAACTTGAAGCAGATGAATATGAGGCAACAAAAAAAGAAACTCTGGAACAGGAGGGGTGAATTCAATGATTCACTGAAGAAAATTATGTCTGGAAACATGACTTCGATAGATGAACTTAGTGGGATGCACCTGGTCATTCTGGTGGCCATGCCAGACCTTTAAAGCGCCAGAGTTTATCAGATTGTTTGCAAAGAAACAGCCAGGGCAGCTGTGGACAAGATTAGCAGAGATGGACAGAGACCTGATGGTTGGAAAACTGGAAAGAGATGTATATACTCACCAGAAGCTGGAGATAATGACCACCCACCGGAAACTTGGAGAAAAACTGACTGCTGACAATGAGACCTTCCTGTCCATAAATGCAGGTGCTGCCCTGAGCCAGTTTGAAAAAGTCTCCACTGACTTTAGCTCTGGGGACAAAGTCCTTACTTTGGCAAGTTTTGAAGTAGAAAGAAACAAAAAATGATGAGGAGCTGTATAGAATGCCAGGGCATTGGTCATGGTACAAATGGCATGTTTGTTTTCTTCTGTGGATCTGAAGTCACCTCTGAGAACTCTAGAGAACCTGGAACCACATTAACAGCATGAGGAAAGAGCAATGGAGGCATCCTCTGGCCCTGTCGGCCTGCTTCTCTAGTGTGTGTGGGCAGTGAGAGAGAGATGTGCCACATGGACGGATGGCTGGCCTCATTAACACACACACACACACACACACACACACACACACACACACACACTCCTTACCTTAGAAGGGTCTCTCTGTGGAAGGGAGCAGAGATGAGGGAGGAGGGTGCATTTTCACCATCAGGCTCAGTTTCTCTGTATGTCTCTATTCAGGTTCCTTGTTTGTTCATGCTGATGATGAATGGAGCCTAGCACCTATAACAGCTTGTTTCCCTCTTTAAAAAATATTTTGATAGCTATATTTTAATTGAATAGGTTTCTTTTGTAAACATGTATTTTATTTTATTCATTCACAAGCATTACTTTGACGAAGGGTCCATGGGCTTCAAAGGACTGCCAAAGGGGTCTGTGACACAAAACTGTTGAGTTTCTGCTTTAAACTTGTTTCTCTACTGTGGTATTTCACAGTTTATGAGTGGTGTAATAGAAATGTCAAGTAGATGCTTGACTATGGTGGTCTTTGCTTTCAAGTTCCACCTGTACCATGAAACTGAAATGTGGAATCCTTGGCAAATGATCATCTAGGTTCTTGTTTCGAGACTTCCCATTAACACCCAAGATAATTTATTGTAGTTTGGCACAACTTTGAATCATTAGAGGCAGCTTAGATGGCCTATTTGAAGGAGCACTGGACCTGGAGTTAGGAAGATCTGAATTGGAATGAAGCCTCACACATTTACTGGTTGTGTGATCCTGGGCAAGTCACTTCATCTCTGGCTGCCTCAGTTTCCTTAACAGTAAAATGGAGATAATAATTGTACCTACTATCCTGTGTTGTTGTGGGGATCAAATGAGAAAATATTCATAAAGTATTTAGCATGGTGCCTGGTATATAGTAGAAGTCTAATCAATGCTTATCTCCTTACTTTCTTCTTATATTTTGGAAAACATGACTTTTTGTAACTTTTCCCTATTGACCCTAGTTCTAATTTCTAGAGTCAAGAAAATATGCCTATTCTTTCTTTAAGCCCTCCAAATAATTGAAAACGGTCATGTTGCCCTCTGAGTCTTCCTTTTTTGGGCAACAGGAAATGAAGCCCCACAGCAACAGGTGTGCTGAGTCATACAAGTAATTTTTAACAATCAGCTCTCTGGGGGAGGGGTTTGTACCTCTGACACATCCTTAAGTTGATATGCATTATTAACATTTTATTCATCCCTGTCTTAAGTCTAGACAACCAACAAAACAATACGTCATGATCTGATTTGTAGCAATTGCTGATTTTCAAGGTATAAATGCACGTTATGAAAATTCAAGAATTGGCTCTTGAAAACTGGTGCCAGCTTAAGCTGGCTTACAAATATATGTTATATCTAAATCAATGACTGTAGGCAGATATTTAACTACTGAGAAGGTAACATAGAAAGGAAGGGTTTTTGTATTAAAGGTCCTAGGTTTGAGAAGGGTCTCGGTCATTTCTCTCCTGTGTGATCACTGAAAAGACGTTGTAGCTCAATAAGTCTCCCTTTCTTAATCTGTAAATATGGGAAAATTATAGCATTACTTATTTCATGGTTTAAGGAAGGTCAAAAAGAAATTTGGGGCTTTTACAGCTCTGTAGCAGATGAAATTATGCAAAGTCAGAACAGGACTTTGAGGTGAGCTGAGCCATGAGGACAGATTCCTTGGCTAGGCTGACTTGTCTATGTTTTAATCACTACCCCCTTCGTCCCTTCCAAAAATTATTTTCTCATACTTAAATTCCTCACTCCAATTTTTAACCAGGAAACATACAATTCTAGAAACTGGAGAATTCTTTGTGTGAACATCCTCTTTAAAAATTCTCAGCCCCATCCTAGACTCCTTACTCTCTCTAGCCCCTCATGTCCAATTCATTGCCCAATCTTGCCATTTTTACTTTCACAACATCTTTCACATTAGACCCCTTCTCTCCCATCACACTGTTACCACTTTAGCTCAGTCCCACACCACCTAGATTATTGCATCAGTTTCCTAATTGGCCTCCTTGCCTCAAGTCCCCTACCACTCTAGGCAATCCTACATGATGCTGACAAAATAATTTCTTCTTAAGTGCAAATCTGATCATGCAACTCCCTCACTCAGCGAACTCTAGTGGTTCTCTATAGTTTCTAGGAAATAGCTTCCAAAGCTCTTCACAACCTTTCCCCAACCTATCTATTCAGTCTCATTCAACATTACTCTCTTCTCCCACACTCTACAATTCAACCAAACTATACCCTTCCTCTTCCCCTGTGGGTGAGTCCCTTACCACCTTTAAAAGATACAACTCAGACATCATCTTCTACTTGGAATCTTTCCTGATGGCACCAAGCACTAGCGCCCTAAATCCCAAACAACCTTGCCTTTAAAACTACTCTCTGTATATATGTTTATTTTTTGTTGTCGTTTTAGTAATTTGTTAGCTATGTCCAACTCTTCATAACCCCATTTGGCAGTGGTTCTCAACCTTCCCAATGCCGCGACTCTTTAATACAGTTCCTCATGTTGTGGTGACCCCCAACCATAAAATTATTTTCGTTGCTACTTCATAACTGAAATTTTGCTACTGTTACGCATTGTAATGTAAATATCTGATATGAAGGATGTATTTTCATTGTTATAAATTGAACATAACCCAGAAGTTGAGGACCGCTGCCATTTGGGGTTTTCTTGGTGAAGATACTGGAGTGGTTTGTCATTTCCTTTTCCAGCTCTTTGAATAATCACATATACTATTTAATACACATTTTATTTATGTATGCAATTATTCATTTTATAATTATGTTGTTTATTTTTATATGTACTTGTTTTCTCCCCTCATTAGAATGTAAGCTTAATAGAATGATTTAGTTCTTCCCATTTGTATCTCCAGAACATAGGACAGTGCCTGGAGTACAGTAGGCACTTAATAATTATTTGATGATTGATTAAATGTGAATGTCTTTAGTAGAGTTACTTATTTATCTACCATTCATAACATAGTATGAATTAGTTTATCTGCACCACATCATTCTTATTGTCATATTGAAAGTGGTTATTCAGAATTATTTTGGTTTTGGTTGAGATTGAGGGGTTAATAATTTTGAAGCATAATTTGGAGGTAGGGAATATTTTCAGAAATTACAGATAATACCAATGGCAAACTTTATTCAGTTCCAAATTTTTCTTAGATCTGGCCTTGTCCTTGTAAAGGGAGAGGAAATTATGTTCTCCCTCTTTTTTGTCATTATTATCATCTCCCTTCTTGTATCATTGTAACAGCAAGCACCCTAGCATACCTAGGGCGGCTACTAGCACAGGTTCTTAGATCTGCTTTTCTAAAGGGAAGCAACTCAAAATGGGTTAACAATCTTACTTTAATCAAACATATCATTTACCTAGTTCAGGGGGAAAAGTCAGCACCATGAACTTCAGAGAATACAAACAGAAGTTACAAACAAACAGAAAAACAGACCAGCAGACGGCTTCCAGCGTCTGATCGTTACATCAGTTACCTAG
>CM053587.1:39485540-39501102 GCA_028646515.1 Pseudochirops corinnae | reverse complement strand
AATCTGTGGAGGGACCAATGGGAATAAGACTATTTTTTGTGTTGCAGATGATTACCTTATCTATTTACGATAATAATAAGTGTTATGTACATAGTACTTTAAAGTTTGCAAAACCTTTTTAACCATACATATACACATGTAATACAACTTTATGAGGTAGGTCTGATAAGGCTAATTTTCCATATAAGGAACCTGAGGCATGATCAAAACCAAGTTTCTCTTGATTTTGGGTTTACCACATTATCTTTCCTCCTTCTTGTGAATGGGCATGGACATGGCTCATCTTTATGCTGTAAGAACAGCTTGCATTAGTAGACATATTTTCTGAGTTAATAATTTATGGTGGGGAATTAATTATTTTTATTTCTAAATAAATTTATCTCAGATTGTGTTTTAAAATGAGCACTTTAACCCTACCTTTCAATAACGTAAGAATCAATTTTTAAAGTACATGTTCAGAGATAGAGTCAATTGATGACTGTACTTGGGGCGAGGAAGATCTGGATTCAAATCTTTTCTTTCTGACTATATGCCTATGGACAAGTCATTTAACTTCTGAGGCTCAGTTTTCTCATATGTAAAATGGGGGCAATATTGTCTGGAGTACTTACCTCACAGGGTTTTTGAGGCTTGAGATAATGTATGTGTGGGTATGTGTATCATATACACATCACATGCACACACATATACATTGTTTTGAAAACTTTTAAAAAATTATATAAATATCAGTTATTAGTCAATATATGTTATGTGTGGCAATGTATATGCATAAAAATTGATAACCAGTCCTCTGGACCCCATGTACTGTAAGAGCTGAATATGAGTGTGCCTATCTCATTACTCAGAAGAAAAAACCAGGAGAGAAAATTCAATTTCAAAACTCAATCATAAAGTCTCCAATTAGAAGCTGAATCTGAGAATGGAAACTTTTCAATGATTCCCTAGTGGAGAAAATAACAAAATCGCACGTGCGCACACACACACACGAGGAACACATATCTACTTGCCTCTTACAGTGCATGGGGTCCAGAAGATTGGTTAACAGCTTTTATCTCTTCCCAGTTCTAAATATTTATATAACAACAAAGTCTTGGTTTATAAACACCAAAACTTACCAGCTCACCAAAAAGTATGTATATGTTTGCATATAAAAACATGTATATATGCTAATATGTGTCTCTTTGTATCAGTGGATGTCTATGGTTATAGCTATATCTTTCCATTTATTTATCTATCATCTATGTATCATCAATTTCTCATCTGCGTGTGTGACACACACACATACACACACACACACACATTCATAATCTACCCTTCCCCCTCTTCCTAGGTCATACACTAAATGAGTGAGTTCAGTTACTTGAATCAATATTTTCCTCATCCTGAATGAATTTGTGCTCATCCTAGGTAAGTGGACAAGTGGTTATTTACAAACTGCTTTAGGCTGTGCCCATATGCAACCACTAACTTGAACATTTTGTGTGTGAGTCATTGTTTTTAGGTCAGATTAATGACTGATGGTTACATGATTGATGGGTTGACTGCTCAGTGATCCTAATAGGGTACTTAAACTGCAGAGCTGACTGGGCCAGCTTGTCCATAATCTAGTTCTTTTGGTCAAATACACTTAAGTCATCTTTGGCAAATGTGCAGTGAATCCTCTCCAGGCATTCTCTGCCTCTCCCTCAAAATCCTGGCACCCAGAATAAGTCACTGTATTCGAGCAAAGGTCTGACTGAGGAAATGCAACTATGAGTGGGATGAAAGGACTTAACAGAGAGACTTATAGCCCAGTGAACCAAAATTGAAAGAAAATACCAACCTTAAGAAGCTGAGGTCAAAATTCCTATTTTTACAGAGAGCACTATGGGATTGTTAATAACTATACAGAGGAATCAGGGTCTTAACCTTTGTTCTGCTACTCAGTAAATTGCATGACGCTCACTTTATCAACCTTGGCCAAAAAACATAAAGCATGTATGTGTTTGGGGGAGAGTTGAGGAATTTCCATAAAGATTACCTTGCAGGTAAAATTCCCATATATCTTGGGAAGCCAAACTCACTGAATGATCTCCTAAAGATGATCCTTTATGACAATGCGGGGCTTTTTACTTAAATATCGGCCACACTATGCCTAGGAATATGCAATAAATCCTCAGATTTCTATACAATTGAATTCAATTGTATTCAATTCAATACAATTTGCCTTATAATCTTACTTTCCACTACAGTTGTCCAAGCAAAGATTGAGATTATTTTTTTCTTTTGGTGACGACTTTGGCCTATTAATCTCTGTATTATAAGGAGTAGAGAAATTTTCCCCCAAAGCAAGAAATATGAAGGGAACACAAGATAAAAATAGTTTGTCCAAGATATATATGTGTGTAGGTATGTTTGTGTATATGTATATATATATATTATATATATGTATGTATATATGTATGTATGTATTTGATTCAGCGGCTGCCAAGCCATAGATACATACTTCAAGAATATCACAATCAACATGTATTAGGCACTATGAGCAAAAAATTGTTTTAGGTGCTTAGGATATAATTAATACAAGAATCTCTACTTGTTAGGAGCATACAGTCTACCAAGGAGATAAAAATCTATTTTAAGTATATACAGAATAAAATTAAAAACAACATAATACACAAGTAGTCTGGGAGAGAGGACATTAGCAGGGACATTAGGGAAGGCTTTTTAAAAAAGAGCAAGGATTTAATTAAAACTTTTCTTGCTTCCAGTGGTGAAGTTACTATATGACTTTGTTCCTTGAATAAGTGAAACTGATCCCTGTGTTTATCTACAGGCATTGACTATACTCTGATGTGAAAACCCATGTTGCTGCTACATTCTAGGAGCTTAGTGGTCTGGACCTTGGGTAGAAAACTGATGGATTGACTACTCAATAATCCTAGGATACAAACTGCAGGACTGACTAGGCCAGTTTGCCCATAATCGAGTTTTTTTTTTTTTTTGTCAAATAAATTTTAGTAATCTTTGTTAAATGTGCTATGAATAATTTCTAGTTATTCTCTGCCTCAGAACCATTCAGTGGTAGAATAATGTGAATGAGAGAATGAAAAAATGAATGAATAAAAGAATAAAAAAAGCATTAATTAAGTATTTACCATTAGCCACACTCTGGGAATAAACATAGAAAAAGCAAAACAGTCCTTGTTCTCACGGATCTCACAATCTCACAATCCAATGAAGGGAAACAACTTTAAGGAAGAAAAGGTACAGGCTGCTCAAGATGATTGTCTGATTCGGACTCAGGGGGAGGAAGTCTCGTCAGGTGATGATAGTCCTAAGGAAATAAGCTGTAAGACCAGCTGAGCTTATGAACCTGAGGTAACTGTGTTGGTCTTTGTGCAAAAGAGGGACTTGACACATTGTTCAAGGGTTTCCCTGATAGCAACCCCAAATTCAGTTCCTTGTGTCCTATTGCCATTTTACATACCCACATTCTGTGGGGAAGTAGATTCCTTCAAGGGGCTCCTGCCACTAAAATGATCAAGGACTCTCCTGATCAGCCCCATTGTACTTGGGGTATGGGGTATGTTACACAGTATCTTTCTCTCTCTCTCTCTCTCTCTCTCTCTCTCTCTCTCTCTCTCTCTCTCTCTCTCTGTCTCTCTCTCTCTTTCTCTGTCTCTTTCTCTCTCTCTCCACCCAACCCCCTCTACACATGGCTATTAATGTTTGTGAAGAAAGTGAAAGGTTTAAAAAGTTATGCTGTTGCACCCTCCCCCATTAAAATGCTAAAGCTTATTTCTTTTTCATTTAATTACTGCCTAGCCTACATGCTGATCTTCCATTGGATGGATTATACCTCATGATCTCCTTAAGTGGCTCCTTTAACATGATGTTTAAAGCTTAGTGTTCAGCTCATGAAGAAGGGTCTTGTTCCAAATTCTGAAGTGAAAGAGATGTACAGAGAGCCGTGGATGAGCATATCTGTGTCCTCTTAGCATAGCTAAAGCATTATTTTACCTGTTGGCATCCCCAAATGTCATTCAGATTAACAGATACAAAAGGTCAGCATGTAGTGTACCTACCATATTAATGTTTCCCTCTCAATCCATTTAGGAAAGACTTTTATCTCCAAAGCAGTGAACAGATTTCCTTTAAGTGGAAACCAGATTATAAGAATCACAGCTCTATCTCCTTAACTCTTTCCCTTTCTCTCTCCATCACTACTGCATTTGATCATTGTGACTTTTGGCTGTGCTCTTCACTGTAGACCCTCATCAAAGACTTTTTCCCCCTATAATCTAAGAATCTCTCTACAACTACTGTTGCTTCCTGATCTTCAGAGTTCAAATTATGAGCTTTAATAATGTTGAAATGCCAAACTGGTTCTGCACATTTCACAAAGCAGACACTGAAATCCCTTTACTTCTATCTTCATTACTATTCCAGTTTCCATCTCAGAGTTCACAATCAAGTTCTTTTGTGCTATCTCCCTATATACAAGAAAGCATTACCTTCATTATTAGGTCATTTCAACACTTTAAATATGCCTTTGTCTTAACACTTACTTCTGAAGGGTGACAGTAGGCTTTCCAAAATAAAGTTATTTTTCTTCACCTCCTCTGGTTTGCTTTTATTTTTTTTTTGGTGGGGGGGGGTAATATATTTATTAAGCACTTCCTATGTACCAAGAATTGAAGAAAAGTTGGAATGACAAATAAGAGAGAGAGAGACAGAGACAGAGAGACAGAAAGAGAGGCAGAGGGAAGGAGAGACAGAGACAGAGACAGAGGGAGACAGAGACAGAGACAGAATCTTCACTCTCAAATTGATCGCATTCTAATGGGAACTAGAACTGCTTAGATTGGGCTGGACCTGAGACCACGGTTTTGCAGCAACTTCTGAAAAAGAATCAGGAGTTTATGTAGTCCTCCACTCCTCCCACTCTTTGTCATTCAAAAGAGAATTGTGGCTCTAATTCTTAAAAAAGCCTAAAATGTCACCACAATCTAAGATTAATATTATATACCCAGCTAACTAGATCACAACCTATTGGTTGAAATGATTACATTTTCTAGATCAGACCCCTGGTTGAAGCAGGGGAGTGGGAAGGAGGGAAGAGTGGGATAGAGAGAAAAAGTTAGGATCTGTATTAGATCTACATAAAGATTACAGTACATAGTTTATTTTCTTACCTAAACTGCTCAACTCTCCCCTGAAATCTGTTTTAATACTCCTTTTTTAGTTTTTTAAATTAAAACAAAGTCTTTTCCTATTCCTTATGAGACATCAAAATTTTCATTATAGCTATTGCAATACTTTACCTACTTTAACAGTTGATAATAACTTTTTCTTTACGTAAACATATTTTTCTATCCCTCTTGGCACTAAATGCACTATAGGAACAGAATAAAATCACAAAAGAGAGTATATTACATGCTTATTAGTGAATTTGGAATCTATTGACTTCTTGGGCACTCATTGGTTCATAAAAGTATAGAGGTGATCTAGGTTCTTGTGGTCAGTATGGAAAGAGATGGGCTACCGTACCCACTTGGGATATTATTTCTAATCATAAAAAATAGCTCTAATTATAATCAGCACCTTCTAAAATATTGTTAAGGTCTTTTAAATACAAGCTAACAGATAAGTGAGAAGTTCATGAGTCACTGACTTCAAAGAAGGTGATACAGCTTATGAGAAAATGAACATGGATATGTTAGTTTACATGAAGGACTTTTCCTTGGTTCTGGATAAATGAAGATAGGATCTAAGGTGAACATTTCTTCAGGTATTTAATTTTACTCTCAAACTAGTAGGTCCACTGGAGAGCATTGGATAACATATTCAAT
The DNA here is from genome assembly GCA_028646515.1 of Pseudochirops corinnae. NCBI lineage: Eukaryota > Metazoa > Chordata > Mammalia > Diprotodontia > Pseudocheiridae > Pseudochirops > Pseudochirops corinnae. Next base: position 39,495,268 of record CM053587.1, on the reverse strand, counting down.
GTATAAAATGGTGTCAGTATCCCTAAATACCAAGGTACTATCATATGCCTTTTACAAAAGCAGGGTTTTCTGGCTACATGATGGCCTGCACATTGTCATACAGACTTGAAGAAAAACTTCCAGAAATTCCATTGAAATTGGAATTCCTCAATTTGGTAAAGAGATGGTGCTAGATTAGGCTTTAGAGGGCCAATTTGACATTCTGGGTATAATCCTAGGAATTAACAAGTATTGAGTCACCACCCTATGGGTAAATAAATCTTGAAATATCAAATTTGTTAACTGTTAGAAAATCGTGGTGGGGGTACAAAATTCAAATAATGTAACTCATTATCTATATAGACCTTAAGTGGTCTATGCTTGATCTCTAACCTGGTGAATATTACCATCTCTGCCAGCTGATCTACTGTATTATATATCAAGGGTAGACACATTGGTCCAGAATGAAGATGACATTCAGACATCTATAACTGTGATATAATTTAACTTTCCCAGTTTTCTTTGTAACAAAGTTTTCTGGTAGGGTAGGTGGAAGTCAAAATAGGCACTCTTTTCCTACTTCTTTTCTAAGAACTCTGGTAGAGCTCTGATTTATGCCTTGGTCAGTAAATATGTCTGCTTGTCTATAAATGGGACTCCTAGGCTAAGCTTGAGCACCCATATGGGTAACGTGTGTGTGTTCAACCTGTTTTGACCATACTAAAGGCAAACCAATAGTCATAGTTCTCAAAAAGAAATTTGATGCTGAATTTGACTGAGGATGTTGCAAGACAAGGCATACACCTGCAGTAGGTAATGGGTCTGTCAGTATAAGTAGTAAAAGTGACCTTCCTTAAGTCCCATGCAATGGCTAAATTATACTGTGCCAGTCAACCAATCCCTGGTGTTGCTGAAAATTCAAAAATGTTGGCTTCCTTTCAGGCAGAATATCTGATAAGTTTTCCCCCTCAATCCCACCGGGGTTTGTTCATCAGACCATAATGGACGCTATTTATAGTTAGGCGAGGGTGGACCTCAAGATTCATTTATCTTCTCCATAGTTCCCTATTGCCCTTACTTCTGTACTGCCTGCTGATGACCTAATTCACCTTACATGTTAAAACTAATTACTTTGTATATTGCGCATCCCAGGGTTTTTGTAACTTTAACAAAGGAAGAACCTTTAACATAAAGGAAGAACACCTTAACATGAAGAATAATTCTCTAACAGGTCACAATGACCTGCCAAAATATTTGTATTTGGGGGAATGGACCCCACAAATCACAAAACACAGATGACTGCCAAGTCCAGTGTGTGACTATGGAAAAAAAGCACTAGTTGTAGAATCAGAGAAGCTGGCTTAAAATCTAAGCTCTCCTACTCAAAGCCTGTGTAACCTGGGTAAAATCACTTCACATGTCTGGGGTTCACTTTAATTATCCACAAAATGAGGGTTCAGACTCTATGACCTCTACGTTCCCTGCCAACTCTGAATCTATGATCTCACTCATTCTACATGAGACCCATTATTATACCATCCCATGAATAGAGTCCATTATATCATTCTATGAATAGTTTTCCAATTAGAGTTGTGTTGTTGAATACTTCAGAAATCTTGGTGTGAATTCTTTCTAAGAATTTGTTAATTTAAAATTACCTCTTTTTTCATTAAGAAGTTAGTTAAACATGTTGGTCAAGCAGAGCTCTTTCTAATCCCCTGAAGTATAGTGTGAGTCTGACTGTTTCTTTGTATGTAGGGGACACTGACTTGTTGCCAAATTTGTAATCAGAAGAGAAAGAAACATTTAGTTGAATTCAATAAACATTTATTAAACTCAGGGCATTGTGCTAGGTAGTATAGATAAGAATATGCAACAGAATTGCAGATTGTAAAGACTATTGGAAGGGACACACAGCCAGGGCTGTTATATAGCTAGCTTGCTCAGACCAGAGAGACAATGGTTTTTTTTTCAGTGTAAGATGAACATTTACACCTTGGGAATCAACAAATGCTAAAAATGAGGGTTTGATTTATTGCTCTGTGATGGTTTGAAGTGAAGAAAGTGATAGAGAAAAACCTTAATAATGCTTATTCAGCTTAAAAGCATGTTGTGCATTCATTTTGTCCCCCAGAATGTTCATTATTAAACATTTATTAAACACCACTGTACTCACACAAAGTGAACTTAAAACTAGGCCTTGTGACTTCAAGGTCAGTGTTCTTTCTCTATATGCCACATCATACTTCTATCACATTATTTCTTTTCTCCTGGAATGTATAATAGCAGGATAAGACAAATAACCAAATTCAACAGATTCTAAGATAGGCTAGAAGCAGATAAAGTGCTCTATGAAAATTTAATGAGGGAGAGATTCCTTCTGCGAAACAGTGGGACATAATAGCAAGAATGCCAGACTTAGAAAATGGAGAAGCGTGGGTTCAAATCTTGCCTCTGATACGTATCAATCAGAGACTGATGACCATGAGAAGGTCACTTCACTTCTCAGCCTCTTTTTCTGCATCTGTAAAATGGGAATAAAAAGAGCACTTAGAGGAAGACTGACCTTGACAAAAGGCAAAGATTTTTAATAAGATGGTTATGAAAAGGGAATGCACTGAAACAGGAAAATGTAGAATTATATCAGGGGAATAATGTCATCTATTTTATCTGACCAGAGAATCATGAAAGAGAGTAGAATAAAATAAGGAAATAAAGGTATGTTGTAGTCAGACTTTGGAGATCCTTTAATGTAAACTCACGCATTTGTATTTTATCTTGTAGTTCATAAGGAGACTTTGGATGCTTTTTTTTTTTTGTTTTTGTTTGGTGCATAGTCAGACATATCTTAGGAAGATTATTTTGGCAGCTCTTCAAAGGATGAATTAAAAAGGGAGACTATGATAGTATAATTTAGAGGCGATATGAAGTGAATTAAAGTGGTGGTAGTATAAGTAGAAAGGAGTGGATGGATGATGACTGAATATTGGGAATCCTCAGGACTTGGCAACTGTTTAGATGAATGAATGAGTGGATGAATGAATGAATGAGTGAATTAGAAGCATATATTATTAGCATTAGTATGGTTAGCATATGTAATTAGCTTGCATTGTACTAAGCTCTGGGGTTACAGATAGAAAAAAAATGAGAGTCCCTACTCTCAAGGAGCTCATATTTTGACTGAGGAAGACAAAAAATAAAATAAAGTTCAGTTGTATAATGGAGAGGATAATCCCAAAGTCCTATGGGTTCTTCTGTAACAGAGATGTTAAGGTCTAGGGTTCCGAGATTGAATTGGTAGGTAAACTAACTAGGTCTGCAGGATATAGTGCAGGTTTTAAGATCTAGTGGTCCATCATCTCACTGTAAGGAATAGAGTCAGTGACCTCCGTGTCATCTAAAGCATTTGAACAGTAAGAAGCCCAGATAGGTTCTGGGCCACCTGAGCCAAGGAGAAAGTTTAGAAGGCAAAAAATGAAACACCTACTATGGTTCTTTAGGAAGTCAAGAAGGGGAAAGAGTCAGAGGGAAGGCTGAGATTTTGAGTCTGGATGGCTGGAAATTCAGCAGTGCCAATGATAGAAGACAAAATTTAAGTTAAATTCATCAATGCGTTCAGTTTTGGAGATATTGGCTTGGTAGTGCTGGCAGGAGAAAAGAGACTCAGTGGAGGAACTAGAACTGGCTATATAGATTTGATTATTGTATACATATGAATGATAATTGAGGCCATTTGGATAGTACAAAAGGAAAGAAGACAAGAGCAATAGGAATAAAAACTTCTCTGTACTTTGGGACAGGGAATAGATGATAAATCAGCAATGGAGACCAAAAAGGAGGATCAAACAGCAAAACAGCCAGGAGAGAGAACTGTTATGGAAATCAAAAGGAAGGAGATTCAGAAGAAGGGGATGCTTTGCTTCAGGGCTTCACATGCAATAGCAGAATTGGAGAGAATATGGCACTTAAGAGGTAGCTAGTAAAGTTGGAGATAGCAGTCTCATATAAGTGGTATAGCCAGGAGCCAGACTGAAAGTGAATGAGGAGTGACTGGGTGTAATGTTAATGGAATCTGAATATCTTTTATGCCTCTTTGTATTAGCAAGTAAGCAAGTACTTAGCACCTTGTTTCAAGTTAACACCTTGTTTAAGCTATTTAATTAACACCAAAGTAGTTAACACCTTGGGAGGAAGTTGCTGATGTAACAGGATGGGCCAGAATGGGGAGAAGCTACACTGTATACAAGGAAGAGCACCAGCAGGACAGTCAGAATTTCTCTCAGTAAGCATCTGGAGGCTGCAACTTCTGCTGAAACCTTTCTTCTGAGAACTTCTCCTGAGACTTTTCCTTTGGGAATTTCTGCTAAGAACTTCTAAGAACTAGGCTGAGGAGCTACCATGAATGAGAGAGGAGGATCCCTGCTTGAAGGGGGCTGTTTTGTTGTGAAGGCTTGGGAATGTGGGTGTTCACTGCATTAACCATGTGTATCAACTTCTTGGTTACTGTAATGACTTTGGTTTTCTGGTCCTGGGACTCAGCTTTCTGGTTCTGAGACTCGGTTTTCTGGTATTTAAATGAAGGCTTTGGTTTCACCCTCCATGTGGAGAGTCTGCTACATTTTGTGATTCACAACTACACCAGCATATTCATAACCACCGTGGTTGTTGTGAATATTGCATTATTGTTACACTGGGATGTGAGGAAGTAGAGACGGGGAAATGAGAAAAAGATGGGAGAAAAGCCAAATAGTTTTTGAAGTATGGAGAATCAAGATGAAGAAGATAATGAAAAGCTTTAATATTTTTGACAACATAAGCAACAAGGACATTGGCTTGCAAAGCAGAACACTGTAGTGAAGTTGAGGCCTGAAAATTAAGAAGATTTGGAAACATTACAATTGGGAGTTTGATAGCACCAACCAGAGATTTTGAAAAAGATTGCTGAGCTATAGTAAGAGCCTAAGTAATATCAAATGATATGGACTTTGAGTCATTGCAGGCCACAGGTTCACAACTTCCTCCAGTGGTGCTCACAGATTTTGGAGTAAATTCTGGGAAAGACATATAGAGGTAGTGAGCTAAGATAGAGGGTGAGACAAGAGGCAAAGGTAGAGGATGTTGCCTTATTGAAATGGCTAAATATGGGACCAAGAATATTGTGTGAAGTCAGAACAAGAATGATGGACTAGAAGAACAGAAAAAAACTAGGGTTTTAAAGGAAAGAGTATGTTGAGGCAGTAGTAGATGCAAAAAAGAGAATAGACTGATCATAGAGGGAAATTTTGAAGACATAAAAATTGTAGGACAGAGATCATAGAGCTGAAAATGTTAGAAGTCAGACAATAGGGTGTCACAAGTATCATCAACACAAACAGCAAGAAAACCAGTGATGGTGGAAGGACAGAGGAGGAGAAGGAACTTATTTTCTAGCTGCCAAAATCATTGAGGAGAATGGGAGAGTCATTACTGTATAGCAAATCAATCAATTGATCAATCTATGAGCATGTATTAAGCATTTAAAAAAATTTACTGGGCAGGGCCAAGATGGCAGAGTAAAAGCAGGAACTTGCTTGAGCTCATGCCCCAACCACTTCCAATGCCCATAAAAAAATGGCTCTAAACAAATTTTGGAGCTACAGAACCCACAAAATGACAGAGTGAAATATACCTACACCTGAATCAGCCTGGCAGGCTGAAAGGAAGGGTCTATCACACTGTGCTGGGAGGAGAGCACAGTGCTGTGTGGACAGCACTGGCACAGATTGGAGGCACAGACCAGCCAGAGCAAACCTCAGGAGACTAAATCACTGGCAGTTGTGGGGGTTTCCAGACTTCTCAACTCATAAATGCCAAAGAGAAAGTAAAAATTCAGTGAGGAAACTCTGTTGGATCTGGGTGAAAGAAGAGCACAGTCAGGTGCCTGACCCTGGGGCAGCAGAAGAGGTTGCAGCTATGGCAATGGGGTGGCTGCTTCCAGAGCTCCAGGCCCACACATGGTAGGAGGACCAAGTGACTGATCAGAGGGTAATTGCAGGAATCTCTTTGCTGGCAATGAGGCAGGATTTTCTTGCCTTGCCCTGTTTGGATCTGGATCACAGTCTTGGGTGGTGGCTCTGGGGTGAGGAAGAGTACTGGTGTGGCAGAGCTTGTTGAGACTGTGGAGAGAAAGTTCTCCTCACAGTTCTGAGGCAGGTGCTTAGAAGAAGCTCTGACAACAGCTGCACAAAACCTTAGATATTTGGGACACAGCACTCTCCACTCTGGAAGCAGAGTTCTACTACGGCAAAGAGCTCAAAAGTCAAGTAACTGGGCAAACAGAGGAAGAGAAATCAGACTATAGAATCATTCTTTAGTGACAAAGATCAAAGCATAGAACCAGAAGATGGCAACAAAGCCAAAACTCCTGCACCAAAAACTACCAAGAAAAATATGAACTGGTTGCAGGTGATGGAGGAGGTCAAGAAGGATTTTGAAAATCAAGTAAGAGAAGTAGATGAAAAATTAGGAAGAGAAATGAGAATGATGCAAGAAAATCATGAAAAATGAGTCAATAGTCTGCTAAAGGAAACCTCCCCCAAAATACTGAAGAAAATAACACCTTAAAAATAAACTAATGTAATGGCAAAATAGGCCCAAAAAGCCAATGAAGAGAAGGATGCCTTAAAAAGCAAAATTGACCATATGGAAAAGAAAGTTCAAAACCCACTAAAGAAAATTATTCCTTCAAAATGAGAATGAAGCAAATGAAAGCTAATTACTTTATGAGAAATCAAGACATAAAACAGATGCAAACAAATGAAAAAATAGAAGGCAATGTGAAATATCTCATTGGGAAAACCACTGACCTGGAAAATAGTTCCAGGAGAGATAATGTAAAAATTATTGGACTACTTGAAAGCCATGATCAAAAAAAAACATAGAAATCATCCTTCAAGAAATTCTTAAGGAAAACTGCCCTGATATTCTAGAACCAGAGGATAAAAAAGAAATTAAAATAATTCACCAACTGTCTCTTGAAAAAGATACCCAAAAGAAAACTCCTAGGAATATTATAGCCAAATTCCAGAGCTCCCAGGTCAAGGAGAAAATATTACAAGCAATCAGGAAGAAAAAAAAATGAGTATAGTGGAAATACAATCAGGATAACATAACATCTAACAGCTTCTACATTAAGGAAAAGAAGGGCTTGAAAAATGATATTCTGGAGGTCAAAGGAGCTAGGGTCAAAACCAAGAATCACCTATTCAGCAAAACTGAGTAGGAGAAAATACGGACATTCAATGAAATAGTGGACTTTCAAGCATTCTTGATGAAAAGACCAGAACTGAACAGAAAATTTGACTTTCAAAATGAAGAAGCAAGAAAAGCATGGAAAAGTAAACAGGAAAGAGAAACCATAAGGAACTTGGTAAAGTTGAACTGTTTACATTCCTACATGGAAAGACAATTGTTAGGGAATATTTCTTACCTTATCTTATACTTATTTCAACTCCTGGTCTATAAGCCTCTCCACTCTAAGAGCCGCTTCTTCGGATAGAATATCCGGCAGTGAATGCTCAGGCTGCAATCACAGAATGTCCCCCACAAACACACGCTGCACCGTGATATGAGTTTCAATCGTTTCTTTTTATTCTATCACTATTATTATATGCTGAGTGTGCTAGCGTGCAAGACCCAAAAGACAAAAATGGCCGAGAGAGCTACACACACGCGGTTCCCCTTTTTATACCCTAGCTTTTGAACTCTGCCTCCGAGTGCCATCATCGCCCAGTGAGCCACTCACGTACCGTCCCGAAGTCAAGGAGACATCTCGCGTAATCATGCCGTCTTTATTGCCAATGTGGCATCCTAGTTCCAACCCTAAGGCTGAACTGAGTGCTCACGATCAAGGCTAACAGACATACACGGGCCTCTACTCCATCCCCAGACTGTCGCGGTGCACTCCCAGCGGCTAATGACGTCAAACACCGTTACAGACAATATTTGTAACTTATGAGACTTTTCTCAGTATTAGGATAGTTGAAGGGAATATATGTGTGTGTGTATGTGTGTGTATATACATATATGTATGTATAGGTGGATATATGCATGTATATATGTATATATGTGTGGGTGTATGTGTGTGTGGGTGTGCATATGTATACATAGACAGAAAGCATAGGATGAGTTGAATATGAAGGGATGGTATATAAAAAATAAAATTAATAGGTGAGATAGAAGTGTATTGGGAGAAGGAGAAAAGGAGAGATAGATTAGGGTAAATTATTTCACATAAAAGAGGCAAGAGAAAGCTGTTACAGTGGAGAGGAAGAGCAGGGAGGTGAAAGGGAATGAGTCAAACTTACTCACATTGGGCTTGTCTTAAGGAGGGAATAACATACACACTCAATTGGGTATCTTACCCTGCAGGAAAGTAGGTGGGAAGGTGATAAAGGGAGGGATGATAGAAGGGAGAGCAGATTGTGGGAGTGGATAGTCAGAAGCAAAAACTTTTGAAAAAGGACAGAGTCAAAGGAGAAAATAGAATAAATGGGGGAGGGATAGGATGGAGTGAAATATAGTTAGTCTTTCACAATATGACTACATGGAAATGTTTTGCATCACTACACAGGTATAACCTATATTGAATTGCATATCTTTCCAATGGGGGTGGATGAGGAGGGAAAAAGGGAGAGAATCTGAAATTAAAAGTTTTAAAACCAAATGTTAACAAATTGTTTTACATGCATCTGGGAAATAAGATATACAGGCAATGAGATAGAGAAATCCATCTTGCCCTACAAAAAAGTTAGGGGGTAAGGGAGGGGGGATGAATGGATATAAGAGAGGGCAGACTGGGGAAAGGGGTATTCAGTATGCTTGCCATCTTGGTGTGGGGTAGGGGAAAGATTGGGAGAAAATTTGTAACTCAAAACCTTGTGGAAATGAATGTGGAAAACTAAAAATAAATAAATAAATTATGGGTGGGGGGGAAGAAATAAGAAGGAAAAAAAATGTTTACAATTTTTATTTAAAGTTTTGAGTTCCAAATTCTATTCCTCCCCTCACCACTGCCTGAGATGGTAAGCAATCCGATGTAGATTATACTTGTGCAATTATGTAACCTATTTCCATATTGATCATTAGAAAATGATCTAAAAGATCATCAAAAAGACTTGATTAAAAGGGAAAAAATGAAAGAAAGGTAAAAAGAGCATTCTTCATTTTGTACTTTGTCAATATCAGTTCTTTTTCTGGAGACAGTATGCTTCATCATTAGTCCTTTGAAATTGTCTTGGGTCGTTGGATTACTGAGAATAGCTAGGTCATTCAAAGTCCTTCATAGAACAATATTGTTGTTACTGTGTATAACATTCTCCTGGTTCTGTTCACTTCACTGTGCATCAGTTCCTTTAAGTCTTTCCAGGTTTTTCTGAAACCATCTTGCTTGTCATTTGTTAGAGCACAATAATATTCCATTACAATCACATACTACACAGCTTGCCCTGTCATTATATGATTGATGGGCATCCCCCTGATTTCCAATGCTAAGCTACCACAAAAAGCTGCTATGAATATTTTTGATCAGATGGGTCTCCTTCAATTATTTACATAGTTTTGTAGCCCTCTGTAACAGTAAGCACCCTAGCATGCCTAGGGCGGCTACTAGCACAGGTTCTTAGATCTGCTTTTCTAAAGGAAAGCAACTCAAAATGGGTTAACAATCTTACTTTAATCAAACATATCATTTACCTAGTTCAGGGGCAAAA
>CM053587.1:39446192-39485040 GCA_028646515.1 Pseudochirops corinnae | reverse complement strand
TAGGTAGTAGCAGAAACACCAATACTACATTAAGGAGATATTAGAAGAATTTTATATTGTTTTACTAATAATTAGAAGATTCACTTTCGTAGGAAGGCATACCATTGACTTTCTGATTAGGAAAATAATCTATTTAAATGAAGATATCTTTTTTAACATTAATGATAAAATTAACAATCACTAATTTATCAATGACTAAGAATTTATTAAGTGTCTACTATGTGCCTGGTACTTCTAAGTGATATGGGTACAATGGCAAATATGAACTAGTTCCTGTCCTCAAGGAGTTTTCATTGATTTTATCAGGAGAAATTGTACATCCATATATAAATATATAAAAAGTGAATAGTAGGTGATTTGGGTAAGGGGGCACTAGTGACTGGAGTGGGATAAGAAAGCGCTTCATTTAGTGGGTACACTTGAGCAGCCTTACAGAAAATCTTTTTATTCTAGGGGAAGGGAAGGCAAGTCTTTTTGCAATGGCACTTGGGTAATAAGAACTGTCTTCCCTAAATTTTTATTTCAATGTTTTATCAGAAGTGATTCTGACTTCTCCAGAATTGTACCCCTGGATCACAGGCTAATAAAATAAGCTGGAAAGACTTCATATACACACCAGAAAATTTCATCTGGGCCTCTTTTCTGGGCACCAAACTAACAATGTTCAGAAAGGCTTAACTGTAGAAGTTGGATCACCAATTGATTATTAAGATATACTGGCCACTGCCATTTATGAAACTACTCTATCTCCTTGGTCACAGAGGAGTTGCCATCTGTATTAGTACCCACAATCACAATAACATAATTCTGTAGTAATATTGATGAAGGTTGGCATAGCATAGCTAAGATTAATACAGTGTTTTTCATCAGGCTGAGAGGAAATGAGATCATCAAGATGGTGGTTAGGGAAGAGTTAGCACAGGAGAAGATACAGAGAATGCCAGTGTAGCAGAGACAAACCTTTGGAGTACCATTGGGAAACACACTTGTTTGGGCCTCTTACTCGTTAAAGTCAACACTATTAGAGGTTTTAAGCTTTGTGGTAGCTGTGCTTTGTTTCTGTGTGGGGACTGCCAATAAGTATATCAGATTATGATTTATTTGGGGAGATATATGAAACATAAATAATAAGACAAGAAAGCATATGATTGGGTGCTGAGTGTGACCCAGGGTTGTATGACCCCTGGGACACAAGAAAACTTCTCCTGAGTTAGATCATTATAGTGTGAATGTGACTTGGAAGGCAATGTACATTTCTAGACAGCATACCCATCCATAGTCACCTGAAAGCAACAAAACAGGTTTTAAAGCTATGACCAATTTTCACTTATAGACCACGTGGGATTTTGCATAACACCGCTTCTCTCCATTGATGTGTCTGCTAAGAAATGGATGTTGTAATTCCAAGACTTATGATGGAAAATGCTATCCACACCCAGGGAAAGAGCTATGGAGTCTGATTGCAGACCAAATCATTCTATTTTCTATTTCTAGTATATTTCTATACTTTTTTTTTCTTTCTCATGGTTTTTCTCTTTTGTTCTGATTCTTCTTTCACAACATGACTAATGTGGAAATGTGTTTAATATGATTGGAAACATATATTCTATGTCAGATAACTTGCCATCTTGGGGAGGGGGTAGGAGAGGGAGAGTGAAAAAAAATTAGGACTCAAAATCTTATACAAGTGAATGTTGAAAACTATCTTTACATGTAATTGAAAAAAAAATACTATAAAGTGGGGGGGGGGGGTTGAGAAACAGAAGTCATACATTGAAACAGTGTTGGAACAATTGTTTGAAAACATCCCAACTTTTTTTTAAAGCTTTATTGATTTTTTTACGTTGTAAACATTTACAAATCACTTCCACTTCATGAGAAATCCCATTAGATTCTTCAAGTTACAGGATATGATGAATAATATGTTCACTATTAGTTCATTTACAAAGAGGTAAAAACAAGGAATTATCTTAGTTTTGATGATGTTGTCTCCATTGTCACAGCAAACCATCTTTGCTCTGATTTTTATGGAAGTTATTCAATTTAGTTACAAAAATTCATCTCTAGAGATTTTTCTGCTGTGAAAGTATAATGGTTAGGGCTTTTGTGCTGAGAGCCATCACCTCCACCTCTTCAAAAATGCAGAAACGTACTAATGGAATTTCTTTCCATCAGCTGATAACCAGGTTAAACACTTCACCTTTTGGAAATTGATTAATTGAATCTACAGTGACCTCACTGTCAAACTTTCATTTGCTGACAAGATTCAAAACTTCATACAAAATTTGATAATCAAGTTAATAGTGGAAAAACTCAGTAGCTTAATAGCACTTAGTTGTCTTCACAACACTGGGTAATACCATTTGAGAGTATGAAAATTGCAGTACTACAGTTCCCAGATGGTCGAAATATGCAAAATTCAGAATGGCCAGTCACCTTGTTAGAAAAAAAATGTAAGGGAAGGCTACATTGGTGACCAACCAAAATGAAGGAAATACCTGATTTAGAAGCAAATATAGCCTACCTGAAAATCAGTTTTAAGGACCTGGAACATTTACCATAGGCGGGAAAAATGTTACAAATGGTAGCTTTCCAAGATAGCCTAAAGAGCCTATTTACTGATATTGCTAAACATTTTGGACTTAATTGGCATACATGGGCGGGACAAAAATAAGGACGATTCTCTACTTTTAGGGTTTTCACTATGTAATGGATTAAACAGGTACTTAAAAACTAATCAGATTTAATACCATTTATCTTATTCATTATAGAAATATTTGCCAAATGTAAAGTGCTGTGTTAGTTGCTACAGAAGATAAAGAATAAAAAAACCCCACAACATCTGTCCTCTAGGAGTATACAGTTTATGTGAACACATCAAACATACAGACAGAGAGCTATAATATGAAAGAAGATATAAATGTATAGATGAAATGCAATGAGATCTGGAGATAGATAAATTAATCACAATTGTGGAAAATAAAACTATATATACCTGAGTTGAGTCTCCAAGGGTGGCTATGATTTTAAAACCTTGAGGGAGAAACAACAATGATCAAAGTTCAGACCTAAGTAGGACTGTAAGGTTTAAAAGCATAAAGAACATTCATTTTGGGATCAGAAAATACGGGTCTGAATCTTGATTCCTTTACGTTGTTGCACTGAGCCTCATTCCCTCTCCTATAAAATAGAGCTAATACTTGCCTTCATCACCTTGAAGGGTTCCTCTGAGGAGGAAATGAAATCATACATTCAAAGTATCTTGTGAGATAAAATCTACATGTCAAGGTCGTTATAATGATGATGATGATGGTGATGATGGTGATGATGGTGGTAGTGGTGATGATAATGATGATGAAAAGTGAAGAAGCAGGAGGAAGAAAAGGAGAGGGAGGGGGAGGAAAGACAGGAAGCAAAGAGAAAAAGGAAGAAGAAAATTTAAGGTAGCAAATATATTGTTACCCCCACCACCACCACCACAGTGTTAGCTGTCTATTTCATAAGAAGGGAATATGGACACCAGGAAATCCTTTATTCACAGTGATCAAAGATCACAGTTAGCACATATAAATAAGGTTGACTATTCATATGTAAGGGATATTTGCAAATTGGATTTTCTAAATCTGGGGTGCCTGTAATCCTATCAACTGAATCTTTAATCCCATACTGTTGTAACAGAGGCACAGATATTCTGATTACCCTGGTATGCACCTGTTGGTCTCTCAGTGTAACTTCTACTACTGAGGGAACATGTCATCTCTACAAACTGATAACAAAAAAAGAGGATCAGCTGAAGGAATTAGGGACGCCAGAGCTTGAGAAATCTTAGACTGAACATGATGTCTGTCTCCAGATAGTTGGAAGACTGTCATGTCCAAGAGGGATTAAGGTTTGCTCTCCTTATCCACAGAAAACAGAACTAGGAAATATTGGTAGATGTTGAAGAGATACAGATTTTGGCTTCATGTAAGGTGGAATAAAGACCTTCCTGACAATTAGAGCTTAAAAGTAGAGTTTGCCATAAAAGCCATGCATTCCAATTTTCATGGAAGAATTCACATCTTCAAGGATGTATTGAATGACTACTTGTTGGTTTGATGCAGAGTGGATTCTTGACCATGTAAGAGATGAACTGTACTGCTTTTGAGTTCTCTTCTGACTCTAAGAGCCTTTGATTCCATGAGTATTATGCTTGTGAAGATAATTTTTCACTCGTGTATGCTTTTGCAGAATCATAGGATTTGAGAGTGTCAATATACTTATCTGGTCTAACCTATATACAAAGGAATCCTTATTAGAACATATCCAACAAGTGGTTCCCTAGTCTCTTCTTAAAGACCAACCGCCTATTGAGGCAGCCCATTTCAGTTTTGGACATTTATGATTGATAGGAAGTTTTCCTTAATTTCAAGTCAAAATCAACCTCTTTGCAACATACTCACACATAAACATATATGCATATATATTGTGTGTATACACACATGTATATACATACCCAGATATATGCACATGCATGTTTACATATACACATACAGAAGCATAAACTGATGTAGAATGAAATAAGCAGAATCAGGTGAAAATTTTACACAATAATCATGATAACCTAAACATGCATGCAGAGAAAAACTTCCAAACTCTGATCGATATTGATTGAATAAAAGATTAAACAATATTGAGCATCTTCTTTCTCTTATACTCACTTCTTTTTAGATTTTTGTGTCACTGATCTCTCTCATTTCTCATTCTTTATATTTATCCACTCCTTCTAAATCTCCTTTGCTGAATCATCAGCCAGGTCATAATCACTAGAGTTCTCTCTCTTTATACTCACATACTTTATGTTCTGTCCTGGATAATCTTCTCTTCTCTATACTATTTCACTTGGTGATCTTATCAGATCCCAAGAATTCGATTACCATCTTTATACAGATGAGTTTCAGATCCAGTTCTAAAATCTCTCCTGACCTCCAATCTCACTTCTACAACTGCCTATTTTACATCTCAAACTGGGTTCCTACATATATCCTAAACTCAACATGTCCAAAACTGAACTCATAATTTTCCCCCACCTCTACCCCAAGCCTTCCCCTCTTTCTTACTTTCCTACTACTGTTTAGGGCAATATTATCCTCCCAGTATCATAGGCTTACAACCTGTAATTCTACACTATCTATCTATGTATCTATCTATGTATCTATCTATCTATCTATGTATCTATCTATCTATCTATCTATCTATCTATCTGTCTGTCTGTCTTTCTGTCTATGTATCTGTCTGTCTGTCTGCCTATCTGTCTGTCTGTCTGTCTATCTACTTATCTATCTATCTATCTATCTATCTATCTATCTATCTATCTATCTATCTATCCATCAGCTATCATAGTTGTATGCATGTTATATCTCCCATTAGGCAATCACTTTTTGGGAGCAGGAACTATATTTTGCTTTTGAATCCCTCGTGCTTAGCACAGTGACCAGCATACAGTGGGTAGCAAATGCTTGCTGACTCGACAATATAAAGAATAATAATGGGAAGAATGCTGGCTTTAGATTGGGTATTGATCCCAATTTCTCTGTTCTTTTTACTTTCCCTTTGGTCTTAGACAAGACAATAAACCTGTTTGTGCCTCAATTTCCTTATGTGAAAAAAAAATGAGGCAGTTGAATTAGATGACCTTTGTCTATAATACTTTAACCCACTGACTTCATAAAACTAATGGTAAAGCCTACCTCCCATCTCTTGGTAGAGAGATGTTGAACTAGAGGTTCAGAATTAGGCATATATTTTAAGGCATGGCCTATGTGCCGATTTTTTTCTTAACTGTATTTGTGACAAAAAGGATTATATAGAGTGGAGTTGGTGGTAAAAATAACTTTTTTTTTAAAGAAAGAAACTTTATAAGAGGTATATCATGTCTTTTATAATTTCTAATATCTCTAAGAGGGAAAGATTCCAAAAGAATGACAAAGATTATGCATATTGTTTTTTTTTTATTTTTACTTTAAAAGTTTAAGAAATTACTATTAACTCATTTTCTTGCTGCTTAATTTCTATAAAATTTTGTTACTGGTAGTCTATATGTCCATGGAGGACACAGTTGATGAAAATATAAGAATAGTAACCTTCTTATATGTCATTTTTGATAGTAGATCTTATTTTTCTGATCGTACAAGTAATTGGGAGGAGAGGGTAAAGAGGATGTAAGATTTCATTATTTCTAGTATTCATGATTTTTTAAAAAGGATTTCATTCAATATAAAAATATTCAGCCTTCAAGATACACTTTAAACAATGTCTTTCAGTACATCAGAAATCACATGGCACTTTTTAACAGACAAAACTATAAAGAAAACTTAGTTGTTACACTCATTATTGATACCTAGTGATGTATTAACCAGAGACAAACTTGATTATATTTTTAATGTCGTAGAAGATGTTTTGTACAAACTCTCCTCACCATCCTTTCCCTTCAGCTTCCTGAAACAAACAAACAAAATTCCATATTGGTCTTTTTTCTTTTGCCTTTTGGTATATTATACTCCAGACTTTCATTTCCTTTCTTAATTTGCTAGGAAGTATTGTGTAAACCTGACTGTGATTCTTTGGTATTTTATTTCCATCTTCCTGGTACCTTGCAGTATCTTTTTTTTTTTTCCCCTTTGGCCAGGTAGTTCTAAAATTTCGCCATCATATTTTCTTGTGAGCTAAATGTGGAGTTTCTTTCATGCAATGATCTATGGATTCTGTCTTCTCCATTTCTATCATAAATAATACATTTCTCTTCTCATGATTCATAAGATGATGATTATTTTTAAATTCAGTAACTAGTGCTTTGTTGTTGGTCAGATTCAGGTCTAGAAGATCAGTTCATTTGTCACTTTCTCCACCATTTTCTTGCTCTAAAACTCTAACCTCTCAGTTCCTCAACTTATCCAATTCCCATGACCAATACATTTTTCAACTTCATCTCACCTATATACAGGGATGGGCATATCCTTGATCTTGCTACTGCCCACAGATATTCTACTTTTTGTTCAGAAACTATGAAATTTCTCTCTCCCAATATATTATTATTCTATCTTTCCCATGACCTCGAACTCCCTAACCTTGCTCTTCATCCTTACCATGATCTCCAATCCCTCTGTCCCTCAGTTTTCCCCCAGAAAATTTCTCCTACACTAACTACGTTCTCCTCCCTTTTTTATCTTGATACCTTGGTGGCCTAACTCAACTCTAAACTCTCTACTTCTCTTACCCCTTTATCCTATCAAAGATCTAGGTTTCTTGACCCTTTTCCTTGAATTGCTTCCATCATTCACTCTTATTTACAGGCTGCCAAATGAAACTATAGAAACATCATGAAACCATTATATTACTTAATCTCAACTACACCCTCACTGTAGTAAGACAATTTTTTTACAGCTCTCCAATCAATTCACTATCCCAATCATCCTTGAGATTTACCTCCTCAAGTTTCCCATGAAATCCCTTCCTCTACCACCTTAGTTGAGAACCTTGCCTCACAGTCACTAAAGAAATTAAGACCATTCATCTCCCTTTTTCTTTCTTCCTCATCTTATTTCACTCAGGTGCCTTCTCTCATTATCTACCCCTTGAGTTCTCACGAAGAGATGGCCTTTCTCCTTGCTAAGATAAACCCCTTTTATGTGAAAAAGTGACCCCATCACATCCCATCTTCTCCAGTTATTTGTCCCTTCTATCATTTCCACTTTCTCATTAATCTTCAGTCTTTCCCTTTCTACTGCCTACTTCCTTATTGCTTCCAAACATGTTTGTCTCCCATATCATCAAAAAAAAATCATCTCTTGATTTCTCCACCTCTATTAGCTATCATCCTATTTCTTCCCTCCCTTTAGTAGCTAAAGTTTTTGAAAAGGCTGTCTACAATTCATTTCCTTTCATCTCAATGTTTATTTGTTTTTTTTTTCCTTAGCCTTCTGCAGCCTGGTTTCTGATCTCCTAATCCAAGTAAAAATACACTCTCCAAAGTTATCATTGATATCTTTGTTGCCAAATCTGGTGGCCTTTTCTCAGTTCTAATCTTTCTTGACTTCCCTGTATCTTGTGACACATGCATTTATTCTCTTCTCCTTAATCTTCTCTTTATTTTTCTTAATTATTTTTTCCATGACACCACTTTTTCCTGGTTCTCTTCCTACTTTTCTGATCACTCCTTCTTAGTATTTCGCCATCATATTTTCTTGTGAGCTAAATGTGGAGTTTCTTTCATGCAATGATCTATGGGTTATGCCCATTAACGGTGGTTCTTTAATAAGGCTCCATCCTGGGCCCCCTTTTCTAATCCCTTTGTACTCTTTTGCTTTGTGAACTTTCTAGCTCTCATGGATTCAATTATTATCTCTTTGCACATGACTCTTAGATCTATAATAATCAGTCATAATTTCTCTCCTGACTTCCAGTCTTGTATCTCCAATTGCCTCTCAGAATTTCAAACTAGGTGTCCCATAGGCATCTCAAATTCAAAATGTCGAAAACTGAACTCATTATTATCCTCCCAATGCCATATCCTCTTCCAAACTTTCCATCAGCAAAGGATCACTAAAATCCCACAGAAGAAAACGTGACAAAGAAAAGGTAGCTGACACTACTGGGCCCTTTAAACTTTCCCCATAGCTAATCAAAGAGTCTTCTCTTCAACACATGATTAGCCAAACAGAATCAGTTATGTAATGTCCACATATGATCATTTGCCAAGGTACTTTCTTATACATTATGACAATTCTTCTGGAAGGAGGCTTCTCAGCTTCTCCAAGTGGACAGACAGAATCTCAGGTACTCTGTGTATGTATCTGAATTCCTATCAAATACAAACACATACAAATATATAAAATTGTATTTGTTTATTATATTATTTATTTAAATAAATATGCGTGTTTATGTTTATATGTAATATATATGTCTTGCTTTCTAACAAGAATTAGGTCATTATTTTTCTTTCTTTCTTTTTCTTTTTTTATTTTTGGAGGGGGGAAGGCAGGGCAATTGGGGTTAAGTGACTTGCCCAAGGTAACACAGCTAACACTTGTTAAATGTCTGAGGCCGAATTTGAACTCAGGTCCCGTGCTCTATTCACTGCGCCACCTAGCCAACCCTTTTATTTTTCTTTCTAACAACTTGTTTTTAAGTCTTTTCAATTCCCTATCTGTCCCAGCACCTAGCAATTTGTAAGATTTATGGGGGTCTGAGATTACCTAAACTTACTCCTTCATTTTACAGATGAGAAAACTGAGTATTGAAGAGGTTAAATGAATTATTCAAGGTCACATACAGTGGCAGAGCCAGGAATTTACCTTGTGTTCTCTGACTTCAAATTCTAGTTACTTACCTAAAGTTTATTGAAGGAATTATTTAATCAACAAGAATAAAATCAGATTAGAATATTCAACTTTAAATTTGGTTCCTTTTTTAATCTTGTTTTTTTTAAAATTAGAATTCCTTTATTTCATGTGCACTATCTATACTAAAGAAAAAAATGTATCATGAGTTGAAGAGGAATGCACATGAATTTATCAAGACTAAAAATCTTTTTTTTTTTCATTGAGCAGGGAGGAAGATGCATTGTAGACTTGAAAATTAAAAAAAAAAGTAGGGGCAGTTTTATACCTCTTAGGTTGGTTGGTTGGTTTTTCAGAAGGTATTTTTGAAAAGTTTACTCATACTGTGTACCCTGAGGCAGGTGGTTGGAGAAATAAATAAAATAATTAAAAACACACTGGTATTTACAGTCTTGGCACTGAGTCTTCTATTTTATCTTATGGTGTGTCTACATCATGTAACATGAAAATAATAGCACATAGCAGAGTGTGTGAATCTGGCACAATTGTTTTGTTGATGGTAGAATATACAGGAATTTAAAGATTGACAACTCTGTTATCCCAAAGATGTTTATTTTCTCTAACAAGTTAGCTTAAAACCAATGACCTTTTTACTTGTTTAACATATTAACAACATTCTTAGTGACTTATTTGCATTAGTAGTATTTTAAAATTAGGTGCACACATATGCACACCTTTTAAGGAAGAAACTACAACAAAGATTTCTAGAAAATCAATAACCTTCCAAATTGATCCATTGATCAATTTCTATAAATGAATTGATTTATTTTTACAATATTTACTTATCTTTGATCCTCAGCACTGGCCATTATGACAACTGTATAATATAAACAATTCTGCCCCTTCTAAATTTCATTGTATGGTTTTCAGTGGGGAAAAGTATAAATATAACAGAATCATTGAAGGATAAATAAAAACAAAAGTTCCTTTCCAGTGTGATTCCTTATTGTTCCTATCATGCCTGATATTAAACCAGATAGTAAAAGCTAAACTTTTCTTTCTAAAAGCAGAGTTAACTTCATGTCAGGTAGCGTTTCTATGGCTTTGTGGGCCATATTCTCAGTAATTTTGAAATCACTGTCTGAATAATGAGATCATCAACTAAAATCTAATTAGAAATAGTTATGAAGCTTGTCCCTCTCCACTAGGGAATTTAGCATAAGGAGCAGGATAGTTTGGAGAGAAATGAAGGCTTTGGCTGAGGCTGGTGAACTGGTGCTTGCTACTCCTGCCACTGTCTCTCAAATCAATGACCACTGATCTGTTCAAGAAGAGTCCATAACAGAGTGCACAAGCCAAATACAATGCGATACTTGTATTTATAGCCTCAGTTTTGAGGGGTCATCCAATCCCTAATCTGCCTAAGTATTACTGCAATGATTCAAACAGAAGTCAACAGGCCATTTCCCACATCTACAAAGATTCCTTTCGTCTAATTCCCTGGGTCCTTACCCACATCCTCCATTTCTCCTGAATTCTATATATCTCATTACACATTTCTCAACCTGCCCAGTCCCTGGAATTCCTCCCCTTTTTTCCTATACAGGTTTCTATAATCCTTCTAATATGCTTGTCCTTTCTTACCTATCTGCTTATATATGATCTGACTTCAGAAAAGAAAATCAAGTACAACAAAACACTAACCACATTCCATTCTTGTAGTGACTACATGTATGTGTATGGGGTGTACAATTACAGTTTTCCAATTCCTACTTATATCTATTCTAACTCCCATGAAAACACTTAACTTATATGCTTATATATGTACATCTTAGGATACATATACTTAGCCACACAAGTGTGTATTTTCTCATTCGCATAGACTTTCCACACAGTACAGTATCATTGAAAATATTTCAAATTAACATATATTTATTATCAGCATTTGGCATTGTGCAAGGTCTTATAAGATAACTACATATTCCAAACACCCATCTATCCATCTATCCACTCATCTGTCCATCCATCCATCCACTCATCCATCCATCCATCCATCCATCATCCATCCATCCATTTATCTATTTATCTGTCAGTCTGTCTGTCTATCTACCTATTTATTTAACTATCAGCCTCCCCAAAACATTTAATTTATAACTCCATATAGAAAAAGACCAGTTCTGGATAACATTAATATAATATGGTCAGTCTTTATAGTACCTGTGTGCCTCATATAACAAGCACAATGAGAATTTGATTGATTATCCAGTAGGTATTATAAAGCAAAGTATGGCTCATTAATTAGGTTACTTTTCATGAATTTGAATGTATAATAACAGCTAATGTAATTCATAACAGCAGATTCACATTCCAAATCTCACATATTTTTAGATTTCTTTTTTAGAATCAGAAAGACCTCTTATTTTGATGTAAGCATTAGCTACATATATTGACATTGGTCTTCATGTGTACTCTAACAACAATGCATAGGATACACAGTCACTATTTATGTGAGTACACTAACATCCACATATCAGAAGAGAAGAATGACAAAAAATTTAGAGATGACCAAGTTAGTGAAAAGGTGGGTATGAGAATATATAAGCTGGCTAGCTAATGAAGTAATAATAATTATTCATGATAAATAAGAGCAATAATAACAACAACCTGAATTTGTGTAATAATTTCAAGTTCACAGAACTCTTTCCTTATAACAAGCTTTTAAAGTAAGACATGTAAGTATTGTTAGCCCCATTTTATAGATGAGAAAATTGAGGCCAGTAGTTATTAAATTCTATGTCTAGGGTCACACAGCTAATAAGTTTCCTAGTCAGATTATGCATTCAGGATTCCTGCAATGAATTCAGTATTTTTTTTTTTCTGAGCCACATTTCCTGTGTTTTACTTATAATATGGCTATTGCAATAATGCACTGGGGTAATTTCTTGGTTTTCCCTTGAGTCTGTTACCAAAAAATTAATGCTAAGCTATAGTGACAGGGATTACTGTTATTATATATTATTATAGGTAACAGAGATTAGAGTAGGTTATTCTGAAGTAACAACTGCTTCTATGAAGTTTATAAATGCAACTTCAACCCAGCAACAGGGAAGGGAAAGGGACTGGTAACAAGGACAAAAGGAAAAGAGAAAGCTCTTGGAGCAGGGATAGGTACAACAACCCTTCCCTCCTTGATACCAATCCTCCACCCCTATCCATTCAGGGCTGATGATAAGCCCTTGGAGTCTCAGCATGTTTATATTTCATAGGATAAAGTAAACAATGTTTGCTCTCTACACAAACCTTGACCCCACCCCTGACTCCTAAGAAGTGCCATAGCTTTTTGAAAACGGATTTGGCCTGTCTTGAAGAGATATTCTGATCCTGCTTTAGATGCAGGAAAATAACCCAGTATTAGGACTGTATTTCTATCTCGGCATTGATTTTTCTGGACATGTTTAAAATTATATCTCCGGTTAACTTGTTTGCACAAATAGGCAAAGAAAACCACCCAAATCACTCCACGTGGCTGCAAATTTATGAAACAGGCAGCCAGGATAAATATTCCCTGCTTTAAAAAAAAATCAGGCAACTTATAAATGGCCATTACAACACAATAAGGCAGTTTAACTCAATTCAGCAACTAAGTCAATGTTTTGCCAAGCCATCAAGTGAGGGCCTTATTAAAATCCCAGTGGCACTAGAGTATCTGAGGTGGGAAAAAAAGGTTAAACTGCATATCAAGTACTAAAGGGAGCTGAAAGGATATGGAGCCCAATTAAACCTTCAGCACTGCTCTCGCTCATAAACACTTGCTTCTTGATTCCCCCTGGAACACATTTCGAGGCAGCTAAAGTGGGAACCCAGCAAGAACCTTTTCATGAAAGCTCTGTTATGGAGCCCCGGGTCCAGCCCAGTCCTTCTGGGTGAGAGGCTTCCTACTCTCTCTCTATTAATCATCATCTGGCCTCCTAACACCTGGGACTGACTCCAACTCCCACTGTTGCTATATTGACAATATTCCCTGTTGATTTCCTCATTTTCTCAGCCAAGGCTAGAATGACCTCTTTAAAATTCTTTATAAACGTCAGTAATTGCCGCATCCAACTTCAATTCATTACTTTCCCAGGCCTCATGTATTTTGATGATATGAAAGTTGACCGCATTTACATGCAAATTGAAGTTTTATATTAATAAGGGCCAGTAAAAGGAGATTGCATGGTAATACTGCATTATGACTTTTAAATACATTTGCCCATGTCTCGACTTGGCATTAGCATGGTCCGACCATGAGGAAATCATGTTGGTCTGATTGCAATTTTGTTTTCCAATTGAAAGTACAATTTCATCAGGTTTCCCTGTCATTTCTAATAATGACTTAAGTTTGCTTGCTAAATTGAAGAATTTCTCCAGGCCTCTGGATGGGCTGGGAAACAGGTGAGGAGACAGCTGCTTCAATATGAAGTGCTTCATTAAGAACTAGGGCTACAGTCAACCCCATAAGGGCTTTTTTGTTTTTTTTTTTGATGAAAGGAACCAAATTACTGAAGGCTGGGTGCAGCTGAGATTGATTATTGTAAACACATTAACTTTTGTCATCAAACTTGGAAAGCACAATAGCTCGTTTGCTAACGTAGTTTAATGCAAGGACCAATGAGTCCTTAACCTTCCGGAAGGCTAGTTTCAGTGGTCAGCCTGAAATTCTGGAGGCTTACATTTAGAATCATTTAGAAGAATCAAAAATAGGCTTTTGCAAAGTGGGGAATTATCTTCAGGAAGTCAAGAACAACGACATTCTTTCATATCCCATATCAGGTGGCACAATTCGAACTCCCTCAATAGTAGACAGGGACTTAACAGCAAAATTGGCAATTCAGCCCTATCTACCCCCAATTAAATGGACTTTGGGCCATGGGACAGAAATCCATACAGAATAGTAAATGGATGATGATGACAGCAAATAAACGGTCATATTTTCCCATATTTGAGTGATGGAAAAGGTCAAATGGCCAAGGTGTCTAGGCCAAATGATTAAAAAATTATTCTGATTCTGTGTGACCTTAGGTAGGGTCTCAGTTCCCTCTTGTGTAAAATTAAGGTACTCAACTAGATGATTTGTATGAGCCTCTCCAGAATTAAGATCCCATGATTCCCAAGTCACCTAACCTCTCTGGGCCTCAGTTTTCTCAAAATCTATAAAATAACAACAGCATCAATTTACTTCTGTATTTGAGCTTTAAGGTTTTCAGAAATGCTTTCTTCATGACAACCCTGTGAAATGGGAGGTGCAAATGTTATTGTCCCCATTTTACAAATGAAGCAATTCACGCTGTGAAAGGTTAAATAAATTGTTCACAGTTACCCAGCTAGCAAGTATATATAAAGTGAGATTCAAACCCAGATTTCTTGGCTTCAAATCTAGCTCTTTTTCTGCTTTGTCAACAGAATAGAGAAAAAACAAACACACAAACAACCTCTAAAAACCATTCTTTCTTGGCAGGGCTAAAAAAATTCTTTCTTGATCGAGATTACCATGATTCTCTGATTGGGGCAACTTTCTCCCTGTTTCTTGTGGCTGTGTCAATGCAATTATCTTGGCAATGGATGAGATGTTTTGATAAAAATGCAGTTTTGTCAATTATAATGCATGCTAAAACAGAGAAACTCTTTTCTGGTAATAAATGTAGTCAGTGCAAGTATAAATATTCAACTAATAAAGGATTCTTTTAATAAACCATTTAATAATGCATTAAGTTTTTATTGGAATCAGTATATATATATATATATATATATATATTTTTTTTATGGACTAAAGAACTCCATGATCAGAGTTCAAATATTAGAAAGGTTAGTGGACACAGTAATTCAATAATGCCTCTTATCAGTACTCATAAGAATATTTACCATAGAAAATTGTCAAAGACATCATCTTCAATTCTCAATTACTCCCTTTTGCCATGGGGGTTACAAGTGCTATGGATTGTCCAAACAGTTCATGGTACACACAAAAATAATGAACAAGTAAGATAACCAAATATAATTACAGATCTAAAGGGTATTCTGCTAGTTGACCAGTGGCTAGTAGAGGTAGCATTGAGTTAGGAAAACTTGATTTCGAATTTTAATTCAGATCTAATAGCTAAGATACTCCAAGTAAGTCATTCAAGATCTCTCACCCTCAGTTTCATCGTTGTAAATAAAAAAAAAATAAAATAAGGATTGTAGAGGTTAACCCAAAGGGTTGTTGTAAGGATCGAATGAGAGAATGTAAGCAAAGAGCCTTACGGGCATTAGTCATTACTAATTAAAATTGAGACTCTGTCTAACGCCACTGTGCTATCTCATAAAGATTAAACTTGTTTAGCTATTAAGTGCTATTATGAGTTGAAGACCAAATGATACAAATAAAACACTTTGTTATCTATCCATATCTCTCTCCCTCTCCCTCCCCTTCTCCCTCCCCCTCCCCTTCTCTCTCTCTCCCCCCTCCCCCTCTCCCTCTCCTCCTCCTCTTCCCCCTCCCTCTCCTCTTCCCCCTCTCCCTCTCCCTTCCTCTCCCCTCCCTCTCTCCCTCCCCCTGCCCCTCCCTCTCTCTTCCATCTCCCTCTCTCTCCTTCCCCCTTTCCCTCTCTCTCCCTGTCTCTCTCCCTCTCTCTCCCTCTCCCTTTCCCTCTCTCTCCCTCTCTCCCTCCTTCTTCCTCTCTCTCCCTCTCCCTCTCCCTTTCCGTCTTCCTCTCCCTCTCCCTTTCCCTCTCTCTCTCTCTCTCTCTCCCTCTCTTTCTTCCTCTCTCCCTCTAACTCTCTCTGTCCCTCCCCCCTTCCTCTCCCCTCTCCCTCTCCCTCCTCCGCCCCTCCCTTTCTTCTCTCCCTCTCTCTCCCTCTCCCTCTCCCTTTCCCTCTCTCTCTCTCCCTCTCCCTCTCTCTCCCTCCCTTTCCCTCTCCCTCTCCCTCTCCATATACACATTGTCTGTGATGATGATTCATGCCATACAGAGTCAACCCACTTATTAGGTAGCTGGAGGAATTCAGTTTGGGATTAAAGATTCGATACAAATAATGCACAAAGTGGACAATTCACTAGTAGATAATTGAAAAATATATATTTAGAATTATTCTGATGTTTTTAAAACTATTTTCTTTAATCAGTTTCATTCAATCCCTTTGTTGTTAATCTTCTATCTATAAACTCTACATGATGATAAATGATAATCTATAAACTCTTATATAATGATAAATTATGATTTCCCACTCTTAATATAAAGCTCAATGCCTATGGAATTCTTCTCAGCTCTGTTCTATCATTGACTTGATGGGAAATTTTAGCCAAATCCTTACTTTTTTTAATGTTTTGTTTATTATTACTGTTAGAAAAAATAATAATGCAATGTTAACTTCCTCCAGAAGGAATGCATGCATTAATATTTCTGCTATGATGATTATTTTTAGATCACCATATGATAAGGGGCTCCTCTAATCATTTTCCTCAACTACTAACATCTTTTTTATTATTAGAAAAAAATCAAGCTAGGTCATACATTTGGTTTAATATGACCTGTTTCCAAAAGATTCCATTTTCAACACTAATACCACAATTTACTGATGCTAATGAACTTGTTTTTAACATTGTATGCTGTGGAAAAGGTGAGAGTGTCCATCTAATACTGTACTGGTAAATGTTTAATAAACAGCTCTCTGAAAACAAAAAAAAAAAATCTAAGCATGACAAACTTTTATATTTAATATACATTAATATGTTTCATCTCTTTTTTGAATCTAGAATGATGATTTACAAAACAACAAATCAGGACTTGATTTATAGTGTTTGCCAGTGTTTGAGGTATAAATGTTCACAATGAAAATTTAACAATCTATTTTTGAAAACTGGTTTGAGTTGACAACTCTAGAAGTGACAGACACAACAATACTTTCACCCTTTGTTTATGTTATTTTATGGAATACTCTGGGATATTTGGGGGATTTGAATGACTTAATAAATGTGGGTATTTGAAATATTTCACATAGGACAATCAAATTATGAAACATGGTTGTGGGAAAAGAAATAATAACATTTTCACAAGGTAAGGAAACCAGTATTCTAATACAGTGAAATTTACATTGAAGATGTACTTCTATATTTTTTAATTCAAATTTTCAATAGAATAATTTTTAAAATCACATCTGTCCATCTGGTTGTCCATCTCTATGGTTAAATGAATATCCCTTTTCATCTTGCAGACTTATTTCCACATTAATCTTTTAGGCTCATTTAAACTTCATTTGACCAAAGGGTAGAGGATGGAAAAAATAAGTCAATGGAGGCAGTTTTATAATAATAAACACAATAAGTGAAATGAAACAATTTTTAAGGTGCTCAGGGTCTGATTTCTAAGCCATTTCAGGGAAGACAAAGTTCCTCCTAAGTGGAAAAAAAAAATTATGGAGTTTGAGCATGTAAAGATGTACATCCAAAAAGATACCCAAGAAAATATCTAGCTGTTGACTCTGATGCCAGTATGCCCATCTCTATAAAATCTTTATGAAGCCCTTCCAATGTATTGAGAGTATCCTTAAATATGAGAAGGTAACTCATAGGTCAATGGTTCTCAAAGTGTAATCTGGATATCCTGGAGGAGCCCTGAGACCCATTCAAGGGATCTGTAAAATTTAAAAAAAAGTTTCATAATAATACTATTATATTTTTATTTCAAATTCAGTAAATAGATACAAATATAAACAAAACACTTTGGAAGATCCTTAATAACTTTTAAGAGTATAAAGAAGTACTGTGATCTAAAAGTTTGAGAACTGCTGTGATAAGCCATCGCAGACAATTTTGTAGAGATCACAACCTTCAAAGGCACAAAATTGACTGAAAGATGAGAAGAAGGCAAGATCCCTCTATGTTTGTAGTTTGTTACAACGATTCGACCTAGGAAAAAAAAATGAGACCTTAAATGTTTTCTTACAATAAAGTTTATACTGTGTTTTGAATAAGGAAAGTCCTCTGCTTGGAACTTAAGGTTTAGGTTAGTAAAAAATGAAAAAAAAAAAGTTGTATTTTGTACATAATCTCAAGGGAGAAGCATCATGGGGCTCCTGAATGTGAACTACTTCCTGTAGGTACTGACTGTTTCTAGAAAACACATAGTAATGCTGACTTCACAACTGGTTAGCCACCAGTCTCAGGGGTAATTTTTCTTGTTCTGGGCAGTGTGGGTTAGGGGCGGGAGTCCTAATCTCCTAATTTGTTCCAAGTGTTCAGTGTCCAAGGAAGAAAAGACTCTTTTGGTTTTCTAATGCACAAAATTTTGGCAAATGGAGGCAAAACATAGAGGTTAGATGTCACTTTGCATTTATACTAAAATAAAGACTTATTCTAAAAGAACCAAAATGCAACACCCAGAAAATGACTGATTAGAAAAGGAGGCAGGATATCCTACTAGTAAGAGCAAGGGATATATAGCCCAATATAATACATAAGGAATTTTAAAAGATCTAGGTCTCCAGTATTTTAGGTAGAGCCTCTGAAAAGTGTGTATACAATGAATGATATGGATAATATTTACCTAGGATGGAGGGAATGCCTACATATATGATAAGAATGTTTACCACAGGGATGAGGAAGCTGTGACCTCAAGTCCACATGTGGCCTTCTAGATCCTCAAGTGTGGCCTTTTGACTGAATCTAAACTTCACAGAACAAACCCCCTTAATAAAAGGATTTGTTCTGTTAAATTGGACTCAGTCAAAAGGCTGTACTTGAGGACCTAGAAGGCCACATGTGGCCTCAAGGTTGCAGGTTCCCCACCTCTGGTCTAGTAATGTGAGTACTTTGGAGCAGGGGTTGGTTTCTTACCTGGCATAATGAGTGACACATAATAAGCATTTAATAAATGCTTTTGGAATGAATAGAAGATCCCGCAATTAACAAAATTCCTCCCTCCCTCTCTCTTCCTTCCTTCCTTCCTTCCTTTTTTCCTTCCTTCCTTCCTTCCTTCCTTCCTTCCTTCCTTCCTTCCTTCCTTCCTTCCTTCCCTTTTCAAAAATTTCTTTTTTTATCCTTTTTTTTTAAAGGGTTCAATGATCTTCCTTTAATTAAATATATATGTCATTAACTAGTTCAAGGGAAAGGTCAGCACTCTGAATGTGGAGAAAATACAGGCAGAGAAACATAGAGAAATTAGCACAGAGATCCAACAGACAGGGCTCCAACTGTCTGAACAAAGTAGTACAGCCACCTACGTACACCACCAAACCAGAAGAGCACCAACATCTGAGCAATTTGGGGCTCTTAACAAATGGCTACTCAGAGTCCCATCCAGGGAAACAAAGGGTCCTTCTCATGAGCGAGCCCCCAGAGCAAAATGCCAACCTCCCAGAATATATAACAAAGACTTGACCCCTCTTTGGCTCAGAGCCAGATGGCACAAAACCCGCATGACTTAGCACAGCTGTGAATTTTCAGGGTTGAAAAAAAAAATCAGTCTTTCCGATGTTTACAATTTGGTTTGAGCCAGGGAACCTGAACATCAAAAAAGAAACAACAAGAATCCCACCTTACTTGGGCTTACATCACCTTCACACACTCTAGATTCCACCCAAACTGGATTGCTAGCTGTTCCCTGGAACATGACCTAATGTGTCTCACTTCTACAGTTCTATCTCCTCATACACACACATTTTTTTAAATTGAGTTGTTTATTTACTTTTAGTTTACAAGATTCAGTTCGGCAATCCCTTGATTTTCAAATTTTCTCACCTCCCCCCCTCACCCCAACCCCTCATGGTGGCGTGCAATCAAGTATAAGGTCTGCAAATACCTTCACATTGTACAATAGTCTGGTTGTATAGAACGGTTTTAAGCAATAGTGTGAACAACGGGGAAAAAAGAAAGTAAACCAAACATGAAAAAGAACGATAGCATGTAGATTGCTTCAGTCTCCATTTAAACTCTGGTCTTTCTACATCTTTCTCTGAATGTAGATATCTCCTTCCATCCTGAGACTTTTAGAGTTGTCTTAAACCTGTGCTTTGCTGAGAAGAGTCCAGTTTATCAAAGTTGGTCGTCACACATATGATGTGTCTGAGATTATGTACAAATTTTTCCTGGTTCTGCTCTTCTCACTCAGCATCAATTTGCATAAGCCTCTCTAGGTGAATATGAAGACCATCTTCTCCCCATTTCTTATAGCAGAATAGTATTCCATTACATTCATATACCACAACTTATTTAGCCATTCCCCAATTGATGGGCATCCCCTTAATTTCCAGTTCTTTGCCGCCACAAATAGAGCTGCAATAAATATTTTTGTACATATTTGTCTTCCTTCTACTTCTATGATCTCTTTGGGATACAATCCCAGAAGTGGTATTACTGGGTCAAAGGGTATGCAATTATTTATAGCCCTTTGGACACAGTTCCAGATTGCTCTCCAGAATGGTTGTATCAGTTCACAGCTCCACCAACAATGCATTAGTGTTTCAATTTTTCAACAACCTCTCCAGCATTTGTCATTTTCCTGTTTTGTCATCTTAGTGAATCTGACTGGTGAGATGTGGTACCTTAAAGTTGTTTTGATTCGCATTTCTCGAATTAATAGTGATTTAGAGTATTTTTCATATGCTTATAGATACCTTTAATTTCTTCCTCTGAAAATTGCCTGTTCATATCCTTTGACCATTTATCAATTGGGGAATGACTTGTATTCTTATAGATTTTACTTAATTCTCTGTATATTTTAGAAATGAGACCTTTATCAGAGACACTGTCAACCATTTCTTAAGCATCTACTATGAACAGAGAATTGCGAATAGTAGGGGAGGATGTGAAGGTAGTCAAAAACATAATTGTTACTGTTGTGAAGCTTAAGGTCTAGTACTGAAGGTTGTAACACATGCACAAATATACAATAAATACTATGTAATAAATATGTAATAACTAGATAATTAATATAGATATAATATAATACAATATAACATAATATAAAATAATACAATATAACATAATATAATATATTATATAATATAATATGATATAATATAATATAATTCAACTATATATAACATTTTAAGGTTTATGAAGCAGTTTACATACTAATTCAACAACTTCATCTTTATAAGAGAAAGGAGAAGGGGGAGGAATAAGCATTTATAAAGTACCTGCTATGTGCCAAGCACAAAATATTTTGCAAATATCTCATTTGATCAGAGTAGAAGTATAAGCAAGAGTTGCCAGAGAATTCTGATTAATAATATTCCATATTATAGAAACTTATCATATTAGTAAATTCAATTACACTAATTAACTAAAGATAGCACTTAAGAAAGGAGGGAATAGTCAAAAGGAGAAAATGTTGTTTATTTGGTTGGTGGCTTTTGTTCTACTATATTATTTCTGAAAGGGTCCAAGTCATTACTCTCTTCTTTCTTCCTATCATCTTTTGCCATTTTTCTTTTTACTTACTTTCCTCTTTATTTCTTTCCCTTTTCTTTACAAAATCCCAAATCATCAGGATGGAAGATCATTGGAGATATGGTAATGTCTGTGGGTATCAAAGAGACTGTCAACATGACAACCTTCCCCTTCAACCCACATACACACAAATTGACACATACACCCTTCTTATCCTGCTTACCATATAAAATCTTACAGACTCAAAATGCAAGTGTAAAAGATGATGGGGTGAGAAAGAGGTGAGTACAGGAGTAAAGTTGCTCATCTTTATTTTCCAAAATGTGAATGAGGGATCATAGTATAGTGACCATCTACAGGTCCTTAACTAGCCTTGCTAAATTATTGTATGAAGTGTCCACTGGTAATAAATTTTTCAATCTAATGGAGATAGAAATGCCAGAGTTTTCAATTAGCATGTCCTATGCTCAAGGTGGAAAATCTATCTTGCTAAGATTAACTCTGAAGTTTTCTGGCTCTTCAGCAGCATAAGACCCATCAATAGATACCATAGGCACTAGGGACACTACAAATACATCACGCAGGATCCTGATTGATTCGTTTGCAGGGTCAGCAATCAGATTCATAGAAAATAAACACAGAAAGAAATAGGAAGGGACCCTGGTCATCACAAAAGTCCTCCCAGAACCTTAGCTGCCTCTCATTCTTATAATCTCTCACACTCCGCACCATGATCTTTTCAAAAGTTGCGCTATCTGCGCAATCCTTCATCATCACTGAATGTGCTGTGAAACTAGCTGAAATAACTTTTTCTAAAGCAGACATAGGTGGATCCCACCCTAAAGCTCAGCTGTGATTCCTGATCTTAACTGTGTTCTTTCGCCTGCTTTTCATTGCTAGCAATGATTATGGTCTAATTTTCAATGTTCAACTTATTAGTGGTGGAGAGAACAAAATTAGTATCCCACCTCACAGAATTGAGAAACCTGTTATGCTCTTTTGCAATACCATATATGCATTGGTCCTATAAAGGTTTTTGAGTTGGCTTTGAGGCTATTGATACCAGAGGAGTAGCTCTTATTTCAAACTAACCTCCAGTGGAGAGTTGAATCTGGAAAAGAGGCAGTAGAAGAGTTTTCTTTCTCTATCTAAAGAAGCTTACCAGAGGTTGAGGTTGATTTTTTTACTAATATTTAAATTCTGTGTTTATCAAGCAGAAGTGAGAGTTGCCAGTATACATGTGTGTATGTATATTTTTATATGTATATAGATACATATAAACATGATTTTTTTCCTATTAATCAGGTCAAGCCATAATGTAAAGGAATAGGGACTATACTTATAATTCCATTGGTACAGAGGAATTTCAAGGGAAGAAACTCCCTCTACCAATGCAGGTTGGAACCAAGCGTTACAGTTGCCTAGATCACTAGGGCGTTAACATAGGTCACATAACCAGTAGTTGTCAGTGGCAGAAATCCAATCTGGATCTTTAGGGATCCTAGACCAGCTCACTATACAATGTCACATTGTTATTACTGAAGGCTTATTGATTATCCAGAACACAGACATAAAGCTAAACCAAATCAGTCCCCAAGACCTCTTCTCTAGTTATTTGGATAATTTAGAAAAAACTAAGGAATACTACCTGTTAGATCTTGATCCCCATAGACTTCAATGACATCAATGTTAACAACAATTGACAAAACCTAGAATGCATGCAGTCATTTATACATTTTCAGAGCACATATACAAACCCCTCTTTCATTTTATTCTTATAAATTCTCCAAGAGGTAAAATGGAAGATACTGCGATCTCCATTTTAAAGATCAGAAAACTGAGGTCCAGGGAAATTAAAACAGTTAGCCAAGGACATACTCGAAGTGACAAGAAGAAACAGTGGAATAATCTTCTACTAGGCCTCAAAAGGACTCTTCTCTATCTGACTCCATTATCAAGACTGTTACAATTCAGCAGGCCTAGGATAGATATAAGAGTTTAGAGTCTTGAGACAAAGCAGTCCTTAAAAAGCAGAAGGTATGGGGAACTAGGACTAGTCTTATTTGTTTTCCATAATAAATAAATTCATCACAAGTCTTATTTGTTCAGAAATAATTTCAGGCATTGTTTCTTCAAAGCAAAAACACCTAGTTGCAAATCGACAGAACAAAAAAATCAAACCCTTGTTTTCTCTAGACCAAACAGATGGCTTAGATGTTCTTGTGGTTGTTGTTTTGGGGGGGGGTTGTTTATTTTTATTCCCATAGAATTAACTTGTTTTGATTCAATTGACTGAATTAACTGGCCAATAATTTGAGTATTGTGGAGATAAAGCATAAGTATATTCTATAAAAACTTCCCCATAATTTATACTGTATTCAACACACATAGTATAAATTTCTACTTAAAATTCTTACCTTTCTTCCATAATTAGTCCAAAATATTTTTCAAGGCATATTCACAGAAGTATATGAAATAACCTCAAACTTCCTAAAAAGAGTGTACAAATTTTGTATTAATAACATGCAAGAGATTATAAAAGAAGTAGAACCCTCTACTAACTTATTTTGTGAACCACTACAGGTGTAAAATGTTGATTTAATATATTAGATCAGATAACCTTATCTCATCATGAATTTTATTTTATTTTTTAATCAGGATCTCTGTCTTGGAGGAATGCACTGAAAAGCCTACTCTCTATTTATAAAGTGCTTAGAAAGTTTATTCTTATAGTGCAATGAATATTTATTAACATTTATTAAAAATGATCCTCAATATATTAGAAAACAGGTTTTAAAAAATGAAGCAAAACTGTCTATAATCTTTCCACATGAGTCTGCCTTCCTGATGCTGTGGGAGAATGAATCTTGCTATCATCACTATCTTGAAGACTTTCACTATTAAGGTGTTGTTTTCAGAGGGACATGTACTGCAGATATTCCTTTAAAAATAGAAATGGTTTGGGTCCCAGTTAAAAATCTCTCGGTTCTATGCTTTCTTGGGGTATTTTGTTTGTTTTTAACATTTTATTCCAAAAATAACTGCTCTAACTGACATGCTTGAGAGTATTTTTACCCACCTGAGGCTGGAAATGTTTCTTACTCTATTATGTTCTAAAGATACATTAAAATTCATCATTGCCCAAATAAGAGGTGAGGGCTTGGTGGGCCCACTCTACATAGTCAATTGGAATTATTCTAATTTAGTGAGTCTGTGTCCCCTCTCTCTCCCTAGAAAATGATGACTAACTTAAAACAGAACCCAATGGCCCCTGTATCCAGAGCTCCCCTCCCAGCCTTGGCCTGCTCCATCAAACTCTGAAGTGTGTCGCCCCTCCTCTAATATTTCAATTTAAGCCTGGCTGCATTGCAGCAGTGTCACATCCCATTTACACTGTGGACTTTGTGGGAGACAGGAATCATTACGTAGCAAACATTGAGAAAGAACACATTACACCCCGGTCATAACCAGAAAGGTAACTAAAGAGATCGAGCGGCCTGGAGAGGAGCGCGCACCATCCACGTAAGGCAACGGGAGAATAGGATTTCACAGCAAAATGTATGAAGCTGGTAAGCTGAGAGGAGCCTCACCACTGCACTAAATTGTCAAGCTGGAGTCAAATGATATTACTGCTGACACCTCTGGCTACACTACATTGCTTTCACATTCAGTTTCTCCACTTTTCTTTGGTTGTTTGCAGGAAAGGCAATTCCCCTGTGCTTTGAGTGTTGAGATTATCCTCTTTTATACACATTTCCCCTTTTCCTTTCTTATTTTTGCTCTTTTGTGTGCAAACGGGGTAGGAGGAAAGGGGGAGGGGGTCAGCACAGAATATGCAGACTGCTGTTTTACAGGCCTGGGTTTTAAATTTCATTCATTGGTATAGACAGAAGTACAGCAAGGAAATAGAAATGCTCCTTTGTTTGTTTCATTTTGCGTTCAACTATTCCAGCTCACATTGTAAAGTTTCATTCTAGGGGGGAGAGTTTTTCTTTCTTTCTTTTTTTTTTTTACTATTATGGAATAAAAGTAAAATCTCCATTAATTACTCCAATTCATAGAAACAGTCTTGTTTCCCTCCTCCCTCCCTCTCACCCTCTTTCTCTCTCTTCCCAAACTCTCCTAATAATTTGCACATAGGTGCAAGGCTGTACCACTAATTGCCATATCATTACAAGAAAGAGATTGATTTATTTTGAACACTTTTAAAATTGTTCCATAAGTGTCTCTTCTTATCTTTAGAGCACTGTGATATTCTCTAGAGGACCAACTCCCATCTATCTATCTATCTATCCATCTATCTATTTACCTATTCATGTGTACCTATCTACATGTCTATCTACATATCATCTTTCTATCTGCCTATTTTCTATGAATTAGCCTACGATGTATGAATAGGATTAATGAGATGACTTAAAGTCAGCTAGCCTGATTCCTCCCTTCATGTCAGGGATCTCATTTTCCTTGAGCATAGACTTCCTTAACCCTCAGGAAGGAGTAAAGAATCAATATTAGGAGATGTTGTAGACGGATCAAGGAGGCTGATTAGGACTGAGAAGAAGTCATTGGATTAGGCAATTAGAAAGTCATTGGAAACCTTGGAAAGATAGTAGTGGGGTAGAAATCAGATTGCAGGGGTTTGAGGAATGAGTGAGAGTGGAGAAGTATGGGTAGCAAAATAGTTTATATTTTCCAGAAGTGTGATACATAACTGATGGTTAAAGGTATTGGAGGAGATGAGAAAATTAGTGTCCCCGGGGTGAAAGGTTAACCATGGAAGGAGGTTGTTTTTTTTGTTTGTTTGTTTGTTTTACTTTTTAGAGAACAGTGTAGGATGGGATAATGGATTGGAATTCCAGTTATGAATTTATAATGGAATTATTGCATGAACTTACCTAGCAATACTCGGAAGAGAGAAGCAAGAAATGAGAAAACATAGTATGGGTCTTTCTCCAGCATTCAAAATAGAAGGTGACATTAGGCAGAAGTCAAGGTGACAAAGAACTCTAAGTTATTAGTGAGAGTATTATGTCTCATCATGAGGTTTTATAGGACGGTGTATTAAACCAAAAAATGTCCAAAAGTCTTAAAATTAGGTAGTTATCACAGAAATTTGAGCTGAATAAGAGGATGAGGAGCATGGTCAGTAGAAATGAGGGGTTAGAATGTTGGGAGGATGCAATTAGAGACGGTAATTTTTAATTGGAGCACCTGAAGGCAGAGTAGTTCCAAATGATGATGTGGGCAAAGGTAACTTTGTAACTGGCTACATTAAAATGGATATACTGATTACCAATTTCGAAAAGGCTGACAAAATTTGAGGATAGAGATTGAGGATGGATCATTGATATGTTGATAGCAATATTGGCTCCACAAATATTGGGTAATATTGAAATGACCAAAGATAATGACATAGAATGGGGTTAAAACAAGCTCAAGTAAAGCGAAAAAAATCATTGAGGAAATTGTGTAAGAAAGAGCAAAAGATAATTGTGAGGCCCAATAAACAATGGCAGCAAAGATAGAAAAAGTGGCATCTGGAGTACCTAACAGTGTTAGTTAATTGGTGCAACCTAGGTTGTGCAGACTAACGAACTATTTTAATTATTTGGATTGGCCTATAAAACCAGTCAAAAAATAGTTGGCATTTGATCCAGCATGCCCACAAAATCTTAGATCAAATCTATACTAAAGAAGAGGTGAAGAACTGAGAATGTAGTCCTATGTTATTTTTTTTTTAATCCTATTGATTATTTGAATTCTTAGGGCTAAAGTATTTTTGTTTTTGTTTTTCTTCTTTTTTTTGCTTAAATTACAGAAGTCATTGTTTTGCTTTTCCATTTTTATCTGATAGTGCAGATCTGGATTTTATTTAACCCATTGTTCCTAAATCTCACACATCTCAGATTATTTTAATTGAGAACTGCTCTTGAATTCTCTTTAAATAATTTTAAAATTCTAAACCTACTTTTTTTTCCCTTCCTCTCTTCATCTCAGTCAACATAAGTTTTACATGAAATTTGGCACCTAAATCCCATTTGTCAAGGCTCTTCATTTTACCTGGGCCTTCAGAATTCCTCCACTTGGATAACTGCAGTTAGAGCTATGTTTTGAAGACATTCACAAATTTCATATATGACCTTACTCAGCAGGATGCCTGGTTATCAGATCATGTTCTTGATATCTTCAGAAGTCTGAAATGTGTGTATATATGTGTATGGAGGTATATGTGTATAGACATGTATGTATATGTGTTTGTTGTGTATATGTATATTTATATATGTGTTTGTATACACACATACATTTCAAAATTCATCAGGAGTTTGAATAATGTGACATGGAGCCAGTTGCTTCCAGGGGTAGGGTCATATCTCTGAAGTTAATTTCTCTTTCTATCCTATAATAGTCTCACCTATCTGGGCATGCAGATGAATCATATGAATGTGTAATATTCATAATAATGTTTTGAATGTGTGGTCCAGAGATCCGGCCAGTAAATACAATGAAATAAAATTCATATATAATTAAATGAGTTGTATACAATTCAACAACTTTTCATTACCTAACACAAGCAAGAATCTGTGCTTGCAGTAGGGATACTAAGTGAAATGGATCAGAAAATTGCAATCTAATGGGGTGAAGTAAGGTGTACACAAATAATTAAAAATACATTAAATAATAAGTGCATGAGAAAAGTCAAACGGTGAAATGTCTTGAGAAATATGAGAGTAAGGGAGTAGTTAGGTGGCAGAGTGAGTAGAGCACAGGCCTTGGAGTCAGGAGGACCTGAGTTCAAATATGACCTCAGATACTTAACACTTACTTACTTTAGGCAAGTCACTTAACCCCAATTGCCTTGCCTTCTCCCCTCCAAAAAGAAAAAAGAAAGAAATATGAGAGTAAGGAAAGATCACTTTAATGGAATCAGAAAAATCTTCAGGAGGAAAGTGACAACAGAGCTTGGCCTTGAAGCAATGGAAGGATTTCAGTAAGTAACATATGGGTGGAGCCAATTCTAGGCATAGAGGACTGAAATGTGATCAAATGACCTAAGGACAAGGTAAAATTTGGGAATGTGAGGAGTACAGTTTACCAGAACTTTGAGTCCTTGATTGGGAATAATATGTAGTAAGGCTGGTTCCAAATTGGGGAGCATAAAATTCTAGTTTAAGGAATTTGAATTTTACTTTGTGGCCATTGAATAATTCTGAGCAGAAAGATGACATAATCATATCTATAAATGATGCTTAAGACAAAGTAAATTGAAAGTATTTAAGAAAAAAGTCAGCAATAAAGTCTTTGGCCTCAATGACTCATATACAAACACACAAAGGATGTATAATAAAGCAAATGAGAGATATTAAAGCAAGGATGCAAAATGGATGTTATAGGTATTTTTGAACCCTAGTAGAATAGGTCTCATGCTTTTTAATATGACGATAGGAGGATATACCTTATTTAAAAAGAAAAGAATAGATAAAAAGGGTAGATACACTCTATGGACCGACAGCCCTCTAGTTGCTATGCCCTAGGAGACTTGATCCATTGAGTTTTAACTGATCATATGTGTGAGTGAGTACAAACTCACATAGCCTGCTATACCTTGCCAGCTCAAGACCAATCTGGACATGTTTCACATACCATTCAGCTATCTTCTGACCCTTCTTCCTACCACAGTAAATACTATCATTGCTTCTGAAAAAAAAAATGTGTAAATTGACTCTCCTTCGGCCCCACCCATCATCCCTGTAACTTCCCAGAATAAAATCCACGTCCCTAGCTATCAGTCCCCCCACACTTATATTCAAATCATTGCCTCATCTTTACTCCTATTTCCTGTGTACTCTTTGAACCTG
Source organism: Pseudochirops corinnae (assembly GCA_028646515.1). Classification (NCBI taxonomy): domain Eukaryota; kingdom Metazoa; phylum Chordata; class Mammalia; order Diprotodontia; family Pseudocheiridae; genus Pseudochirops; species Pseudochirops corinnae. The sequence goes on along the minus strand of CM053587.1, from coordinate 39,455,458 downwards.
CCAGACCTGCCACTTCCAGTCAACACCATGTTATGTTATTAGAGAGTAAGGACCAGGCTGCAGCCCATAGAGAGTTTCCTGTTAGTAACCAGTTGCTAGAACTATCTCAAAGCTGTTGACAGTATCCCATTATTCTTCCTTTGATTCACACATATTCCTAGTAGACAGGAGAAGTCTCTGTAGAGATTGATTGTATTCTACGTCTAAGAATGCATGGATCTTTTGCCATCTAGCCTAGGACAAGAGTTAGAAAGCCTCTTGTGCACCATCCACTCTCACTGAAACAATAGTCATGTCTTTTCTCCATCATACTTTCATCACTCTTTTTAACTTTTTTTCTTTAGTTCTAGTTTGTTATGCATTACAACACCCAGATAAATGCCCAATGCCTGCCTTTTGTTTGATACCACACAACATTTTCTCAAAAGCTTTTAGAGCAGTCATTTTTCTATGGATTTTCCTTTTTACAATGCCATATAGCAAGCAATTGACAGAAGCAGCTTGGCAATGGGGCAGCCATGAGGCTTGATGGTATTTGTGAATTTTCAGGAATTGCCAATTTGCTCAGGACTTTACTAAGAAACGTAATATGCATTACATATAGAAATAAACATATCTCCAAGGAGTAAGGTTTTTGTTTTTGTTTTTTTTTCTTTTTCCCATGCCTGTTTGCTTAAATTTTGTGGTCAGAAGCTTCCAGGAAAAAGATTAAGTGAAAGTCTAGGAATGCATTAAAAGTTTTCAGCTTGATATTGACAAAACTTTGGGTCTCCTATTTGGTTAGCACTACATTATGCTAAGAATTGGTGAATTGAAAGGTATTCTGATTGCATTCTGTAGGTTGCTTGCCTGGCATCAGGATTAACATTACCTCTTTGATGGCATGACTTCACTAAGACAAAAAGCCACAATGCTTTCTGGGACTGCCAGAATTTGCCAGGTATAACAACATCCTGTATTGCAGCTAATTTAGAGATCCAGGTCCTGAGATGATGATAATCTTGGAAAATATATAAATAACTTTCTAAGGAAAGTTTTATTTCAGTTTCAAGGTTGTCTCAGCTTTCACATCTTGTAGAATTATAGAGACTTTAGGGATTATCTGACCCATTCTGCCCACTGCACTTTATTTTAAATATAAAGAGACTAAGATCCAGAGAAGTAAAACAAAACAAAACAAAACAAATTTTTAAAAAAACCAAACAACTTTACCTCTTTTCCAGCCTAAATAGGATTAGAGTTAGAAGTAGATCCTAAATTTCCATTTTTCTAGTCAGATGCTATTGTGTCAGTTTCTGCTTTCTCAATTGTTTATTTGGCTTTTGCATATCAGCAAACTATTACCAGACTACCCTCTGCTAAAGCACCATTATGCCAACTTTCCCCTCAGTCTTTGGCATACTCTTCCTCCTGACTGCTTCTCTGATATTCCTTGACCTTTGGAGTCCACATATGACCTAGGCCTAAAACATTCATCATACACTTTCTACATTCACCCTATCTTTCTAAACCCTGGCTTCTTACCCTGTTTATTTCATACTCCTGCTATAAGAATCATAGTGTGATACCCTTGGGGCAAAATGGCCAGCCTTGTAGAAAATGCCAACCAGAAGGCTTTCTCAATTGAGAACTTGACCCTGTGACCACTGCCTTCTCTTTTTTACTTTCTGATGTCTTCCTCTAATTGGAAAACTCAGGTAGAGTTCTCTTCAAAAACCATGCTCTTGGGAATCATAGCCTTTGTCCTGTAACTTTTTTCAATCAGTCTACTTCCAAACTGTACACAGTAATCTTGGAGGTAGAAATGCTTACAAATGAAGTAAGTTTTGCAGGCACACAGTCTCATGATGAAAGTCCAAATAAGCTATTTGCCCCAGGAGAGCAGCAATATGGGTGCCTGACTGCCTTTATAGACTAGCTGTTCAGATTCTTTTGACTGTTTCGGAACGCAGTAGCTGGTGCCTTGGGAACACTCTAGAGTGACTCTGGACAATCATCGAGGGAAAGACCATTCAGCTATACTTTTGAGGGGCAACAGTAAGTCAAACCACAAGCATTTGTGAAGCTCTTATGATATGCCAGTTATTGTACTAAGTGCTGGGAATACAAAGAAAGGTAAAACAGAACAAAGCAGAAGCAAAAATAAGTATAAGCCCATCTCTTAAGGAGTATGCAGTTTGAGCTTCTACCGTCATACTAACTCCATCCCTAGGAAATGTTCATTTTCCAGGGCTAATTTATATCCTGAAAATTAACTTGTACTTGAATATTAACTCATGGCACAGAGACTTCAATTCTGTTCCTTAGAGTATTAATCCAAATAATTCTCTGAACCTGCTTCTGAGCAATCATAACAAGCGGGTAAATGACGTATAACAAATTCATTTATTTCCTTGAAAGCTCTAGAATGCCTTTCCAGAGAGTGGGCATACTCCTCCGCCAATTTTCTTTCACCTATTACATTCCCCAAGAATTTAATAGTGTGGTCAAAGAGCAAAGCATTTCTATGTCTCTTGCTATAGCCTGGGGCCTAGCCAAAGTGAAGGAGGCATCATAAGACCAGGGCTGATGTCTATGCATTATTGTGATAAGTAGCCACCAAATGGAACTCAAAATGGGCAGAGAAGGATGTGTGTAAAGAAGAAAAAAATAGGACAGGGTAATTATGTACCCACAGATAGAGAAATGTTGCAGAGGGTATATCCTCTTAATGAAATGAGAAAAAAAGAATTAAGTTTCAGGAAGATCTATGATAGCTTCTGGGTTGTTTTGTCCTTGGTACATCTATCTGTACTATGTTTTATAATTACATGGTTGCTTTGCATCTCAAAGGGTACTGTTTTCTATTTTGGAACCATAGTAGTAGCCTGTCTAATTTGTGTTTTTGGTCTCCAAAGGTATACAGTGACTGATCCTAGGTGTCCTGACATTATCACAGGTGCTTACCTTGAAGGGGGCATGATTATTGTTGATGAAGATTAATTATATTTTTTTCATAGTTATCATTGGTCATATCCCAGGATGGAAGAAAAATAGCTTTTGGAGGCAGTTTTATCATTCAGAACTAAATACTTTAGACATGAAGCCTTAGCTAATGTTATGAGTAGGTATTTGCATGGACATGTGATTTAGAAAGATCCAGTTACCCAGAACATACAGTTAGTGACGCAGGGTGATAGTTTGCTCTAATACATTCAAGGGGCTGTCATGGCCTCTTCATCCAAACATAAATTTGAAATGGGAGGGGCAGGAGGATGACAGAAAAAATTATTTAATGTGAAATAGAAGAAAAACACATTTTGTTTTCGGTAGAAAAAAATTAGAATCTTAAGACTAAAAATTCTTCAGATATAGCCCTGTAGGGAGCACAAATATAAGAAGTCTAAGAAGGGAGTGGAAGCAATTTCTACTTGTGTACTCTCTCCATAATCTCAGAGTCATAATTAGAATGGAGTATTTGCACCAGTGCTAACAAGGGGGGAAGATGGTCTGGAGTGTACTTCTTCCCCAGGATGCCAACCCTGTATTTTAACTTGTGATCTTCAGCCAGATCTTCATGCATGGCCCTCCACAAATCCAGTGTCATGCAATATATGTGTTTATATCTTTTGGGGGCCCCTTTCCAAGAACCCACCTTTTTCTCTTCCCCGACCTCCCCAAAAAAGATATAGGCCAGACTGTCTATGATAGATTCTTAGCTATTTCTGTGTCACAGAGCCTTTTGGCAGTCTATTTAGCTCTATGGACCCCTTCTTAGAATAATGTTTTTAAATGAAGAAAATAAAATTCATAAGCTTACAAGGAAACCAATTTTATTGAATTAGACTTGTGTATATACATATATGTGTATGTATGTATATATAGACATACACATATACATATATGTGTATACACACATACACATATATAAATATATCTATATAAATAACTATGTGGATACAGATATAGATATGGGCATTCCATCTTCTATGCCTATATATATGATATATACATGCATACATATGTGTGCATATGTATGTATGTGTGTATGTATATATATACACACATATGTATATGTATATGTATATGAAATGTAAGTTTGTGGATTCTGGGTAAAGAATCCCTGATCCAGGGGCAGTTTTCTACCTTTCTTCATACAATGACACACAAAGTCAAAGTCTACTATTTCACTTCTGAGTTTGCCCCACTGGCCAGAATTCCTAGTTATAAATCTATACCACTGCATCCATTAAAGGTGCCATGGCGGTTGTAAAGGGTGTGGATCTATGAGGTCCCCTCAGGCATAACTGAAATAAACTCTAGAAAGTAGGACATTTACTTGAATAATTTTTTTCACTTGAAAATAAGATACTGCTAAGTATGACTAAATGGGAATACCATAGACATGGGTGATTGCCAATCTTATAAGCACAGTCCAAATTTGATTCTCCCCAGCCTGAACAGAAGACTTCAGCAGCCAATCACAATAAGCATACAGTAAGTATACAGTAGGTTAGTATATAATTTAATATAAAGTAGGGGGGTTGATTGTGAGAAGATCGCTCCTGATATGCATAAACATAGAGGGCATACAAGAATTAAGCCATGCCTGTATTTCTGAATGAAGCAGGCTCAGGCAGAACCCACAAACATTTTCATCATACTTTTAAAATGTGGATTTCTGTTTTGATTGTAAACAATTTGTTTTTATGTGAATAAGCACCAATCTTCATAGTAGTGCCTACTGTCCTACTGACTAGTAGCCTTGAGAGCTACTCTGTGACTAAATGTCTTCAACAAACCATGCCTCCGTGACTTGTAGAAAAAACATTGAAATATTTATTCTTCAGAGTTCATGTGGCCTTTTCAAAAACAACCTGTACTGGAATAAGGATCTACAGACTAATTTAAATCTGTTACTAGGCCCCTAATTTGGAGCAATCATTCAATCAGCCTGGCAAGCCACCATACCATTTAATACTTATATGTGAAGGATGTAAGACTTCTTGTATGTGCCATGAGTCAGAAGGCCACCTCTTGTATCTTTGCCTTTGCTCAATGAATGTAGAAGGGGGAGGGAGAGGAGGAAGAGAGGCGAAATATCTAACATGCTTTTTCTTGTTTGCCCAGATTTCTTTTCTTTGCTTTCAAAGTCAGTATCCACTGTAATTAAGCTCTCCATTGGCTCAAGTACATGGCCAATTCAACTGTTCTCATGTTTCCTTAAAACAAAAACAATTCACTCACCAAACAACTCAATTTTCTGCCAGCAATTGAGGGTTCCCTACCCTGAACTGCTGAATAAAAACTTTCAGGGAGACTTATTTAGAACTGAGCAGTGTGAGAAACATAAGGAACTAACCTCAGAGAGAAAAGTGAAAGATTTTTCCCAAATGGATCTATTGCAGAACTTATTTCAGTTATATGTGTTCATAAGCATAGCCACAAGTTCTAGTTTAGAACACCCAGAGGCAAACGACTCTTTGGATTAAGAAATAGAACTGCAATATCAAGTGTCTACTCATGTTTGAATTATTTTGAAAGAGCAAAGAAAGCGTACACTGGAGAGTTGGAACAGGATCAAGGATGGAGATTGCAGCTTCTTGGGAGAGTGGGCTTTATTTCTTTCTATTTCTTTTTAGTAAATTAAAAAAAAACCTTTTCATCTGTTAGGTGCTAGCCTGTGCTTATTAAGGCCACTGTTTTCTATTGAAACACAATATTTCCTGGAATTTTATAATTGAACCGTTCTCTGTATTAGGTGGAATATTGAACTAAATAACCTCTAAGATTTCCTCCCATTCTAAGATTTTATTTTTACTCTAAGAATTCTTTACTTTTTCACGAGTCTTGGCTCAATTTTGGCAATTTGCTAAAACCTATAGGACACTTCTCAGAATAATATTTTAAATACTTGAAGGAAATGCTAACTTTCTGTTAAAAGTTAGCAAAAATAAACCTGTAGCTTTTTTTCTCATTCAATTTCAGAGAGCCCCTCCTGACATCTATCCATGTGCTCCTTAAGGATAAGAACTTCTGTTATAGACATTGACTTTTCCCCTGCAGAGCTCTATCCATTCCGCTCTGTCCTGATTTTTCCTTTGCTAAATTTAACTATTTTGAAATCCATATTAACATCTACTATGAGTAAGATTTTAATGAAGAGAGGTAGAGGTGAACCTCAGTAGTTAAGGGTTAGTCCATTAGAGCGTAAACTGTACCACCAATCTAGAGAAGCTTCAAGTTATGAACTCAGAGGTGATCAATAGTATATGTCTGTTGTCTAAGTGAGAGTCAGTCATAGAAGATCACCACCAGCTAGTTGTGCAATGATTCATTTCTTAGCCACAGTAACAGATGAAGCTAATCTAATAATTCGTCAAGGGACCGTTGTTGTATGCGTTGGTGATATGAGTATCTGGAAGAAGAAAAAAAATCTTAAACTCCTAAACTACCGAAATATTAAAAAAAATCTATAAAGGCCAAATTTAAATGAATGATTACTGTTCTTTTTTTTAAAATAAACTTGTCTAATTCATAGCAACGTTTCCACTTGCCACATATTCTGCATATTAGGATCCATTAATCATGAAAATTTATCATTATTTCTTGTTTTGGGGGTATTTAAGTAACTAATTAATGGCAGCAAATTATTCAGATTATCTGCTTTCCAAATCATTTATGTTTCTAATGATCATTGTTTTCAGATATTTTAGTTCTGCACAGCTTCTAGACATCCTAGGCCTCCATTTTCAGAAAAAAGATTCATTACTGGGGCAAGAGCAGGTACCTTAGAACCATTTCCATTTACACCAGGTAAGGCAGACTATGAGAGGCTTAACTACATCATCAAAAGAGCACAACACCAGCTGGTCACATCAATCTATGAGCATGCTAATTATATTTAAAGCTTTATATTGAGAGCATTTTCTTTTCTTAATTCTCCAGTCTTAAGTCTCCCTTTGACTTTTGGTTGACATGGGAGTTTGAGATTAGAATGCTACTATGAATTAAGCTTCCCTTAAGAAACCTGGACCAGGGAAGAAAAAGTTTAGAGAGGATGACTGCTGGTTTTAAGCTCTTGAAGTCATATAATGAGGAAGTAGGATTAGATGTCTTCTGAGATTCTGTGCTATTTGGCATTTTTCAAGTCTGTCCCTGTCTCCTGATCCATCCCATCAATGAAGGAAAACTTTAAATATGAAGCATGAAAACAAGCCTTGTTCAATTTGTTCTTTATCGTTACAAATTCTCAGCTTGAGAGAGAGGTTGAAGCCTGAATATAAGGTCAAAAATATATAACCTATGGTAATATGTCCTCAGATCATCAACGAACTAACAGATGTTGAACTGTATTGATGCTTTTAAGATCATGGAAAATAAGAGACTTATCAGAAGATTGGAAAAGGGTAAATGCCCAATTCTCAAAAAAAAAAAAAGAGAAAGAACGGACTTTAAACAGTTGTGAGCTTGTTTTCAATTTCTAAGGAAGATCTAAAAAGGATTGATAAAGAGACTGATCATAAATATCTAGATAATCTTGATTATAAAGTTTTAGCATGGCTTTATGGAGAGCAAGTCATGCCTGATTAACCTTATTTCCTTTTTTAACAGGATTCACAACTAACAAATGAAGTGAGAAACTCTAGACATAGTAGGGATACCTATATAAGATCCCAGTCCCCAAATTGTTCCCTTGTTACAATTTCCATGCCTTCAGGGTTGCTAAAGGTTCCAAAGAATTTCTAAGAGTGGGTCTAAAAGTCATGCAAATCTATCTACTCTGCCTCAGAGGTATTCACATTGTGTATCAAGTATTGTCATGAAAACCTTAGGACCAGCTTGAAGTTAGTGGTATCCCATAGTGATAACTGTTTTATTTGACACAGCTTCTCAAATACAAAATGAGGGAATTGAACCAGATGGTCTCTTAGGTCCCTTCCACCTCTAAATCTATGAAAGTATTTCCTGTTCAGTTTATAGTCTTGGTAGAGAAACCAAACAGATCAAGAAAGAACATTCTGGGTTAGAATAAAGTGGAGAATTCTCACACTGTGTTTATGTGACCCAATAGTAAAATACATTTAAAATATTGGAGAACATTAGAATGTGCATAGCAATCAGAATCACATAAGCCAGCAGAAGTGGCATTTAAATACTATTGACAATGTGGAGCAACATGGTTCTTTTTTTTTTCTTTCAAAAATGAGAAGGTTATAATATGGTTCACCATGCTCTACTATCCTCAAGAATATGAATCTCACAAATTTTTAATAAGTAGGTATTTTGGTCTACAAAGTAAATGATGCAAATTCTGTCTCAGTGTTGTTGATAATGTGGTTATAATTAAATCTTGAGTTTAGAAACTTTTTAAAGAGGATCATAAAAATCCTTGTGTAAAAATGTTTGAATCTTTTATTGCTAATTATTCATGAAATGTCCAAGAACATGGTTCAATGAGCATTTGAGTAAAGTTCACTAATACCCATGAACAATTCATAAACACCTCACCAGGGTGTCTGTGAGTGGAAACGTTTTCTCTAATAAGTGCTTTATTATAACCCACAATTGCTAAAACAAACAATGAGCTCATGGTCACATTTTCTCCACACCTCGTTCAGAGAACAGGTTCAGCTGAACATTCTTTGCTGTCTGAAACAGAAAAGTTTTGTGCAGTACACTATACAAATTCAGTGGGAATGGTAATTCTTCTCAAAGAAATGCACCAAGTAACAGTGATACAAATTTCAGATCTTGGCTTCTAAGCAAAACTTTGCAAAAGGAGATCTTTTTCCCATCTTCCCTTCCCAACCTTTCACATTAACCTAAGAAATACCATAGTCTTGCTCTGTGGAGCAGCTTGAACAACAATCATGGCTATGTTTGGCGGACATTAAATAACCAGAATAGATCAAACACATGAAAAATGACATTATAACACGGTTTTCCTGGAGTGACTATCAAAACTCTGAAAGACATCATTCCTCCCTCACATGCTCCAGTGTCTTCCATCCCTTCTCTCTGTGTGTTTTTCTATAAATATATTCTTAAGGACTATTATAATGTATGTCCCAGTTCATCTTGCAAAAATAATTACTATTAAAACATCCTTTATATTGATGTGAATATATGGTATTAATAATAACGGTACTATTAATCTCTAGCTTGGTGGAGTCTCAGTTCTAGTACCAATTTTTAATCAATATACATCTATTCCAAGAAAGATTGAGTATATTCTTGTGACTACAATTTCATTGTGTTTTTTTGGGGGAAATAGAAAACTATTG
>CM053587.1:39428980-39445692 GCA_028646515.1 Pseudochirops corinnae | reverse complement strand
GCAGCCACTGCCTCTGACGCCGCTTCCAGTCCGCACCGCACTGAGATTAGCTTGGCTCCGGCGTTCTCTTGCTCCACCCCTTCCTGCTACATCAGCAAGCTCAAGGGGCGTGGAAGATCTTCAAATCCTAGTATCGTTACAAGCATACTATCAATGGTGTGATAGAGCCAGCTGGTATTGGCTCACAAGAGCTGATTGTTAAATTTCCATCATGAGTCTTCACTTACACACTGTGTTGAAATCAGCAAACATTATACATCAGGGCTTGATTTATTGTTTTCTTTATTTTCTTGACCACTACTGTCACAGTCAAATAGAAATGGATCCCTATTGATCTAATATTGACTAGAAAATCACAAGTTAAAATCATCTTTGTTGTATTGCATTTTTATTTTTTTATTAAACATTTCCCAATTATATTTAAACCTGGTGTAGGCAGTACTCTGCTGAGAGTTTGTCAGCTCCAGAAATTAAGAAAATCACAAAGAAAATATTAATAAAGCAGATTAAACTTAAAAGTGTGTTGTTGGTAGATTTCTTTTTTTCCACAGAGAGTCAATTGTTAGACATTCACCACAGTACATCACTGCATGTGGTCTACCTCCTGATAGAGAACTGATTGATTTGGGGAAACCTAGATGTAGATATAGATAAGGTATACGTAGAGGCATATGTATGTACATATTCATGGGTATATGGAGATACCCCCATCCTTACATGTATACATATATGTGTGTATGTGTGTGTTTGTGTGTGTGTGTGTGTGTGCACACAGACAATGAAGGAATTTTTTTGCTTGGCTATGCAAATTTACTATGTGGAATTTTTTTTTCCCCAATGAGATAGGAGATGGAAGGAAGAGAAAAAAGATTTCAGTTAACTTTAAAAAAATGAAAAATAGAAAGGTAAGGATGCTACAGAAACAGAATTTTACATGTTCATGAGGTCCCTATATTTTTAATTTTATTTGATTTGTTTACACTAGACCTATCCTGAACTGGGTGTACATAGAAACAAAATACATTGCTAAAGCTTTAAAAAAAAATGAGAGGAGAATGCAAGGGGGAGGCAGTACCTCTAACAACTATTTTCCATCACTCAAGAGATAGGAAAATTGGAAGTGGGAATGGGAAGGGAAGAGAAGACAGGCAGCAATAGAGACCAGCATTCAAAATAAATTTCTTCGCCTTTAAATTGAGGGGGCTGGGCTTGATGAAAACCAATATCCCTACAATCTTGTAATTCATCCTAAAATAGTTTTTGGATTCTATAGTGCAATTTGAGTGCAATCAATCAATAATAATTTAAGTGTCTTCTACATTCCAGGCTTCATTGTGGGTGCTAATATTTGTTGATGTGATTGGAAAAAAATTCATTGGAACAGAATTAGATAGGACACTGGAGAAAAGACTCATACTGACAGTATCAGATACTCTTAAAGAATTGTATTTGTAAAATCTACAGAGAAATGATTCATTTTTGGACTCTCATTAGTGCTAGATTTCCTTAAAGTGGAAAGAGAAAGGGAACCAAGGAAACTAAAAATGAGAAAAGCAGATGGATTAGCACAAGTCTACAAAGAGAGAATTCATGCTAGCAAATCACAGTTTCCAGAGCTTTGCAGGATCAATATGCAATGTATTGGAAGGAAATACTTTATTGACACTGAAAAAATATGACCAGGAGAATAATAACTTCTAACATATGTGTACACACACACACACATATATACACTCATATAACATATACATACTTTTCCATTTGTATTAAAATTGTGGCTTATCTATACACACACTGAATATAGCCTCAATGAAGGTATTAGTAAGAAACAATCAGGATTTTCCAAGTGATATTCTGTTAATAAATTCTTTTTCATAATGCAGTTGACTGAAAACATAAAGATTAGGAAATTCTACTTAGCATTTGTCACTTATGAGAGGTATTTCGGCAGTAAAAAGCTTCCTTAAAGCCATCAACCAACATTCCTCTCATGTATTTATCAAAACTTTATTTAAGATTCTTTGAAAGTTATAGCATAGGATAACATGCTTACGAAAGATATTCACCATAATTTCAGAAGTGATCTAACTCAAATTCCAAGTTGAATAGAGACTTCCCATGTATCTTGAGATCCTTCAAATGCTTTTCTTTGCATATGACATTGGGCTGGTTACTATAAGCTGGGGAACATTAGAGAACCTCTTGGAAGACATTTATAGATTCTCAAAAATATTTGACAACCATTCACACAAGAAAAAACAAATGGATGAAGAATGTATATCATTCAGATTATTATATACATTGACTAGACTATCTACAGAGCTTTTCTATCAACTTATAAATCTTGGACAGATAGTTTAAATAGACAATAATTTGAGCCTAGAATTAAATAAAAGGAAGAGTAGATTAGATTATCTTTGAAATTTTTTTAATGACCTTATATTTCTTCTAGAAACAATTGTAGCAATATTCTATCAATATTATTATGTGACTGAGAGTCATAAAACATTACAGCCTCTAAAGAATTAAAAATGAATGAAGGTAATGATGAGGAGCATAAGACTTCAGTAGGAAGTAAACCAGGAACTCTCAAGTACTAGATCAAAGGAGGACAAGAATGAAGTTACAAAAGTAAGGGATGCACATGGGGAGTTCATGTGCTCCACTGATATCCTTGCTATGGACAGAAACAGTTACTCTCTATAAAGCCAGAAAGAATTTCCACCTTGATGAGACCAAGGATCCATTTGATGTTGTCTCATTGGGACAAAATTTGAAATTAAGCATACTTATCAAGAAAGAGGACTGCCATCACCAAAAATGATTTCTTTCTGCAACAACTACAGATAATGTGATAGGTGCAGAATACTTGGAAATTAGTAAAAGAAATAACCACATATATTATATGTATGCACTCCTACTATGGTAGATTGCAAGTTTTCTCTTTTAAATGCCTACTGTATTGCTGTATGTCATAGTTATCTGGAAACATTGAAATGGTTCTTCTGGTTTTCTTGGAGATTACTTTTATATTTATCAGAAATCTTGAATCATTAGCCACATGAATTTACTGGAACTGTCCCATCAGTTCTGGTAAATTGGACCATGAAAACATTAGGGGGAATGGCTATTGTATCAATAAATTAGAAATTATGTAAGTAAAATATATCTTTATAGTCATAAATAATTCCTCATGTAGCCAGAATTTGTTTTAGATTAAAATTAGAAAATGTTGTTTTGTTCAATGTTGTTTTCACAGTGGACACAAGAAAGATTCATTCAAAAATAAGAGCCACTATCATATTAGAAATATTTTGAAGTCTTCTATCATGTTGACAACATTCTTTTCATTATTATTTATCAGTGTATTCCAAAGAGCAAGATAACTCCCTCAAAAATAAAACTTCTGTTATGAAAATGTTAACTCTTCTTTAACTATAGTGGGACAATGGAAATGATGAAATAGAATAACAAATTTGTATATAAATTCTAAAAAAAGATGTGGATTGTCTAACATATTTATTCATTTTTCTTTTCAGAATTAAACATGAACTGTTAAGCAAAAAGCCACATACCATTCAGATAGACATTTTTCTGTTGGATCGCTCTAAGAATTACTCACACATTTATCACTTTCCCAGAGCACAGATTATCTGAACTTGTCACGCCTCTGCTCAAGAACTTTCAATGGCTCCTATTGCCTTTCAAAAAAAAAAAATTCAAAATCCTTTTTTGACATTTGAAACCCTTTATATTCTGACTCCTGCATACTTTTCCAGGCTTATTGAATATTACTTCCATTTATGCATTTCAGCCAAATTGTCAAACTTACTTTATCTTTTATATAACTTTCTGTCTCTTGTGTCTTTGTATGGGTGATTCTCTACAGCAATGATGCTTTTCCTCCTCCCTTTTTTGTCTTTGAGTTCATGGCTTCCTTCAGTATCTAAGTCAAGTATGACCCTCTGTATAAGGGCCTTCTTGATTTCACAAGTTTCTAGTGCTCTCTCCTTAAGAAATTCCTTTTTATTTTTGTATATGTGTTGCATTTGTTTACTTGAGGATATGTTGTTTCTTCTAGTACAGTGGTTCCCAGCCTTCCTAATGTTGTGACCCTTTAATACAGTTCCTCATGTTGTGGTGACCTCCAACCGTAAAATTATTTTCATTTCTATGTTATAAGTGTAATTTTGCTACTATTATGAATCATAATGTAAATATCTGATATGCAGGATGTATTTAAATTGAACATAGCCCACAGGTTGAGAACTGCTGTATCTAGTAGAATATAAGGTCCTTCAGGTCAGGGACTCTTCCCTTTCTCTTCTTTTCATTTATTTTTGTCTCCAGAACCTAGCTTAATGTTTGACCCACAATAGGAGCTTAATAAAGATTTTTGAATAGTTTAACTCTGCTGTTTTTATATTAGCCAGATAAGATGAATATGAAGCTAAGCAATTAACAGTTGCCAAAAAAGATAGATTAGTCATTCTTCTTTAAACATGTTTACAAATGTAGGCTATTAAAAACATATGGGACATTCACACATTTGTACCATACTTTCCTTTTAACTTTGTAAGAGGGTGCATATGTCAGAGGGTTATACAAAAAATTATGAAACATTCCCATTCTTTTTTAAAATCATAGTTATAGCATTGAAAACAGTCTTAGAGACCTTGAGTCCAAGTCCCAAGCTTAAAAAAATGAGGAAACTGAAGCTCAGGTATGTGGTATGACTTGTCTGAGATCACATAGTTAACCAATTCATGACAGGATCAGGATTAGTAGTACCTGTAATTTGACTGCTAGCCTATTTTTGTTTTTTTTCCAATTACATGTTTGACTCCTAGTCTAAATAATACAGTTTCTATAGAGGCTAATCAACAAAGTATTCATTTAATAATTTTAAAGTTCTTTTTTTTGAAAATGATAAAGGTAATCCCTTAGATATGAGAAGTATTCTTGAAGAGCACAAAGGTCAGAAATTTAGGACCCACTCTCTAGGAAGAGAGAGACATTACAACTTAAATATTTTGGAATGGTGGATTTGTCCCTGGATTGCTATGAAAAAAGACTAGACTCTGTATTTTGGAATCAAAGAAATAATTCTAAAAAGGAGCACTTACCCCTTTTCAAAGCAAACAGAAAACAGATGGGATAATAGTCAAGTGATAAAACACTATATGCTATAATATTGATTGCTTTTGGTAGAAAGCAAGCAAGCGTGATGATATACTGTCTTTTCCCCTCCGAGTTATTTGTCAAACCGACTTTGACTGTGTCTACATAATGCCCAGCATTCAGAATTTTCCTAATATCTGGATTTGGGCCTCATGTGGACACAGCATTAGGCAAACTGCACCCTTTATCATGCAACCTTAGGGAGACCATTCATGTAATTAAAACATTTCTATAAACCATAAAATCAGCAGCAGTGGCCACAGGATTTTATTTCTTGTCAGAAAAATAAATAGCCCTGGCTATACCTCCCTAAGTTTTGCACCTTAAAGACCTACCATAGAAATACAAAGCTTGTATGAACTGTGTTTGCATATCAGCTACGTAACCATACATAAAGAGCCAGAGATTAAGGATATAAGAATGTAAATTATTCTAGATGGTCACAACCAAATGAAAGGGAAGAAAAGCATGTCTTTGGGCTAGAGGAAATTTAAGTATCTAAAATGAATACGTGAGTCTTGGCACCTTAAGGAACTAGGTTGTTCAGTGACTACAAAAAAAAAATAATCACTGATTTACAGTCAGTTTGTGACCTTTACAGCTTACGCTTCCTCTGCTTGTCTTGCTGGTGTTCTGTTAAACAAGAAAAGTGTTGTGACCCATAATTGCGGGCAGATTCACAGCAGGTTTGGAGGAGCTTTTTTAGCGCTGGTGTCCGAGTGGCTTCCATCTGCTACTGCCTTGTGTGCTTCCCACAGGGGGACCAGGCTAATTTTTCAGTCAATTAGCAGAAGGGCTGCTTTTGTTCTCCAAGTGTACCCCCTGGGCTCTGCTTACACTCAGAATTCAGATATATGTTTGGAAAAAAGCATATTGTGTTGTTGTTGTCTTTATTTTTTTTCCCATGAACTTTGTGGCACTGTTGAGCAAATGCTGCCTCCAGTAATCCCAGGGACTTGAATGAAGACTTACAGGCAATGACTTTGTGTGTTTTGTTTCCTTAGAGGGAAGGAGAAGATATTAAAAAAAAAAAAAGCTATGTGACATATAGTCAAAGAATTAATACAGGTTAATTTGTTTGTTTGTTTCATGTGTTTTGCTTTAGATTTGTTTTCCTTGTCTTATTACCCAAAAGAGGCTGTAGTTGGGTGGTGATAGGAAGCAGATGATAAAATAGGTTTACTACACAAATTCAGTGTCTCAATCCTGACATCCAGGGGAGTAAATTCAGTTCTGACGCATCTAGGTGGAGGTGGAAGCTGGAGTTAACACATTCCATTCAATTTTGAGTCATTCTTTTCTATACTAGACCAATAAGACTATAGAAAGTGGAAAGGGGGAAGATTGGGTGGGGTTTATTCTGTGATTGAACTGGGGGATAAACAATTCAAACTGACCCCTTACGTCCACTGAGGGATCCAAACTGCACAACAATCCCTATCTTCTCTAGTTAACTTGCATTTATAACCTAAAGCCACTCTAGACCTAAACTACTTTTGAGGGAGAAAGGGATAATATTTCACAACTCACCTGACCCATTGCTACTTGGTCTTGGCCCACAGAAGAATGGTTCAAATGGTCCATGAATTCCTGGTTGTGATAATTTCTTTTTCATAAGTTTAATTTCAATTTGTTCCAACAAACATTTATTGTGTGACTACTAAAGGGGGTTTCCAAAGTCAATATAATCATCCAAAATCTAATTATTAGCAACTAAATTTCATTAACTGAATTTTACATTTAGCATATGTTTTTTCTAGGTCGACCTGTGCTTGGAATGTATAGAAATAAACCCTCTATTTGCTTGGGTGCTATTTCTAGAGGCCTATGAATTTAAATCAGTACCTGGACTGTATATTTTTCCAAAAATGAGATATGTCTTTTACTTTACTAGTGCTAAATATGACCAGAGACCGACAATGCAGCTTGACTTATTTTGCAGAAGAAAAGGAAATATTTACAAGGAGATGAAGATATTCAGTACTGATATGCTGATTTATATTTCAAAGGCAAGTATTAGTAATATTAATTCCATTAAGCATACCTAAATTAAATGTGGCTATCTCAGAGATTTTCCCAATTCTGAGATCATACCTGTGTCCTGATTAGGTACAAATGTGATTCTAATCATATGTTTAGCTGTGATGTTGAGCCCTGGTTAGTGCCATTCTGAAGGAGTGAAGTTTTTTTTTTTTCTTTCTTTCTCTCTGTTCCACAATCGTTTTGCTACTTTTACTGCAGGATGTCAAGCAAGTTCGGCTTTCTGTAACCTTTCATCTGCCCAGCCTCTTGGCTATATCTTTCTATAGTTAATAAATATACTTTTCCTCAGTGTTAAGCAATAAAATATTCACTGGGTCTGAGCTGGGGTTAACAGATTTCTGAAAATTTTATTGCGTGACAGCCTGTCCTGCATAATCCCCTCAGCTGTCTCATGTTCTGGGGCACCAATGATCTTATGTGTCACTCTAATAGTCTAGAATTACACTTGTATCACTGTCACCAGCATATGGGGCTGTGTATACCCCTAGGCCCAGCTCCCTCTCTTTCACGGCATTTAAAATGATAACATTTGGCAAAGCCAGTTTTGACAGAAAGTGAACTCTCCTTTCCGCATTTGTGACAAAGCTGGCCACCAGAGGCCTGACACCGAGCAGCCAATCATCATACTCTTTACTGGATAATGATAGTGGGTTTCACTCATCTTAATAACTGCCTCTGTGCAAAGGGAGACTTGAGTGCAAGTCCTCACTTAATTATACAGTCTTCAGCTGAAGTGCTTTATTCACGGAAGGGCTTCAGCTGTACCGGCATTATCAGAATTCTCCTTTTCCAACTCCTCTGACTAAATATATTGGTTGCATGACCAGTAATGGGAGCAGCAAGGATTTAAGGAAGATAATACCTAGAGAAAGGGACACTGTCAGCCTTCGCCCAAAGGGGAGGAAAGGGAAGCCATGTGAGGAGCACCACTGCATGCCAACATCATTCTGATGAGGGCTCTGAATTCATTACCATGCCAGACCCCATTTATATTAATGGTTCATGGGGAGGGGAGCAATAATGATATTAGTGACACGAAATAAAAAAGGAAAGAGAGCAGATTGCACAAGAACGACACCATAGACCAGATCTGACAATTTATGGTTCTGAAAGAAATAAAACACAGATGTAATAGCTCCATCCAGCACTTGTTGCTGGCAAGAATAATGAATATCATTTGGTGATGAAGCCACCTTTGCCACAGCAATCCTGCTGTCACAATTTAGATGAAAGGTAGATGGCAGCGGGCCATCGTGTCACCTTTTAAGAGCACTTAGTTCTTTGACTTTCCTGCTTGTTGTTTCCTGCTTCTGTTTCCCTTTCCACCCAACCTGTTCTGCCTTGGCATTCGTTTCTTTCTAGCTCAAGTTTCTGTGTGTGTATATCCTACGTTGGAAAATGGTAATAACAATACTTGCCCTCCTTCTTTCATAGGGTTGTCACAAAGAAAGTGCTTTGTAACCATGAAGCCCCATAGATAGAAAGGGAAGCTGTCGTTATTCACCTGGTACAGCTTGCTTTGAGTAACTCCTGGGTCTACAAGTCCTGTGGCCTACAGAATGATGGCTTCATAGCAATCCTCATCAGAGAAGCTGTCCTTGGTGCTTGGAATTTGGGAAATGCCTGACAGTTTGCCCTCCCAATTTGGAGATGTTGGAACCGACAATGATGGATACCTATAGGTGCAGGTGTAACTCAAAAGCCCCAAAGACCACTTCACACCATGTGCCATTAAAGGTTTCCTTTTGGTTTCTGGCTGTGGTCACTTTTTACAGCAGCTGATGCAATTGTCAGTTACATTTCTTAGACTTGGTATTGGCTTCATCACTTTTCTTTAAAAAAAGAAAATAAAAAAGACATTTTCTTCTTGATTGGATGGGCCATGGCTCTGAATTGTAATAGCATTTCTTATATCTTAATGTCACTATAAAATCAGAACCTACTAACAGACATCACAACTGGCTTCAGGAGCTGACACAGCAGCAATACCCATTGACCAGATTTCACACTAATTAGCAAGACAGGGGCACCAAGAGCAAGAGATTAGAATGTAGCCAGTGTCAACTGCCCAGCCCAGACACAATTTTCTATTGTCAGCTCTTTGGGCTTCTGCTCTGGGAACAACATATGCTCCCCTTCCCATCCCCACCCCAGAAAGGTGATCACCTGAAATTGTTCACCATGATGACAACTCAGGTTTGGATACTCTGCACCTTCTTAATTCATTCTCAGTTTCTTCTCCCTTCTGACTGGAAGATGAGTGAGCACAGCACAAAACTCTTCCCAGAGCCTTCCTTTCTAGAAGGCTCACAGCCTTCCAGGTAGCTCCATTGTCTATCGGCAGCCATGTTTGGCTTTCACTCCATGGAGGAACCAGCCCCTATGTGGGCTACCCCTTGGTACTCTCACTTCCAGCTTCCTTTTGTGTGTTGTTTTCCCCTATTACATTGTAAGCTCCTTTATGCCAGAGACTGTCTTTTTCTTACTTGTATCCCCAGTGCTTAGCACAGTGCTTTGGCATATAGTAAGTGCTTAATAAATGTATATTGAATTGATATAATACACTGATTTTATATATATACATATATATATATATATATATACATATATTATAAATTTATGGTACAGACCTTAAACTGGTCATTCATGACTACTCACAAATCTTTTTACTGTTTCTCTAATAAAATACTTGCACTGCATATCTTATATTACAAGGAAATAATTTGGAAATGGTGCCTAATTTGCACACAGTAGGTGTCTAATAAATGTTTCCTGATTTGTATTGGATTGAATGAAATCTTAAAGTATGGCATATGTTGGGAGCTATGGTAGGTATACCAGGAATAGCAAGACAAAAATGACATAGACCCTACTCTATATGCAATCTAAAGTAAAGGGGTCTTATAGTCTATTAAGGGAGACAATTTGTGTGTGTGTGTGTGTGTGTGTGTGTGTGTGTATGTATGTAGAGGTAGTTATATACAAAATTAATACAAGGTAAATGTGATGGGGAGGGCAGGTAGTAGTAGTGAATCTGTTAGGAAAAGACTTATGTTGAAGTTATCGCTTAATAGGAGCTTTGAAAGATATTAAAGATTTCTATAAGCTTTCTTATATATATATTTCTTCTATGAGGAAGAAATGCATTTTAGTTATGAGAGACAGCCAGTGCAACACATAGAAACAGGAAATGGAGTTACATGAGAGGAATAGCAAGATGGCCAGTTTGGTTGGAGTATCCTGTAATGAAGGGGAGGAATTTACAATTGAGTTGGAATGGCAAGTCAAGCCAACTTATTTATATCAAATGAAGTTAACTTTGCATCCTAGAGGTAATAGGGGACTCCTAGAGTTGATCAAATGGGGGATTGAAATGTTGTTAGGAGGATGAAATGAGGCACTTGTAGATCATTTAACAGTTAACAAAAGGAACTTCACTTAGCTCTAACACAGAAAGGATTTCAAAAGGATTCAAAGGATTCAAAAAGGATACAACAGGACTTTGGTCAGGTAAATGAAGACCCTCTTCATCTTTATATCAAAACAAGACTGGTCAGCAGTTCAGAACATGGTGACTGATAGGTTCTTGGGATATCTGCTAAGTCTGAAGTGTTCTAACTCCATGTAGGTAGATACTTTAATGCCCTTAAGTGGTCAGTTAGCTAGTCAATATTGTCAGAGTCTACCAATTTGAATTTTGTGCCACTCCTAAGCCAATCAAGTACTTTTAGTGAAAAAGTAGCCTAACTTACTGGGAGGTGGGGTGGTAAGTGATTGGGTAGAGGGAAAATCTAGAAATATTGGTCCTATCAAACCTATGCTTTAGGAAAATGTAAAATCCTGGGGACCATCTCTTAACTGCATTGGTCAACACAGTGACATCAGCTCTATATATCCAAATATGGTAACCATAACATATCTAAGAGAATGTTTTGTTGAAATTGAGCATATATGTATTTGCCACCTGTTGATGTGGAGTCTCTTCAGTTGTGTCCAACTGTCCATGACCCCATTTGGGATTTTCTTGGCAAAATACTAGCCATTTCCTTCTTCAGCTCATTTTACAGATGAAGAAACTTAAACAGAGTTAAGTGACTACTTTAGTCTTGGACTTAAGTTCTGAGCTAATTTAACACAGCCTAAGATTGTATGATTTTTTTTTTTCTGTTATAGAAGAGTGTTATCTCAAATTGATCTTTCAGTCCACTTAGAGCTCCCAAGATCCTTTTTTTTCCCCTGGCTGTCTATGCAAATCTTCCCACATTTGTTAAGTTGACATTTTAAGCCAAACTGTAAAACTTCACATTTATTCATATTAAATTTCACCTTATTTAATTTGGCTTAACTTCCTAGCTACTTGAAAAAAATTTAGAACCTGACTCTGGCATAGTTATTCCTTAACAAAGTTCAAGGTTCAAGTAGCTAAGTTCCCCCAAAACTTATTCTGACTTATCCATGATGAAGACATTAGGAACAATACACCCCTTATTTTTTTTTCAACTCATTTCTTTATTTTGTACTACATAGAAGTCACTGACATATACTCCATACTTAGCTTTAGAAACCAAAATCTGGTCATATAATCTATGGCAGTAGATTATATTACTAAATCTAATGGTCTTTCCCTGTCATTTCTCCATTTCCTTAACCTTTCTTCAGTATCTGATGACTGTTGACTAGCCTTTCCTTCGAATTATACTTTCCTTCCTTGGATTCCACGAAACCACATTCTCCTGGTTCTCTTCCTACCTTTGTATTGACTCTTCCTCTAGCTTTTCAATAGTTCCTCTTGCTCCTCAGGATCCTTCAGAGTGGGTATTCTTCAATCTCATCACTATATACTTTTTTCCCTTGGCAATCTCATTTATTTGCATTGCTTTAACTATCACTTCAGCGCAACTATTATCTCTCAAATTATTATCTTTAGCTCTGACCTTTCTAGTTAGCTCCAGTTTCCTGCTAGACATCACCATCTGTGTCCTCTACCAGTATCTCAAAGAAAACATTTACCATAAATCTTTGTCTCTCAAACATGTTCTTCTGTCTGCTTCTACATATACACCTACCTTTCCAGGTCATTTGAGGAAAGCGTTGTGCAAACATAAAATACAAATTATTATTTCAATTGATGCCTCTATACATCCGGTTCCATTACACATGCCTGAAATCTTGTTTTCTTTTTCTCTTTGCTGTTATTTCCTATATTGAGTTAATTACCAAATCCCATTAATTTCTTCCTCTTTAATCACTCTGAATCAATTCCCCCCCCCCCCCACTTTCTATTCCCACCGCTACCATCTAAGTCTAGGCACTCATTAGCATCTCTCTGGACCATTACAATAGTCTCTCAATCAGTCTTCCAGCTTTCAATCCATAATTTACACCAATGCCAGAATCCTGAATGTTCATATCTGAACATATTACCCCTCTACTGAAAATCCTATTCTTTTCTACTGAAAAACAAATAATAAAATTCCTTAGTAAATTCTGATGCCAAATCACTTTTTCCCACCTTATTTACCACTACTCTCTGCTACATAATATCTACTCTATTTCAGTTGATCTGGCCACTACCTTTTGTGCTCAACCTCTTTTCCCCAAGACATCTCAATGCCTAGAATAGGTTTCCTCTCTGCTTCGTACTCCATGCCTATCCTCTGTGACTAATTGTGAAAATATTATGGATTCTTTGAAACATAGGTCAAAAGCTACCTCCTTCATATACCTTTCTCTTATTTCCCTAGTCAAAAATGATTCTTCTAAACTCAAAAATTTCAAATAACTTAAATTGGAGATTTCTCCCTATAGTCAACCTACTCTTTCAAGATCTAGGACAATGGAAAAATATTTTTTTCCAATTCTGTTTTGTTCATTCTTCTTCTTAATAATATACTTTTCAAGTCCTATCTGACATTCTGGTGCCCATAACTCTGGGTTCTTCTGAGGTTTGAGGGACAGATGGAACTAATAGACATGTTAAGACTTCTGAAACTGAACAACTACTAGTCATAGGAAATGAGAGGCAGGGTACTCTCAAAGAGGTGAGAAGAATGAACGGACTAATTCAAAAGCTGGATATAGTTCATAGACATGAACAAGCCTAATATTTATTCAAGTCTTAGTTGAAATGATTGAGTCTCCAATATTGAATAATCTATCATTTTTTCAAAGCTTGCTCATGAGTAGTAGCTGTTTGCAATTTTGTCTTAGGTTTATGCATGAAAACCAAATGGCTGGAGATACATAATGAACCCTTTGGATCATTTTTAACAGCTAATCAACATAGTGACAGCCCTTTGGTTTAATACCAATGTGGTGTCATTCTATGAAGCACTCTAGAACAGATGATGAATTTGAATCAGGGATTAAAATATTCATCTACACATATGTGCTCTGAGGTTTTAAAAATAAGCAATGCGCTGTTAGTTATGTGCACATTGAATTTCAAACAAGCCCCTGTAGGCCCCAGTGCTGCTGGTTAGAACTTGAAAGCTAGTCTCTATTATTTACAGTGAGGTTTTAGATCTTTTTAAAAGCAAAGCAACTAAAAAATTTTTTAAAGGATTTTGTACAGTGTTTTTTGCTGCTGATTTCTCCTCTCACTTGAAAAGAATTATCACTGTATTCATCAGAAAACTCTCAACTTTAGCCAACTTAGGTCTTCATACTTGATTAAATCTTTAACAGGTGTCTGTGAAATTTAGACTTTCATGCCTCTGAATGCTGAAGATTGAACTGCTATGTTTAGCCATTCCATCAAACTAGATATAGCTTTTATATCCAATGAAAGTCAAATGATTATTTTGGGCTCTGGCCTGCTGAGATCAATGTAAACATTTCTATGCATAAAAAGAAAGTGATAGGTTATATACGAGGTGTGACAATGTAATGAGACTTGATTTTTAACAAACATACCAGAACTTTACATCCAAATGAGTAGTTGTGTCTTTCAATGTAGTCACCTTGGGATTACCTTTAGATCCTAGGGCTGATTTTAAAATATATATATATTTTTTCAATAGTGCAAATCTTTGCCTTTTAAGTGTGTATTTGATTTATGGAAAAACAAACCAAAACAAAAGAACTTCAGAAGTGAGTCCCATGCACAAGGTGGGTGAATAAGTTGGACAACAGCCCCTTCCCCAAAGATAAAATTTATAGCAATTCTCAGAATAGTAAAGGATCTCAGAGTTCATGTGGCCTAACCTTTGTCTAAATAGGCATCATAGGATCATAAATTTTGAGATGGAAGGGATCTTAGAAGTCAACTAGTCTAATCCCCTCATTTTCTAGATAAGAAAATGGGGCCTCACTGATCTTCCATGACTTGTTCAAGATCTCATCCATAGGAAGTGGCAGAGATGTGAGTTGAACTGAATTCTTCATACTCTAAATCCAACATTCTTTCCATTAGACCGTATTTCTACAACATTCTCAACAAGTGGTTATCCAACTTTTGATGGGAGATGATTTTTGATAGAGAAGCCAGTACTTCTTAAGGTAGACCATTTTGCTTTTTTTCTCCCAATAGCTCTAATTGTTAGAAAAATTTTTGTTTTTGTTTTTCTCATAAAGAATCAAAATCTATCTTTGTAATTTCCATCCATTGCTCTTAGCTATATTCACTGGGGTGATGTGGAATGAGACTAATCTTTCTTCTACACATCCCTTCAAATGTTTGAAGGTATGTAAAGTTAATCATGTGCAGCTCTCCCAAGGATTGTTGCTGTAATTTATTTAGCAATAAACTAAAGCAAAACATTCAAGAAACTAAAGCACAACATTCACAAAAATATGACATAACACCTTACTACTAAGGTGGCCACATAGTCGTAAAACATATCATTTAGTAAGTCACAATCCCATCAGTCAATATAGAGTACCCAAGTAAATTCTTCTTTCATTTTAACTAAAGGCTAGCTTCCAATCATCCTCAAACCAATCATCCTTAAGGGGTAGCAGAAAGTGCAATAAGTTACAATAACATCAGTTAATACTGAGTACCTAAGTAAAGTCTTCTTTCATCTTAACTCAAGGCTGACTTCCAAACCCCATGGTTCCTCTTCCAACTGGCTGCTCCCAGCTCTTGCCTGGATTCACACATAGGCAGTTCTCTTGTTTCTGTATCACACCTCAGCTTACTGCTCCACTCCAAGTTCTTCAAGTTTCTATTTCTAGGAAGACAAAGCTTAACAAAGCAACAACAATATCTGCACACATTGCCGGCACTATCATCTCAATTCACTTTCTGTCTAACGAAGTAACACAACTCAACAGACAAGGTTTCTGTCTGAGAAATTAAACACAAATAAATAATAAAGTCTCAGGACTTCTGTAAACAGCAGGAAAGTCCTTTTTCAGTACTTCTGCCTAAAAACAACAGACAGGATGCTTCTGTCTAACAGACCAACAGAGTGCTACAAAGCACCAACATCACAAACATTCTCCCTCTCAGTTCTGCTTGGTCCCAGTTCTTGCTTGAGCTTTTCTCTACTCTGCTGCTTCCTGTTCCACCTTTCCTGTTTCACTCTTCCTGTTCTACTCTTTCAGCAAGCTCCTCCCACCATGGGCTACATGCAATGACATTTGGCCTATTAAGGACAGGAAAGGTCTTCAAATTCCCATTACCATTACAAAGTATTGTTAAGTATTTCCTTGGTCTTCTCTTCCCAGTTTGAAATATCCTTAATTCCTTTAACCAATCTTTGTACGACATGACCTTCAGTCTTTTCACCACCCTAGTCACCATTCTTCGGGTAAAACCCAGCTTATCCATGGCTTTATTAAGTATCTTTACTCATCCAATGTCTTTCCTAGAATGTACTTCCCAGAACCAAACTGAATGTTCCAGGTGTGGCCTGACCAGAGCATAATACAGAAAGAATATCAACATATCTAACTCGTGTATTGGGAATGGAATTTGGAGATGCCCCTGTATTGGCTTGGTTTTTGGGTCGAGTGTTAAAACCCAGAGCTTGTGAATCCCACTTGTGGGATGGACTTGTTGACTTGAAGAGAGAGGGCTGAACTGAGAGAAGCTGTGAATTGGG
Source organism: Pseudochirops corinnae (assembly GCA_028646515.1). Lineage (NCBI taxonomy): Eukaryota > Metazoa > Chordata > Mammalia > Diprotodontia > Pseudocheiridae > Pseudochirops > Pseudochirops corinnae. The sequence goes on along the minus strand of CM053587.1, from coordinate 39,429,418 downwards.
AGAAGGCCAGAAGGACTTTGGGAGAACAGTATCCAGTATCATGGAGCCTGAGTTGCTGAAAGAAAGACTGCTGAGAGCCCATTGGAACTGCCCAGGACTTTTGACAACTGCCACCTGGAACTGCCAAGAACTGAGGAGGCATGGCTGTGATGCATCTTTCTGTTTTGATGTTGTTTTGCCAGATTCACTGGATGGTGAAGGACAGTGCGGCTGTTGTAGAGGTCCTGGAACCTGGCTGTTGGTTCAGAAGCCCTGAAGGAGGATTTTCCTGTTGCATGTTAACAGAAATCCTGGAAGAGGGCCTTGCTGATGTTTTCAGCGGTTCTGGGACTGTTCTACAGGCAGAGAGTGACTTGATGAGGACACTGGCTATGGCTTTGTTGAGCCTTGTCTCCCCAGGAACTGAGATTGCTGAGGGCTTGCCTCGAGTGAAGATGA
>CM053587.1:39402215-39428480 GCA_028646515.1 Pseudochirops corinnae | reverse complement strand
AGATTGTTAACCCATTTTGAGTTGCTTTCCTTTAGAAAAGCAGATCTAAGAACCTGTGCTAGTAGCCGCCCTAGGCATGCTAGGGTGCTTGCTGATACACTTTCCCATATCAGTTCTACAATTCACTTGAGACTAAGCAAGTGACATCTACTGATAAATGTGTCAGCAAACAGGAATAATTCTATATGGTAGATGGAAGAAGCACTGTCTCTTGAGCTAGAGAAGCTGGGTTCAGGTCCAATCCTGACACTCACTACCATTGTGACCACAGATAAATCATTTCACCTCCACAGACTTAGGTTTCCTCATCTATAAAATGATGGGCCTAGATAATCTTTGAGGTCTCTTATGATTCTAGTACAAGGATTCTGGCATCCAATGAATTGGTCCTAATTCATATGGGGCACATAATACTACTTAAACTGTGGGTCCAGATCCCATATGGAGTCTCCAAAAGGTTTCTGAACATGCAAGGACCAAAAAGTTAATTCAAAATCAGATGTACAATGAATCTGAGATATTTCTGGCAGCTCTTGCCCATGTTGCATCAGACAGCTTCACTGCAGCCTTGGTTCTGAACACAAAGCATGAACACTTTGCACTGCACGTGTCCTCAAGTCATGCGACACCAAGAGATACTACTAAAATGTGAAAAGAGGTCACAAGTGGAAAACTTGAGCTTTGGGTCCAGAGTTGGGCCCAGAATCAGGAAGACCAGAGTTCAAATTCAGGCTTAAACATTTACTAGGAGTTCAATTCTGGGCAAGTCACTTAACCTTTCTTGGTCTTGATTTCTTTATTGTACAATAGGAAGAATAGCACTTGTTTCCCATGGTGGTTGTGAGGATCAAGTGAGATAATAATTGTAAAGCACCTAGTAAGCACTATATACGTGTTAGCTATCACCATCATCTTTTGCATCTTAACATGGTTTCATTATTTCTATCTTCTCTATTAAAGAAAATAATCTTCATGCTGGTAAGGAAAGAACAACCATGTACTAGTGATGCTCTCATTTTTCTGGATCTTCAGCATTCACTATTTCCATACTTTTTTTCACCTTTGCCAATTTTCTGAGTATCTAATAAAACCTCAATGCTGTTTTGATTTTTTTCCCTATTATTAGTAATTTGGAGCTATTCTGTTCATTTTGATTAATAATTTTAGCTCTTTAGGGATCTGTTCATAAAAGATGATAATAGCAATAACTATAAAATCCTGTATTTTGACTAAAAAACATTGACCATACATGCATAGGCTAGGTAAGACAATATAGATTATTAGAAAGAGCACTAGAATGGAGTTAGGGGGTCTAGCTTCTACTCTCAATTGCCCCACAAAATAATCCTAAGCAAGTTGCTTCCTGTTTCTGGGTCCCAATTTAATCATAAAAGGAGGAAGTTGAACTAGATAATCTCTAATATCCTTTTCAGCCCTTCTAATGGTTTCAGATTCTAAGTTCATGTGAAAAATAATTATTTCAGTCAATTGTGTGTTGTAGCTGCCAAAACAAGCTAATGCGAATATAAGCCACACTAATAGAATTAGTGTGTTAAGAAGAAAGGGAAGAGTAGTCTTGCTGTACTCTGGAGTATTGTGCTCAGTTCTAAGCACTATACTTTAAAAGAAAACCTGATAAAGTAGGGGAGGTAAACAAGGTGTAGATGGTTTCTGAAAATTAGTTAAAAGAACTTGGAATATTTAGCCTGGAAAAGAGAAGACTTGGGGGAAGTATTTGGAAATAATGGTTGTCTCCAAATATCAAAAAGTTGTAAATATGGATGAGGAATTATTGTGGATAAAATGTGTTCTTCTTGGCTCTGAAGGGCAGAACTAGAACAAATGAGTAAAGATTACAGGAAACAGAATAAAAGGAAGACATTCAAGCAAAAGCAGACATGCTTTAAAGGAAATTCTTACAAGAATTTAAAACTTTGACAATCTTTAAGATTGTCTTTAAGTAATCTTTAAGATTACTTCCAACCCTAAGAATTTATGATTCTATGATTTCAGTTGTTGCTTATAGAAGAACATATCCACAAAAACATTCGTTTGTCACTGAAACTGTTGTTCTTACTGTATAGATAATGGCCAAAACCCACACAAATTTTGACCACAGTGAGCCAGTGATTTCCATAAGAAATCTAAGAAGCATATTCACTCAATTCTATCTCAGGGAGTAAGTTGAAATATTTTAGAAGCTGAATTCATTATTTCAGAGCATAGTAATACCCCTTAGTATAAAAATCAGTTGGCAAATATTATTCCCTTTTGCTTTCCACCTCTTGGCTTTCCTGGCTTCCTTCAAGACTTGTCTCAAATCTCAACTTCCACAAGATCAATCAATAAACATGTATTAAGTGCTCACTAGGTGTCAGGCACCATGCTAAGTACTGGGGATCCAAAAAGAAACAAAGCATGGCATCATAGGTTCCTTATTTTACATTCTATTCTGTATGCAATGGAGAGATGTGAGACCCATGTCATTATAGTTAGGAAAATGTGGAACTAGTGTCATTTGATCAGACCCCGAAAGTTGTGATGAACAGATCATTGTCAAACTAAAGAATGGCCTCTAGTACAAAGCCATAGGATTCCATTTTTGACCTTATACTAGTCAACATTTTAGTCAATGATTTGGATTCAGAGTTGGCATGTTTCTTAAACTTACAGATATCACAGAACTGGGAGGGATATATCACCTTAGGATAAAAGGTGAGGATCTAATAAGATGAAATTTAATGGAAATAAATGTAAAGTCATCAGGTCACAAATTATCAGTTGGAAGGGGCCATAGTGACATTCTATTTGAACCTATACAAGAAAAACAAAATACCTACTTCAAAATAGCCATAGTCATTTGGCCTTTGCTTGAAGGCCTCTGATGAGGGAGAATCCATTGACCTGTGAAGCAGAACATTTTCCTTTTGAACAGCTCTCATTATTAGGAAATTTTTACTATTTTTTTCTTTGCACACAGCACTCCCATCTTTCACGTCTGTGCTTTTATACTGCTTGGCATCCAAGTCTGGAATGTTCTCCACCCCCCTCCCATCCCTTTCTCCTTCTCCTGGCTTCTATGGCTTGCTTAAGACTCAACTCAAATCCTACATCCATCAGGAATCTTTTCCCTATCTTCCTCCCTCTATACACATTAAAAAAATCTCCCACCCCCATTCGGCTAGTGCCTTATCTCTGAAAATTAGGGACACAAACACCAAAGCAAAATTGTTCCAGTTCTCAAGGAGCTTCAAACTGTATAGGACATTATTGAGCATGTACACAAATAAATAAAACACGAAGTAAACCTGAGGAGGAAGAGATCACTCACAACTAGGAGAATTAGGGGAGCTTCATAGATGAGATGGCACCTGAGCAGAGCCATGATATATTCTGAAAGGCAATGAAGGGGAGAGAGTACATTCCAGGTATGGAGACAGCCTATGCTAATGCACAGAGTTAAGAGACAGAATATGAAGTTTGATAAGTAGGTAGCAGGCCAATTTGGCTAGAATGTGTTGTTATCCAAGGGGAATCATATGAAATAAGGTTGTAAAGGCAGGCTGAAGACAGATTGGGAAAGACATTGTATAGCAGACTAAGGAGTTTGTCCTTTATATATAGAAAGGGGAGCCCTGAAACCTTTTTCATAAGGGAATGACATGTTAAGACCTGTGCTTTAGGAAAATTATTTGGTGCCTATGCCAAGAATAAGTTGGAGAGTGAAGACATTGGAAACTGCAGGATGGGCAGAGTTAAGATGGTAGAAAAAAGAAAGGAACTCTCCCAAGCTTTCCCCAAAACTCCTCTGAACACCCTTAAGTAATACCATAAAGCAAATTCTGGAGTGGTAGAACTCACAATAGGATGAGGTGAAGCAAATTTCCAGCCCAAGACAACTTAGAAAGTCAGCAGGAACAGTCTATCTCACCAGGGTGAGAGTGGAACACAGTTCATTGCAAGCCATAGAACCACAGAATAGGTCCCAGAAAATCAGGAACAGGCCTTGGGAGCCACTGAATCAGTAACAGCAGTGGCTACTTTCAGAGCTCTCAGCCCATAGATGATAAGGGGTCAAATAATTAGGCAAAAGGAGTTTACAGGGGTCTCTTTGCTGGCACTAGGGGCAGAATTCTGTTGCTTTGCCCATACTCAGATCTGGGTCTCAGTCCTGGGTGGCAGCCCCAGGGTGACGAGGAGAAGTACATATCAGAGCTTGTGAGCAGGGACCCTTATCACAGTTTCAGGGCAGAAAAGAGTTCCTGTGGTCACTCACAGATCAGAGTACAGGTCAGGAGAGTAGTAAACATGACTCTTCTTAGATCATACCACCTTGGAAGAACTGAAAACTTACAGGTAGAAGTATCTCTGAAAACAACTGCACAAATCCCCCAAAGCTTAGGAAAGTGTGCCCTTGAATGTGGAAGCAAGGCCCCACATTAGAAAAGAGATAGAAGTCAAGAAATTGGCGGGAAAATAAGCAAACAACACAAAAACATCTGACTGTAGAGTTCCCGTGTGAAAAGGAAGATCAAAACATCCACTCAAAAAAAGACAACATAGTCAAAATTCCTACATCCAAAACTTCAGAGAAAAATATGAATTGGTCTTGGGCCATGGAAGAGCTCAAAAAAGATTTTAAAAATCAAGTAAGAGAGAAAAATTGGAAAGAAAAATGAGAGTTAGGCAAGAAAATCATAAAAAAAAAGAATCAAGAACTTGGTAAAGGAGGTACAAAAATACTGAAGAAAATAACACATTAAAAACAGAATAGGTCAAATGGTAAGAGATATGAAATTCCAATGAGGAGAAGAATGCCTTGAAAAACAGAATTGGACAAATGGAAACAGAGAAATAAAAATTCACTGAAGAAAAGAATTCCTTAAAAAGTGGAATTGGCCAAATGGAAAAAGGAGATACAAAAGCTCACTGACAAAAATATTTTTTTAAAAATTAAAATTGAGCAAGTAGAAGCTAGAGACTATGAGAAGTCAAGAAACAATTTTTAAAAACCCAGAAGACATTGTAAAATGTGAAAAAACAGCTGATCTGGAAAACTAGATCCAAGAGAGATCATTTTAAAAGTATTTTAATTCCTGAGAGCCATAATAAAAAAAGAATCTAGTTATCATCTTTCAAGAAATTATCAAGGAAAACTACCCTGATATTCTAGAACCAGAGTGAAAAATAAAAATTGAAAGGATCCATTGATCACAAAATGCCAAAATGAAAGCTTCTAAGACATTAAAGGATGGACTTGTAATGTGATATTCTGGAGGTAAAAGGAGCTAGGATTACAATCAATAATCACCTTCCCAGAAAAGCTAAGCATAATTCTTCAGAAGGAAAAAAAATGGATTTTTAATGAAATAGATGACTTTCAAGCAGTCCTGATGAAAAGACCAGAGCTGAAGAGAAAATCTGACTTTCAAATACAAATTCAAGAGAAGCTGTTTACATTCTTACATGGAAAAATAATTCTTGTAATGCATAAGAACTTTCTCATTATTTGGACAGTTAGAATGGGCTGTTTGTCACAAAGACTGTTATAGTCCTTTTCAATGGTAGTCCTTTTCAATATGTAGACAACAGACAATATAGTGAGTTGAAAATGATGGGATGATATCTAAAAAAAAAATAAGGGGTGAGAAAGAGGAATACACTGAGAAAAATGGAAAGGGAAGGTAGAATAGAGCAAATTATCTGACATAAGAGACAGGAAAGAGCTTTTAAAGTGGAGGGGAAGATGGAGGCAGTGGTGGTGAGTGCTTAAACCTTACTCTCATTGGAGTTGGCTCAAAGACAGAATAACATACACACTCAATTGGGTATGGAAATTTATCTTACTCCATAGGAAAGTGTGGGGAAAGGGATAAAAGAAGTGGGAGGATGCTTATAGAAAGGAGGACAGATTGGGGGAGGTGGTGGTCAAAAGCAAAACATTTTTGAGGATGGACATGGTGAAAGGAGGAAGAGGAAAATACAGTTAGCAATCATAATTGGCAAAAAATTTTTGAAGCAAGTTTCTCTGATAAGGGTCTCATCTCTCAAATATATAAAGAAATCAGTCAAATTTATAAAAATAAGAGCTACACCCCAATTCATAGATGATCAGAAAATATGAACAGTGAGTTTTCAGATGAAGTAATCAAAGCTATCTATACCCACATTGAAAAAAAATTCTCTAAATCACTACTGATTTGACAAATGCAAATTAAAACAATCCTGAGATATTTGCCTCACACCTATTAGATTGGCTAATAGGATAGAAAAGGAAAATGACAAATGTTGGAGGGGATATTAGAAAATTGATACACTAATGCATTGTTGGTGGAGTTGTGAACTGATTGAACTATTATGTAAAGCAATTTGGAACTGTGCCCAAAGTCCTATAAAACTGTGCATACTCTTTGACCTAGCAATATCACTATTAGTTTTGTATCCCAAAAGATAAAAAAAGAGAAAGGACCTATATGTAATGGTAATGGTAATTTGAAGACCTTCACTGCCCCTTAATAAGCCTAGGAAATCTGAAGACCTTTCCTGCTTTGAAGATATACCCTGCCCCCTAATAGGCTGAATGTATTTACATGGAGCCTGTTGTGGGAGCAGTTTCCTGAAGGGTAGAGCAGAGCCCATGGGAAGCTGGGAGTCAGAGCAGTCAGAGATGGAGGGAGAAGAGGACGCACCTGAGGGAGACAGTTAGGCTTGTGAGTAAATGTTGGTTTGTGGGAAGGCTAAAGGACGATCTGGCTCTCTGTGGTGTTGTGGCTTACTAATTTCTTTGCTACTATCATGAATTTGGTTTGGGGATTTTGGTTTGGGGATTCAGTTCAAATAACTGTTTTGCTTCTGTCTTCTATATGGAGAATCTGTTATATTTTGCAGTTGAGCACTATACCAGCATAGTGGCATAGTGCCACTATGTCAGTGCTGTGTGTGTTGGTGCTACACTATATTACAAAATTATTTATGACAGCTCTTTTCTGGTGGCAAATAAGAGGAAACTGAGGGGATGTTCATCAATTGGAGGATGGCTGAATAAGTTGTGATATATCATTATGTTGGAATACTTTTGTGCTATAAGAAATGGTGGGTAGAAGACTCTCAGAAAAACCTGGGAAGACTTACATAAACTGATACAAAGTGAAATAGAACAAGAAGTGAGTAGAACCAGAAGAAAATAGTGCACAGTGACAGCAATATTGTAAGATGATCAAAGTTGAATAATAGCTATTTTTAGCAATACAATGATACAAGATAATTCTAAAAGACTTACGATGAAAAATATTATGCACCTTCAGAGAAAGAACTGATGGAATCTGAATAAAGATCAGAGTATACTTTTTTTTGCTTTATTTTTCTTGTTTGTTTTTTTGCTTGTTTTAGTCTATGTTTCCTTTTACAATGTGACTAATAAGGAAATAGATTTTGCATGACTGCACATGTATAACATATCAAATTGCTTGCCTTCTCAATGAGGGACTGGGGAGAAAGGAAAAGAATTTGGAACTAAATTTAAGGAATGAATGTTGAAAATTGTTTTTACATAATTGGGGAAAAATGAAATACTAAAGAAAAAAAAACCAATGCACCCAAGAGGTAATGAGTGTTTGAATTACAACAGCAATATCTGTAGATAGATGAGGGAATGGATGTGAGGGATGCTATAGAGTTAGAATTTTATTAAAAAGACTTGAAAGAAAATTTAGTGAAGTCAAAGGAAAAGAATAGTTCAAAGATGATTCTGAAGTTATGATATTGAGTGACCAGAAGAACCATGACACACTTAACAGAAATAAGAAAATTTAGAGTAGAATTGTGTTTGGCATGAAAGACAATGCATTCCATTTTGGACATGAAGTGAGATACCTATTGTGCATTCAAGTAGAAACACCTGGCAGACAATTTACAATGTAAAATTTCAATTCAGGAGAATGATTAAATCTAGTTATAGAGCCAAAGAATCATCTGCATAGAAATGATACTTAAACCCATGGTAGCCAATTGCTTCACCATTTGGGAGTGTGGATAGAAGAAAAGAAGAGAGACCAGGAAAGAGCTTTGTTGAAACCCACACTAAGGGAGTGTAGTCATAATGGGAATTTGAAGATCTTCCCTTCCTTTGAAGATATCCCCTGCCCTCTAATAGGCTGAATGTAATCACATGGAGCCTGTGGTGGGAGGAGTTTGCTAAAGGGTAGGGCAGAGCCTACAGGAAGCTGAGAGTCAGAGCAGTTAGAGGGAGGGAGGAGAGAAGACAAGCAAGGAGACTGCTAGACTTGTGAGTGTTTGTTTGTGGGAAGGCTAAAGGATGGTGTGGCTCCCTGCTTCGTTATGGTGTATTAACTTCTTTGTTGCTATAATGTATTTGATTTTCTGGTGTTGGGGATTTGGTTTTTCTGGTGTGTGAATAAATGTTTTGTTTCTGTATTTTATATGTAGAGTCTGTTATATTTTGCAATTTAGAACTGTGTCAGCATATTCGTAGTCGCTGTTGTTGCTGTGAGTATTGTGTTGGTGCTACAGGGAGTATGATCATAGGAGAGAGAATCAAGCCATGAAAAGTAAAGGAATTTTTCTTTTCAGTTGTGAAGGCTCAGCTGAGATTTGGTTAAATTAATTGGTAGTGGTCCCAATAAGCAAGGTCATGACTACCTCTTCTAGCAATCAGTAACAAGGAAGGACAGATGAAAAAAAATGTAATGTAGGGGTGAACTAAGGCTGAGGATTAGAAGAGGGGGATAAATGGAATGATAAGTGTGGATTGGAGTTAAAGATAGAAGAAAAGTATAGTTGAACCAGATAATTATAGAAACAACTGTGAAAGAAAGAAAAGAAGACCATAGCAATGTCAATGGCCTGGGAGAACAGGGAGAAATGATGGAACTGGATAATGATAAGGAAGAATCATAGTTTTAGGAAGAATCAAATACAAGGAGATATGGAAAACCAGGAAATTATGGTCACAAAAGGGAATTGCAAAAGCTAAAATCTTAGGAGTAACCTAGATAGTAAGATATAGGATATGAACATCTTTAGGGAGTGGCTCAGGTCTGGGGAGTGGAGGATTTGAATTGTGAGGAAGTTAATGAAATGAGAGGCAAGGATTTTGAAAGGACATTAGTTTGCATATTAAAGTTTCCAGGTATAAGTGGGAAGATTTTGAGTGGGAGGAAAGTGAAGCTAGATACCGAACTCCTTGAAAAAGGAAGTTCAATGACTTGAATGCCAGAAGATCACAACAATAAGGATATGAATCACCTGATGCAAACTGATGGAGAGATCTTCAAAGAATGAAAGATTGTTAAGTGTTGATGGTAGAAGGAGGGTCTGATTGTGACAGTGAGGTGCAAAAAATAGTCCTATTTCTCATCATGGCCTACTATATTGGGAGCATAAGGGAAGCAGCAATGGAGAAGGTGGTCAGGAATGCAGTCACTTCCAGAAAGATTTGGGTTTCCAAGAGTGAAAGCAGATGGATAGAATTATAAAAGAAGTACTCTAGCATAAATGACAGTGAAGAGGTTCCAGAGGAATCTCTATTAGAAAGGCAGGACCCTGGAAGAAAGGGTCAGGGAAGGGATCAGGAAAAGCTAGTTAATACCATGCAATTAAAACCTTTCACAACATGGTCCAATCCTCCTCTTTAGTCTTCTTAAACTTTTCTCCTCTCCAGCATAGAGGCTGTTTTATGATTTAGCAATACTGAACTTTTCTGTTTGTCACATTTAACTCTCCATTTCCCAACTGTAAAGCCAAGCACAAGCAGCTTTCCAAAGGACTGTTGCTATGAACAACTTTCAAGGTTCTGATTTCACAGTATAGTGAACTCTCTGTTTATTCAACAGTAAATTAAAGCAAAACATTCACAGAAATCAAGGTATAGCATTCATTATGACATAATAATTTAACACTAAAGTGGCCACATAATTTTCAACAAAATGGTCACATAATTTTAAACAAAGTACATTCATTCAGTCATTTAGTAAGTCCTTAATTCAATCATCCTTAAGGAGGCTTACTTTAAGGGACACAAAATACAAAGGTCAAAGTTCTCCATCCCTAGGTCACAATAAATCATAATCTCAGTCAGTACATTGTATTCAAGTAAAATCTTCCTTCATATTGACTCGAGGCTGGCTCTCAGCTTCCGTGGTTCCTCTTCCATGGTCTCAGCTCCAATTGTCACTTGGGTTCAAAGGCAGGCAGCTCCCAGTTCTTTATCTAGCTCCTTGTTCAGTTCTTCATCCAGTTCCTTGTCCAGTTCCCATTCCATATTGAAGCTCAAAGTGTCCAGTCTACCTCAAGTCCTTCACAGTTCCTGATTCTGGGAAGACAAAGCTTAATAGAGCCACAATAATATTCATGCACATTGCCGGCATCATCATCAAGACAGTGATCTGCCTGTGAAATTAACTCAGACCCATCAACAAGGTCAGAGAATTCAACACAAATCATCAACACAGAATCAACACGGACTCACAAACAAGGTCCAACAGATCAATACAAATCACCAGTAAGTCCCAGGACCTCCAAAACCCTCCTCCAGAACTTCCATAAACAGGCAACCAGAAAGTCCTCTTTCAGGGCTTCCAGTAAAGTCCCAGGGCTTCTGTAGAAAGTATCACAAACAAACATTAACACAGACAGAACAAACATAGAGTGCTGGTATAACACAAGTTTTCTTCTTCTTTGACTCTGCCACCACAAGAGCTCTCTTCTCAGTTCTGCTGTCTCTATCCTAGACCTCTCTTTATAGATGGTCATTAGCTCCTCCCCAAGAGCGCACAAGTTGTGGGGTGCACAAGTTCTGTTTCTTAAAAGAGTTGATACAAGGCTCAAAAGAAATTTGAACTGAAACAAGGTGTTAATTCAACAGCCGAAACAATGTGTTAACTACTTCTTTGCTTGCCATTACACCAACTCGGTGTCTTTTTTACTGGCTATCTCTCATTCCTGGAACGTTCTCTCCATCTCATCTCTGCTTCCTGACTTCCTCAGCTTACTTCAAGACTCATCTCAAATGCCATCTTCCTCAGGAGGCTTTAATCACTGTTTGAACCTTCTCTCTGAAAGTGCCTTCCATTTACCCTATAGATAACTTATAGTACATGAAAGTATCCCTCAGTCTGTATTTGGATGCCATCGGTTCTTTCTCTGGAAATGGATAGCATTTTTCATCATGAGTCCTTTGGAATTGTCTTGGATCAATAATGCATTGCTGAGAAGAGCTAAGTCATTCACAGTTGTTCATCATATAATATTGTTGTTACTGTGTACAATGTTCTCCTAGTTCTGTTCATTTCATTCTACATCAGTTCATGTAACTCTATCCAGGTTTTTTTTTTCTGAAATCTTCCTGCTTGTAACTTCTTATGGCATAATAATATCCTATATTATATTCATATACCACAACTTATTCAGCCATTCCCCAAATGATGGGCATTCCCTCCATTTCCAATTCTTAGCCACCACAAAAAGAACTGCTATAAATATTTTTTGCACAGATAGGTCCTTTTCCCTTTTATTTACTCTCCTTGTTATACAGATTTTTGTGGTGGTGTTGCTAGATCAAAGTTTCACACAGTTTTATAGGCTTTGGGCATATGTAACACCAATCATGGCAGCACACCTAAAGGCTGTTGCTTTGAATAATTTTAAGGGTCTAATCACAAGGTATAAGGAACACTCCATTTATTCAGGACTAAATCTTAAAACATAACAACTGTTTTCGAGTTTTCCCAGAAGTTTGTGTCAAACAGTGAATTTTCATCCTGAAAGCTTGAGTTTTAGGGTTTATCAAACACAAATTACTATGGTCATTTACAACAATGTATCTATTTCTTAGCCAGTACCAGATTTGTTTGATGATTTTATAATACAATTCGAGATCTGGTACATCTAGGCCACCTTCCTTCACTTTTTTTCCCTATTGATCCCTTAATATTCTTGACCATTTGTTCTTCTAGACGAATGTTATCATTTTGTCTAGCTCTCTAAAATAATTTTTGCCAGTTGGTTTGGCACTAAATAAGTAGAATTATTCAGGTAGAATTTTCATTTTTATTATGTTGACATGTCATCCAAGATTTTAGACATGTTGTGCTTATTTTCTGGCCAAGCAGAGGACACATGAGTTTCAAGCAAAAGGCATCTTAATAGAGTAATGCGATTAGTGAAGAGGATGATTTCATTCATACATACAGTGATCACTCTGGGTTGGGGAGACACAGACAGGATGGGGCACAAACATGTCCAGATAATTCATTTCTAATATGTTGTTCAAAACTGTTGATATCTTACAACCATATCCTCAGAAAAGGTCCCTTTGCCACCCAGCTAAGATCGTCTTCTCTGCCACTGCTATTCTGTGCTGGGTTTCTCTGTTTTCTTGCTGCCAATTGTCTCTGTAGTTAGAGATGGGTATTTCTATGTCTGCTAATGTTCTCTGCTACCATCTGCCTGTTTTTACTTACTCTGTGATCTTCAACTATACAACCCCTATATAACTATACATACACTTTATTTTTGTAATGCAAACCCCAAGCCAACCACACTCAGCCAACTAGATGAAAAGGCCTTCAGCAACTTTTAAGTCTGCCTATTAAAATCATTTCCTCTTGCCTGGCTCAAACTTCATAATCCAAATGCTACTAATGAATGTGAGGTAAAGAAAATTATTTTAATTCCTGTCATGCTATTGGCTGCTATCTATGTCATCTCAAATTATTTCAAGCCTTTCACTGAGCAAAACTACAAAATAACTGTGTGCCACTGGCATGAAATGAGTTCTTTCATTTCCCTTACTACCACTAGTTATCATTCAAATATATTTGGGACAAGAACAAAAGTGCTGGGTGGGGCCATCTGCATTGTTCTTCTTGATTAAGTATTGACCAGCAACAAAATCAATGGTTTCCTTATACTTTTTCCTACCTTGAAATACTTCTTCAGAATTTTGAAGGAATAATTCATTCTCCTTTACAGCCTAGTTGGAGAGGTCTTTTTCTGATCCCTGTACCTTCTGCTCTAAGAGAAAGATCAAGTTTTTTTTGTACAAACAGAGCAGTTACTTGCATGGGCAGAAATACATAATGCACACTGTAAATCACTGCAAAATTTCCCTTTTCTCCATGTATTTGCTGGGAGTTAGATATACATTTGACATTTTATATAATTGAGACAGTATTCTATCCACTTTATTTTCTCTAATTATCTATTCAGACTTATCATCGATCCCTCTTTCAAGGAAACATTTATTCCTGAGCTTTCTGACTCAATCCAAATTTATCCACATGCTGAGTTATTGAATGCATTGGCCCTAATCAAGGTCACCTAACACCTCCTCTACAGATCAGTGAAATAGGTTACCATGAGTGTCACAAAAAAGGAGATAACTACCTATGTGCCAGAGTAAGATAACTGTACTATCTTTAGCTCATTCACTTGGAAACTCAACTCTGTCCCAGCAACTTATGATGGTAAGATTAGTAATCATGGTTTACATATACCAAAACCTTTATCAAATAAACTGGGCCCTACAACATCTTATATTTATGTCATCCATAGCCTTGTGTTAACTGTAAAGATTTAATGGTAAGTCAAGTAATAGTGACTACTCACTTCTTCTCTTCCATCGGAATCTAATCTTGCCCTACCAATCACGTTTTCACAGTCTCACTGCTCAAACTCTGTCACCTCATTTCTAACTCAGTAGCTGAACTGCCCTAACAAGGAATCTGTTCATGAGATACATGGTTAAATGTCATCAAATAGCAGTAAAAGTCCCAAAATAATCTGGCTTAGTTGGTAGAGTTTCATTCTCTTGAGGGGCATCTTGTTGAACCTGCAGTGTCAATCCTGAGCAATTCCAACTAGTTTGCTAATGTCTAATATGCTTCAACATTCATATTCATAGCTTTCTCAATGCCAGTTTGTAGATTTGGGGAGCTGTATAGCTTAATTTCAAACTCTCTCTGTCCATTGACTCATTCCATACTGCCACAATCAAGCCCACGTCTCTCTTCCTCAAAAGATCCTCACCTGGTCCTTCTATCTCCAATATCATTCTATACCTCTTTTCGCTCTTTGTGGCTAAACTTCTTGAAAAGACCCACAAAAAGCATCTTCACTCTCTCTCCTCTCACTCTCTTCTTCATCTCTCATAATCTGGCTTCCATCCTCATCATTCCACCAAAACTGCTCTCTCCTAAGTTACCAGTGTTCTCTTAGTTGCCAAATCAAATAACCTTTTCTCAGTGTTCATTTTTCTTGACCTCTCTGCAGCCTCTAACACAGATAATCATCCTCTTTTCCTTGGCATTCTCTTCCCTGTAGGTTTTTGGGACATCAATGTATCCTGTTTCTTTTACCACCTATTGAATAATTCCTTTTCTTTTGATTGCATTAAGTTGAAATGTTTTTTGTACAAAAAAAACCTGATGTACCCAAGAGTAGAAGAAAGGCAGAAATCCAAGGTGGGGGAGGAATATTTTACAACTAGTGTTTCTGACAAAGGCCTTATTTCTAAAATAGAGAACTGAGTCAAATTTATAAGAAGATAAGTCATTCTCCAATTGATAAATGATCAAAGGATATGAACAGGCAGTTTTAAGATGAAAAAATTAAAGCTATCTATAGTAATATTTTTTTAAAGTGCTTTAAATCATTATTGATTAAAGAAATGCAAATTAAAACAACTCTGGTGTACCACTTCACACCTATCAGATTGGCTAATATGACATAAAAGGAAAATGACAAATGCTGGAAAAGGGACACTAATTCATTATTGGTGGACTTGTGAACTGATATAATCATTCGGGAGAACAATTTGGAACTATGCCCAAAGGGCAATCAAACTTTGCTTGCTCTTTGATCCAGCAAAACCTACTACTAAATCTGTTTCCCAAAGAGATCATTAAAAAGGGGAAAGGACCCACAAGTACAAAAAAATATTTATAGCAGTCTCCGGTGGCAAAAAATTGGAAATTGAAAGAATGCCCATTAATTGGGGAATGGCTCAACAAGTTGTGGTATACGAATGTAATGGTGCTATAAGAAAAGTGAGCAGGCAAATTTCAGAAAAACTTGGAAAGACTTACATTAACTTATATAGAGTAAAGTGAACAGAATCAGGAACATGTATTGTACGCAGTAAAAGCAACATTGTGTGATGATCA
Organism: Pseudochirops corinnae; assembly: GCA_028646515.1. Classification (NCBI taxonomy): domain Eukaryota; kingdom Metazoa; phylum Chordata; class Mammalia; order Diprotodontia; family Pseudocheiridae; genus Pseudochirops; species Pseudochirops corinnae. Next base: position 39,413,298 of record CM053587.1, on the reverse strand, counting down.
ACTATTATAGACTTAGCTCTTCTCAGCAATACAAGGATCTAAGACAATTCCAAAAGATTCGTGATAGAAAATGCTGTCCAAAGAAAGAGCTATGGAGTCTGAATGTAGATCAAAGAAAGCATACTATTTTTACTTTTTTTGTTTTTTTTTTGTTTTCTTTCTTGTGGTTTTTCCTTTTTGTTCTGATTCTTCTTTCACAACATGACTAATTTGGAAATATATTTAATATGTCTGTACAGGTATAACCTATGTCAGATTGCTTGCCCTCTTGGGGAGGGAGAAAAATTTGGAACTCAAAATCATAAAGAAAGAATGTTGAAAACTATCTTTACATGTAACTGGAAAAAATAAAATACTCAAAAAAACCCTTTCCAAACCCATCTTAATTCTAGTGTCTTTCCTCCCTTCATTATTTTCCACCTACCCTGTACATACTCTGTACATGTTCTTTTGCTTGTTGTCTCTCCCATTAGATTGTGAGCTCCTTGAGAGAAGGGACTATTCCAGTGGTGGGAAATCTGCGGCCTCGAGGCCACATGTGATCTTCTAGGTCCTCAAGTGCAGCCCTTTGACTGAATTCAAATTTTCACAGAACAGATCCCCTTAAAACTTGGACTCAGTGAAAAGGCTGCACCCAAGGACCTAGAAGAACCTAGAAGGCCACATGTAGATTTTTGCCCCTGGTTCCCCACTCCTGGACTATCCTTTTCCTCCTTTGGTATCCCCAGTGCTTAGCATGCTGCCTGGCAAATGGTAGGGCTTAATAAATGTTTATTGATTGACTGACTGACTATAGATAGAGTAGAACTCTTGGGATGGGATGCACAATCAATTGACTCTACTACAATGAAAGAAACATTAATTATATGAACAGTGCACAGTACCATAGAGCATAAGTAAAATAAAATAATTCCAACATTTTCTCTCCACATATATTAACCGAGTACCTACTATGTATAAGTATTGCAAAGAAGAAAAATGACACAGCTTCCTCTTGCCGTAAGTTTATTGGAGGAAATCTAGTAGAGATGTAGATGGAGTGCTCTGGGAAATTTTGAGGAGGGAAGGGATACGAACAACTCAAGGAATCTGGGAAGGCTCTCCGGGAGATGGGGTATGTGAGTAAGTTTTTTAGGGAAAAAATGATTCTGAAAGCAGAAATGAACACAGAATGTATTCCATCTATGGGGAAAGGCATATGTGCATTGTTGAAGTGGCAGCTGCACTTCAAATCCGGAGAAAAACTCATAGTCTAGTGTGACAGGGACATTGAAGTTATCAGTAATCGTAATAAGTGACACTATCCTTTAAAGTATGAAAAACTCACATATGTATGTATACATGTGTGTGTACACAGATACACACAGAAACATATATATGTGTGCATATGTATATATATACATATATATATGTGTATATATATATATATATATATATATATATATATATATAAAACTTTCTTTGACCCTTATCAATTGGCTGATCAAAAGCCAATGAGATTAAAGTACCCTGTAAAAAGAAGTAAGGTACAATAAACCTAGAAAAGTTAGTTGGATCTAGATTGAGGAGGGACTGAAACTGCAGGCCTAGCAGTTTGGATTTTATTTTCTAAATCAATCAATACCAGCTAAAGATATTTGACCATGCATCCTAAGGGACATGGTCAAGCCTGTGCCTTATGGAAATTATTTTGCCAGTTGTATAAAGGAAGGATTAGAGAGATTAGAGGCAGGCAGACCAATTAGAAGGCTGTTATAATAGGTGAGAAGTTATGAGGACCTGAACTAGCTAGTGCCCTTGTTAGTAGAAAGAAAAAGAAAGATTTGAGAAGTGTTGTGGAGGTAAATTTGACAGAATTGAGGGTGAAAACTCAAGAAGAAATAAAAATAAAAATCACTGAAATTTGGAGCTTAAGTGATGGGAGGATCATGAAACCCTTATTAGAAATAGGGAAGATTAAGGGAGGGAGTATTTACGGAAGAAGATATTCAATTTTGGACATGTTGAATTTGAAATACATACCAGTGGGGCATTTAAATGGTGAAGAATCCATAGTAGACATCCCCTGTTTATTTTATGTGTGCCTGTCCCTTAAGAAATAAAAAAGCACACAACCAGAAGCTGGATCCTCTATTTAGTGGGCTTTGATGCTAATTAAAGGGGCACCTTAAAAAAATGAAACCAGCAGAAAACTCTAGATTATACTTCTGTTCTCTTAGAAAGGAAAGGGAGAAGGACAGAGTCACTTTTCCATCTGCCATGAATTTTGGGTCTTAAGAAAGTTTTCCACTGATTAGATACATCTTTTGATGTGGCCTCCACTATCCCTTGTGCCTTGACGGATGAGGGCACTGCGGACCAGCGGAGCCCAGTTATGCTTTTTATTCTGCATCTCTAGTTTTTATTTCCTCTCTTCAGGATCCTCACAGCTGGAGGTGGTAGTGCTGTAGAAATGTGAATGCTGCTGGCCACCTAGTCCTATGCCTCAATCCCTCTGGCTCCCAGGCTCTAGCTTCCAACACAGCCTTCATTCCATGTCACTCTCACTTGCTTTACTCCTTTACTTGCCTCCCAAGCATCTGACTTATTTGCAGTTCCTTCAATACAAGTGTCTGAATATTCTACCTTTGGTTTCTCTGGTTCTCTTCAAGACTCAGATCAAGTCTACTGTCTGCAAGAGGTTTTCCAAGTCCTCCCCCGCCCCAGCTGCATCCAACCACCTCCCTTCTGCAGGTATCTTATATGAACCTATTTATTTGCATGTTACGTACCTCCATTAGAATATATGCTCCTTGAGAGTAAGGATCATTTTTGTCTTCTTTGTATCCCCAACATTTAGCGCATTATCTGATCCCCGGGAAATGCTTAATAAATACTGACCATTGACTGAATCCAATGGGTATGAAGCAGAAATTCAGTTACTGAAATTAACATTTCTCATTTTTAATGATTGGAGTATTTTTATATGGTTGTTGACAGTTTGCATTTTTCTAGAACTATCTTTTCATGTCCTAACCATTTGTCTTTTGAAGGATGGCTTTTATTCTTAGGAGCAATACATTTTTAACTGGTTACTTATAGGCTCAAAAACCTTAAAAGAGTCCATGACTATAGACAAGCAAAATGCACTGAGGGAGAATAGGAAAGGGACTGAAGGCCATGAAGCTAGTAGTGAGGTTAACGAATAGGTTGAAAAATAAAAAGATGAAGGAAGGGAGGGACAGAAGCTTGTCATTTTCAATTTCAACATTCAAGATGTAGAGGGTTAGATAGGTTTTCATAACTATGAAGTATATAGTGGGGTGACCTTACCCCTGAAGATAGCTGAGGTAGAATAGAGATGAGAGTCATTGGAGTTTTTTAAAAAACTGATGCACTGGAAGAGTCAGGATTCTTGAAGGATTGTCACTATTTACAAGAAAGGTAGATAAGGGAGCGGCTAGGTGGCTCAGTGAATGGAAAACCAGCCCTGGAATAAGGAGGATCTGAGTTCAAATTCGGTCTCAGACACTTAACACAAAACTAGCCGTGTGACCTTGGGCAAGTCATGTAACTTCAATTGCCCTCCAAAAAGCAAAAAAAAAAAGGTAGATAAATCTTGGTACATCTAGAGGAACTATTAAAATGTTGATCCAAAATTTACACCACTTTCTGCTCATTCAATTCAATAAATGCAACAAACATTTATTGAGTATCTCCTATGTGTAAGGTACATGCCCAATAATTTCAGGGTTTTTTTTTCCCTCATCTATACAATGAAGATCACTAGAATCACTTTTCAGAACAAATATGGAAACCCTTGCAAAAATTTCCTTAACAACTGAAGGAAGCCTATAATGAAACTGAATGCTATAAACAACTCCAAAAAATATTTTCCTAATCCAAAAAAGTGAGTTGAAAGCATGTACCTCTCTCTTACAAAAAAATTAATTTTTTTTTGTAATCCTAAATTTTCCTTTGAATTGATGGGCTACATACTTACCTTTGTTATCTCCAAAAATCCATCATGTATTCTATTCACCCCTTATGTAAATTAATTCTGCCTAAATGGGTTAGAAACATTTTTCATACTCCAGAAATAGATAGAATACAGAAAATGGGTTGACTCCTATGCTTCCAGGCTTTGCCCCAGTGAGTGGGGAAAATGACCTATTTAAGAATTTTATGTTTTCATTATTAGTCTGGATTTAAGCAAACCACTACCTTTACAGGGGAGGGGGCAAAAGCCTTAGGAAGTACACTATAGTTAAGACTATAGCGTAAGAAGAGGGCAAGGTTTCCAGTTTCTATTGGACCTTTGAGGGAGTCTACAATTTTTTTTGGCTTTTTTTTTTTGGAGGGGGGAAGGCAGGGCAATTGGGGTTAAGTGATTTGCCCAAGGTCATACAGCTAGTAAGTGTTAAGTGTCTAAGGCCGCATTTGAACTCAAGTCCTCCTGACTCAAGGGCCAGTGCTCTATTTGCTGTGCTGCCCTGTCACCCCTGGAGTCTACAATTTCATCTCAGTAAATAACAGAAGGGCTATGTGAAATCTATTATATAATCAGAAGTAGAAGAAGGTCATTAAACTGTGCAGGAATCTTTGTTCTGAAAATAACATGGAGGAAAGGTACATTCAATATGGGAACCATGGAGACATTATTTCTTTCTCCTGTGGCCATTGGGCTGGATATCAGCCTAATACAGTAAGTAGAGGAGAAAATGTTACTACTGTTCCACCAACTATAATCTAAGTAGGATCATTTTGATGAGATAAATTAATTGGGAAGAGAAAAAAAAAAGATTAGGATGAGACATGGAGGAAGAGAAAGAAAGACAAACGAGGGCCATTGCATGGCAATTTCTCAAAATAATATTAAAGAGGAAGAAAATAGAAGCCAAAGAAAGATAGATAGTTTGGAAGGTCAGAGACAGAAATATTTGTTGCCATTGTTTTTGTTTGGTTTGGCGGTCATAGCCGAGAAAGATGGTGCCTTCTCTAGGGGCGTGGAGAACACATATAGCTTGAGGGAGGCACAGGTATGAAACCTATTCATTAATTCAATTCAGTAAGCGCGTATTAAATACTTACAAAGTGTCAGACACTACACTTAACTTCAAATATATACAACCAAAAAAGAGACAACCCCTAACTTCAAGAAGCTTACCTTCTACTGAAAGAAAGGCCATCTTAGAGGCACTGCAGGAATGTGGCCTTATTCCGAAGGCCTTATTCTAAACCTTGACATGACAGTTTGAGAAAACAGGATCTGGAAAGTTAGGACATCAACATACTCAATAAAGTAATTCTGCCTCCTAGAAAGAACTGAAGAAATGCTCGAGGACAGGTGAGCAGGGATGTCAGGAAGTATGAGGAAGCTAAGTAGAGTAAGGCCTAGTTCCCTGCAAATAATTTTCAGGATCAGGATTCATTTCTAAAGCCTTTATAAGCTTGCATACTTGTCCCCGCCACCCTTTTTCTGTTACTGCATCTTCTTCATATCAGTTTAGGTAATTTAGTGTATATGAGTAAACACTTTTTGTAAACAGATCATTACGTATATTATATTTTTTAGTTATAAATGTCTTCAAATGCAACATCCTCAGTAAATAATAGATAGTGTCCTTTCAAGGGATCAGGGTAAGGGATAAGAAGATACCTGCATTCTGTTCCACATTGGGGCCCAGACCAGTTCATAGAAGAAAATAAGAAAAACAGGGGTGTTAATGAGCTGAATTCCGGGCTTTCTAGTCAAGAATGATGTTCCACAGAGCAACAGGGTACTTTGATGGCCAAGGCATGACAAAGGAGATCATATTTGATTTGATTTGATTTTTTGGAGGGGGAAAAGCTAGGTAGTTGGGGTTAAGTGACTTGTCCAAGGTCACACAGCTAGTAAATGACAAGTATCTGAGGCCGGATTTGAACTCAGTTTCCCCTGATTCCAGGGCTGGTGCTCTAATCACTGTGTCACCTAGCTGCCCCTCGGAGCTCATATTTTAGCACATATTAGGGGCCGAGATTATATAGTAGCTAGCATCTAGAATAATCAGATTAATAGACCCAGAAATTCCTAAATACTTCTTAAACATCTGATATATATATATATTTATATATATATATATATATATATATATATACACATATATTGTATATACACATACACATATATGTAGGTATGTATGTGTGTCTGTGCATGTGTTTATGCATATAGATCATTACATATGTTATATTCTTTACTTACAAACATCTTCAAATCCAACATCCCCATTAAATACTTAATTATAGTGAACAAATGCTACTTTTAGAGGTTAACCATCTGATTTTGATTCAAATTCTGCATTCCTAAGTGAAATCTGGCAAACAGGCTTTCAATATAGAGCCTGTCCATATATGATATAAATAAGCCGATACTATGGCATGTTAATTTTTAAATACATAGCTCACATTGACACTTATAGTCTATTTGTCAATAACATAGATTAAGTGTTCCTAAGAATATACATTGACATATAAGACTTCATGAGCTCAGAATGAGTCATTAGAACATAGTATGGTAATTATGTATGAATTTAAGATGGCTTACATACTCCTGTTGCAATGTTTTGTTTTGTTTAATTTCTATCCCCTGAAACTATTTAGAGAGAGATCATTAATGATTTTTTCCCTTGCTCTATTTTAAAAGTCCATTTGGATCTAAACTAGTAGTGGGCAGTCCAAGAAAGACAAGTTTACATATGCATATGAGAATCTCATCTGCAAGCTTGGAGAAGTTAGTCGTACTTCAAGAATTGTAAGAACTGTATGTTTTTCTCAGGATAGTTTTATCATTTTATCATTTATTGGTGAAATTTTAAAAGTAAATCTATCTCTGTTTTTTTAATGTTTTAAATCAAATATTATTTGTTTTGTTTATGTTTCTGTTATTTTTTTTCTGAATTCTTTGTCTCTCCTTTCTGGCCATGTGGTCTATAATATACTATACTGCACTACAATATCCCTTCTAATTTTAACTCCATTGGTCTTTACCCACATGTTCTACATTTCTTCACTTAATTATATCAGCTCATTTTTTTTTTACAATTTATGGGATATAATTAGTATTTATGAGAACATTTTTAGTATAATTCATTGGTTGTAAGCTACTTTATATGACAGATATTGCAGGATTTCAGGCCCATTTGCCATGTTATAGTAGAAATACTGTTTCTATCAAATAAATCTACTTTTGTTGACTCTTTTCTTATAAGTGGGAATAAGTCTTGATAATGACTAACATGAGATAGCAGATCTTCCTACAGCAAATATTCACAAATGAACCATTGGACTAGACAATCAAGGCAAAACTGGTATGCTCATAAAATTTGCATATGATACAAAACTAGTAGGGAGGACTAACCGTTGGAATACAGATCTGGGATTCAAAGGAACCTTGACCTGCTAGAATATTGGATTGAATCTAATTAGATAAAATTCAATATGGATAAAAGTAAATTCTTTCACTTGGATATAAAAAAATAAATTCCTCAAATATAAGCTTGGGGAAGCATAGGTAGATAGCAATTGTTCTGAAAATATGAAAGTTTTATTGAACTACAAATTCCATATGAATCAACAACATGATGTGATAACCAGAAAGGTATGGCAAGCATGGGTTGCATTAGAAGAGCCATACCTTCCAGGAACAATGAGGTGACAATCCCATTGTCCTCTGATCTTGTCAGACATGTCTAGAGTAATGATTTCTGATATCAGGAAAAGGAGTTGTTCTTGTTCAATTGTTTCAGTTGTATCTGACTCTTCATGACCCCATTTGGGGTTTCCTCAGTTTGTCATTTCCTTCTCTAGCTCATTTTAGAGTTGCCCAAACTTTGGAGGTATTCAAAGAGTGTCTGGACAACTACTTGTCAGGTAAGTTAGAATGGAAATTTCTTCATGTATGAGTTGGATAAGACAGCCACTGAAGACCCTTCCAATTCTCTACTTCTTTAATTCTGTGATCTATACATTATAATAGCAGAGATCCATAAGACACTACACTGTTGATAGGCAAAAATAAGAATAATAAGAAGAAGAACCTCTCTAGAGATCTTTCCCAAGAAAACTTAGAAAATTCATGTTCAAAAATTTTGCAACAGTCAAGTTGAATTTCTGTCTAGTTTCTAGTATTATTCTATTTCTCCAGTAGTTACTACCTGGATTTCCTATTGTAATCTACATCATAGTCAGCCACAGTAGATTCTTGCTCTAGATGAAATCTTTGTTTTCTATTGCAATATAAGTTGAAATTTTAAAAAATCTCCTCCTGGAAGTATATTATTTAAAAATTTTGCCAATAAGTATCTTTTCCTCTGAGTACTTCATAGCATTTTTCTCAAACTTTTTAGACAGATATTATTGTTCAGTCATTTTTCAGTAGTGTCCAAATCCTCATGATCCCATTTAGGACTTTGTTGGCAAAGATATTTGAGTGGTTTGCCATTTCATTCTCCAGATCATTTTACAGATGAGGAACTGAGGCAAACAGGGTTAAGTGAATTACCCAGTGTCACACAGCTATTAAGTGTCTGAGGTCAGATTTGAACTCAGGAAGATGAATATCCCTGGCTTCAAGCCCAACACTCTACCCACTGTGCTACATAGCTGCCGAGCCAGATGTTGAGGAAAGAAGTAAGGGAGATCCTTTCCTCTTCAGACCCATACCACCTTTACCAGAACATCAATATTGCTGTGTGCAAAAAGGTAATCTCCATTTAAGTTGGTAACTTTTTCAAAACATTGAGTAACATTCACTAGATAGTCTTTAAAGAAATCCACCACAAAAGTATTTTTGTCATTATGACCTTCTAAAATTCTTCTGTAGTCCTACACTGAACAAGGCAGGTCCTGTATGTTTCTTCAGATGACTGACAATTCCATCAGCTATTGGAAGGCTATTGGAGGGCATCTGCTTCTTCATCATTTCTAGATTTATTCAAGGTAGGATCAATACTAATTCTATATTTATTGTTCATTTTTTTTGCAGTGGGAGGCAGAGATAAAAATCAACCTCTGTTAAAAGGACTATTACTTTTAAAGTGGTTGATACAACTTCATATTCTGAGTCATCTTCTCACTGTGTCTGTATCAGGTTATAAAGAACTTCAACAACATAAAATGGATAGTGCCTATGTTGGTGACACATATTAAAAAAATGTATCCTATGAGGTCCACTGCATATCAGCTGTGGGACAGGCCACATAGTTAGGAATCAGTACTAGTCTTGAGAGCAGAACAAGGAGGGAGTATATGGCAGTAGGTTATGGTGGCTAATACTGTTGGTGGGTCGAGGCAGAGGGTCTGGTGGATCGAGGCATTGCCATGGCTGCTTATTCAAAAGTTCTTATGCTTCAGGGTATTTTCACTCTTTTTATTTTGGTCATCACAAACCAAACCAAAACATTACTCTGAGATAGTCTCCCTACATAACCATGTTCATTCCAGTAGAATGTAAAAACACATACTTAATAATCAGCATTTATATTACTACTTTAAGATGGACAAAATGCTTTAAGTGCATTATTGCATCTGATCCTCACAATCATGAAGTGATTTCTATAGATATTATTCCCATTTCATAAGTAAGGAAACTGCAACTCAGAAAAGTTAACTGACTTGACCATGGCCACATTGTCTGTTGTTGTTCTTTGTGCTTGAAGAAGACCAAAATGACATCACTATGTTAGTGTGGATGTACAGTGTGTCTGATTGTGGCTGATCAGACCAATATGAGCTTGGAAGGCTACACCACAGGTTGGACACAAATAGTCCATATGAACATTTGGAGTGGAGATGTATCTAAATTTATGCATCTCATATTGCTTTTGAACTACTGCCGTTCTGCTTTGCTCATAAAAGGACAGTACCTTCTGATATGGATGTTCCATGCTGGGTGCTCCTGCACCAGTGTCTTCTTCTATATCTCACAATCAACTCCAAAGTTCTTCAGAGAGACTTTGAGAGTGTCCTTGTATCACTTCTTCTGACCTCCATCTGAGTGTTTGCCATGTGTGATTTCTCTGTAAAAACAGTCTTTTAGGCAAAAGTACATTTGGCATTCAAACAACTAGGACAGTCCGTTGGAATTATGTTCTCTGCATTAGCGTTTGAATGCTTGGCAGTTCAGTTCAAAAACGAACCTTAGTGTCCAGTACCTTATTTTGTCAGGTGATCTTCAGAATCTTCCTAACACAATTTAAATAGGGGTAAAATTTGAATTGAACTGTTACTACCTCCAAGTCTCCCCCAGCTAGTGGTACAGTGGATAGAGTGTCACACTTGGAATCAGATAGATTCCTCTTTGTGAGGAATCTGGCCTCAGAGTCTTACTAGATGTATGACCCTCAGCCACTCATTTAGCCCTGTTTGCCTCAGTTTCTCATCTGTAAAATGAGATAGAGGGAAAAAAAAAAAAAGCAAACCACTTCAGTATCTTTGCCAAGAAAACCCCCCAAAGTGGTCATAAACAGTTAGACATAGCTGAAAAACGACTCAGCAACAACACCCAAAACTTCAAGTCTAACACTATTTATTACCCAATGCTGCCTTCCAGATATGCACATGCACAATTGAGGTCTAACAAATATGGCATTCTTCATTATGCTATAATACTAGTTTGGAGGAAAATGTTTAACCCCTGTGTTGTGGACTACAGATAGATCCCAATTCATATGAATAATGAATACTAGGAAATGGTTCTCTTACTTACATTTGTGCCGTTTGGAGTTATAATTACATAAGAATAATTGGATGTAGCTTATTGGAAATATGCAATGAAATTTTGAATAATAGTGCCATTTCACAAGATTCTTTATTTATACTAATCAGAACCTAGCTATGTGATATTAGACTTTTACTATGTATAATGAGAGATGTCGTTATACTAGCAGAATTTTATAATTCATATGATAATGTCAAGTTACAATGTAATTCTTCTCTTCTCAGTCAAGAGGTTGATGTCCAAGATGGCAGTAGGAGTCGTGCCAGACATTAGCGAAGTAAGAAACATATTCACTGATTCAAGGAAATCTCAATCCATTTGGATAACCATGCATGAGAACATTCA
>CM053587.1:39209715-39397215 GCA_028646515.1 Pseudochirops corinnae | reverse complement strand
GTTTTGTAAACCTTAAAAAACTATATCCACTTTAGATATTATTAATTTTATTATCTACTAAGGGATGAATAGGGGGATGATAGAAGAAGCATAAAGAAATTAACACACAGATCTTAAGGTGATGATATATTCAAGGCAGACAATTCATGAGGACCTAGACAAATTATTTTAAATGTGAAGAAGCCATCTACTTGATTTGATGTCCCATAGTCTGTATCTCAAAGCACTTGGGTTCTGTTCCAACACCAGAGGCTATTGACTCCAATGCCCTAATTTTACAGAGCAAGAAACAGGCCACACATCTTCTGCCTCTTAGGAATATGCCTCATGTGTCTCATTCCCCTTCACAATTTTAGCCCCTTGAGACCAGTGACTAGACTTCTGGCTTCTTAGTCTCCTTCACACCAGCACTCAATAAAGGTATCCTTGAATAACAAAAAATAATAATAATAGTTAATATTAAAAATAAAGAGGCTGTGAGACCTCAGGTAAGTCACTTCATCTTCTAATGTCTCAAGAGGCAACTCTCTAAGACCACATGTTTCACATGAGCCATTGATTTTCATTGGTAGAGGAAGTATTTGCACTAGAAGTTCCCTATACTAATGAAATTATAGGTCCAGACAAAAACGAAACAAACCTACGAAAGTTAAGTCGTGAAGCATTTATTAAGTGCCCACTCTGAGCCAGGTGTTATGCTAAGTGCTAGGACAAAAATAAAATAAATGAGAAATAGTTTTACTTATTGAAGATTAAATGAGATGATACTTATAAAGTGTTTAGCATAATACCTGTAACACAGAAGACACTTAATAAATGTTTTTTCTTCCCTCCCCCACCCCCAGAACTCTACCATGCATATGTGTATATGTCCTAATTCATATTAACCTTCCTTGAAGAAAAGTTCTCCTTTTTCAATGACAGTTATATAGGGAAATCCCAATTAGTGAGAATAGTGAACCCTGTAGAGAGAATGCATTACTTAAATTTCCATTGCATAGTGCCATTGGGCTGGAACCAATTACTGTATATACATAATTTTAACTTCAAATAGTGCAAATTCAAGTGCATGTGACCACTTCACGGATCTGTCATTCATGCTAATAGGGCCCTAGCTATACAAACTTCAGACTTACTTCAACAGGAATTCTGAGAGAGGAATATTGTTTGGTTATGGACCAGTTGCCAAATAATGAAGTACATGGAAGCTAATCACCAAAATAGCAGTCTCAAGTCAGTAATCCACAGCTTGTGATTTTATCTCCACAGTGACTGAAAAGATGGAACTGTCCATCGCTTAAAAAGCATGTAAGTATCTATTATATGCCAGACACTGTACTAGGGTACTTGGGATACAATGACAAGAATATAAAAATCCCTGCCCTCATGGAGCTTACACTGAAGACAACATATACATACATGAAAGAATACATAAATCAAAACAAATAGAAGATGACTTTTGGGGTGAAGAGAGATGATGGGGGAAACAAAAAATTAAATATATAAAAGGAAATATGAGCTGAATTTTTGAAGAAAGAATATTCTAAGAAGTTGAGATGAAGAAGGATGATGGGACAATGAATGCAAAAGTACAGAGAGATAGGGGAAGGAGTCACGTAGAACAAAAAGACCAGGTTGAATGGCTGTAGAATGTATGAAAGGGAGTAATGCAAAATAAAACTAAAAAGTTATGTTGGGACCAGGTGGTAAAGGGCTTTAAGTATCAAACAAAGATCTTTATGTTGTTGGTCAGTCATTTTTCAGTCATGTCCAACTCTTTGTGACCCCATTTGAAGTTTTCTTGGCAAAGATACTGTCATTTTACACATGAGGAAAGTGAGGGTTAAGTGACTTGCCCAGGGTCACAAAGCTAGTACTGAGGCTGAATTTAAATAAAGATCTTTCTGACTTCAGGCCCAGAGCTCTATCCAAAGTTCTACCTATCTTCCCCAGAGGCATTTATATTTTACTGTGAAGATAAAAGTTTCACTGGAATTATGGAGAAGGGGAGAAACTATTAAGGATTCAAAGAAGAAAATCCTCAAAAAAAAATATAAGTGGGAAGCACTATCGAGTTACAAAAATTGAAGAAGCACATAGTGTTGAAAAATTTGAGCTTGGGATTATTCATTTGTGACATTTTACTTTTAATATGCAGGAATACTGAATATCCAAAACTGTGTTGTGTTAACATGGCATTTCAGTAAGTAAAACTTTTTTAAAAGTTTTTCATACTAAAAAAAAAATCCAAAAATTAATGAAACTATCTGAGAGTTATAAATACAAACATAACTCCTACTATAAATCAGAAAGGATTGACAAGTAGCCGCAAGAAGTATCTTTGAAAGAACACGAAGCTAAAGAAAACATTTCAAATATTATAATAATATGAAATCTGTTAAACAGAAAAGGAAGAAAATTGGCATTTGTTAAGTACCTACTATGTTCCAGGTACATTATTTGATCTCCACAACAAGCCTGGGAAATAGCATTATCTTTAAAGCAGCTAGGTGGTACAGTGGATTAGAGCTCCAGGCCTGGAGTCAGGAAGACTTATCTTCCTGAGTTCAAATCTGGCCTCAGATACTTAGTAGCTGTGTGACCCGGGGCAAGTCACTTAACCCTGTTTTACCTCAGTTTCCTATATATAAAAAGAAACGACCTGGAGAATGAAATGGAAAAAGGAATCAGTATCTTTGCCAAGAAAGCATCAAATGGGGTCACGAAGAGACGTACGTGATTGAAAAGAGCTGAACAAGGGTTATCAGACAGTTACTTGCCCAGCATCATAAACTAGTAAGTGCCTGATGTTGGATTTGAATTCAGTTGTTCCAGGCTCCAAGCCCAGAGCTCTATCTGCTACATTACCCAGCTCCCTGCAAAATGCACAAAGCTGGGAACTGCATTTGCACTTGTATACAAATTTCAAGTTTCAGAGTCCTTCGACATTTGTTGTTTTATTTCATCCTATTAATATTTCCCTCTTCTTCTCCTGTTACCTAAATGTCTGCTATTGTCTCTATTGTCCAATTTTCTTTCTCAACACTATTTATTTCCATCAGTGATCTCATCTATTCCAAAACTCCATCCAATACCCTCACCTCCGCACAGGTATCTCCCAGGTCCATATCCCCCAATTCCAACTTCTCTGCTGAGTTCCACACCTTTACTGCTCAATAATTCTTGACATCCTCACCTGGATCTCTGAAAGTCCTGTTAACATTATAACTACCAGAATGACTGACACCATAGCACAGTGGCAAGAATACTAGACTAAGTCAAAAAGGTCTAGATTCATATCCTGCTTTAGATACTGCCAAGCTATATGACCCTGGTCAAGTCACTTAACCTTGAGAAGCTTCCATTCCCTTGTCTAATAAGAAAACCCAATACACAAGATTATTTTGGTGATCAAAGAGATAATGTATATAAAGGAACTGGCAAACTTTAAATATAAATGTGAGCTACCATCATTATGCTTCTTGTTCTCATTCTGTTCAAAGGGGTTCAGATAGAAATTATCTTTGAGAAAATCATTATTCTGACATTTTTCTCTTATAATTAATGTTCTACTTGCCACTTCATAGGTGGAAAAAAGTTACCTTTTGTAGAGGTATAAAAGTTTTGGGAGGTAAACTCACTTCTCGCAGTCTCTCCAAAAGCCTTTTTGGCAGAACAGACAGGGTGGCAAGGGGTGACATTTAACTAACTATATTCGCACATGACTTTGACCTCTTCTGTTTAGACTCTATATTTTGAAGGGATTTTATTCCACTCCACAGTGATTAATTGGTAGAGAGACACCAATTAAAATATTATTCTTAAGTTTTTATGTATCAGTGTTATGTCTAGGTGAAAGTCTATGATAATGCCCTCCCTCCTTTCTTTGATTTCTTGAGAATATTTTGAGGTCTGTATTTGTTGTGTGAGGATTTTTCATCTTCACCCTTATGGAAAAATGAATTTCTGGTGTATAGTTCTAGATATCAGGTCATGGCTTGCTAAGCATTCAGTTAATGACAATTTTTTCAGCTTCAGTGATATGTTGCATATTTTCTGCTATTTCCTTGCACACTCTGCTTGATCTCAAAACCTGGGCTCCTTAAGGAGAATTCATTTGTTTATTAGGATTTTTGTTGTCTCATTTTTATCTTCTTTGACTATAGAAACAGTATGAAGACATATCATGATTATGCTATTATTCTTTCATACTTGATGCTCTGTGGACTATTGTGCAGGTCCATCAAATGGATGCATTTTGCAATAAAATGAATTTTGTGGTACAAACTCATCTTCTGTACATTCAGAGAAAGCTTCTTTGTAATGATTCTAGTAGTAGGCAGTACAACAGAAATCCTGTGCCTCATCTTGTCCCCATATACTTTTTTCTTTTTTAAATTAAATTTAATTTTTTGATACATATTAAATTCCAAACACTCCCTCTATTCCCCCACTCACACTCCACACTGGAGAAGGCCACCATTTGACACAAATCTCTAAATATATGTAAAATCATATTATGCTATATTATTTATCAGTTTTTCTCTGGAGATGGATAGCATCTTCCTTTATAGGTCTTTTGTAGTTGATTTGAGCATTTATAATATTCCAAATAACTTAGTCTTTTACAGTTGTTCTTTGAATAATATTGTGGCTGCTGTATATAAAGTTCTCTTGGTTCTGCTCATTTCATTTTTTGTTATTTCATACAAGTCTTTCCACATTTTTCTAAAATAAACCAGCTCATCATTTCTTCTTTTTTTGAGGAGGAGAGGAATTTTAATTAATTTATTTACTTCTAGTTTACAACATTCAGTTCCACAATCCCCTGAGATCCAAATTTTCTCCCCCTACCTCTTCCCACTCCCCCCAATGGCAGCAAGCAATAAGATATAGGTTCTACAAATACCTTCACATTAAACATTAGTCAGGTTGTAAAGAAGAATTATAACCAATGGAATAAACACAGAAATAAGAAAAGAAAACAAAACACGAGAGAGAGAGAGAGAGAGAGAGAGAGAGAGAGAGAGAGAGAGAGAGAGAAAGCAAGTAGTTTGCTTCAATCTACATTCAGATTCTGTAGTTCTTTCTCTGAATGTGGATATGCCTTTCCATCATGGGTCTTTTGGAGTCATTTTCTAACCTTGCCTTGCCAAGGGAAGCCCAGTCTATCAAAGTTAGTCGTCACAGATATGATGTGTCTGTAATTGTGTACAAAGTTCTCCTGGTTCTGCTCTTCTCGCTCTGCATCAGTTTATATAAGTCCAGGCTATCATGAAGTCCGTCTGCTCCTCATTTCTTATAGCACAATAGTATTCCATTATATTTATATATTTATATTCCATTATATTTATATACCATTATATGTTTAGCCATTCCCCAATTGATGGGCATCCCCTTGATTTTCCAGTTCTTTGCCACCACAAAAAAGCAGCTCATCATTTCTTACAACAAAGTAGTGTTCCATCACACTTACATACCAGAACTTGTTTAGCCCCAATATGCTTTTACTATCTTGCTCAGTTTACACCACCTGATTGAATAATTGGCATTGATCCATAAGTTTGAAGTCCCCAAAGATATCCTTTCTATTATTTCTGGTGACTGAGCAGATCCCAAATTGCTACAACAAACTCCATTAACAAATTTGCACAACTCCTTTTGATATTTCTTGAGCAATAGTTTGTTGGGTTCATGTTGAGGTTCCTCGTGGAACATTTTTATACTATCTTATCCATTTCATAATCCTTCTCATCATCAACATAATTAGAAATTATATGGTACCTATTTTGTTCCAGGAACAATGCTTAGCTCTTTACAAATATTATCTCATTTAATCCTTATAAGAATCCTGGGAGGTAGGTATATTATTATCCCCATTTTACAACTGAGGAAGCTAAAGCGTACAGAAGTTAGAGGCTTGCCCAGGTCACACAGCCAATAACTCTCTAAACCCAGATTTGAACTCAGGTCTTTCTGACTCAAGGCCCAGAAGTCTGTCAATTACCACCTACTTGCCTCTGTCTGGAAATAAACAGTTTTCAGTTATATTAAACAAATGGTGCATAGCTGTTGTCAGTCTTTATTATTGCCCTGTGAAATGAGGTCTGTTTGTTCCAAGAAGCATTTCTATAATTTTTTAACATGTTCACTGTGTACTCTGAGAATATTTATCAATCCTCTTCCTCCTTTTAGATGAGCAAATGCTATTTGTCTATAGCTACCTTGGGGTAATGAGCCCTGTACTGCATTTCATTAGCATAGAACAGATTTTTATTTAGATGCATTCTAAATCTGTTGTCCATTTTACTATGCCAAAAGTGTATATTAAAACACATATTGCATAGGTGCTAATTACTCTTAAGGCATTTTTTTCTTTTAAGTTTTTGCTTCATGATTCCAATCAGTCTCTTAACATACTCAGCTTTCTTGCTGGCAGTTTTACGGTTATATGCTTTCCCTAAAAAAGGAACAAGATATTTTAAAATATCACCTCCAAGTTGGTTTAATTTGGCCTCCAGATTCAAGCTCAAAGCCTTCAGTCTCTTATTTCTTGCCCAAAATTAAGAATATTATATTTTCTTTTTCTCTATTTTTTTTCAAATTACATGTAAAAACAATTTTAACACTCTTTTAAAATTTTGAATTCAAATTCTCTCCTTCCCTCTCCACCTCCTCATTGAGAAGGCAAGCAATTTGAAAAATGCTATACACCTCCAGAGAAAGAACTAATGAAATCTTAATGCAGATAGAAGCATATTTTTAAAGAACTTTCTTTATTTCCCTTTTTGGTCTGTATTTTCTTTTACAACATTGCAAATATGGGAAAAGGTTTGCATAACTGTATATGGATAGCATTTTTCATCATAACTCCTTTAGAATTATCTTGGATCATAGTACTGCTGAGTCATTCATAGTTTCTCATTGTACAATATTGCTGTTACTGGGATCAGTATTCTCCTGGTTCTGTTCACTTCATTTTGCATCATTTCATGTATGTTTTTCCAAGATTTTTCTGAGCATATCCTGCTCATCATTTCTTATAGCACAATACAAAAAGTATTACATCACAATCATATATCACATCTTGTTCAACCATTTCTCAATTGATGGGTAATTTGTCAATTTCCAATTCTTTTCCCCAAATCTTGGATCTTTGTGCTTATCAAACCCAAGATTACTGTGGTCATTTTACTATTATGTATTGGGCACCTAAACTATTCAACTGATCTGCCACTCTATTTCTTATTTAGTACAAGATTGTTTTGATGATTATCACTTTGTGATACAGTTTGAGATTCCCTACTGCTAGTCCATCTTCCTTCACACTTTTTTCATTGATTCCCTTAATATTCTTGACTTTCTGTTCTTCCAGATGAAATTCATTGTTGTTTTTTTTCTAACTCTACAAAATAATTTTTGAGTGATTTGTTGATCTGGGCAATTTAATTCCAAAGAACATCTTCAAACAGCAAATGATATTGGAGAAAATATTATTAATATCATGACATTTCATGAGCATCTTAAAATCAGCATGTCCAAAAATGAATTGGTTCCTCCTGAATCCAACTAATGACATCCCCAGTTACCTCAAAGTCATGTTAGAGTTCTCTTTTCCTTTTGGTTTGCATCAATCCTATCAATTCTACTTCCATGTAGCTCCACAGCCATTCCATTCCCATTCATATCCTTTAATTCATTTCTTCTTCTTTTTCCCAGAACTGTTACAATAGCTTCCTGACTGATCCTGTTAACTCCAGTCTGCCCCACCCCAATTCATCTTTCATATCACTACCAGGTTAATGAGACTAAAACAATTTTATTCATGCCAATCTACTGATCTTAAATGTAAAACAGCTTCCATTGCACATAAAATTATTTCTAGATTTCTTAACTTAGCATCAAGGTCCATCATGTCTTTGTCTGAACCTAAACATTTTCACTAGCTGTTCCCCATGGCTAGACATCTCTTCCTCTTCGTCTCTACCTCCTGACTTCCTTCAGATCCCAGTTAAAACCCCAACTGCTTCAGGAAGTCTTTCCTTATCCCCATTAATTCTAGTGCCTTCTGCTGATTGTTTCCAATTTATCCTATAGATAGATTTTCTTATACATGGCCATTTAAATTCAGTCTCTGCCATTAGACTATGAGGTCCTTGAGGGTAGAGACTGTGTTTTGCCTCTTTACATGCCTACCCTTTTGCACAGTTCCTAGCACATAGCAGCCTCTTAATAAGTGTTAAGTGACTGACTCACTGATCTATACTTCTGACTTTAAGTCTCATTACTGCCCTATACTTACCTTGTACCTTATACTATTTCTTGTCATATTTCTTTAGTCTAGAATGTCTTGTCTAAGGCCCAACTCAAATATGACTTCCTTCTTGAAGTCTTCTCTGCTTTCTCCAATGAGATATGATCTCTGCATCCTTCCTAGTCCCACATGTTCAAATTTTATGTAAAAAAGTACATACTTGTACTTCTCTGATGACACTTATTCTATATTCTAGTATGGTATTTTACTTGTAAAACTTGGTTTATGCTCCTTACTAATGTGTGTGCCCCTTAAAGATGTCTTAGCCACTTTTGTATCCCCTACAATGTCTAGCATAATACCTTGCATACTGTAGACACTCAAGAAATATTTCTTCAATAGATTTGAGCTTCTTTGAGAGATACGTTTCATCATCCCCATTTTACACATGAGAAAACTGAGATCCAGCTAGCTAAGGTAGAGCGAGGACTAGAAACCATGTTTCAAAATCCTGTCCTCTTGTCAATCAGAACACTAATCATGCTGGAATTTGAAGGGGAAGAAACAGATTGATAAAGTACTGAAGACCATAGGATTAAAGAAACTATTTATGACTGATACAAAGAAAGACCTATTAAAATAGGTAAGGAAATGAAGACGGCTTAAAGGTGTCATTGATTCAAAGGAAAAAAAAAATAGTCAGAAGAAGAAAAAAAAACTGATATAAGTTTTGGAGAATGAGAGGTATCAAATTCATGAACTAGAGACTCATCTGGGCTCTCAGTGCTTTTTAAAACAGTTCCTCAGCATCATTCACTACCTCGAGTACCATTATTGGCTCATTGTCCAATGGGGAGTTTCCCCACAGTGATTCTTTCTAATTTTTTTCTCTTATCTTCTCATCATCAACTGCTATTCTGGCTTATAGAAAATAACATGAATGCTTATTTCACGGAGAAGACTGAAGCCATCAGAAATGGTGATGGAGATGAAACATTTATCCATTACTTATTATTTCTCTCTTCCCTCTTTCTTTGTGGTTATATAACAAAAATTATCCCTAATGTTCATCACGAACTTGATCCCCTTCCTTTATACTTTGCTCCAACAGATACTCCGTTTCTCTGAAGCACTCAATCAATTTGTTGACACTTGTTCCTCATCTACCTAGATCTATATTCAGAAGAAGCGATGGGAAACTCTGCAAAGTAGAATATGTTCCATAGATATTTACCACTGTATATAATGCCAGATTTTTTTTTTTTATGTGTTGATTTTTACTGGATTAGTGTGTTTCCTGTTTTTTTATTCATTGGTACAGGAAATGGCTCTCAAGGAAGGCATCAGAAGAGGGCACCAGAAGAGAGTTAGTATCCAGAAATGTAGATAATGTAGAAAACAAATGATATCAATAGAATTTATTTTAAAAGAAAAAAAAAAAAGAAATACATTCACATCTACCCGATCTTTAAAATAAATTTTAAAAACCTTCTCTTTGCCCTTAACACCCACCCAGACTATATGGGGTATTCAAGGAGGACTAGCACCTCTAGTGTGAAGGCTTGCTGAGCCCTTTTCAGGGCTGCTCATCCACCTTTAGTGTCTACCTCTCACCAACTCTCACCTAAGCTTCAAGAAACTGTAATATGTACAATAGTCACATCTACTGTCCTGGCAGACAGGTTAAACCTACAGACCTGAAATCTGTCAGTGATTTAAGGGGATGTCTACCCTAAGCATGTGATGACTTTCCCTGGTGGAATGGGTGGATGAGAACAATTTGTTCCAATGGCCATGAAGGCAGCTGAAGTAGGCACTGTGGAGTGCTTAAAGCTTGGTCAGACATCGAAGATACCAAGGTCATCCACTGCATCCCAGGCCATCACGAGTCACCCTGACTTGTCCTGGCTCTGGATTTCAATGACCCTGGAAGAGAGAGTGAAGCTGAATGACTTTGTGCAACTCTACCTCACTTAAATCCAATTCACAAGTCAAGACATCTCCCCATGAAGTCTCTGATACTCCTGGGAAAGAAAGGACCAACAACAACAGTAACTACTCAGGGCCACCTCATCTGTTTCCTCCCCTTTACTGCTAATTTTTTTTAAAGTTACCTCTACTTCCTTACTACTCACTATGTTTCCCATGTGTAAGACTGGAACAGTATTATACAAGGAAAATATAAGCAGTATGGAAAATAGAAAATTTTCATCTGGGGAAAGGTAGGGTGGACTAGAATTCTTCACACATTAATTAGATTTATAATAGAAAGCTATCTATCACATAACTACTATTTTTATGTCCTTAATGAATCAAGGCAAGGACCATCTTGGATGAATGTGGGTGAAGGGTCATGATGAAAGAGAGAAATGCACTTCGCAAAGAGATAGTAACAGGTGCCATACGACTTTGGGGGCTTCTACTTTTTGCCTACCAGGAGCCCACTGATGGCTCACTTAGATGACTTGTCCTTGTATTGCATTATCTTGAGGTAAGCCTGGCTCCTTAGCTTCTCACCAGATATGAAAAGGTCGGTGCTGGTGTGGTTTTGCCCTCAAAAAGGAATCAATAGCTGGGTCTCAGAACCTTTCAATTTAGGTGAATTTTTGGTTCCCAAAATCTGGCCCAGACTCAAGGCTCCTCACAATAATTCCAAGGCTAGGACCTCAGCTCCATTCCACCTTAGGAAGAAACAGGCTACTAAATGGGTTGGAACTTGGAAAGAGAATATGACATAAATGGAATGAAGAGTCAAATACAACTGAAAAAACTGTACAACAACAACAATGGAAAGAAAAGTTAGTCTACTAGTACATTATTCCAAGCAAGAAGGCATGAACATCTAAATTGTTGAAGTAGGAGTGAAATGTAATAGATAGATGGGAGGGACACTATGGAAGTAGAATCAACAAGACTTGGAAATGGATTGGATGTGAATGGTGAGGGAAAAGAGTGTCAAATATGACACCAAGATTTTGAATATGAAAGTGGTGGAAACAGAGAAGGTAGTAAGAGAGATGAATTCATTTTTAGAGTTGGAAGTTATGGAAGAATATTCAGGAAACTTAGAAGCACCTATTTTTATTAAGTACCTATTATATTACAAAAACTATACTAGACTCAAAGGATACAGTGATAAAAATGAGTCAGCTATCTGACCAATAGAATAACAGATAGAACATTTTCTCCTTTCCCTACTAACTTTAACTTCCAACCTCATTATATACAGATACGGACACATACACACACATACACATATATGTGTATACATGTGTATGTATATGTAAACATATACACATAGACATACATATACACATGCACACATATATTTTACACACACACACACACACACACACAAGAGTTAATGTGATTACATCTGAGTCCACAGGAGAAGAAAGCAAGAAGCCCCAAATAATAACAGCTTTATAACTTGATACTGGAAAATTCTAGCCTCCATGCTCAGGCCCAGCAGGCAAACTAACTCACTGACTTGCGCTTTGAGACTTATACAGGGATTCCCTTCCTACTTCAGAGACTGCTGACTGACCATCCCAATGCAATAAGCAAACATCATTGATTTAGCCCAGTCACGTAAGAAGAAGGAAGGGAATTGGGTAGAGGAGGGAAATCTGGACTTCCTCTGCTTGGGGGAGCCCTGCTTAGAGAGCCCCAATGCTGTAAAGGATCTCCTGGAACACTCATCTAACCCTCATCCGAATCTTCAAAAAGTTTGAGACAATGATTCAGCCTAATCAGAGAAGGGGGGGAAATGAAGAGAACTGGAACAAAGGACCAGCATAAGTGTCTTCCCAGGGTTTGAAGGAAAAGAGGCTCAAATCCATCTGAATCTATAAGATTCTTGAAGAGACCAAGTCCATTAAAAGTAAATTCCCCAACATGGAAAGAGGTTGAGGCAGACTTACAGTCTATCCGCTGTCAAAGGAGAAGGAGTCAGAAAGTGGAAGGGGACTATAAGGAAGAAAAAGTTAAAACCAGCAAAGGGTCCAAGAGGAGGAAAATTTAACAACAACAAAATGATATACATTTTATCTAAGTATAGCTATTTAGAAGTCAATGAACACAAAGGGCTAGAGAAAAAAAATGTTAGGATAAAGATGATAAACAGTTTGGGTATCATCTGTATAGAGGTGATCATTTCAATCATGGGAGTGGATGAAATTGAAAATGGCCAAGAACAGAATATTTTGGGAGACAGCTACTTCTAAGTTGTGGGGAAAAGTAGAAGAATCATGAGAGTGCAGACATCAAGAGAACACAGAGAATTCAAAAGGAAAGGAAAAAGTGTCTTAATTAAAAGCAGAGAAGTAACAAGAGTAAGAAAAGCAAGGGGGGAAAAAAGAAATACAAAGGGGAGAAATTAAATACAAAAGTAAATAAAGAATGTGAAGGAAGCATAGAATGTTAATAAGAAAAGGAATTAATTAATGAAAATCAGCAATATTAATTCTCTACTTTCCAAAAGAATAATAAAACATGGGGACCAGGTAACATTCAAACGAAGGGTAAGAGAAAAAATACAAAACATAAAAATCACATTTTAGAAAGAGAAGTAATAGAAGAAAAACTGAAAACTCCATCAGTAAGGAAAAAGAAAAAAAAAAGTTAAACAAGAGGAGGAATAGTTTCAAATACTCAGTATCTGGATTTTGGAGAAACAAGATAGATAAAACAAATATATAATTAAGGTTAGAGACAGTTTCCAGTTAATGCAGGTTGATGAAGCATGATTAATCATACAAGCAATGAACAAATACTTATTGAGCTCCTACTAAGTGCAAGGGACCATGAGAGATGTAGTTTTAAATACATTCTAGCACATAGCCTCATAAGGTTAAGTACATTTTCTTTGGGGGTTGGAAAGAAGAAAGGCTTGACATTATACTCCAAATCAGCCTACATTCAAAGAGACAGGTAGGCATTGTGCAGGCCAGGAGGGACTTTGTTTTGGTCCATAGGAAAAAAAAAATTCACATAAGTATGGCCTTTCTCTTTTTCTCATATGACATAGAGGTTGTAAGGTCTTCAAAATTCCAGCTAAAATATGTATGATACATATTTCTGTTGTGGGGATATTGAAAGCCACAAGAGGAAAAGTTGAATGATTTGTTTTGACGCTAGTGCCCCAAGATGGGATTTGATGCCCTTGGTTCAGAAACTACCTCTTTTGTTCATATAAATTATAAGGATTCAGTTCCTAAGTCCGTGCTTGGCCCCAAATTCTTGGTTCTTTCTCTTCCCACATGTGGGTGATATTGCTGATATGCATGATGTTTATAAAAGTGTGGCACATGGATGCCTTCTATCCCCATATTAGCAGTAAAGATGAACTGAATGTCATCATTATAGCCACTTTTCCAATGGTGAAACCAAGCCTTAAGAGTCTGCGTTCCAGGCATTCCTTTGCTCCCCAGTCGCTTTCCTCTGTATTTCCTTCACAGAGTCCTTTGATTTCAAAGGATGCTCTGCTCATCAAAGAAGTGTGTTGGTGAAGAGGGAGTAAAGGAGTAAAGACAAGCCCCAGAGGAGGTGAATGACTTCCCTATCATTTGGAATCACAATACAAGTATTTTTGAATCTTAGTTCTGGGTCCCATTTTGTATCATTCCTCTCTTCTTTTTCTTCTCTATAGAAGAATCATCGAGAAGAAATCTATTTTCTCAAGATGTGATCTTCAATAAACATTTCCTTTCTTGTCTGTCACATCATCACAGACTATCCTCCTTTCCTAGCTATGGCAAGGTAAAACCAGAGAGGCTGGAGGCTAGAGGGAAAAAAATACCCCAAAGGAAGGAGCATGAATCTACTTTATGAATTTGTCCCTCTGTGCACTGTTCTGATAGTTAGAATATAAATAGAATAGGAAATTCCATTAGAATAATTTGCTATTCATCATGAATTATAAATGACATGATTTACTATTCATACATGCCTAATTTGAACTTTTAAAATTTATTCTGTAAATTGGCTATTGAATTGTATAGCCTTTATCACTTTCCCTAAACTCAGGGGCTGAATTATTATTGTGTTTTGACCTCTTATTCTCTCTTCCTAAGATAGGTTTGTAAACCACTGTGTACTGAGTACTCTTAAAAGCACCGAGAACACAAACCCTATTAGGTCTAGTAGTGAATGACTGAAGAGAGCTCAGCTCGATGTTTCCTCACTGAATCCAAATTAGTCTCACAGCTGGAGAGGCATCAGTGGCTGATAATGGCCTAACAACCTCTAGCACTAACAAATATGACCTCAGGTGCAGTGACGAGAATGTGTAATGTAGTGTTCTCTCAACCTGCGTCTGCTTTATGGAACGGGTTGACACGATGGGAGTTTTGAGCTACCTTGAAAAATAAAATGTCCTAAAATGAAGGGGAAAAAAATAATCAATAGGTGACAGGTTGCACAATAGTACCTTTGGAACATAATAATAATAGTTTCCCCATTAGCTCAAAAGAAAGGTTCAGAGGCACTGAGGAAGTCATGGTGAACTTTGCCATTTGTACCACTCATTAGCTGTGAAATTATGCATTCAGCACTTCCATTCCCAATATGAGTTTCATGCCTAATTCCCATCAGCTAACCTTTGCATGCATCTGATACTTGATTAAAGATATCATGAGCCATTGCCCAACAATGAGGACACCACCCCGCACGGTTTTTACCTAGCTGAACACCAGTGTAGGGCAGTAAGAAACAGATGCAGTGAATGAGAGCATAATCCAATACATTAGTTTTGGATTTTTAGTAATCTAACTTTGCAACCAAAAGCCGCAACATCCACATACTCTTTGATTATGTTAGTCCAAGTTCTAAATTGTCCTCAGCTCAAAAAAAAAAAAAAAAGGTGTAAGCCGGCATTTTCATCCCTCCAAATTATACAGATGTAGCATATACTAAGTTCCCAAACGCTGCCCATTCACAAACCTAGAAATCTATGTCATTGTTTGTTTTTTGGTAATAATTGATAAAAATTTGCCAAGCAAAAAATCTTCCAGTAGTAAGGTGCTAGGCAAAACAATTCATTTTCTGACCCTTGTTAGAAACTGAAATTGACGTGCTTTAGAATGAACAGGGACTAATATCCATATTAGGGAAGAAAACTTCTACTTTCAAAGCTAAGTATTTAAATTCTCAAATGCTGCCCATTCACAAACCTAGAAAGCTATATCACTGTTGTTTTTATTATAATAATTGATAAAGATTTGCCAAGCACAAAATCTTCCAGGTGCTAGGTCAGGTGTTAGGCAAAACAATTCCGTTTCCGATTCTTATTTGAAAAGCTTCTGAACAAAAGTTTTAACAAATGAAAACATTGACTCAATCTGGCTCCTGGTGGAATGTAAACTGCAAAATGAAAATATATTTGTGAAATATCATCAATCAGTCTTTACTTAATGGTTGTGATCATCTTCTTACCTAAATGATTAGCCAAGGAAACGCAAAGTGTAAAATGTGAAAACAATTTAAGACTTGGTCATTTTTTTCCCCTACTCAGGACTTGAACTGGCTAGCATTTGGTCTTTAGTCATCCATAATAGACATACTGGAGAGATATCACAGAATTGAAGAAAAGAACAGAAAGGTATACAACAAAGAACTGTCAGTTAAGAGATAAAAAATGTTACACCTTTGCATATAAAGATATTTAAAATGTTAATAGTTCTTTTATTAATGATTGAACAAATGGTGGACTGGTATCAGCTTTCAATTTAGTGCTTCCCTGTATGGAATGGAGGCAGGAGGAGGGGAGAGAATGACTGTTTTGTTTTGAAAGTTTTTATATATTCAATGAGTAACTACATCTCTGTTTCTCTTTATCTAAAGTGAACATTTTCAAGCAATGGAAAGACAAATAAATTGAAAATTTTTCACTAATTAAAAGGAACCTCATAAAGGAACTCAGTTTCTGCCAACTTGCCAGGATCCTTCAGTAATGCTGGTTGACTGTTCTATAGAGATCAGAAATTAGGTCATCATCATATTGAATAGCCTATGACGGTCAGACACAAAATAAATACCAGTTTCCTGTTTGTGTTTGTTTTTTTTTTTAATTTGGTGTTATTTTTTGGAAAACTAAGAGGAGGAAATTAATAATTACCCACCAAAAAATTTACTATATAAAAATGCTTTCAAGTACCTGCTTCATTTACCCCTCCCTTCTTTGTCCTTTCAAAAACTCTTTCTCCTTGTCATTGTTAGGCCTCACTTTCCCTGATTCTGTTTCTTTTTCCCCATAAAAATAAGTTTCAGTGGATTTCAAAGGCCAAAAAAATAGATGGATGAAAGTCCTTCTCCAGAAATGAGATTGATCGTGCTGAGGAGGGATTTGAAAGAGGGAAGGAAGAAGGGTAGCTAAGAAGATAAGACTTTTTGAAGCAGAAAAAGAAAAATACAAAAATAGGTAGTGAGCTAGTGGGAGGATTGAAAAGGTTTGGACAACTTTATTTCATATGAAAGAGAAATAGAGTGGAACCTGTGACACATTTGATCCTCCACGTGTCCTACAACTCAGAAGGTCTCAGAAGCACTTAGGGAAATAAGGACGACCCTGGATACCAAATGTCAGGAAGGGCTGGATGGTGCTGGCAATTCTTGGCCTCTGACTTTAATATTAGTCCTGAAAAAACAATAAGAAAAAGAAGTTGCTGGGCTAGAGCAGAGTGAGGTCTCTTAAAAAAGGGTTAGGACTTTTTTTGACTCTTCACCTCCATTTGAAAGAGGTAGGAAATGAGCCTTGTTGTAGTCCCTGAGAGGTCCTGGCCTACTCATCCACTTTACCATCCCTTTCAAAAGCCACTGTCAAGAGATAAGCAACTGCTATTGGCAGAGGTAGCAAGTCACTGAGGATTCCAGAAATGACTACAACAAGGAAGCCAGGCCAAGAAGAGAATAGAGTACCTAGTGGCATGTTCCCTTTGCAATTTCATGGGGTCCAATTAAAAGATGGACTTAATACTATTCAAAAGGAACATGCCTTAGATATTATAATTTTAAATGGATGAAATACAACCTCTTTTTATAAAATATTTACAGGCATTCCCAATTTATGAGCAAATTGTATAGAACTCTGAGAAGCATTTTCCCATATAAAGTAATGTTATATATATAGTGGTTAGAGTCTTAGGATAGCCTATCAAAACCTATTTAATCCATGTCATGCCTGAAGTTTAATACCATATTTGCAATACTTTAGAGGCTGACCACCACATGGCACAGTGTTTCTAAGCTCCTTCAGAATTCCAGCTTGGGATGGCAGGAAAACAGCTACCTCCCTCTCTCCCCCCACAGCAGTGGGGTCAAAGCTGCTGTTATTCCTCACTCCTGGCAGGGACAGAAGACGCTCCCCCAGCTCCAAGCCGCTTAGTGTTGGCTCCTGTGGTCTCTGGCAGGGACTCTAGTCAGGCTGGGACTAGGGAGTGGGGAAGGGCCTATTGAGGGAAAGAAAAACAGGAACATACTGAATCTGGGTATGAGTTGCAGTGAGGAGGTGGGATCTCTAAATCCCAAACAAATTTCTAAATCCTGTCAACCTGGCTACTTCCTTCTTTTCCTTAGAGGGCCACAAGGATTGGCTTATAAATTCATCTTTCAACTGGCATCACCTAAGGCTGCTAACCAGTGTTTCTCTCCTCCCCTTTATTCCATTGTAACTTGGAACAAAGCAGGATTTTGAAAATTGTCCTTTGAAGAGATTAGTGCAGTATCTGGCAAATAAAAGCAGCTTAATAAATGCTTATTTAATCAGTCCATCAATTAGCATTCAGGTACCTGCTACCTGCACAGATACCACCCTAGGTGCTAGGGCTATAAAGGCCAAAAAATAAATAAATAAAAAGAAGATACAAAAAAGATTCAACCCCTATCCTGGAGAAACTGCTTTCTATTTGGAGAGCACAGATAAAACGAGGTGAATTTAAAGAAACCAAGTCAAAGGATTGCAATTCCAAATTAGTAATCCCTCAAACTCATAAACTTTCATTGTAAAAATCAGGAAATAAATGACATAGCCCAAAGTATAAAATAAGTTCGATGGGCCATTTTCTCCCTAATCTTAACCTGAATCCCAGAATATGGTAATGCGTTTCCCGGCAGGGACTGCAGACCAGTGGAAATTGCTATCACTAATCTATCTCATTACCCCAAGTCCTACTTATTCTTTCACCTTGATCTCATTAAGCAAAACATAAGGGCCTGATTCCACAATGAGCAAGTCGTTCCTTGGCTGACTGTAAAGTGCTTACTCATGTGAGGTAAATTAACTCCTCCAGAGCATTACCAGTTAATTCACCCCATTGTAAAATGTCATTGACTACATGGGGCTTTTTAATTTCTTAAATTTCCTATCCAACTCTTAGTGCCCTGGCACATTTCATTCACGTTATGCAGAGAAAATAGTTTACTCACCATAGGATCAGGCCAAAATAATTGTGTTCCTCTGCCAATCAATGGGATTTATGGGCTACACTGTTTTCAAAACACCTTACAGCCTTTAAAATGTGGTTCCCCAACCTGTGTGGTAGATAAGCCATGTCAGTAGCACATAGTAAATTCAATAAACTGCATTATTATTATTATTTTAATTTTATTATTACCACCCACATCTATTACCACTGAGGTAACATATGAACCTAACTATTTTGGGAAGTGAATTTCCCCACACACACTAACAGTATTTGCTTATCTATTAGGTCTCCAGTAATATCCTCTACTAGACTGTAAACTACTTGAGGGTAGAGATAATCATATTCGAGTTTAGATGTAGCAGAGACATTAGAGGTCCTCTAGTCTAAACCCCTCATTTTAAACATGAAGAAACTGAGGCCCAAGAAATCAGGTGACCTGCCCAAGATCTCATTGGCTAAAGTAGGAGAGGCTAGCAGTTCTCAGCTAGGTAGCACAGTGGATAGAGCCAGTCTGGGCTTCTAATCAGGAAGCTCATGTTCATGAGTTCAAATCCAGCCCCAGAAACTTACTAGCTGTGTGACCCTGGACAAGTCCCTTATCCCTGTTTGCCTCAGTTCCTCATTTATAAAATGAACTGGAGAAGGAAATGGCAAACCACTCTAGTATCCTTCCCAAGAAAACCTCCAAATTGGGGAGTCACAAAGAGTTGTACACAGCTGAAAATGATTAAACAACAGTAGCCTCTGTATTTGAAATACAATTGGATTTCCGCTACACCAAACTCTTACCAATCATGCCTCATTTAAATTGATATCTCCTCCAGAGCCCAGGAAATGTCTTAACAAATGTTTGTTGAATGAATTCCTGGAAAAGTGAGTAAATGAATGACTGAACAAATATATACATTTTTTTCTTCTTCAACTGCATAATTTTTCAGAGCCATTCAAATTTGTAGAATTTTTGATGTTTAGTAGCTTTTTTTTCTTCTGCTCTTCTAAATTGGCCATTAGAAATGCTAAGTAAATTCAAGCTCAGTTCCTGATTTCTAGTTCTATTGTACAGACCTTGAGTATTTTTTTTTTTTGCTTTGGTTTTATTCAGTTTATTTAGATGAAATACAAAACAGTGTGGTAGTTTAGATTTTATAAGGTTGCGGTTATAAACTGTTGTGCATTGTGGTATGTTAGAGGGCTGTGGGTATGGGACAGACGTTTATTAAACATGTTTTTTCTGGTTTTCTCCACAGATTTTTTTTTTTTTTGAAAGAACACTCATCTCCTTCCCTTGAGGGCTTTCAAAAAATGGAAAAATACCATTTGTTCAGAATAATTTAGGTTCAATTCTGCCCAGAGGCAAGGGGATGATAGTCTACATGACCCTTTGAAGGTCCCTTCTAGTCATCTGATTCTGTAGCTTTCTATACCAAGAACTAGTGGACATAGATGTATGACTCTTTTGTGCTTATATATGTAGAGGTTTTCTATTTTTGAGAAGACTTTAAAATCCAAATGTACAAATCAAATAAAGAATAATTGCACACTTTATAAAAGTGCTCCCATTTACAAATAAATTTACTCACTCTACTCTAATTTCTCTTTTTGGAGAGGGAAAGGCAAGGCAATTGGGGTTAAGTGACTTGCCCCAATGCCACACAGCTAGTAAGTGTGTCAAGTGTCTGAGGCTGCATTTGAACTCAGGTCCTCCTGATTCCAGGACGGGTACTCTATTCACTATGCCACTTAGCTGCTCCCTGTCTCTGATTTCTATTCACTGTGGAACAAAGTGTTACTCACTTAACTTCACTGACCCTCAATTTCCCCATTTTGAAAATGGAAATAATAATATTTGTATCATATACCTCACAGGTTCATGATAAGAAATACTGAAAATTCTTTCAATGTGAAGATATTATGGGAGGGGTCATAAGGTAAGTAAAACAAATGATTATAAGCAAAGATGGGTGCAATAAATGTCCTTAAACATGCAGAGTGGAACTCAGGGGAAGGAAAAGTCTTTTCTTGTTAGGAAGCATCATGCAATCTCTACTTTTAGGGACAGCTAGGATTTTGATTGGTACAAGTGGAAAGTGCAGATCATAAGGATAACGTTGGAATTTTGGGATCACGACAGAGCAGTGGGTCACTGAACTTTTGACACACTTTAAATTACAGCATGTATGTGGCTGACTCCTCTTCTTAGCTATAAGGCTCTTCCAGCATAGAGACCTAAAAAAGAGAAAGAGCAGTTCCATTGGTAGTCTCATTTTCTTTTACTAAGCCTGTGAAAGGCAGCATGTTATTGTGGACAGAGAACTGGTCTCACATTCAGGAAAACCTGAATACAAATCCTGACTCTGACAAAAACAAATTGAAACCGTTTGCAAGTCATGTACCCTCTCAGGGTGCATAGGCAGTTCTCTAAGTCTCAAAACAGAAAGAAAGAAAGAAGGAAAGAAGGAAAAAATAAAAATAAATAAGAAATGTGAAAAGGAAGGAAGGAAGGAAGCAGGGAAGGAAGGAAGAAAGGAAGGAAGGAAGGAAGGAAAGAAGGAAGGAAGGAAGGAGGGAAGGAAGGAAGGAAGCAGGAAAGGAAGGAAGAAAGGAAGGAAGGAAGCAGGGAAGGAAGGAAGAAGGGAAGGAAGGAAGGAAGGAAGGAAGGAAGGAAGGAAGCAGGGAAGGAAGGAAGAAGGGAAGGAAGGAAGGAAGGAAGGAAGGAAGGAAGGAAGGAAGAAAAGAAGGAAGGAAGGAAGGAAGAAGCATCTTCTATGTACCAGGCACTGTGCTAAGCAGTTTATGAATATTATCTCATTTAATCCTCACAACAAACCCTGGGAGGTAAATGCTATTAATATTTCCATTTTACAGATGAGGAAACTGAGGCAGACAGTAGTGAAGTGGTTTGCCATGGGTCACACAGCTAGTGAGTTGTTTGAGGCTGAATTTGAATTCAGGTCTTTCTAACTCCAGGCCTAGTGCTTTGTCCACTGTACCACCTAGCTGCTAGAGAAAGGGCCAATTTGCATTGATAGAAGAAATTTCTCTCCGGGAGGTACCTAAAACCATGAAATCACTGATTTGATCAAGGGCAGGGCCAGGGAGAGGGAGCTTAATGTCAGGCTCTGAAAGTGAAAAAACCTGCTATGGAATTAGGAGATGACAGGAGAAAGGAAAAAAGGTGGGAGGAATCAGGAGAAAAAAAGAGGAAGGGGGGAGAATGTGCCTGTCCCACCTGTGGTGTGTGGTAAAAGCACCTCCTACAGAATTCATATAGTATTCCCACCAAGGAACATGTAAAGACCATCAGTCTAGCTCAGACATAGAGGGAACCAGATTGACCCTAGGGTGAGAGATAATTTTAAAAGTCTATGGTACTGCTCCCAGAAAACCAACATGTTTCCTATTTAAATAAACAAAAGATTTAAATGTAGAGAAATCCACGATTATGCTATTGTGCGTACATGTGCCACATATTCTGGTATAACGTAATCTATTGGTTATTGTATTTTTATGATACCAGATCTGAGGAAAAGCACAAGGAGAAGGAGATGGGGAGTGAGAGAAAGGGTTACAAGGGTAATGCCCAGCGAGGATTCAGCATTCAGAGCACCAAGTTTCACCAAGAATTTGATTTTAAAGGGACAGACCAAACTGCTCTTGCAAAATTTCACTTTCTGCTCCCTAAGACCATCATCCTTGAGTAAGAGCACCTGACAAAATGCCCTAGGGCAGCTTTGCAAGTCAACTGGCAATTACATAACAGATAAGTCTCTCTGATATTGGCAGAATCTTTCCATAAGGATGAACAGTTCTGGAACAGTTTCTCCAGGGTATGTAGAATTAGGCACAAACAACCTTAAGAAATTAAAAAAAAAAAAAACAAAAAAAACAAGCATGAATTTCATACATAAACAAAAGGGAAAAATTGGTTGGAATATTACATGGAGATATGTGTGATCATATAAAATGATGGGCGGTATACAAAAACCATGCATGTAAAAGCTATGGACAAGTTTTCAGCTATTTAGAACTGACATTAAGCCTGCTAATTTAATGATGCTGTTCATATTCATTATACATTCTATGAATGTACTCAAAGTATATTTATAACTACCTTGTGCATAATGCATAAATACATATGCTTTATGCCATTATTCAGAAGATAATAACTGAAGCAGTTGAAGTGTCAAAAATATTCAATAACAAAAATATAAATATGTTAGAATATATTTCATACCACAATGGAATAAATGGTGGATTGAGAAATAAGAGAACCAGCTTTGAAACCAGTAACTTTGAGACCCTGGGCAAGTCATTCACCTCTCTGGGCCTTATTTTCCCCAATCTGAAAATTGGCAGGATTGGACTGGAATTAGATGATCTCTAAAGTCCTCTTTAGGATGTGGTCATGTAGGTGTATATGAGACGTAATAATACTAACGTGTGTGTGTGTGTGTGTGTGTGTGTGTGTGTGTGTGTGTGTGTGTGTAGAAACAGAGACAGAGACAAGAGAGAGAAGACTTCAAGGTATACAAAGTACTTTCCTCACAACTTTGTAAAGTAGGTAGTGCAAGTATTATATCTATTTCGAGGAAGAAACTGAAGTTCAGAGTAGAAAAGTGATTTGCCTGAGGGTACACGAGTTAATTAATTAAGAAAGAATTATCAAGCCCTTGCTATTCACTGGGTGTGGAGCTTGATCCTAGAGATGCAAAGATACAAACTAACCAATCTATGCTTCGAGGACCCTACATTCTAGAGGGCAAAACAACACATACACATATGACTTAATTAATATAAACTACATATACAGTAAGTCCAAGGCAATTTCTGCAGGGAGAGGCATTAGCATCTTGGAGAATCAGAAGCAGCATTTAAGCTGAGCTTCAAAAGAAAAGTGAATCAGGCATGCCCTGGAGGAACGGGGGATAGTTTGCATTAGTACTCATTAGTACTCATTGTATTAGGACATTTATATACTGCTTTAAAGTTTAGAAAGCATTCCACAAATATTATCTCATTTGATCCACGCCACCACCCTGCCAGCGGAATGTATTTATCCCCATTTTACAGATAAGAAAACTGGGTCAGACAAAGATTAAGTGACTTTCAGCCTCCCACAATTGGTTGAGCTAGATTTTCAACGTAGATCCTCCTGACTCTAGGGCCAGTATTTTATCTGCTGGGCTACCCAGCTGCTTAATTCGATCCTGGGTCCCCTTACTGCAGAGGCATTTTTCTTTTCATCCTCCTATACTATGTTCATTAGATCATAATAACGCAATACATGTTAAACAAAAAATACAAGGCATGTTTATATGGAAGATGTATTTAAATATAAACAAAACGTATTTACTGCATAGTAACCAACTATGTAAATGAAAATACCAAAATATTTAGGATTCCTTGTCTTTACCTTTTCCCTCCCTCTTCCTGTAGGATAGAATCATTGTGGAATCTTCATGTATACACACACACACACATACACACACATGTATACACACGCACATATTATACATGTATATGTATGTGTGTATATGTATATTATATGTATATATGTGTGTGTGTGTATTCCACCAACAAGTATTTATAACAAGTATTTATGAAGTGCTTTCTCTGCCAGCCACTGAGCTAAGAACTGGGGATCCAGAATCAAAAGAATCAAGAGCTGCAGAGGACCTTAGAAATCATCTTGTCCAGCTTCCTCATTTTACTGTTGAGTAAACAAGTACGCAGCCATAGAGGATGAGTGCTCTCCATAGGTTCAATTATTTATCTTTTTGCAAATAATCATTAGATCTATGTATCCAGCTAGAGTCTCAGGTCTTGTATCACCAACTGCCTATTGGACGTGTCAAATTAAATAATCCCATAGTCATCTCAAACTCAAGAGAGCCAACACAAAACTCATTATTCAATCACTTGCCCCAAACCCACCCCTCTTTCAACTTCCCTTGTATGGTCAAGGACAATACTGTCCTTCTAGTCATTTAGGCTCTGTGTAATCCTCAATTATATTTCCTCTCTCTCTCTGTCTCTCTCTCTCTCTGTCTTTCTCTCTCTGTCTCTGTCTCTCTCCCTCTCCCTCTCTCTGTCTTTCTCTTTCTCTTTCTCTCTCTCTCTCTCTCTCTCTCTCTCTCTCTCTCTCTGTCTCTCTCTGTCTCTGTCTCTCTCTGTCTCTCTCTCTCCCTCTCCCTCTCTCTTTCACTTTTTCTTTCTCTCTCTCTCCCACACACATATATACATACACATATACCCAGGTATATACACGATGCATACACATATGTGGGTATACATATATGAATTTATGTATACATAGTAAGTGGCCAAATCCTGTCTTTTCCATCTATATGTGAACGTTGTTCACATATAACCCTTTCACTCCACTCACACAGTCTCACTTCAGTTCAAGCTCTCATAACTACCCCCACCTGGACTATTGCATGAGCCTCCTCCCTAGTCTGCCTACCTCCAGTCTCTCCCTATTCCAGTCCACGCTCCACAAACCAAAGCGATTTTCCTGAAGCACAAGTCTGACAATGTCATTCCTTTGATTCAATTGACTCCAATAGTTCTCTATTACCTTTTGGATCAAATATAAAACTTACTGTTTGGCATTTAAAGCTTTTCATAATGTGGCTGCTTTCCAGACCTCTTACCCACTATCCCACCCTCTACACCTACATAGCGTTACTCAGACATAAAGCACTCTATCTTAGCTCCATGATTTTGAACTTGCTTTCCCCTAGAATGGCCTTCCCTTCAATTCTACCCCTTGGAATTTTTGGTATTGCTTCAACACTCAACTCAATTTTAAAAAGGCACTTCATAGTCCCCCCAGATGCTAGTGCCTTCTCCTTCAAAGTTACCTTGTATCTCTGTTTCACTGGATCGTTCTCCCATCGCTTGGACTCAAAGGTCAGACCTCCAGAGAGTGACTGGCTACTTCTCCCTCGAGGATTCTAGGGGTAACCCTCAGGCACTGGGGAGGGTGGTAGTTTATCTAATACTAAAACTCACCAATGAATTTCCCTAAACGATGATTAGTTGATATCAATTAACCAGTCAGAGTCAATTAGCTTTTTGAAACATATTTATTAAATCATTATTATAAGAATAGCTGGTATAACATCCTCTCAGAGAGGACAGCATATTCTGCTACAAGTACATACAAAATCCACAGAAAAGAGACTTCATACTTAGAAGACATTATAAAGTGAAGTGGTTAACTCACAACTCCTGGTTGAATGACAGTCCTCTCTGCTCATGGAATCCTCATTATTTTCCTCAGAGGAATGATGTAAATGTCTTCTGGGGTCCTTGTGGAGTCTTAAGCTGCCTTTCTTTAAAAAAAAATTTCCACAGTAGTCATGTTGTGAAAGAAGAATCAGAACAAAAGGGAAACCCATTATGTGTCTTTTAGAATTATCTTAAATCATTGTATTTCTGAGAAGAACTAAGTCTATCAAGGTTGGTTATCACACCATGTTGCTGTTACTATGTACAATGTTCCCCTGATTCTGCTCCCCTCACTCAGCATCAGTTCATGTAAGTCTTTTCAGGTTTTTCTGAAATCTACCTACTCATCATTTCTCATAGAACAATAGTATTCTATCACATAGATACACCACAAGTTGTTCCGTTGTTCCCCAATTGATGGGCATCTCCTCAGTTTTCAATTCTTTGCTACCACAAAAAGAGTTGCTATAAATATTTTGTAAAGTGTGTCCTTTTCCCTTTTAAGTTGCCCTTCTTCAGTGCAACTAGTTTGTCCAAGGCTCTCAATGAAGACAATGCCACAGCCCCTGGTACAGGTGACTAGGAAATTCATGAGAAATCCAAAATCTGAAGTTCACAAGGCCATCTGGTCAAGGTGTTTGCTTGGATCTGCTGCCACCACTTCTACGGTTCATTTTCAAATGCCAGAATTGGTTTGCTATTTTATATAAGCCCTACAGGGTGTGACTGTGTCTCCTCAACCAGTCCCAGCATTCCTTCTGTGTACTAATTTCATTTCATCCAATGATTTTTTTTCTCCTTTCAAATTAATTAAGGGATTTTGAATGTTTTTAATTGACTGCTTCAACAGAGGTATTCTCACTTGATAAAGGTACCAAAAGTGCAGCATAGAATGGGATCATTCATCCCCCACCTTCCCCCCCATACATATCCTTTTATCTACTTTATATGTGCTTTGTATAGATTTATATGCATTTTGAATATAACTACATATACATGTGTTAGAATGAGCATTTCTTGAGGGCAGCAACTGTATTTGCTTTCAGTTCTCTCTTTGAATCCCTAGTGACTGACTCATAGTAGGCACTTAATAAATGGTCACTTATTCAATTTGCCAATGGTAAACAAATATTCATAGTATCATAAATAGAACTGGAAGAAACTTTAAAAGTAATCTAGTCTGACCCCACCATTTTACCCACATGGAAACAGAAACACAGAGAAATTAAGTGAATTTCCCATAAAGTCAGGATTTGAACTCTGCTCCTCTGACTTCAAATCTAGAATTTTTTCCATGGTTTCACAAAATAAGCCAGAGGTCTAGGACTTGAATCTACCTCCTTTGACCTCCAAACCCAAAGCTCTTTCTACTCTCTCATTCTGTAATGGTATTGGGAATTGGAAGATCTTCCCTGCCCCTTAATAAGCCTGGGGGAATTTGAAGACCTTCCCTGCTTTGAAAACAAATTCTGCCCCCTAATAGGCTGAATGACGCTAGGGTGCTTGCTGCTACACATGCTGTCCATTCTTTGGAGGGAATTTTTGAACATTTAGGTGGTGGTCTTATTGCTAAATGAAGCCTGTTTTTTTTTTTGATGGAATTTACCTTTTTAATTCAAGGATCAGTAATCATAATGGAAGAAGCCTGTCACAACCAGTTATCTTTTTCCATCATCTCTTCATGTTCTTATGACCAAGGCTTTTTGTTTGCTTGCTGAGTTGGTTTGATTTTTTAATCATTATCCTGCTCCTTGCTTAATTTTCCATAAGCATAGGAACAACAAAAAATATTAACTATGTTTTCTGCTTTCATTGGTCTGTTGCTATTAGAGCTGGGATGTTCAGGTAACACAGATAGCCCTGCTTATAACTTCAGAGGCATACTTGGTGACTCACTTATAGATTTTGTTGCTTTTATAAGATCATGATACTATAGAGGTCACCTAATTACACAGATCATACACAAAATTTCAGCATTGAAAGTGACCTCGATGGTCAGCTATTTCAGTTTACACCCACTATAATAAATGTTCTTAACCCCGAAATGCTTTTGTGGTTAGAGCTAAAAGAGTCTGCGAATTCATATGGGGGAAAATGATATCTTTATTTTGATTCATTGCTAACTGAAAATTTTCATTTCCTTTAATTACTTAAAAACATTATTCTGAGAAGAGGTCCATAGGCTTCACCAGACTGGCAAAGAAGTTCGTGATGTAAAAAGGTTAAGAAACTCTAGAACCATCCAAGGTAGACGGTGCAGCAGATAAAGCGCCAGGCCTAGAGGCAGGAAAGTTCATCTTCCTAAATTCGAATCTGGCTGACACTTGCTGGTTGTGTTACCATAGGCAAGTCAATTAACACTGTTTGCCTCAGTTTCCTCATTTGAAAAATAAGCTGGAGAAGGAAATGGCAAACGATTCCAGTATCTTTGCCAAGAAAACCCCCAATGGGGTCATGAAGAGTCAGTCATGACTGAAAAATGACAAAACAACAACATTCTATAAAATATCTGATGACTATCTAGTCTTTGACTTCACCTTCAGTGAGAGGGAATCCCGTAACTCCAAGGTAGTCCGTTCCACTTTGAGTCAGCTCTAATTGCTAGGAAGTTGTTTCTCCTGTCAAGACTGAATTTATCTTCTCTCAATTTCCAACAGTAGCTCCTAATTCTGTCCTCTGAGGTCGAGGAAAACACATGTAATCCTATGAAGAAACTGAAGGAAGTTGACCTTCCTTCAGTTTATTTGAAGAGAGTTATCGTGTCAAAACCTTTCAATTAACAGATGAAGAGACTGAAGCCTAAAAGGTCAAATGACCTGTCTAAGGTCATACAGCTAATTGGGGGCAGAAATGGGAATCCAACACAGGTGTTAGAATCTAAATCCAGGGTCCATAGCATCACACCCTGCTTCTCTGTGATCTACTGGTGATAAGCATGCAGGAATCCCTCAGCTATCTGTATTTCCTATCTTACCTTTTAAAATGGAGATCCTAAGAAAATTCCTGTAATATAAAAGGGTTTAGAGACAAAGTATGGTTGCATGGTTCAATAAAAATAGCATTGACTCTGGAGTCAGGGGAGCTGGCTTCAAACCCTATTTCTCACTTGTACTAGTGTAACTATAGAGCTGCATGGTACATTGGATAGTGTGGTGGAGTCAGGAGAATCAGATATCAAATCTTGCCTCAGATATTTACAAATTGTGTGACCCTGGGCAAGTCACTTAATCTCTGTCTGCCTCACTTTCCTCAACTATAAAATGAGAATAATAATGACATCTATTTACCAAGGGTGTCATGAGGATCATGAGGATCAAATGAGGTAATATTAGTGGGGTGACAGGCAGATAGTTGTTGTTCAGTCATTTTTCAGTCATGTCCAACTCTTTGTGATCCCATTTGGGGTTTTCTTAGTAGAGATACTGGAATGGTTTGCCATTTCTTTCTCTAGTTCATTTTACAGATGACAAAACTGAGGCAAACAGGGTTAAGTGACTTGTCCAGGGTCACACAGCTAGTAAGTGTCTGAGACCAGATTTGAACTCAGAAAGGTGAATGTTCCTGACTCCAGGCCAGGCACTCATCTACTCTATCTGCTGCAACATCTAGTTGCCCTAGTTGCTGGCACCTGGTAAGTGCGCCTAAATGTTTGTTCTCTTCCTATCACCTGTGTCACTGTGGGTGAGTCATATTAGCTCCCTGTGACTCATTTTTCTCTTAACTTTCCCCTCTCTCCTCTCCTCTCCTCTAGTTGGAGCTCTTCAGAAGACAAGATGCCACAAAACCAGTGTGGGATATAGAGTCAGGAGAACTGCATTCAAGTTCCACTTCTGTATTTTACCACCAGTGTCACCTTGGTCAAATTTCTAATCTATCTGAGCCTTAATTTTCTTCATCTGTAATATGTGGATAATAATACTTGCCCTAATTAATCACAGAGCTGTTGTATGACACGAGGTAATGCATGCAAAGCATTTT
This sequence comes from Pseudochirops corinnae, assembly GCA_028646515.1. NCBI lineage: Eukaryota > Metazoa > Chordata > Mammalia > Diprotodontia > Pseudocheiridae > Pseudochirops > Pseudochirops corinnae. The sequence continues at coordinate 39,367,326 of CM053587.1, read as the reverse complement.
GTAAGCTACACAGACTTAAATAAATGCCAGCTATTATAAATGACTATTTATTTGTGTTTTCAAAATGTGTAAATAGAATTATCTCATGGCCTGGCTCATTTAATACACACTTGAAAGTCTATAAAAAACACTCAGTCTATAATCTGACTGAAGACACCAGAGATGTAAAAGATTGCTTCTAAGCATAAGGAAACATATAGGAAACATAATTTGAATTTCTAAGTAAATGGAACTGGTTCATCATTTTGGGGGTGGAGGTATATTTAACTTGATAAATATTTTAAAGCAACACCTCAGTATAATATTTCTGTGTGATCCTGGGAAAAATAACTTAATCTCCATTTGCCTTAGTTTTTTCAACTGTAAAAATGCGAATAATAACAACATCTCCATTTGAGGGATGTAATTATGGATATAATAACATCATCTGGGCAGCTAGGTGGTGCAGTGGATTGGAGTACCAGACCTGAAGTCAGGAAGACCTGAGTTCAGATCTGACCTTAGAAACTTCCTGGCTATGTGACCCTGGGCATGTTCTTTAATCCTGTTTACCTCAGTTTCCTCATCTCTAAAATGAGCTACAGAATGAAATGCAAACAACTCCAATATCTTTGTCAAGAAAACCCCAAAAGGTGTCACAAAGAGTAAGACATGACTGAAAATGACTAAACAACACCCCCCCCCCCAAAATCATCTATTTCCTAGGACTGTTGGGAGGATCTAATGAGATAATATTTGTAAAGTCCCTAACACAATTACTAATGCATAGTAAATGTTATATAAATGTTAGCTATTATTATTATCATTTATCATCTCAATTGTCTGAAATCATAAAAATTAGAAATTCTATCACAGAGACAAACTCACTGACAAGGGGGAAAGAAAGGCAATTGACAAGCTAACAATAAAGCAAGAGAAGAAAAAAAATCACGGAAAATAGACAAAACAACTTTTTTCGAGTAGAAGCAATGCTACATTTTCCATGAAGCCTTCCCTAATCTCCTCTTCTTCTTTCCCACAAATGCTATCTTTCATTCCACAGAGGCAGTGTAATGGTAATGTAAATGGGAAGATCTTTGCTAGCCATTAATAGACCCCTGTGACCTGCTCGAGTCACATGAAAGCCTGAGTCACATGAGTCTGTGGTGGGAGGAGCTTGCCGAGCAGGTGGAGCAGGAAGGGTGGAGTAGAACCTAAAGGAAGTTGGTGAGAGTGGTTAGAGCTGAGGGAGCGAGAGGAAGCAGGCAATGAGCTGTGAGTGTTTGTTTGTGGGAAGGCCCTAGCAGGGGGTAGGCTTGGGGATGGTGGTGCCTGCTGCATTGTTATGGTGTATAGATTCCTTTGTTGCTATGATGGATTTGCTTTCTGGTATTGGGATTTGGCTTTCTGATATTTGAATAAATGTTTTGTTTCTGTCTTCCATGAGGAGAATCTACCATATTTTGTGATTCAAAACTTGGAATATGCCTGCATATTCATAGCAGCTGCTGTGGGTATCCCATTGGCAAAATAGGCAACTAGGGGGCTCACTGAATATAATACTGGGTCTAGACAGGGCAAGACCTGAGCTCAAATGTGTATGACCCTAGACAAGTCACATTAACTTCAGTCTGCCTCCATTTCCTGAATTGTAAAATGAATAATAACAGCATCTATTTCCTAGAGTTGTTGTGAGGATCAAATGAGATCTTTGCAAAGCACTTAGTGCTTGAAACATAGTATGTGCTGTATAAATTCTTATTTTCCTCTCCTTACCCTTCCCACAACACTTGTGAGAATACCTATTTTATTCACTTACCATGGTCTACTTTGTATTGTAATTATCCAGGGAACATGCCTATTTACTGTGTGAAAGGTTGTTGAGCGCAGGGACTGTGTCATGTATCTTCATGATCACACAGCAACTAGCAAAGTGAAAAGAACTTGGCTTGGAGTCTGGAGACCTGAATTTGAATCCTGACTCTGACTGGTTGCCCTGTCAACTCCATGTGCCTCAGTTTCCTTATCTGCAAAATGAAACTAATGGCACTTGCCACACTTACCTGAATAATGAAAGTACTTTATAATTCTTCAACTATTATAGAAATGTAGGAGATTACTTTCATACAGAAGGCACTTAATTTTATTGTTATTGTAGATTTATTTTTTGTTTATTTTTAGTTTTCAACATTCATTTCCACAAGATTTTTAAGTTACAAATTTTCTCTCTGTCTTTTCCCTATCCCCCACCCCAAGATAGCGAGTTTACTGGATGCCCCTTCCCCCAGTCTGTTCTCTCTTATATCCTTCCCAATCCCCCATCTAACTTTCTAGTAGGGCAAGATGGATTTCTATACCCCAATGCTTGTATACCTTATTTCCCAGTTGCATGCAAAAAAGAATTTTTTTTAGCATTTGTTTTTAAAACTTTGAGTTCCAGATTCTTTCCCTTCTTCCCTCCTCATCCACCCCCACTGGAAAGTTAAGCAATTCAATATAGGTTGCACATGTGTAGTTATGTAAAATGTTTCCATAGTAGATATATTGTGAAAAACTAACTATATTTCCCTCCATCCTATCCTGCCCCCCACTTATTCTATTTTCTACTTTAACCATGTACCTTTTCAAAAGTGTGTGCTTCTAACTACCCTCTCCCCTAATCTGCCCTCCCTTCTATCATTCCCCCTCTTATCCTCTTCCCCCCTACTTTCCTGTAGGTTAAGATACCCAATTGAGTGTGTATGTTATTACCTCCTTAAGCCAAATTCAATGAGAGTAAGGTTGACCCATTCCCTTTCACCTTCCTGTCCTTCCCCTCCATTGTAACAGTTTTCTCTTGCCTCTTTTATATGAGATAATTCACCCTATTCTATCTCTCCCTTTCTCCTTCTCTCATTATATTCCTCTCTCACCTCTTAATTTTATTTTTTAGATATCATCCCTTCCTATGCAACTGATCCTGTGCACTCTATGTATATATGCACACACATATACATATATTCACACATGTATTTATACACACATATACTCTCCTATATATACATATATATTTATGTACACATATATACATATATATCCCCTTCAACTATCCTCATACTGAGAAAAGTCTCATGAATTACAATTATCTTTTTCCATGTAGGAATATAGAAAGTTCAACTTTAATAAATTCCTTGTGATTTCTTTTTCCTGTTTACCTTCTCATGCTTCTTGTATTTGAAAGTCAAATTTTCTGCTCAGCTCTGGTTTTTTCATCAAGAATACTTGGAAGTCCTCTATTTCATTTAATAACCATATTTTTCCCCTGAAGCATTATACTCAGTTTTCCTGGGTAAGTAATTCTTGGTTTTAATTCTAGCTCCTTTGACCTCTGGAATGGCATATTCCAAGCCCTTTCAATGCCTTAATCTAGAAGCTGCTAGATCTTGTGTTATCCTGATTGTGTTTCCACAATACTAAATTGTTTCTTCCTGACAACTTGTAATATTTTCTCCTTGACCTGGGAGCCCTGGAATCTGGCTATGATATTCCTAGGAGTTTTCTTTTTGGGATCTTTTTCAAGAGGTGATTGGTGAATTCTTTTAATTTCTATTTTGCCCTCTGGTTCTAGAATATCAGGGCAATTTTCCTTGGGAATTTCTTGAAGGATGATTTCTAGGCTCTTTTTTTGATTGTGGCTCTCAGGTAGTCCAATAATTTTTAAATTATCTCTCCTGGATCTATTTCCAGGGTCAGTGGTTTTTCCAGTGAGATATTTCACATTGCCTTCTATTTTTTCATTTGTTTGGATCTGTTTTATAGTATCTTGATTTCTTATAAAGTCATTAGCTTCCATTTTCTCCAATCTAATTTTGAAGGAATTATTCTCTTTAGTGAGTTTTTGAGATTCCTTTGCCATCTGGGCAATTTGGCTTTTAAAGTCATTCTTCTTCTCCTTGACTTTTTGGACCTCTTTTGCCATTTGAGTTAGTTTATTTTTTAAGGTGTTATTTTCTTCAGTATGTTTTTTTGGTCTCCTGTAGCAGGCAGTAGACTCACTTTTCATGATTTTCTTACATCATTCTCATTTCTCTTCCCAATTTTTCCTCTACTTCTCTTAACTGATTTTCAAAATCCTTCTTGAGTTCCTCCATGGCCTTTAATCAGTTCATATTTTTCTTGGAAGCTTTTGATGCAGGAGTTTTGACTTTATTGACTTCTTCTGGTTCCATGTTTTGATCCTTTTTGTCCCCCAAAAGGGATTCTGTGGTTAGATTGCACTTCCTCTGCTTGCTCATCTTGCTAGCCAATTACTTGACTTTTGAGCTCTTCACCATAGTAGAACTCTGCTTCCAGAGTGGAAGGAGCTTTGTGCCAAATCGCTGAGGTTTTTGCAAATGTTGCCAGAGGTCTGAGGAGGACACTCTCTCTACAGCCACCACAAGCTCTGGCACACTGGCATTTCTCAGTCAGGACCACAAGACTGCAACCTACATCCAAGTAGATCAAAGCAAGAGCAATTACCCTCTAAATGCTCGCTTGGTCTATAATCTGCAGGCCAGTAACTCTGGAGGCAGCCATGGCAGCACCAGCTGCAGCCACCATGGCTCTGCCACCTCTTGCCCCAGGGGCAGGGGCTGAACCACACTCTTTGGTCACCCAGTTCCAACAGAGTTCCCCATTGACCTTTTACTTTCTCTTTGGTGTTTATGGGTCAAGAAGTCTGGAAACCATCATAGCTGGTGGCGATTCACTCTCCTGAAGTCTGTTCCAGGCTATCTGTGCTGCTGGTCAGGCCACTACAGGTCTGAGACTGTACTCAGCTCCCAGCTTGGTGCAATAGACCCTTCCTGTTGTCTGTCTGCGCTGCCTTCAGCAGCAGATTTGTTTCTCTCTGTCATTTTGTGGATTCTGTAGCTCTAAAATTTGTTTAGAGTCACAGTTTACATGTATTGGGGTGGTTGGTGTGGAGCTCATGCTATTTCCTGCTTCTACTCCGCCATCTTGGTTCCACCTCCTGTAGATTTAACTATAGCTCAAAATAACCTCATATATCTCAGTAGGCCCTTGAGTAACTACTGTGTCCTAGAATCATACAATAATCTATGTCTACAATGATGACCCTGACGCAACAAGGCAAGGTCAAAGCTGCTTTGGGCAACACTTTGTTCAAAATTGTAGGGAAGCACATGATCCACCTTTTAAAAAAAAAATCCATTCATGTGGTTAAATCACATAAGTGTTTTGGCACTTAAAACAATAAGCTTCAGTTATTTGGAAAATCCACTTAATGGGAGATATTTCATTCTCCCATGATGACAGAAAAATGAGGTATTGCTATGATTAAATTAAAGAAATATTAGGTTGAGAAATCTTCCTGAATGAGAGTTATTGGCTTATAGAATAGTTTATCAAAAGAAATCCCAAAAAGTAGACTGGATAAAACCCAGGAGGTTTATTATTAAAAAAAAAAAAAAAAGCAAACATGTATTTGAAAGAGGATGCTCTTATTAATCTGCTTCACTCTCTAGTCACTACAACATGCCACTTTTTTTTCCTCCCTAAGTAATGAAGTGTCTCTCCTTTTCCTCTCATTTTCACTTAACATATGCATGCCAGTCAGATAGAATGTTCTATTTCATATATCCAGTAAGTCCAGAATTGAGGAAATTATTGATCAGTGACATCTGAAATGTAAAACAGATCACCATTGGTTTCCATCATACTGGCAAAGAACAGGAGAAGAGAGGGTTTGTGAACTCATTGGCATAGGGACACTCTGAGATGAGGAAACTTTCTCTACCAATGGAGGACAGTACATTTGCTGACGTTTAAATTCTTAAAGGATTATCTTGGGGTCAGCTAGGTGGCCCAGTGGGTAGAGTACTGACCCTGGAATCAGGAGGACCCGAGTTCAAATTTGAGCTCAGACGCTAGCTGTGTGACCTGGTCAAGTCTCTTAAAAGTGTGATTACCTCCTGAGAGACAACTGTCGGGAGCATTCAGCAGGTAAGTGACCTTCCTGGGTTGACACAGTCAGTAGGTTTTTGGAGGTAGAATTTGAACTCAGGTCTTCGTGGCCAGATCTCCATGAACCATATGTGCTCACTGGAAAGAAGAACATAAATAAATGTTGCACAGAAGTTTGGAACGAGGGAGAAAAAAGTATTTTCTACTCTACCAACAGGTCTGATAAGGAAATAAGTAGATAAAAAAAAAACCCATAGAATCACTTATAAGATAATTTTTAAATTGTCACTTTACCAATTTCATTGTCCTCCCCATAGACGTTTATAATACTTCAATAAGTTCATTTCTTTTCCTTCACTAAGCAAACAGATAATTGAGTACTTACTTGGTTCAAACACTATTTGTATCTCCCAGACTTTCTTGAGTATAGTGGTTAGAAGCCAATGTGGACTATGTGATGAAGATAAGCTATAGAGAATGATTTAGGAGCAGAAGTACCTTTAAGGCTAATTATGTGCCCAATAATTGACATAAATATTTTCTTAGCATATATTTAACCTAAAAACAATTTCTGCTAATATAGCTGTCTTTCAAATTCACCTTCACTAACCAAAATACTTGGCTTCCATTTCTTTTTTGGGGGGAGAGGGAAAAGGGGAAAGGGAGACAGTAGGGATTAAGGGGCTTGTTAGTAAGTGTCTGAAGCTACGTTTGAACTAAGGTCCTTCAGACTCCAGGACTGGAACTTCATCCACTTCACCACCTACTTCTATTTCTTAAATGCCTTCAAGCATCTAGGTCTCTGTGGCTGCCACCTTCCACGGCAGCCATGGACAGTACAATTTCTGGTGTATTTTTTGACGACTAAATGAACAATACCACGACACGAAACATTTTCATGTGTACTATCTCCCCTTGACAAAATTAACCGGGAAAATAAACACTCCTTTCACAGCAAAGCCTGTGACATTGGGTCTGAACCACTTGTGACATTATGACAAAACAATTTCTCCACATACAGTTTCTAAATGCAAAATGGAACTGATGAGATTAGAAGTCAGTGGGTGTCGGAATATGCAGGGTGTATAAAAATGACGTCTTGAATAGACTGGGTGAGAAGTAGATTCCTTTTGATTGTTGTCTCTTGCTTTTTAATGTTCTCAGAAAACGACTGTATCTTTCAGAGTCTCTCAAGGATTTTTAGATAAAAAGAGAGGTTTTATCTTTGCATGTCTATAAGCAGTGAAAAACTCCGGAGACTGAAACCTACAGGCAATTCAAATAAACTAAATCTGATCAAGGTAATATCAATGCCAGAATTAGAAGAAAACCCAGAGAGAATATCAATAACAACATTAAAACAGCAGGTTTCAACTGGAATCAATAGGCAGAATAAACAGAAAAAATTAAGTCACAAAGTGATAGTAGATAAAAGCTCCCCACTCATTAAAATTCTGTTTGTCTTTGTGTCTTTTTATCAATGTACCTATATATCTATGCAAGTGTATCAAAGTTTATAATGTAAAAGAATGATGAAATAATCTAATTAATTTCCGGTGTCATTTCACATATTTCTTTCAAGTTAAAACTGCAATATTAATAATGGTTTGCAGTTTAATAAAATATCTCTATGTCCTATTAACTCCTATATCAGCTCCTTATAAAAGACACTTTTTATCAAATAGCTAAACTTCAAAAGATTTCTGCTTTGATCTGAAATGAAAAAATGAGGTTCATTCCATTTGTACTGAATAACCTCACTCAATTTTAGAGAAAGACAGTTGTCTGTTATTGCGATTCTGTCGCCAAGTACATTCAAACTGAAGGAAAATACAGAGGGGAAAAGAATATTGGAAAAGTAGTCAGAGAATCAAAGACATAGCTCTAAGACTCATAAACTCAAAGCTAGACCCTGCTAGATCTGGAAGGGACATGGGAGATCGGCTGGTCCAACCCACTCATTTTACAGGTGAGAAAACTGAAACTCACACAGGTTAAATAACTTGCCAAGGGGCACTCAGTGAATGAATGACAGGCCCAGAGCTAGAATTCAAATTCCCTGACTCCCTAGTCAGAGAAGTATATTTTAAAATGGATCCTGGCTTTGCTTTCCCTCATACATCCTTCTATAAACACTTACCCAGAGGGTTAGTCCTATTTATAGGTATGTAACAAAGTGTCCTGTCCCAGGAAGAGCACTTAACTTCCAATCAGAAGTCCTTTGTTCAAATTCTGGCTGGTTCGCTAATCTCGGGCAGGTCATTGAATTTCCTTGGTGCTTAACTTCTTCATCTACAACAGAGAAAGAATACACTGTACACCATTTACCTGGTAGGCATCAAATCAGATAAGGTACAAAAAGTGCTTTGTAACTAAAAATTACTAAATACATAAAAATTAACATTATTTATTATTGTTATTATTATTATTATTATTGTAAAGGTGCTGCAAGATCACCACTGTCTCCTTTCCTGACAATAAGTCTATCTGTTTCCCAACTAACTAGGCTGTCACTTCAGCCCTTTAAATCAACCATCTGACTTAAAGAAGACAGAATTTATTTTTAAGAAATTATTTTTAAGAAATCATAGGTTCATAGATCCAGAGCTGGCAGAAGGCATCTACTCTAACTCCCCATTTTACAGATGAGGGAACTGAGGCCCAGGGAGGTAAAATAATTTGTCCAAAGTGACACAGGTAAAGTATTAAGTGAGAAAGAAAAGAATTTAATCTAGATTCTCTTGATTCTCCAGCACATAATCCTTTCCCTGTATTAAAAAAAAAAATGCCTGAATTCTCCTCTTTTGTTGTTGTTCAGTTGTTTCTGATTCTCCCTGATCACATTTTGGGTTTTTTATTTTGTTTTGCTTTTTAGCAAAGATACTGGAGTGGTTTGCCATTTCCTTCACTAGCTCATTCTAGAAAAGGCAAACAGGGATAAGTGACTTGCCCAGGGTCACACAGCTAATAAGCATCTGAGACCAGATTTGAACTCATGAAGCTTAGTCTCCCTGATTCCAAGCCCAATGTTTTATCTCCTTTACCATCAGTTATCACCTAGAAAGTTTCAGAGAACCCCATCTTGAACAAGTGAATTATATATTATATAATAAAAAAATATCAAGGGCAAACATCAGAGAGCTACCTTGGATATTAAAGGGCCATTACAAGAAGAAAGCTGGGACTTTTGACCATGTCCCTTTTTCTGGGACTCTTATCTTCAACATCCAGGATCTACTAAGCACCCAGTATACTTTGTTTCCCTCTGCACTTATACTATGAAATTTGTTGACTAAATATTTCCCAATACACAGTTATTCTGCCTTGGAGGATAATGAAGAACCACTTTCTACCAGTTTGCAATGGACAGGAATTATCACCCAAACACTACTAGAACATCCACCTAATCTCCTTTTGGTACTGATAGAAGGTACAACACATTCTGTGCTGTGAGTATGCTCCCATCTGACACCTTGCAAAACCTCATGCAAAGCTATCTGTCATAGCCCATCTCTGCTGCCATCCTAATGTATGAGACCAATAATACTCATGCAAGAGACCAATTGACCTAAATAAATTTTATTTGATGACAAGAAAATTTAGACAAATAGATGAAAGAAAACAAATTACAATACATGAAAAGATGGTAGGTGGGTTCCTTTGAATTTTCCAAATTAACTCTTATAATAGGATCTGAACTAAGGAATCTGAAAAAAAAAGGACTAAGTATTAATCATTATCAGGACTTAAATTGTCAACAGAATGAAAACATAATAATTTGGAAGCTAAATAATTATCTACAAAATAGAATTAGTATAAGCAGGCAGCCTGGATCCCTTAGATCTCCAAACCACTGCTTTCATTTTCTCTTTCTTTTTTCTTCCTTTCTTCTTCCTTTTTTCATTTTTCCTCCATTCCTTTCTTTTTTCTTTCTCCTCCTTCCTTCCTTTTCTCTTCTTTTTTTTCTTTTTCTGACTGAAATAACAGCAAACTTTGCTTAACTTTAAACTTCTACTTGATTTTGCCTTCATTGACACCAAAGAATTAGGATAACACTAGAACATTACACCTGGAAGGTATATTAGAAACTATCTCATCCAATCCCTCATTTTACACAGATGAAGAAAGACTCAGAGGCTAAAATAGTGATATAATAAGTGCTTAATGAATGATCCTTGACTGAATGTATTGATTTGTTCCCCATTCCTAGAATACTTTGCTCCCTCAGTTTAAATCCCGCCTTTGGCAGGAGGTCTTTTCCAGGGACTCCAATGGCTAATGTCTTCCCTTTTCAGATTACTTCCATTTGTTCTGAATATATCTTGTATGTACAGTCAGTTCTCAATTTTTGCGGGGATAATGTTTCTCAAAAATGACACAAAAGTTGAAAGCATGAATGTTGAAACATTGGATGTTCCTGTGACCATCAAAATACTGTTGGGCAGCTCCATTGCCTATCCCCACTTCTGGATTATAGCTTAAGGGCAGGGAGGAGCAAGAGCAAGAGGAGTGGAAGTCCAGAGGGGGTAGTATCACTTCTAGCTCCAAGAGATCACAGACTCCGAAGAACAGTATTGTTTCTGGTTCCAAGGGAACAGGGTCCCTGAGGAGCAGTATCCCCACAGGATCAAGGTCCCTTCTTGGGTAAGGAACAGAGCTCAGATAAGGTAAGCATTGATCATGCCTCTCCCCAAGTCACACCATATGGAAGTACCAAAAGCTTCCCAAATCCCAGAAGTAGCTCTGAAAACAGCAGTACAAAAAAAAGCCTGAAGCTTGAACCAGTTTATCTTTCTCCCCATGTAAGTTCAGAGTCCAAAACTGACATAAAGCTCTAATTTAAGAAATAGGGTGGAAAAAATGAACTAACAACAACAAAAGAACCTGACCACAGACATCTACTATGATGACAGGGAAAATCAAGACACAAACTCAGAAGAAGAAAATAAAGCCAAAAGAGCTATAAGCAAAGCCTCAAAGGAAAAAAAAAAAAAGGTGAATTGGACACAAGCTCAACAAGAATTCTTGAAAAGTCTAAAAAAAAAATTCAAAATCAAATAAGAGTAAGGGAGAAAAAATTAAGTAAAGCAATTAAAGCAAAAGGAAGAAAATTATGAAAATAAAATTAACAACTTGGTAAAAGAGGCACAAAAAATACTGAAGAAAACAACACCTTAATAAACAGAAGTAGACAAATGGAAAAAAGTGTTATATAAATTTACTGATGAAAATCACTCCTAAAAAAGCAGAATTAGACAAATGGAAAAAGAGACACAAAAGCTGAAGGTACAAAATCTTAAGGTACAAAATCTATTTAAAAAAATAATTCCTTAAGAGTTAAAATTGGGCAAGTGGAAGCCACTGACTTTATAACACATCAAGAAACAATAAAACAAAGTCAAAAGAGTAAAAAAAAAATGAAAGAAATTATAAAATATCTCATTGAAAAAACAACTGACCTGGAAAATAGATCAAGGAGAGATAATTACAGAATTTTTGGATTACCTGAAAGCTTTATTAAGAGCTTAGACATCATCTTTTTCTTTTTTGGGGGGAGTAGGGTTGGGGGGAGACAATCAGGGTTAACTGACTTGACTAGGGTTACATGGCTAGTAAGTGTCTGAGGTCAGATTTGAACTCAGGTTTTCCTTACTCCAGGTAGACATCATCTTTTAAGAAATTATACAGAAAAACTGTTCTGATATCTTTGAACTTGAAAGTAAGATAGGAATTGAAAAAAATCCACTAATCACCACCTGAGATCCTGAAATGAAAACTCCCAGGAATTCCAGAGCATCCAGGTCAAAGAGAAAATACTTCAAACAGGCTGAAAGAAACCATTCAGATATTATAGAGCCACAATCAGTATCACACAAGCTTTAGCAGTTTTTACATTAAGGGAACAGAAGACCTGGAAAATGATAATTTGGAATGCAAAAGAGCTGAGATTACAACCAATTATAACCTACTCAGCAAAACTGAGTATAATCCTTCAAGGGAAAAAAAAATGAATATTTAATGAAATAGAGAATATCCGAGCATTTCTGATGAAAAGACTAGAGCTGAATGGAAAATCTGACTTTGAAATATAAGACTCAAAAGAAGCATAAAAAGGTAAACAAAAAAGACAAATTATAAGTGATTCAATAAAGTTAAAGTGTTTACCTTTCCATATGGAAAGATGATACATATATCTTTGCAGAACTTTTCATTATTAAGGTAGTTAAAAGGATTCCACATAGAAAGAGGGTGTCAACTATGTTGGGATGATGTAAAAGAAAATGGATAGGAAAGAAAGAGGGACTACCTGGGAGAAGGGATAAGGGAGAAGAAAAATGAGGAAAATTATCTCATATAAAAAAAGGTGTTCTAGAAAGAGATTTTACAGTGAAGGAGAAAATGGGGTGGGAGGGGAGGATATTTAACATTCAAACCTGACGTGTCTAAATTGGTTCAAAGATGGGGGAATACACACACAGATATGTATGTATGTATGTATGTATATATATATATATATATATATATATATATATATACACACACACACACACACACAAACATACATATATACATACATATAAGTACACACACGCATATATTCAATTGGCAATAAAAATGAACTTACCCAACAGGGAAGTAAGAGGGGAAAGGCATAAGAGAAAGGTGAATGATAAAAGGGAGGGCAGATAAAAGAAAATAGCAAATCAGAAGCAAAATAGATTTAAGAGGAGAGACAAGATAAAATGAGACAGAGAAGAACAAACAGAAGAAAATGGGATGGAGGGAAATGTACAGTTAATAATCATAATTCTGAATGTGAATGCAATAAACTCACCCATAAAATGGAAGTGAATAGCAGAATGGATTAGAAACCAGACTCCAGTGATGTGTTGTTTACAAGAAACACATAGAGAGACATAGAGTTAAAATAAGGGACTGGAACAGAATCTATTATGCATCAACTGAGGTAAAACACACACACACACACACACACACACACAAAATGCAAAGATAGTAATCATGATTGTAAACAAAACAAAAGTAAAAATGGACTTAATTAAATGGGATAAGCAGGACAACACCTCTTACTAAAAGGAACTATATGCAATAAAGTAATATCAACACTAAACATATATGTATCAAATAACATAGCATCTAAATTCTTAAATAAAAGGCTAAATGAATTACAGGAGTAAACAGATAGTAAAACTATACTAGTAGGGAACCTCAACTTTTCTTAATCAGAGCCAGAGAAATCTAACTATAAAATAAATAAGAAAGAAGTCAAGGAGAGGAATAGAATCTTAGAAAAGTTAGATATGATAAATCTCTGGGGAAAACTGAATGAGAAAAGAAAGGAGTATACTGTTTTCTCAACTGTACATGATCTCTTCACAAAAATTGACCATATACATCACAAACAAATGCAGAATAGCAGAAATATTAAATATACCCTTTTCAGACTATGATCCAGTAAAAATTACATTCAATGGGTGGTAGAAACAAAGATTAAAATTTAATTGGAAACTAAATAATCTAATCCTAAACAATGAATGGGTCTCTAAAAGAGTATGACAACAATGAAACATTTCAAAATGTGTGGGATGCAGCTAAAGCAGTAGATAGGTGAAATTTTATATCTCTAAATATGTACATTCATTTGAAAAAAGAAAAGAAAGATCAGATCAATTCATTGATCTTGCAATAAAAAAAAAAAACTAAGAAAAGAACAAATTAAAAATCCCCAGTTTAACACTAAAATGGAAATGCTGAAAATCAAAAAAGAGATTAATGAAATTGAAAAGAAACCACTGAGCTAATAAATAAAACTTAGAGTTGGTTTTATAAAACAAACAAACAAACAATGAAATAAATAAACTATTGGTTAATTTGATTTTTAAAAAAAAGGAAAAAAAAATTACCAGTACAAATTACCAGTATCAAAAATGAAAAGGGCATGTAACACCAATGAATATGAAACTAAAGCAATTGCTAGGATTTATTTTGCCCAATTATATGCCAGCAAAACTTCCAATCAAAGTGAAATTGATAAATATTTACAAAAATATTAACTGCTCAAATTATCAATAAAAATAAAATGGAGTAACTTAACCCTATCTTAGGAAAAGATAATGAACAAGCCACCAAAGATCTCCCTAAAGAAGAAAATCCTCAGGACCAGATACACTTAAGAAGGAATTCTACAAAATATTTAAGGAACAATTAATCCCAATACTATATAAATTATTTGAAAAAAAATAGGTAAAGAAGGAGTTCTACCAAATTTTTCTTATGACACAAATATGGTTTTGATACCCGAACCAGGGAGAGCAAGTATAGAGAGAAAGAGAAAATAACTATAGACCAATTTCCTTAATGAATATCAATGCAAAAGTTTTAAAGAAAATACTACAAGGAGATTACAGTAATATATCACAAAGATCATACACTATGACAAGACTGAATTTACAACAAGAATACAGGCTGGTTAAATATTAGGAAAACTATCAACATAATTGACCATATCAATAATTAAAACACACAAAAAAATCCATAATTATCTCAAGAGATGCAGAAAAAGCCTTTGTCAAAATATAATGCCTATCCCCATTAAAAAAAAACTCACAATACTATGAAATATAGAAATCAATGGAATCTTTCATAAAATAGTAAGTAGTATCTATCTAAAACTAAGAGCAAACATTATCTGTAATCGAGATAAACTTGAAGCCCACCCAATAAGATCGAGAGTGAAACTAGAATGTCCATTATCACCACCATTCTTCAATATTATACTAGAAATGCTAGGTAGTACAATAACACAAGAAAAACAAATTGAAGGAATAAAAATAGGCAATGAGGAAACAGAGCTATCATTCTTTGCAGTTGATAAGATGGTATATTTAGAGAACTCTGGACAATTAACATTAAAAGCTAGTAGAAACAATGAACAACTTCAACAGTTTCAGTATTTAAAATAAACCCACATAAGTCATCAGCATTTCAATATGCTACCAACAAAACCCAGCAGCAAGAAATAGAAATTCCTTCTTGCTGACAACATAAAATACTTAGGAGTCTACCTGCCAAGACAAATCCAGGTATTATATAAATGCAATTACAAAATGCTTTTCACAGGAATAAAGACAGATCTAAATAATTGGAGAAATATTAATTGTTCATGGATAGGCTGAGCCAATATAATAAAAATTACAATTCTGCCTAAGTTAACTTACTTAATCAGTGACATACTAAACTACCAAAGAATTATTTTATAGAACTACAAAAAATAGTAATAAAATTCATCTAGGAAAACAAAAGGTCAAAAATATCAGGGGAATCAATGGGAAGTAGCCTAGCAGTTCCAGATTTCAAACTATATTACAAAGTGGTAATCACAAAACAATCTGGTACTGGCTAAGAAATTGAATGATGAAACAGTGGAATAGATGAAGCACATAATAACATAGAAGTAAATACCCATAGTAATCTATCGCTTGATAAATACAAAGATTCAAGCTTTAGGGACTCACTATTGGACAAAAATTACTGACAAAACTGGAAAGCAGTTTAACAGAAATTAGAGATAGAAGTCAGGAGGAGTTGGGATCAAGAGTGTATGTGAAGGAGTTTCCTTGGGTGAGGAGGAATGTCATATCTTCATCTAAGACTGTGGTAAAGAAGGAAATAGTGGCAGTAGATGTCGGAATATTCAGAGAAGAGGAAAAAAGAGGATGGGGACACTTCAAAGAAAATTCTCAATTTTTTCAGTGTTGTATGAGATAAGACCTTTAGATAAGAGGGTCAGCAGAAGGGCCATTGTGAGCAACTTGAGGTGAGGTGAAGTTTGGAAAAGCTATGGTAGAAAGGAAGTGAGAAAATCAATTAGGGAGGCTTGTTATAGCAGAGGTTATTTTAGTAGCAAGAGAATAAATAGCTGCTGAGCTCCCTTTCACCTCTGAAATTCTTTGATTCAGTGATTCTCCAGATACCCCATAATCACATCTAGTTCATAACTAATCATTCTTGGTCACTAGTCTTTTCTACCTACCCCTTGAACTATACCTCCCAGAGCCCACATTCTATTACCAATAAACATTTCTCTTCATCATTTATTTCTTCCTCTTAAATTACTTCCATCTATTAGCACTTTTTAAACCTGGCTTTCTCTTGAAGACTTCATATCTCTTGCTACTCTATTCTTTGCTGACTATCTCTTCTCCTACACAAGATCAGGGAGAATAATGATGACAGACTCATAGATTTCAAGCTAGAAGAAACGTTGGAGGCCATTAAGTACAACTTCTTCATTTTACAGATGGGAAAACTGAGATTCAGAGAGCGCAAATATATATTGGTCACAGGTGCACAGCTAGCAAGTGGCTAAGACAAAATTTGAACACTAGTCTTCCTGACTTCAAACTTCATTTTGAGTTTCTGATTATCATACTCTTTGCTCTCTGGGCTTCCTTTCAGATCTTCCCTCTGCCGTGATAATTCAACAACTTCTCCTTTGAAGTTCACCATCCAACTGTATCCCCTTGTCTAGATTTTTGTTGCTGTCATCTAAATCCTTCCCCAATGATTACACCTTGAAAATACCTTGAAAACACCCTACGATTACATCCTATCATCTGCCCTCATACTTGATTATTTCAGATCATACTAATCCTAAACTCTCATTTCTTCAGTCTTCTCAAGTCCCATGAGCTCTATCTCTGCTGCCAATAAATCAATCAAATATTAAGCTATTGACTATGTGCTAGGCACTGTGCTTGATGATGAGGTTACTATGAAGAATGAGATATTTCCTATTCACAGTGCATTTTAATTGAGGGAACAAGAAGTACATATTAAAATATATACAGCACAAATATAAAATGAATATATAAATATGAATATTTATAAAGTAGTTTAATTACAAGATAATTTAAAAGGTAAAGTGCCAACATTGTGCAGAATATGTGGCTTGAGTTGCATCTTAAAGGAAGAGAGTAAATCTATGAGACAGATGTAAGGAAAGAGTATATTCCAGGCATGAGGGATGGCCAACAAAAATGAATGGAGATAGGAGATGTGTTCTATGGGAGGAACAGAGAAAAGTCAGTCTTCCTGGAACACAGAGCTCAGGAAAAAGAGTAATGTCCAATGATGATGGAAATAGATGTTGCGACCAGGTTGTTTAGGGCTTTAAAAACTAGACAGCCTTTTTTTTTTTTTTAATCCTATAGATAATAGAGAGTAGATGGTTGAATAGGGGAGTCACATAACCCAATTGGTGCTTAAGGAAAATTACTTTGGCAGCAGGATATAGTATGAACTGGAATAGGGAGGGACAGTTAATAGTCAATAACATTTATTAAACCTACTATATGCCAGGCACTGGGCTAACCACTAGGGATATAAAATGTAACCCAAATTTCTCTGGGCACATCCTTTAAGGGGCCTTTGGAGTATGCCTAGTTTGCTTTGATCTGAACAGGTGAGAGAAGAAGGACTATCCTTCCCCTGCTCTCCCTTTTTTACCCACTTCTGTAATGGCAACCACACTGGCATACACAGGATTGGTGCTAGGACAGGTTCTTAGAGCTGCTTTACTAGGAAAGATAACTGTTCAAGAGGTCAACAATCTTTTTTAATTACATCCATTAGTTCAGGAGAAACATCATCACTCTGAATTTCAGAGAAAACACAAACAGAAAATTCAAGCAGAGAAATAAAGATCAATAGACAGGGCTTCTAACTGTCTGAGAAGTTAGCACAGATCAACAGACAGATCCAACCAAGGCAACCAGAGAAAGAAGCACAAACATCTGGGTTTTTCAAAGGGTGGGGGAAGGGATCCTTAACAAGTCTCATCTGGTCAAAACACAAAAACACTATTCCACTGACTGAGCCCCAAAGCAAAATGCTAACCTCGTAGTATATATACAATTCTCAGAAACAGAAGGCATCACAACTCTCTTGACTCAGCGCCTAATTAGAAATTAACAAAAGGTGTGAAAGTCTTCCTACAAGCAAGACTCCCCTAAGCAAGTTTCTCTTAATGGGTTCCACATGAGGCCAATTAGTGGGTAGGGAAGATCTTCTACCCATTAACATTACAATTTCCAAGTGGGAACTCAAGATATTGGTTGAACTTGGAACTGAGATTGTGCCTATAGGAAATAAGCTAAGCTATGAACCTATTCCTCTTTCTCTCCCCTGAGACTGAAGTGAAAGAGCACAAAGGTTTTGGGAAAGTAAGTTTGTATATATATTTTTTTAT
The DNA here is from genome assembly GCA_028646515.1 of Pseudochirops corinnae. Lineage (NCBI taxonomy): Eukaryota > Metazoa > Chordata > Mammalia > Diprotodontia > Pseudocheiridae > Pseudochirops > Pseudochirops corinnae. The sequence continues at coordinate 39,349,133 of CM053587.1, read as the reverse complement.
TATACCTCTTAAAATAAACATTCTTTTGCAAAAAGTCTTGTGTTACAAAAGAAAAAGTTTAAAACTATCCCTGCCCTCAAGGTGCTCACAATCACAAAAGACACATTAAATATCTGAAAAGGTGGTGAGAGGTGATTGGGAGATATTCACAACTGGGGTAAGAAATAATGGGGTGTATGTCCTGGGTGCCCTCCCTAAATGGTGGAGTATCTGGGTGGGAGGAGCTCACTGATGTTCAGTCTCTATCCACTTCAGTCAGAAAGATGGAAGAGCCCCAGGTGTATAGGATCCCAGCAGGGGCAGGGAGGCAGGGAGACCAATTAGGAAATTGTTATAATAATATATATGAGAGATGATGAGGTCCTGACCTAAGGTGGCAGCTTTAAGATTAGAGAAAATAAGTTATTTTAAGATATGTAATGAAGGTAAAAATGGCAAAATTTAGCAGCTGACTAGATATAGGAGGTGAGGGAGAATGAGCCCATGAATCCATTGCAGTGGTCATAACTTAGACATTTATATCATTAAATGCTGGAGTCTGAGGATACAAATGCAGTTGGAGATGGGACCTGGCAGCAATGTCAGCAGCAGAGTGCAGTCTGAGGGGTAAGGTAAAGAGGGGTGGGGGTAGATGTGAGTAGGGCTCAATCCTTAGAAAATTTGTCCTGTAAAGAGCACTGCTTCTGATGGTACTACCTGTGTGACAGTGAGCAAGTCAACTAACTTCTCAGTTATACAAAGAGGACTTTGGATTAGAGAATCACTGAGGTCCTTTCCACCTGTAATATATGTTACTGTGATTTTGTAGTGAAGATCTATAGGTTCTTCAAGGCAAAATGTGAGTATGACAATTGGTGCAGAGAAGAGTAAGGCCCTAGGGAAGCAACAGGGCTCCCTGATGTCAATACCCAATCTCCCCGTGTTATTTATGATTCTGTCCAAAACTGCTTCCAAGATCTCAAACTATGAAATTCTCCATTTCATTTCAAGGAGATACCACTGCCACCTGTGAAAACTTCACTTGCTCTGATCCTAATCCCAATTTATTAAATCATACTGGGAGAAGTCTGGGGATGCCATGTTTTTGTATTTGAAGCTAAGCACTTAGCATATTGTTGTGCACATAATAGGAAAGAAGGGAGGAAGGGAGGAAAAGAGAAAAAGTGGGAAGGAAGAAGGAAATACTAAGAGCTTACTATGTACCAGGCACTGTTTCAGCCATAGTAAATGTATATTGACCAGCTTCTCTTCCTGAATATTGTCCTTCCTCAGGGTTTTCATAGCACTTCTGTATCCTGGTTCTTCTCCTACCTGCCTGCCTGTTCCTTTGCAAGTTTCTTTGTTTGCTGTTCATCCATATTATAACTCCTAATTGTGGCTATCTCCCAAGCTTTGTCCTGGGCCTTCATCTCATCTCTCTCTCTCCATGGTGAGTTTTAGCCTGAGTCTCAATGCAGTCACATTACTAACTCCTAGTTTGGCATATTCCCTACTACTCTGTGTTGCCTTCATAATACAACTATAATATTTAATAGATTTAATTTAAATTTAAGTATAATCTTGGAAAATCAAAATTAATTTTCTCTCAAAAATGTCAGTTTTTGATGTACCAGAGCATCTCCAATCCAACAAACATATAATTGTGCTTCTCTTACACATAAGGTACTGGGGATATAAAAAATGAAAAGAAACATAGACCCTTCCTTTAAGAGGCTTCTGATCTAATGAAGAAAATAAACATTCAATTCAGTGTAATTAAACATTCATTAAACATTTACTAAATGCAAGACAGTGAATTAATCACTGGGGATACCAAGATAGAAAATGACAATCTCTCAAAGACTCTGCAATGTAATAGAGTATGACATGTATACAGCAATTATGATGCAAGGTAAAACTGATCAGAACAAAGGGGAAGGCCAAAGTGCTATATGAAATTTGAAGAAGGAAAGATTATTTTTATCTGAGGAATCCAGAAAGGAAATAGAGCCTGAGATGAACCTTGAAAAAAAGCAAAAGGAAAGGATATAGCAGGCAGAGATGTGGCATGTTCCAGCTCAGGGGTACAGCAGATAGAACACTGAGCCTGGAGTCAGCAAGGTCCATGTTCAAATGTAGCCTCAGCCAGTTACTAATTATGTAACCCTAGGAAAGTCACTTAATCTCCATTTGCCTTGGTTTCCTCATCTGTAAAATAAAGATAATAATAGTACCTACTTCCTAGGGTTAGTGTGAGGATGAAATGTGATAATTTTTTGTAAGATTCTTAGCACTGTGCCTGATACATGCTAAGCATTATGTAAATGCTAACTACTATGATAATCAACACGATTCAGGTATACAAAATAGTCTGCACCAATGCCTAAGGGATGGAATAAAGCAGAATACATTTGGAGAACAGGAAAAAGTTCAGTTTTCCAATATATAAAAGGGAGTCAAGTGAAATAAAGTTTGTTAGGCTAGCTAGATCACAACAAGTCTTAAGTGTCAACTAATAAATTTGTATTTTATCCTACAATCAATGGACAGCCACTGAACTTTTTTTTTTATTTTTATTTTTAATTTATGGAATAAACCAAGAATTTCAATGATATTGTACAATAAAAAGATGTTTTCATATGAAACTATAATCTACTATGTACAATTTGCTATTCCTTTCAAATATACAACAAAATTATTATGTAAATTTCTTTTTTCTCTTCCTTCCCCACCACTCTAGAGAGGGCTACCATTAGACATAGATAGATAGATAGATGATAGACAGATAGATAGATAGATAGATAGATAGACAGATAGATATGTACAATTATTCTATACATACTTTATCATTTTTTCTCTTGATGAAGATAACATCTTTTTATATATCCTTTATAGTTAATTTGGGTATTGATAATATTCAAAATAACTTATTTGTTCAAAGTCATTCTTAAAACAATACTGCTGTTACCGTATACAATGTTCTCTTGTTTCTGCTCGTTTATCTCTTCATTATTTCTTGCAAGTCTTTCCACATTTTTTTCTAATGTCACTGAGCTCATCATTTCTTCTAACATTTCTTCTAAGCACAGTTGTGACATACTCAGACTTGTTCATTAGGAAGGTTTTTTTCTTGTCTTCCTCATCCTCCCTTCCCCCTCCACACCCACCCCTGCCTCATCACCTCATAGTGATTGAAGCAGGTAAAGATCGGTGGTTTCATGTATAGAGAGGCGATCCAAGCTTATATAATCTCACCAGTATAGCTGTCAGGAGAGGACATGATGTATCCGTTGGCCATTGTCAACACAAGGTATGTTAAAGGAATGCCAGGCAATAGCACGAGAGTGTAAAGTCTCCAGGAGGCAGATTTCACTTAAACAAAAAAGCTATAGCTGCCCCAACACCTCTGGTAGCATAGCTCCTGCTCACTCTATAGACTTACATGGATCACAGCCTGAATCTTGCTCCTGGCCTACAACTCCTGCCTCTACTCGCTCCACTGGGTGCTTCCAAGAAACTCTACCTACTGACCTACTGTGACCTGGTCCCAAGTTAACAACAGTACTTTGTAATGTACCCCCTTTTTTTCCTTAGAAGGAGATTTCCCATCTGACTTGGTGAGTTCCTAATCTCTGACTGATATATATTGGTCTCCTGTGGGGAATCTTATCCATCATCTGGTAAGGTTCTTGAGGGCAGGAATTGGTGTCATTAACCTTCCTAGACCTCAGGGTAGCCAGATAAAGGGTCCTAGACCTAAAATCAGGAGAGACTTGCATGGGAACCCTGTCTCTGATGCTTGCCAGTTTATGACCCTGGGCAAGCCACTTTGTCAAATGGATATAATAAAACCTACCCTACCCATCTCACAGAATTGCTGGAAGGAGTGACATTGTTGACTTTAAGGTACTATATGAGGAAGGGAATCAGTAATATTATCAGCCTGGATTTTCTATTTTCTTTCTTCTATATTAAATTTTCCTCAAAATTTACAATATTTGTACAGAAAGTCAGCAGAAACTGCCTCTGTAAAATCAGTCCTCCATCTAATTTTGTTATTTTGGCTTTTCCTGAAAATGTGAGATATGGGCAGGTAACTGCTCTCACTAATGTTTTCTCATTGTGAAACTGAGTACATAGGAGATTGAAAGTGAGAATATCTAACTAAAAGTTGTTAATGTTGGTTCACGTGTTTTCCGTCTCCCTGAACTGCACTATCTGGCCAAATCTAATTATTACAATATAATGTGGTTGGGCACACTTGCCAAAGAAAATGGAATTAGATGGGGAGTAGCCTGTCAGCGTCAAACTTTTGCATGTGACAAATACTGAAGGAAGTTATCTCCTGGTACAAAGGAAAACAGTGGCTAAGTTTTGTTTTGTTTTGCTTTGCTTTTTACAAAACACAGATTTCACAACACAAGAGATTAAGTGATATTAGGCCTTCACTATTGAGTCCTTCCTTATCTGTTGCTTGATAATGTGATGACAGTGTTTTGGTTCCTGGTTCTGAAATCTGAACTTGGCATTTACAGTACATCATGTTAGCTGGGAAAGAACATTCACGGCATGGAGAAATGTGACATGCTTTCGTAGGCATTTTGTATTTCTGACTCATTCAAGCATTCCCTTTTTTAGTGGCTTTCTTAGACGTGTTTGTGAACACCCATGGGATGAGAAGCAACTTAGACAGGGAGATCTGAAGACCCTGTCATTTTGTGATTTTAATAGGATACTGGGAAAACAAAACACTTCCAGGCCTGGTTACCCAAAGTTCAACTCTGTAAAACCAAAAAAGGAAGGTCAGAGTAATGGTGATTTAAAGTCATATACAATATGATCTTTATTTTTTTGAGTGTAAACATTGACAGTCAGCATGGTATAGTGAATAGAAGATTGGTCTTTTAAGTTAACATGTTGCCTCTCACATGGTAGTGTGTTGATGGGCAAATAATTTCACTCTCAGTGCCCCCCAGGAAACTCTCAAAGACTATTAGTCTCCCCGGTAGAATATGAACTCCTTGAAAGCAAAGCTATTTTGCCTTTCTCTAGTTCCTAGTATGGTGTCTTGCCTAGCACACAGTAGATGTGATAATAAATGTTTATGGATTGATCAGTTCCTAATAGTTTCTGATCTGTATGGTTAGAGAGAGTTTCCATATTGTGAGGTTCCTTATACAAATAAATCACAGATCAGAACAAAAATGCAATGTAAATCTTGATTTTCCTTTCCCCATCAAAAGTTAATTAACATAGATTATGTGCTTTGCTAAATCCATTGACCACATTTGTGTGACGGGGAAAAAATTCAGTAAAGCTAGAGATTATATTTGTAAAGGTATGAAAGTCCCATGAATTTGGCAGTCTTACAGAGAGAAATGCTCAATTATTAGTAGAAAATCTATAGGTCCAGTTCAGGAAAGCATCAGCATGTGCCAGAAATCAGGGTTACTGAGAATGAGTGTATATTAAAGACAATAGGATGCTGATGATAGGGGCCTGATTGTGTGAGCTATCTGTCTTAACCACTCTCCAGTCTTCCTTCTCAACTCACTTGCCCCTCAACATGTGCCCAGACTGGATCTATTAATTTTGCTGATTCTTTACGGATCTAGCTTTCTATCTTGGGACTGATGTGTACACCTCCCTGGGTCACATACGTTGCTTGCTTCATCTAGTTTGTACTAGTGGCCCATTAAGTCAATCAGTGTTCCAGAGCCCTATCAGAGTCATATTGCTAATTTGCCAGAAAGGTGGAGAAGGACAGCAAGGCAGCCCCCTTGGCCTTGCCCTGTCTCTGCAGCTGGATGTGCAGGAGTGAAAATTTCCAGCAGACTTAAAACATGGAACACGGCAGGCCTCCATGCCCCCTTCACTACAGTCCACTAGTCAGTGGGTGGGGAGCTTTGGTTTTCTAACACAGCTACCAGACTCAGCTTCATGAATATTTCAAAATTAAGATGGCAAACTGACTTCACCAACACAACAAGCAAACCCACAGTGACGAGGCTCTGAACCAGAACTGAGACTCGACATATGTATGCACTTCTGAGAACCCACATGCCGATTTCTGCCCTTGTTAGTCACTGATGCTGCTGCTACCACCACTGGTATTCAGGCCTCGAATTTCACGGCCATGAGCTCCAAGGGAGCTGTGGTTATCATTACAGTGTTTGCTGCAGTAAACATCATAATTGAGGTTATCCTAAATTACTCCCTGTTTTAAGTTGCTCATACCTCCACCAAAAACTCATCCTTTGGGACTAAAAATGTTCACGTTGCAGACCAGCCGTGGATTTTTATGGAAAGATGAAGTAAAATACACTCAGCTGCTTTTGAGTTTCAAAAGCACATTGTTCTGATTTGAAAAGCAATTGAAAAATCTTTTTTGGGTACAGAGAAAATGACTAGGCTTTAAAACTTTCCATGTGCCTAGTTTTTGGTAGTGGAAAAATTTCACGCATCATATAGAGACAAAAAAAATGTTTAAAATGATTTGAGAAAAACTTCAAGAGCACGTACAGTAAAAAAAAAATGCCATCCATGACAGGAGTATCCCCAGCCAAGCCATGTGCTTCTCCCAGAATTCTTCCCGGGCCTCTCGCTCTCATTCTTTACTCTGGCCTCCTCCCTCTAACTTTTTGAGCCTCTCCTGTACCCAGCCTTGTCCCACCTCAGTGATGTACCCACCTACAAGGAAGGATTCCAAACAAAGAGGTACAAGGGGAGAAAGGCGAAAAACTTTGGAACCTGGAAAAATGTCTAAAGTCTGTAGCAAAGGCTGAAGCTGAGCTGCTCCTTCTTAAGAGACAAACAGGTGAGCTAACTAAAGAAGCAAGCAAGTCGTAGAACTGGGGAGTTTTTTCTTCTGCTATTCTCCCAAACAGAGGTAAAAATAAATGCAAGTCAGGTATCCAAAGCTGAGATTTTGAATTTTTAATCTGAGGTATGTCATTACTGCTGTTCTTGAATCTCATTTCTATTATACTACTATAGTTTTGTTTTAGTGTCCATATATGTATGTGTGTATACACATAGATGTACATATACATATGTACATACATACATATTGTGTGGATGTATGTGTGTAATGTACATATATGCATGCATGGATGCATGGCTCTATTACATACGTATATGCTATATGAACATTTCTATTACATACAACACCTACATTATCCAAACTACTATTTATAATATATAATGCCATTATTCAAACTGAAAAACATACAGGAATATTATAGAGAATAGAGTCAAATAAAGTAGTAAACACAGATCTCAGATTAAAAATTCAAAACATTAATTCAGGCTATCTGAAACAAGTTTATTTCTTCATGTATTTGGATAAACAACAGAAGAGCACTCCCCTATGCCATAATATGTTTGTGGACATACACATGCTTGCTTATGTGTATTATGTATACAAATGCATGCATATGTCACATATGTGAATCTATTTTACCAGTATACATTTATATATGATATGTATCATGTCATTACTGATGCAAAATTGCATACAATATTATTATAAGAGGTAAAACAAATACAAGAATAGTTATGGACCTCAAGTTAAAAATTCAAAATGTCAGTAAATAGACAACATGTGATATACATATACATATGCAGATATACAGACATATATACATATATGTGTACGTATATAGCAGGGAATGTGCACCGTGAAAAGTACATTGGAATGGACTTAAAAGGATCATCCCTTTAAGTGTGCCTAAGAACTCGCTTAGAAATTATAAGGAATATAGGGATCTATGCGGCTCAGGCTGAAAGGACTTGGTGCTCTGAGATGATGAAATATCAGTCATTGAACAAGATGCACTGAGTCGGTGTATCTTTAAAAAGAAGTGGCTCCAATCCTCTACCATATTCTCTCTGTCTGTCTCCATCTCTGTCTCTGCCTCTGTCTTTCTCCATCCCCTCTCTCTGTCTGTCTCTCTCCATATCTCTCCCTACCCTCTCTCTATCTCTGTCTCTGTTTCTCTGTGTCTCTCTCTCTCTATCTCACTACCCACCTCTCTGTCTTTGTCTCTCTATTTGTGTCTGTTTTTGTCTATATCTCTGTTTCTGTCTCTGTCTCTCTCCATCTCTCTCTCCACATTCTCTCTACCTTTCTCTCCACCTTCTCTCTGTGTCTCTGTCTGTCTCTGTCTCTCTATCTCTGTTTCTCTGTCTCTCTCCCTCTCTCCGTCTCTCTGTCTCTCTCTTTCTCTGTTTCTCTGTCTCTGTCTCTCTCTGTCTCTGTCTCTATCTCTCTCTCTGTCTCTCTGTCTGTCTCTCTCTGTCTCTGTCTCTGTCTGACTCTGTGTCTCTCTTTCTGTCTCTTTCTCTGTTTCTCTGTCTCTGTCTCTCTCTGTCTCCATCTCTCTCTGTCTCTCTCTGTCTATCTCTTTCTCTCTCTCTGTCTCTCTCTCTCTCTGTGTGTCTCTCTCTCTGTCTGTCTCTCTCTTCCCAAACCCTTCAACACTTTGCCTCTGGGACTTCCTATTCATGACAGGATGGGGAGTCTTTGGAGAGAGGATTACTTTCTCTATTTGGGCTGCACAGTGACTGATCCCATGATGCAGCTAGAGAACTCAGCAATCTAACCTTGAGCTTAGGCCTTTGACTACTTCTTCTATTTTGTGCTCTTTAGCAGAATCTCATTTCTATTGTAATACTACTATAACATAGTTTTGGCATATGTATATATGTGCATACACACACATATATGCATGACATATATATACACGTATGTGTACACACACATATGTATATGTGCATTGTACTTACGCACACATATGAAACATTGGATCTCCTAACCTCTCTAATTCATGAGGCTGTCTCCAAACTCTGAACATGTCCATCTGGGGACCGCTGCTCAGAAATACTTGTTATTGTTAAATATGTAAATCTAATTGAGAGTCTGTGTTGATTTAGGGGTTTCCTATATAAGAATATGACTTCACGAGAGGAATCATTTCATTTTAAATTAACAACTCTATGCCTCTTTCTAGTCTTCTGGGACACAATAAACATTCAAGGAACAGGCATCTTGTTAAATTGAATTATCTGAAGAATTTGTAAAGAAACTTCCTTCATCATCACAATTACATATCCAGCAAAGCTCACTGAACCTTTAAGGTACAATGTACAAGGCTTCTATTTTAAATACAAGTACATATACATATATGTATACACACATATGTAATATATGTATATGTGTATATGCATGTATGTGTATATATCTGTGTAGATATACACACACATACAATGTACAATGCCTTCATTTTAAATACAAGTATATATGTGTGTATATGTATAGGTACATACATACATATATGTACAATGCCTTTGTTTTAAATACAAGCATATGTGCATGTATATATGTATACAAGAAAATTTAAGTAGCAGAAAACTGAAGCACAGAAAGGACTTGTCCAAGTTCACACAACTGCAGCAAGTTTCCTCTACTCTACTCTGCAGCTTCTTCATTGCTGGAGAAGCTAGAAACTCTTGTATATTCTTCGTATGATCCTTCTGACAAATCACAAGTGCTTGTGTGTAAATAGCTGGATGAAACTCAACTTGATGGGCAACAGCTGACATGACACAGAGGGATGTGATGTTTGTGTAAGTAAGCCAGAAAAAAGTCCAATTAGATCATTTGGGAAAATGCAGAGAATTTGCCTGAATTATCCAGAGAATTTCCTTATTCCTCTCTGCTTTTCATTGGTTGTCACTCATTATCCAAACACACACGCACACAAGAGAGGTAGCAGGGCATAATGCACAGAGTTAACCTCAGAACCAGGAAAGACAAGGTCTACCTCTGACGCATAATAATAATTGCTAGCATTTATGTAGTCCCCTCTATGAGCCAGGCACTGTGATAAGCACCTTATACAGATCTTTCTCATTTGATCCTCACACCACAACCCTGAAGCAAAGGGGGTTAAGTGACTTTGTTGTTTTTCTGTCAGGTCCACCTCTTCATGACCCTGTGGGCTATAGTGCACCATTGATGTTTATGAAGTTTTCTTTGCAAAGATACTGGAGTTGTTTGTGATAGCCTTCTCCAGTGGGTTAAAGCAAATAGAGGTCAAGTGACTTGCCCAGGGTCACACTGCAAGGAAGTATCTGTGGTCACATTTGAACTCAGGTCATTCTGACTCCAGGCCCAGCACTCTATCCACTAATCCGACTAATAACTACATACTGACTGTATGACTTTGGTCCTGTCACTTAACCTTTAGTATTCTCTGCAATAATTTGAATATAAGTTACAAAGAAGGTGGTGCTAATCTGCATTTTAGTAATTTTCTTATTTAAAAATTCCCATATGTATGTATGTACCTACAAAAATTCCTTTCCCAAGGAAAGTATAGTCCAGAACCATCCTTTGTCTCTCTCTGTCTCTGTCTCTTGCTATGTCTCTGTGTATCTCTCTGTGTCTCTGTCTCTGTTTCTCTATCTCTGTGTCTCTGTGTCACTCTCTGCCTCTCTCTGTTTTTCTGTCTCTGTCTCTGTCTCTGTCTGTCTCTGTCTCTGTCTCTCTCTCTCCCCTTCTCCCTATCTATCTGTCTAACTATTCTAATACTTCAGTAGATCCATTTCATAAATGACTCTCCAATTCCGCAGATCACAATTCAACCACTTCTTATTCTTGTTTTGCAAAATGATTGTTGTTTGAAAATGGAGCTGTTTGAAAAAATCCACAGGCTCATATGGAATCAGTTCTTAGTGTTGCTGTCACTCATTGTTCCCAACTGTGCTTCAAATTTATTTTAAATGCTGTATCTATGTCCTCTGACTAATACTGTTCTTCTTGCTTGGATATCCAGGAATCTAAAAGCCCAGTAGAAAACCAGTCACACAGTTCAAAAGTAAGGCCCAGAGTCCAGATTTTGTGCTTCTTTATAAAATGTTCTCCAAAGGAGATTAAGTTCCATAAAAGAAAGCTTGCCCTCACATTCAGTCTCATTATGTGTTTTGTAGCATTTTATCGTGCAGAGCTCCTGGCTTCTTACTATCCTAACACCTTTTTTGGCCTTCCTCCTCCCCAAACAGGCTTAGAACATCATACACTTCAAAGATGACCGTTGTAGGTATGTCCTTCCATCAAAGGGACCTCAAGTGTTATTTCCTGAAGCACTTCTCCACTTGAGTCACCACTCCTTCCAGTGGCCCCAAACAAACGTCTCTTGTTAAGTGAAGTGTATGTTCTCTCTCTTAAATTATACAAAACAGAGTGTGGGTATATTCCTTCAAATGGAAGTGACATAGAAGGAGTAAAGCCCTGGAAGACCTAAGAGGCAGGGACGACTCTGAACCCAACTACACCATACACCTGTTAAAGGCCCACAGGCATGCCTGGAATTCATATTGGGGAACTGAACAACAGGCCCATTAAAGGGCTCTTGAGAAGTTCTGGGAACACTCTGTTTCAGACTCTTTGATAAGGAATAACACTCCAGAGTGAGTGGAGGCTCCCCTTTGGCACCAAGGAGGAGAAGCTCAAGACTGTATGGAGAAGCCTGGTGTGTCAGTGTCTGTGTTCTTGCCGAATCCAGGGCAGGTACAAACCCACCATCACTCACGGGGCCCTGTAGGTGCTCCTTGATTTTTTTCCTCTTTATGTTTCCTGATGAGCAGAACTTCTCATCTCAGTCCACTTATAGCAAAACAGAAGTCTTTAGCCCTCAAAATCACTAATAGAAGTCCAAGAGACTTTTGTAGACTAGAATTTGGCCTCATTAAGTCTCTAATATATCTCTTTTCTCTGGCCTTACCTTTTCCTACAGAAGTGAGAGGAATGTGCATAATAGGGAATAAGTAACAATGACAATGAAGGTACCATTAAGTTTGGCTTAATATTTTTTTTTTGAGGCATGTAAGATTGCTGCATAGTGTTCTTATATAAATAATATGCGAAAGTTCATTTATACACATTATAATGGTTCCCCTATTCAGGTACTTTTAACCCTGATGGTACTTTGGTATTTTTAGTTATCTAAACACTTTGAGGGGAGACATAGTTATATTTCTGTCTGTGGATTCCCAGGGCCTGGCACAGTACCTCACATTTGCTACAAACTTAGTAGGTACTTGTTTGATCAATAAATCAATCGCAGATGGGAATTAAGTGAAGACTATGTACCAAATACTGCACCAGTCCTCCCCGGTATAACAAATGTAAAGTTAAGACTGTTCTGCCCTTAAAGAGCTTATAAGCATGAATGAATGAATGAACGAATGAATGAACGAATGAACAAACGAAGGAATGAAGGAACGAATGAATGAATGAACGAATGAAATGTTTGCAATCTGCATCCATTGTTACAGATTGCAACCTCTTATTTTCTGTGACTTTTTTTCCCATGTTTTTCCCCCCCTCTCTAAAGTTCATAAAGATCTACTCTTGAGGCAGCTAGCTGGTCCAGTGAATTGATCACCAGCCCTAGAGTCAAGAGGACCTGAGTTCAAATGTGACCTCAGACACTTGACACACTTACTAGCTGTTTGGCCTTGGGCAAGTCATTTAATCTCAATTGCCTTACCTCACTCCTTCCAAAAAAAATATCTACCCAAGGTTCTAATATTACAGTATCTCAGGTTTACCAATGCACCCCTTCAATTGTCTTTCTGTTGTCTCTCATTTTCCATACATGAAGGACCCAATTTTTTTTCTGTTCACACCTGTGCTCAATAATAATGTTCACACCTAGAGTGTACTTTTTTAAAAAAATTGGAAACATGCTATAGATTCCTTACCCTCACTATGCACCCATCATTCCATTGCCCTGTGAGGTATTTTTAATTTTCATTCTCCTGAGATCATGTTATTTCAAAATTCGTATCTACGTAGGATTGGGAGAATGCTGATGTCAAAGAGAGGGGTTTTTGAAGCAGCGGATAATTTGGGGTCATTATCCATATTCTGCAATTTCCCCAGTGAAATCTCTCCTGATCTCTTCTGAGCCAAGTGCATTATCCCATCTCAATGTTGATTCATGTTAACAGAGAAATTTGATAAACTGCATGTCATCTTGGATAATTTCATGTTTTATTTCTTTAATATAGTATAGATCAGGCCTGCACAAAGCTGCAGTCTGCCAAAGGATTTTGGGTGGCTGTGAAAAATGCAGAGGAAAATATCCTCTATATTTTTTGAAGATGGTTGGAAATCCCTTGGTGGCTGCAAGCGGCCCTGGGGTTGTGCAGGCTGGTATATTTGGTCAAACCCACTTCTTTTGCTTCCTGTGGAAAGTTTGGGGAAATGCTGTGGGGTTCCATGTGACTCATGAAACCTTCCTGGGCTAGTCATAGAACTCTGAAGACATGACTGACTTACTCTTCTACATTCTAATAGTAGATAATAAGGTGTATATTTTGGATCTGGCACTGGCCCAAAGCTTTTCTATTAGCTTATGAAATCATATATTGCCGCGCCAGTGAGTAAACAAGCCATCATTTGGTAAATTTCCCAATGTTGGATAATTTACTTAACCAAAGATTGGTTTGTAATTTCTCATTTTTCAAAATGGAGATTATTAATGCCTTCCTATCCAAATTTAGAGCATTGTTTTAGGTATCAAAAGAAGTAATCCTACCAGTACAATCTTTCTAACACTTGCTCTGATTTTGTTACACTCAAAAATCTCCAGGGGTTCCCCATTTACTTACCAAGTAAAGGGCATTGGGAGGCCTTCAACACTGCCTCTCGCTACATTTTCTGTTTATTTGTATATATAGTTGCAAAAATCCTACCCAGGAAATCATATTATCTACAGTCCCCCATTAGTAACCCTTACTTCTCTCTTTGTTGTTTTACCCTGCTCTTCCCCATACCTGGAAATATCCTTTCCTATCAACACTCCCACTATTTACCTGTTGGAGTTCTTCCCTTGTTTCAAGATCAGTGGAGTTATCATCTAATCATCTAACATAGGAAGCATTCTCCGATTCTTTTTCCTCAAAGGTCTCTTACCTGACAGTTGTTAATTTCTAATCTCAGTTGTTAATATCTCCATTCAACTAAAGGTAACTACCTGTGAAGTAGAAAACAATGAGTCTGTTCTCGTTTACTTACACTAATGAAAAAGCTCATTATCATTGGGAAAGCCACTTTCTTGGGTAGGCTGGAAAACTCACCTCCAGCAAAATCAATCAACAAACATTTGTTTGACACTTACTTTGTGCTAGGCACCCTGCTACTGCAGTGAAAACAAATGTAACAGAGTCTCTGACCTGAAGGAACTTAACTTTCTACTACAATCTACACAAACCTTTAAGATACCTTTCAAAAGGAGCGGCTTGGTGGCACAGTGAATAGAGCACCGGCCCTCAGTTTAGGTAGTACCTGAGTTCAAATCCAGCCTCAGACTCTTAACACAAAACTAGCCGTGTGACCTTGGGCAAGTCACTTAACCTCAAATGTCCTACCCTCGCTCCAAAAAGGGGGAAAAAAGGTGAACCAAATACCTGTCTACACCACGTAGCAACCCAAAGCCCTTTGGGAGTATCCAGCTACTAAAACTTAAGCTACCTAGCCAAGGAAGGGCACAGCCATTCAGATGATACCATTTAACTGCAGGGCCATGTTGAAAGCTTAGCCAGGCTAGCGTATTATTTCTGGAAGCGTCAGAGAAAGTGATGTTTCCCCTTTTTGCCTACCCTCCAGTATTCCAGTGGGAATCTATGATTTCATCTATGTGATTATTCAAGGGTCATATGAGATTTTTAGAGTACTTTGTAGTATAAATACGCCCAGTTTGCCCAAGCTAAATAAATAAGTACTTTTACCTGCATTAGCTCATCTGAACCTCACAATACTTTAGAGGAAAAAGGTTAGGTATTATTATCCAAGGTGCTAAGTGCTGAATGTGAAATTTAAACTCAAGTCTCTCATGACACCATCTGACAATCTTCCTCCTACACTGACTCTGAGTTCAGTGCTTCATTATTTTCCAGGCTGAACTCTGGACTTTCTTTACCATGCCCTAGAAACCTCTTCAATCCTGGAAACACTCCAGTCCTGGAATTCATGCATTTTAAGTGCCTGCATCCTCTCTTTCTGATTAAAAAAAAATGTCTCCTCCCAGAATTTTCTTTTAAAGAGAGTGTAGGGAAAACTGGAGAATGGCAGAAACTGGGCATAGACCACTATCTAACACCGTATACCAAAATCAAGTCTAAATGGGTGCACGATCTAGGTATAAAGGCTGATACTGTAAGCAATCTGGGGAAGCAAGGAATAGCTTACCTGTCAGATTTATGAAGTAGGGAAGATTTTATGACCAAACAAGAGTTAGTACAAACGAAGCCAATGTAACGAAGATTAAGAGGGAAGTGGGAAATTGGGAAAGAATTTTTACAATCAGTCTCTGATAAAGCCTCATTTCTAAAATATACAGGGAATTGAGTCAAATCTATAAGAAGACAAGTCATTCTCCAATTGATAAATGGTCAAAGGATATGAACAGGCAATTTTCTGAGGCAGAAATTAAAGATATCTATAAGCATATGAAAAAAGTCTCTAAATCACTATTGATTTGAGAAATGCAAATCAAAACAACTTTGAGGTTGTTCTGATCTCACCAGTCAGATTGGCTAAGATGACAAAACAGGAAAATGACAAATGCTGAAGAGGATGTGGAAAAATTGGAACATTAATGCATTGTTGGTGGAGTTGTGACTTGATTCAACCATTCTGGAGAGCAATCAGGACCTATGCCCAAAGGGCTATAAATAATTGCATACCCTTTGACCCGGTAATACAACTTCTAGGGTTGTATCCCCAAGAGATCATAGAAGTGGGAGGAAGACCCATACATACGAAAATATTTATTGCAGCTCTCTTTGTGGGGGCAAAAAAATTGGAAATTAAGGGAATGCCATCAATTAGGGAATGGCTAAACAAGTTGTGGTATATTAATGTAATGGAATACTATTGTGCTATAAGAAATGGGGAGCAGATGGACTTCATATTTACCTGGAGAGGCTTATACAAACTGATGCTAAGTGAGAAGAGCAGAACCAGGAGAAATTTGTACACAATGATAGACACAGTATAAGTGTGATGACCAACTTTGATAAACTGGACTCTTCTCAGCAACACAAGGTTGTAAGACAAACTTCAAAAGACTCAGGATGGAAAGAGATGTCTACATTCAGAGAAAGATCTAGAAAGAACAGAGTTTAAATGGAGACTGAAGCAAGCTACATGCTCTCGTTCTTTTCCACGTTTGGTTTTGTTTCCTCTTTCCCATTGTTCACCCCATCGGTTACAACCCTTCTATACAACCAGACTAACGTCCAATGTGAAAGAATTTGCGGATCCTGTACTTGATTGCATGCCACAATGGTAGGGGGAGGGGGAGGGAGGGAGTGGGGAAAGGGAGGGGAGAAAATTTGAAACTCAAGGGATTGTGGAACTGAATCTTGTAAACTAAAAGTAGATAAACAAATCAATTAAAATAAAATAAAATAAAAAAAGTGCACCCACCAATGACTAGCTGAACTCTTTCTCTACTTTTCTCTATCATTCTTCCATACCTTGACATGTCACCCCTACTCCCCATCACTATCATTTTCAGCTTTATTTTACATGTTGTTCTCCCCTCCCCCATTAGAATGTAAGCTTCTTCAGGTCAGAAAGTGTCTTAATGCTTGTATTTTATATTACGAGTGATGCTTAATGCACTGGCTGGCATACAGTTAGCAATTAATGTATATTGACTGATTGTTGATTGCTGAATGCATTGCCTTGGTCTCTCTTTCAAAATGAATCTTTAAGGTAATTTTCTTGTAATTTTCTTAAATAATTGAAGATCAGTCCTACTTTCAACTTTCTGCTATCAACTGGTCTAATTAAAATAGTAATAATAATAACAATAATCTTATGAGTAAAATCAGCTTAGAAAGGTGACACTCTAAATCTTGATTAAGAGAGAGAGTTTACCACTTACTTAAACCATGGGCAAAGCAAAAAAATGTGTTGGCTTTAGATTCAGGGAACTCGGGCTTAATTATGGTTTTGCTACTTATTACCTTTAGGACCCCAGAAAAATCATTTAAGCTTTCTGGGGTCCAATTTCTTCAACTGTGATATGAAAGGGTTGAACCGATTTGAAATCCTATGCAGTGGCCAGGTTTACTGATAAATTGCTTGTGAGCATGCTTCAATGATAGCTACCTTTTTGAATATGTATCTCTCTGCCTCCAACCCTTTACATATCAGCTTATTAAATTGCACATACTCCTAGTTGATTCTCGGTTGTGTTTTACTTGAAAAATGATCCTAAGCTAACCGAAGAAAGAAACAGGATTGAAAATTAGAATCAAAGACTCTTAGGTCTGGAAGGGACTTCTGGCATTATCTGGTCCAATCTCATTTTAAATAAGTAAATAAAACAAAAATAAACTGAGATCTAAAGATGTGAAATATTTTGCCCAAGGTCATGCAGCTAGTTAGAGTTAGGACAATAACACAGGTCCCCAGAATCTCAAATGAATGCTTTTTCCATGACGCCACAATGAATTTAATAATGTAATTATAATATTTTATAAAATTAACTAATTTTTGAGCTGGAATGAACCTTAGAGAATTAGCAGCATAAATGTTGAACTAGGTTGTGCATCAAATCACATACCTTGAATCATAAAAATCAAGTTAGACTAGTCTATTGCCTATGTAATATACTCAGATCAGTTTCACAAAGCTATTTGCCCTACTCCCACCCAAATGAATAAATAAACAAAAATTCTGAAGACATTTTTGACTATTAGGTAGCAACTTCTTTGGGTTAATAAACTCTTTTAAAACACACACACACACAGACAAACACACACACATCACACATGCAGCCTCCTTGTGAGGGTTAACAGATCTGAATAACAGATAGTTATTCAGAGTTTTGTGGTCAGATACATCCTAACAGCTAGCTAATGTAGACTTGACATGGATTGAGGGGAATTGAAGGGATTTGGGGTACTACCATAGAAGATGAGCCTGAATGGGGTACTTTAGGTGGGGGAATCCTAATAGTTCAGCAAGAAGTATGAGATCATTGGAGAGTAAAGGAGAGAGTTGCTGGAAAGTGACTATAGAAAAGCAGATGAAGAGGCACTGATTCTGTGAAGAACTGTGCCATGTCACCTGCAAAACAAGTACATCACAGTCATCGGTTTTGTCCATGAATAAATAGATGAAGGAAAAATGCATTTATTAATCCCAGCATCAAGCTAAGGACTCGGAATACAGATAGAAAAAGGAGACAGACCTTGCTCTCAAGGAGTTAAAACTCTGAGGAAGGTATCAAAAACAGAAGAATTCAGTTTTAGGATATCCTAGCCAGCACAAAGTCCAAGATCCTTAGGGTAGATCAGTAGGTCAGATAGCATTGTACAGGGGTTTTTATAGTCTTCTTGTTGTTGTTTTTCAGTGGTTATATATATTTTAGCATGGTGCCTGCTACATTGTAGGTGCTTAACAAATGCTTATTTTGGGGGATATGGGGAAGGCAATTGGGGTTAAGGGACTTTGTCCAGGGACATACAGCTACTAAGTGTCTGAACTTAGATCCTCCTGACTCCAGGGTGAGTGCTCTATCTTTTGAGTCATCTAGCTTAGTCACCTAACCCTAAAATGGTTATTGATATACATAGATTGTGTAAATGTGTAACTTCCTATCAAAATGAATCTCTGTGTGTGTATGTATGTATGTATGTATGTATGTATGTATGTGTATATGATTGCATGTGTGTGTATCCTGTCCTGGATAGACACTGATTCCTTCATCCCCACCTCTCTTTTTTCACTCAGACTCTCAGGTCCCACTACCCTGAAGAATAGACTTGGCCAGTCATATAGCTGGATGAGCTCAACCCTTCTAGTAAAATGAAGAATCACCAAGCTTTGCCATTTGTCTAGCTACTACACCTTCCAGATGCCCAGATATTGCCATCTGACCTGACGTTGCGCCCTAATGACTCCTGGTCCTTGCCATCTAATCCATCACTGTACCCTTAAGGATTCCTGGTGTCTTCCTTCTGGCCAGCAGCTAAACATTCTTGTATTTGCTGACTCTTCCAATTTGAGAGGAGTGACTGCCTCTGTATTCTCTTTGGCACATAGTAATCGTTTAGTAAATGATTTTTTACTAATTTTGTTTTTCATTCATATAATACAGAATATATTTTAGCTTAGTCCAGGGGTGTGCTAGAGCCAGCTCTAAACAGCTTGAGAGTTAATTGTTAAGTTTTCAGTGCGAGCATTTAAACCTTAGAAATCAGGAAATGCTACAAATCTGGGCTTGATTTAATTTTGTATTGTGGTTGATTATCGCAGTGGTTCTCAACCTGTGAGTTATGTTCAATTTGTGACAATGAAAATACATCCTGCCTATCAGATATTTACATTACAATTCATTAACAGTAGCAAAATTACAGTTATGAAGTAGCAATGAAAATAATTTTATGGTTGGGGGTCAGCACAACAGGAGGAACTGTATTAAAGGGTCACGGGCATTAGGAAGGTTGAGAACCACTGGTCTAGGGGCTTAAGAAAATGATGGAGAAAATGTTAATGATGCAAATTAAACAAATAAGTATTTTGAGCAAACTTTTATTTTCTTTTTTTTCCCCGCTGAGAATAGGTAGTCAAATATTTACCAGCACATCTTTACGTATAACCCACTGGCGGCAGTGAAGTGGAAAGAGCCCCAAATCTGGAATCGAAAGACTGGATGTGAATCCCAGCTGAGACTCTCAGACTCTTCCTTGATATCTGATCATTTAACTTCTCTGAAATTCAGTATATTTACCTCTAAAATGAGCATAATACTTTAGGCAGGAGGGGGACTGGTGGGGAGAAGGGAAGACCAAACCTATTATTTCCTTGGTACCAAGACCTCTTAGGTGAGAAAGTTCTGTTGCAGACCACTCTATACCATTACAGTCTTAGCTGCCTGGGGCAATGCAAGGTTTAAGTGATGTGTCCAGGGTCACTTAAGCATTGTATGTTGTGTAATATTTCTTCCTACTTCCTAGGCCAGTCCTCTGTCCACTACCACACTCTACCTAATTGTAAGCTGTTATTATGCTAGTGAGGGATCAAAATTTTGTCCTAAGCTGATAGATATGTGTCAAATTGCATACAAGAGACTGATTACAACACAACCATCTTGCTAGTCATATGTTAAACCTACATAGCTATACCCTGAGCCACACATTCCTCTGTAGAACCAGATTTCGCTTATGTTGTTGCTGTTGTTCAGTGACCCATGGATCGTACTGTCCATGAGGTTTTCTTCACAAAGGCACTGGAGTGATTTGCCATTTCCTTTGCCAGCTCACTTCACAGGTGAGGACACTGAGAGGTTAAGTGACTTGTCCAGGGTCACACAGCTAGTACGTATCTGAGGCTGGAATTGAACTCGGGTCTTTCTGACTGCAGGCCCAGCATTCTATCCACTGTGCCACCTAGCAGCCTCCTTTCACTTGTATGGTGTAGCTCTAAAGAAAACTATAAGGCAGAATGTATGGAGAAAGGGAGCCAATGGCACCTTTAAAAGCCCATGATTTGCTAGCAGACTTTGAGAACCAGCTTTTGTGGAGCTACTAATAGTGTTTGCTTTGTCTGTGTGAACTGCCCGGAGGTACTGTTCAGTTCACCCCAGGCCAAATTTAGGGGGACTGTGTTCTCTTATAATCTTGGAATACTTTCTTTTGGTTTGCAAACCACATAATGAAAATCAGCTTTGTCCTCCCAGGATGCTGAATGGCTTCCTATCAAAATAAATTAAGGTAAGGCCATTCATATTTATCTTTTCATTTTCTCTCAGGCAATGTTTTTCTTCTAATTGGGACATCAGGGCATCCTCCCTCTAAATGGAGCCCTGGGCTACGGAACAATGACCCCTCCTGGTAATCTAACTAAGGGATGGCTGCTCACTTTAGTTCAAGAGGAAAACGGAGCTGGAGCCTCCTCAGGGGTCATCTAAAGCGGATTGGAGTCAAACATTCCCATGTGATCTACAGGGCCTATTTTTAGCTTACCTTGTAAGACACATCACCTGGCTCAACCAGTCACAATTACTGTGATTTCAAATTGCAAACATTTATATTTTCAGGCTCATTACAATTCCCAAGGAATGCGAGTTACTAGGACCATCTAGTGCCTTGGGTTTTTTATTAATCTCTGCTCATTTTTCAGTTGGTGGAAAACAGATAGGAGCAGATAAGATTGGCCTGCTCATTCTTAATTTCCATCAGCTTTTTTTTTTTTTGAAGACACTGGTGTGTGATTTAAAGTCCTTGGAACTTCAAATGGAGATTTGGATTTTCTTAGGAGCAAAGGCACTGTCTCAGTGGAATTTATGTCCTAATTCATAACCGTCAGAGACTTAAGGTTGCTGCTGTTCTCAGCAGCCTGACTTCCAATGCCTTCACATTATGTTGCTCTTTGTGGCAAACAGTTTTCTCTTTTGGGGGACAAAATTCACCATATAGAGCTGCCACAAGGCCTTTCATTAATTAATTTAATTGTTAATAGTAGACTTTGATCACTTGGTTCCTTATATGTGGCAAATTTTTGTAACAATATCTAAGCCACCTTTTTGGAAGCAACCTTCCTTGCCATACTTTCTTAGTCACTGGAATTTCTAGTGACCAACAACTATTCAGTGATTTGTGATTATTAAATAATTTTTGTAGCATTCCCAGATGTATATTGGTCAATATGTTTATGTAATCCTTTCTTGACTTTTTAAGATATATGCCCCCACCACTGTCTACATGGTATTTTGTATACACAGCTGTTTTCATTTTATTTGGTGTCTGGGATTTCACAACAGACTTGTAATTTTCGCATTTTTCCAAATTGAGCTTGAAAAAAAAATCTATTTCTGTTTTATTGCTACAATGAAGGGAATAATTTCTGCCCTCTACAAATGGTCAGAATTTCAAGCACATCATTACTTAAAATCAGGCATTGTTATTCATTTGCAGGTTCTTGTCCTTTTTGGATATTCAGAGTTGTTCTTCATCATTCATATATAACACTGCCCATGCGACTTGAGGATAAATTGCCTTAATAAATCCCATTATTCTGAAGAACAATAAAAAATAACAAGTTGGTGACGCTGAAACAGTGACAAATAACACTTTTTTATTTTGCCATGTCATTATCATCTTAATCTTACGTTCCCTTCTATCATCAGAAACCGAAAAAAGAGCACTATTATATTTTGGGTAATGACTAAGCACTCTTGCACTCTCTGCAAAAGCAAAGTAAAATAAAGAATTGAGCAAATATCTGGAAAATTTGAATAATATAGAAAGCCAGTCTGACCAGCAGAAACAAACCAAAACTTTAAAATTTAGATGACACCATGACCTCATGGAGCCATAATCCCTTGTTCACATGGAATATAATACAAGATGCTGAGTCAAGTATTATTTCATTTCTATCTTTGTATCCCCAGAACCTAGCATAGTGTTTGACACACAGTTGGTGGTTGTTGTCGCTCTTTTTGAGGGGGTAAGGCAAGGCAATTGGGGTTAAGTGACTTGCCCAAGGTCACACAGCTAGTGTGTCAAGTGTCTGAGGCTAGATTTGAACTCAGGTTCTCCTGACTCAAGGGCTGGTGCTCTATTCACTGAGCCACCTAGCTGCTCCAACACAGTTGGTTCTTAATAAATGTTTATTGGTAGAGTGATTCTATAAATTATCTACTGAGAACCAAACTCATAGTAGACTATGAAGGAGAGTGATTGTACCCCAATGGGCTGAATAGCTGCTGTTCTTAATCCCCACCCTAGGTTTAAAAGATATGAAGAGATTACCCCAACCCCAGATGCCCCTTATACTGGAAGTTGGTAAAGCAGATTTATGAAGAAGCCATCCCTACTATGTATAGACCGTGGATGTTGAGAAGCAAAATTGAGCCTATAGGGAATGGTAGCAGTGTTGTTGTGACAGAGATGGTGCTAAGAGTAGTAGTAGGGTGTTTCAGAGCACATGTAAGAGTGTAGTATGTTGTGAATGAGATGGAGTGTGTTGGATACATGTCCCCAGCAGCCTTATGGGTGTTTGAGGTACAGATCCCTGGTGGTTTCAGGGAGGAACCTTGATGTAGGGGAAATGGAAAGAATAAGAATGAAGGTGGCACATGGACACGACTGTCCCTAGCTTGTGAGGTAAATTGATTAAATTGAACATCTGCTGCTCTGAGAGCTCGAGATCTGACATATCCTAGACTTGAAACTTCAGTAGTATAATGAAAGAGAGGCAGGGAGGGGAGGAAGAAGAAAGGAATGAACCTGGAACTTGGGTAGTGTCTGAGTTGAATAGAAATAGGGAGTTGAATGGAGAGTAAGTCTCACACGATGCCCTGGGGGCTTCCTTCTGGTTCTTTTCACACTTCTGGGTAATAACAAACAACAACCAAAAGATGATGATGGTGAGCTACTACCTATATAACACTTACTGTTGCCAAGCGCTGTGCTAAGCGTTTTCCAAATATTATCTCATGGGATCCTCAAAATGACTCGGAGATGTAGGTGCTATTGTTATACACATTTTACATAGAGAAAACCAAGACAGACAGACACAGGTTAAATGACTTGCCCAGTGATAGTCACAGAGCTTGTAAGTGGCTGAGGTGGATTTGAACTAACATCTTCCTAACCTCTATCCACTGAACCACCTATCTTCCTCCAGTGATCCAGGCTTTCCCATCATCATTCTTTGTTTTTTGAGGGGCAATTGGGGTTAAGTGACTTGCTCAAGGGCACACAGCTAGTAAGTGTTAAGTGTCTGAGGCCCAATTTAAACTCAGGTCCTCCTGACTCTGGGGCAGGTGCTCTATTCACTGTGCCACCTAGCCGCCCCCTATCCCACCATCATTCTTGCTACAGTAGTCCATTTTTTATTTTAGTCTAAGTGTCTTTTCATGCAAATAAGCTATTTCATCAGCTGGAATAGAGCAAATTAGTAAGTATGAAAAAAGTACTCTCATGAGAGATTTGAAGTAGAAGATGTTAAATCTTTTTCACCATTAAACACATTACCTGACCCCAGTAATGTAAGTGTTAAAGGGTTCTCTCCTTGTTCTTAACCAGGTGAGAATGACTTCATATAACCATATTAATCAAATTTATATTTGGAAAAGGCCTTGATCAATGTGGATGTCTCTTATGAACTACAGATGGACTAGAAGGGCATTGCACAGGAAGAGGACAGTTAGGTGGTGCAGCGGATAGAGTGCTCGGCCTGGAGTCAGGAAGACTCATCTTCCTGAGTACAAATGTAGCCTCAGACACTTACCAGCTGTGTGACCCTGGGCAAGTCACTTACCCCTGTTTGCCTCAGTTCCTCATCTATAAAATTGAGCTAGAGAAAGAAATGGCAAAATACTCCAATATCTTTGCCAAGAAAAACCCTAAGTGGGGTTCTGAAGAATTGGACGTGACTGAAACACCTGAACAACAAAAAAACAGAAAGAGATCTTAGATAGGTTAAAGAAATATGGTCATGTTAGGGGCCATTTGTAAAATGTTAATCTAGTTCAGAACTGACTTCCAGAAAGTGGAACTGTGATTTACCTCTTTGCTGTATGTATTCTCTCAGCTCTAGCCTACTCTCCCCTCCACACCTTCCTTCTCTTTCATCCACTGGAATCCTTCCTGTCTGTCCAGATCCAGCTCAGGTGTTTCCACGAAGCTTATCTTATCTCACCAGATGGAAGCCATCTTTTTCACCTCAAATCTCTCATAAGCACTTTGATCCTACTTCTCATATAAACTGATTATATTCTAACTTATAATATAGCTATGTGTGTTCCTCTCTTATCTCCCTTACTAGCTTATAAGCTCCTTGAGTTTAGGGCTTACAATTATAACTAATTCACCATTGTACACTCATCCTCTCCCCCTTCCTTCTAAAACTTATTGCAAGAATTCTTCTTTGACTTGAACATTATCAATATCTCCATGATGAGTAAAAACATTTTTAGCACTTTTTTTGTTGGGACCTGTGATTTCCTTGGTGTAGGAAATTCTCTGATAAAAAAAATTCCCCCTATCAATGCAATTCAGCAACTCTCCTTCAGTTAACATAGTCTTAAATACATATTCTTATAAAGAAGCTGGGCTTACTACCTAGGTAAATTATATATCCAAGGTCACACAGCCAGTATCAACCAGGCACTGAACTGACACTTAGGGCTTCTTGCATTCAAGAAGAGTTCCTAAATGAGAAAAATGAAAGATACCAAGCTTAAATATGTGCATGAGCTTAGAGTTTAGTAGATGATTATGTACTACCTCTCATGCTGATAAAAAGGCTAATTTAAGGTTGAAATAGTATCCACCAACCAACACCTGATTTTACTGTGTAATGAGAGTGTTGTTTATAGGGTCATAGATTGAGCACTAGAAGAGACCATAGAGATCATTCTACAGAGCAGGAAATTAAGGCCCAAAAAAGTTTAAGTGATCAGCCCAAGGTCACACAGGTCATATGTGCCAAATTCAGTCAAACTGAATGGGTGTCAATTCAGACAGACCAGACAGGTCTGGTAGGTTACTGTTTATAGAGAAGATAGTTAAAAGTTGGGATTGCATAGAACAATGTGCACTCCAGTCAAATTGTATAGATCTTTAGCTCCTTTCAAGCTCACCTGATTTCCTAATACAAAGCTCTTTGTCCTACTTTTCAGTCTTTTCCTCTTCCAAAAGTATTTCTATTGACTGGAAATATGGAGAACAAAAGTTAAAATCTTAAACTTATCTTGAGAGGGCAGCCATTTCAATAATCATACTAGAGTCAGAATCCACTGGTCTTCTGAGATGTTGTGATCCATTTTATGGGTCAGGATGCCTGAGTTCTCTTTTTTCCAGTGCTACGGACCTTTATGTCCTTATTTTAGAAATGCTGATATTAATTCTTGTCATATTTATCTTATATGTTTGATATAAAAATAAATGTGATTATAATATTCTATATAGAAAAGCCTTATCAAAATGTTAGTGTCATAGTAGAAGGATGGCCGCCCTTTACAGACAATCTGTATTTTATGAGAGTTGTATTAAATATCCTTAGGGTCATTGGGTAGATTAATTTGGTTAACACTATAACCAAATCTTTAAAATGGCAGCAAAGAAAAGAAGACAGGTAACTAGAGGACCTAAGGCTCCTTGACAGCTCAGATATTCTATATTCTATTCTATCTACAGATCCGTGCTGTCGTGAAGCTTAAGTCTCTCTTCCCCTCCCTTATTCATTTTTTTCTGTTATTTGTCTTCTCCATATCTTAATTTCCTTATCCAGAAATAAATATAATTATTATAACTTTTTTTTTTTTTTACCATAGAAATAAAAACAACTGAAACTTGTTCAGGAGTCTTCAGTGGTTCCCTTAGTACCTGTAAGAGAAAAGACCACCTTTCCAGAATTATTTCACTCTTCATTAAGTAATATTATGCATCAGATACTATTTGAGAGCTTGAGGGTACATGGACAAAAATGGTACAGTCTTTGCACTCATCAAGGTTATATTCTAATAAGGAAAAAGAGTAGAATGCAGATATGCTACATTCCAGACAAACTGGACGACTTGTCGTTCCCTAAATTCAGCATTCCATCCTATGGCTCCATGGCCTTCTTACCTTCACCTCTTCAAATGTTTGCCGACTTAAGAGACTCAATTTAAAATATCATTTCCTATGAAAAGACTTTCTGAATTCTTCTAGTTCAGGGGTTCTTCCCATGGGGTTCACAGGATTTATGGTTAGATTTTAGGAGTTCATGAATTAGAATGGGAAAAAATTAAATATTTATTTCAATATAACTAGGCCAACCTTAATCAGTTTCCCCTCTTCTCCTCTCCCCATTAGGCAACTTGGTGGCCTCATGCTTCTGGAGGCTCACTATATTAAAGCCTAGATTAGTTTGGACAACTAATTAGCTTGATCCATTGAAGATATCAGTATTCCGAAATTGAGTTAGCAAATATATTGTTACTAGATGAAGGGAGCATCTTCCTAATGATTATAATTTGGTCTGTCTGCCTCTACAAGAAAGAAGAAAAATCTATGTCACTTTTTTTTGAGAAGAGATAACCAAGAAGATAAAACTTCTGACATGGGTACTATCCTTTTCTCAGAAACAAGGGCTTTAGTAGAATCTATGGATGATGAAGATGATGATGAAGATGAAGGCGATGATAATAATGATGCCTTTTGAGGAAAAAAAATAAGTTTGAGCTCCCTGGCAAGGGGCAAGAAGTTCTGAGAACTGTAAGTAGACTACTTTGCTGGAATTGTGATGCCCACCACAAATATGGTCCATAAAACAAGCTTGTGTTTATACTATGACTAGAAAAATTTACACCATCGTTTTGTGGAAAAAGAGAGTTTGTGTGATTACTTTTATGACCACAGAGTATTCATATAGAAAAAATTCCACTTAAAGTTATTGACGAAAGCTGCATTTCATGGGCAATATAATCAAGAAGGGCATATTTCATTGATATGGCACAATAGCTATGAAACAGAAGTAGCTGAAAATGTAAAAGCAAGTCAGCCTTTATTGCCTTCCAATTAATAGGACTGTACTGAGCAAAGTCCAGTCCTCCCAAATGACACAATTCTACCACTTGACATAGCTATCACTTCGTCTTAATTTTGATTATAAGTTGGGGGGGGAGGGGGAAGTGCCTTATTGTAAATTAAGAAAATCTAGGAAATAAGCTTGATGCCACATTTCTAACTCAAGATATATGACTATCCTTCAAGTCTAGTTCTAGGGGGAAATAGTTTTAAAGGGAAATAAGAAAAGAATAGAAACATCAAAACTCAATTGTGCCCATAAAATGCACACCCATCACGACCACTTCTTCCATGACTGACTCCACTAAAGCTTTTTCTACCTCTTCTTGTTTCCTAAGTTCTTGAACCATAACACCATTGCTTACCTGAAGTAAATACACTTCAGTCTCCACCAAAACAGAATTATTGTAATAATAGAGGGAAGAGGGGATAAAAAGGACAGATAAATGTGGCCAAGAAAACCATGATTTGAATTTCTCTTTTCTTTTCCACTCTTTCTTTCCTTCCTTTCCTTTCCTTTCTTTCTTTTTTTTCAGATTGGCTATCTCCAGTGGGTATCCCATTCACAGGATATCTCTGATCAGATTGGGAACGGTAATCTACTTCATTTCTGACCTGAGGCAGCTCACCCCCATCTCCATTAGGCACCCAGATGGTCCCATGCTCCCATTGTATTTAAATCCTAAATTACTTTGGACACCCAATTAGTTTGGTCCATTGCAGTTCAGAATTCCCAAATTCAAGAGATCTACAAGCTTCAGCCTCTCTGGTAGCAAAGACTAGAGACATAATCAATCATCTTTAGCTTTCATGATTTAAGTTTCTTTTGATACTACATGTAAACTATGATATATCTTTTAAAATATCTGCTTAAGGCCTATTCTAATGTCTTACAAAGTTTAGCCAAGGTTACTTTGCATTCTAAAGGACTGTGCAAGGCAGTATCCAAGATCTGACAGATCCCATTAAGACTATTAGGCTTTAAGTAGAGGTCCAGCAACCTACTCTGTGGCTATTAGAAGCTCGAAAGTTCATACCAGGACATTGGCCATTGGCGGATCATTTTTCGCGGACACAGCAACTCAAAAAGCCCATCTACAAAAACTCCCAGGAGTCATGGTCTGGGCTGCGAGAAGGGCCACCCAAATTGATGAAATTATGGATTTTTTGAAGGAGCAGTTTAAAACCAGTTCCACCTTGTAGAGATTCTTCAGAGGGTGAGTATTTCTTGGGGGTAATTTAGAACTTTTCTAGGAAATTGAATAGCATTCTAAATGGGAGTGGAATTGAAATCTGACAAGAAAATCCCCTTGAAAAGAATATACAGTCCTTTAAATTTTATCATATGATGAGGCTATGTGATATAGTACCTTCTCACTAATTTGACCAAATTAGTACCAGGTCACCTTCTGATGGTTATGTTTTTTTTTTTTTTTGAACTAGGGCAAATTCAATCTGGAAAGTGGAGAATTGCTATCCCCCCGGCCCACCCCCCCAAAAAAAACATGGAAAAACAACAACCAAAATCCCTCAATCAATACACTTACTTTATTTAATTTAATTAAGCACCTACTATAGGCCAAGCACTTGCTAGGCACTAGAGATACAAGAACAAAGAATAAAACAATGCTGATTCTAAAGCTGAAATTCTAATGAGGAAGAAAATAAATAGGTTGTGTGTGTATCTATACTTATACACATATAGCAGAAATATAAAGGAAATAGATATAAATTTGTACAAAGTATTTAGATACAAGCGCAGTTAAAAGGGAAGACATTAGCAGTTGTGGGGGATCAGGAAAGGCACCAATGAGACACATTTTTAAAAAAGGGGTAAACAAGTCACCATATGGTAGAAAGAGCACTAACTACCATCATACGGACCTGGTTCCAAATCATGCTCTGACGCTTACTACTTAGGTAACTTTGAGCAATTCATGTCATCTCCCTGGGCCTCAGTTCTCTCACTTATAAAATGGAGAAGGGTATTGAACTGGATGATCTTTCAAGTTCTTCAAGCTCTACACCTATAATGCTAAATAAACTTAATAGTTTTCCTGTCAGCACTATCCCTTTGGAGAAGGTAAGACATTTAATCTTAGTTCCCACAGCTATAAAATGGGAACACTGACATTTGTCCTACCTCACAGGACCATTGTGTAAAAAGTGCTTTACAGACTTCTAAGAGCTCTGTAAATGTGAGCTCTCCTTAAAAGGGAGGCAAACCCAAAGTAAGAGAAGGAAGGTGTAACATACTGGTTTCTGATTCATACAGGTCCTTCTTTTACTTCTTAGGCTGATTCCTTGTTGAAGACTTTAACTCTGTGCTTGGTAACAGAGTTAACTGAGTTGTAAAATGTTGCTTAGCTATTTGGGGTGTTTTTCTTACACTCGATCCGGTTCACAGAGTGGGCAGCTTTTTCCTTGCTACCCAGACAGAATATTCTACTCTCCTTATGGACTCCAGTCATGGGCTAAAGATTGTGAAATTTGTCCAGGGGAAAAGCAACCTGAGACTCTGTAGTCCCTTTTTAATGTATTTTCCTGGTTGATCATCAGCCAGTCTGGAAAGAATCCATTACTGTGTTCACAAGAGTACTAAGAAAACAGCCCATTATTCTCGTTCATATGAGAGTCAAATGTATGTCTTGCTATTCAAATGATATTCCGGGACCCTTCAGATACAGGAAATGAGTCAAGAAGACCAGGGAAGGAGTCCCACTAGGATCAATGATCACTGCACAATTAGATTTGATATTTTAAGAGGAGGGTGATTCCTCTGGGGATGATACAGAAATAATGCATTTCAAAAGGATAGACTTTAAAACTAGGAAGAAAATATTTAACAGTAGGCTGGGGTATAGGGTAAAAAACAAAAAAGAATAAACAACAAACAAATAAAAACTCTTAAAAATACAGTCAGCTTGGAGGCTATTTGGGAACATTGTATTAGAGGCCCAAATGGACTGAAATGAAAAACCCAGAAGAAGGGACAAGGCAAGCTTGCGTGGTTAAGTAAAGAAATGTACTAAGTCGCACAAAGCAACCTTTATGTTGGAACTCCTGTCTGAAGAAATAGAAAGATCAGAGCACAAACAATGCCTGATTAGCCTGAAATTAGAATTTAAAATGGAAGTGAGACAATGTGAAGAGAGAAAGAGATAAAAAGGTTTAATAAAAGATGCTTTAAATACATTTGAAGCAAGAAGTCTGCCTTGTGGCTGTAGGCCCTCTAAATTAACAAAGGGAGGGGGAATGATTAAAGGAGATGCTGAAGGGGCAAAGAAGTTAAATGAATTCTGAGCATCGGTCTCCACTATATAAAGAATGTCAGCAAGCACCTAATGAAGCTCATGGTGACATTTCTATTCCAAAAACACTTTGGAGGGAATATTCTACTATGGTCTTGACAAGGATGAAGGTCTCCAGAGAGAAAGTCAGAGGATAACTTTACAAACTCAACTATATTAAATTGTTCAGGAACAGATGGTGTATTTCTAAAGTTTTAGAAATAAAATGAAATCACACATACTAAGATTTATAACATGTTGAGAGCCAGAATGGGAGGACAGAAGAGTAAAGAGAAGAAAAGTTGTTCTTAAACTTGCTAATGTGGTGTACATTTCCAAAGATCCAGAGGAGATCCCAATATCTGTGAAATGATAACCCCACTTATATCTTGATATAATTAATGAAAGTGCTAAAAAAAAAAAAAAAAAGGGGTGTCATATCTATGATCTAGAGTCCCATACACTCAAGAAAACATGAACAACACTCTATTGGTTACAACCCTTCTATACAACCAGACTAATGTCCAACGTGAAAGTATTTGCAGATCCTGTACTTGATTGCATGCCGCCAATGGGGGGAAGGGAGAGAGAGGGGAGAAAATTTGAAACTCAAGGGACTGTGGAACTGAATCTTGTAAACTAAAAGTAAATAAACAAATCTATTTTTTAAAAAAAGAAAATATGAACAAGAAAACACATCCCATATGGCTCTTTTAGGTTAAAAATATGATAAACTGGTAATCTGCTTGCAGATTACTGTCATGTCACCAGCTATGATTAGAAAGTTCTACTCATATAGCTAGAAACAACATGGCCAACAGACACTTAAATACAGTTAAGAGGTTTTGGTGTATTTGGAATATGATTTCTAATGATGCAGATATAAACCAGCATAAAAAAAAGGCAGAAACCAAGTCAGCAAAATGAAAACATTTTTGAGTGGAAGGACCTAGCACCAATATGGCAATAAATGTTAAACATAAAATAAGGGTCATAAAACCAAAGCACTATACTATCGAACTTGATGATGGGAAGTTTTAGCATTAATAAACACAGATAATTCAAGTGACTGCTGTGGTCTTGGACTCGCTGACTACAATACTTTGTTTGGTTTTGTTTTTCATGGGTGTGGATTTGGTATTTTCATTCTGTTTTGCATTAGCTATCAGGAGAAACCTCTTGAAATGGGAGTTTAGAGAACCCACTTTCCTCAAAGCCATTTTTATTTTCACAATCTTGATCAATTATGGGAAGGGAGCAGAGCGAGAGAATGAAGAGGGGAGAGAAGATTTAAAATCAACGACAGAATTCCCAAAGTGATTGCTTAACAAAGAACCGAAAGATAAGAAAATGCTTCTGTCCTCAAATACTTTACTCAAAGGCAGAAGCAGCATTTTCACAAAAAAAAAAGTAATTAATGTATTATCCGCAGCAATATTGAAGTTAATAATAATAACACTAACAACAATAATAATAGACTGCAATTAGTCTGTTGGAAACTGGATGGTTCACATACAGTTTAAATGTGAGCAGAGAGTATGTTGATGATACAGATAACAATAGCTAACATCTGTATAATGTTTTACATTTTAAAAAGCACTTTATATATACTATCTCATTTGATCCTCAGGACTTCCTGAGGAGGATACCATTATGATTCCTATTTGGTTGCTGTTGTTTAATCATTTCAGTCATGCCCTACACCATTTGGTGTTTTCTTGGCAGAGATACTGGAGTTGTTTGCCATTTCCTTCTTCAGTTCATTTTACAGATGAGGAAACTGAGGCAAACAGGGGGAAGTGACTTGCCCAGGGTCACAGAGCTCGTGAATATCTGAGGCCAGATTTGAACTCAGGTAGATGAGTCTCCCTTACTCCAGGTTCTATCCACTGCGCCGCCTTTACAGAGGGATAAACTGAAGTCGAGTAAGGTTAAATGACTTGGGATGGTGAGACAAGTATTAAATCTGAAAGAGCACATTCATTAATAATATTTTAAAAATAACATTTTATAAGTATCTAATAATAATAACAATAACTGGCATTTCTATAGCACTTTCATATTTGTAGAATGCTTTCTAAATATTTTTGCATTTCATCCTCACAACAACCCTGGGAAGTACTTTTATCATCTTGTGTTTACAAACGAGGAAAGTGAGATAGACAGATAAATGACTTTCCCAGGATCACTCAGCTGGACTGGAACTCCAGGGTTCCTCACTGCTAGTCTAGAAGCATATGCACTGTGCTGCCTAGCCTCTGGTCAAATTTTGTCAACCTGTCTTTCCCAAAGACATATTAAATGTATGTTAGTGTACTGATGGATGATGGATAAAAGCAATCAAGGAGGAATTTCCTAATGAAAACCACTATCTGAAAGTGGGATAAAGACTTTTTAAGGTAATGAGTTCCCTGTCACTAGAGAGGTGAAAGCAGAGGCTGGAGGACCAGGATTTGGAGGAATTGTGAAGGGAGCTGGTAGTTGGACTAGATGGCTTCTAAATTTCCTTCCAGTTTCAGGGTTCTGTGATCCTTCACCTAAGCCAGGGGAGGAAAACCTGTGACCTCAAGACCACATGTGGCCCATTCTCAAGAATGTCCCAGGCATTCCCCACCCCTGACCTAACTTTAACTATTTGAGGATATTATGGAGAACACTTACTGTTATCACTACTACATCATCACTGTCAGAAGAACAGAAATCTTCAAGGACCATTAGTGTGAATCGATAGGATATTACCTACATCTATACCTAGTGTAAAGACACAACAATGAAAAGATTTTCTTTATTTTTCAACTTGCATAATTCAACATTCTTCTGTATTTGTGGGAACAAGTAGTTTTAATATTTTCAAATCTAAGAGATGGCCAGAGACACATCCAATTTGAGCCACTCCTCCCAACTGCCCAACTTATACAATAACAGGAATATTGTAAGGACAATCAAATTAGAAAGACTCAAGAACATCAATCACCATTCCAGAAGACTCATAATGAAACACGCCACCCACCTTCTGACAAGAGCCTCAATGGAGGCAGTGTGACACACTGAAAAGATCATTGAATTTGCATTGAGAGCACATAGGTTTGAACGCTGATTTACTATCTGTGTAACCTTTAAAAAGCTGTTTAGCCTCTCTGGGCCTAGATGTCTTCATTTATAAAATGAGGGGGTTGTTAATATTTAGTGTGAGCATTGAACCTTGGCACCTTGGAATCCTGCCAACTGCAAATTGGGGCTAAATTTATTGTTTTGTTGATTATTTAGACTTTTGAAAAAGTGACTGGGAAAATGTTACTAATGCAAATTAAGCTTAAAAGTATATCCTGCATACCTTTTTATCTTCTTTGAGAGCTGGTTGGTTGTTAAGAATTTACCAGAAAACCCTTGCTTCTCACTTTAAAAACTGGCCATTCTAAAAAGGTTATCAGTCTATACTCTTCTAACCACTCACTTCTGTGCTTCATACTTACACATGACAGTGGCCTCTGCACTCCTCTACTCACAAGAAAAAGAAATAAAATTCAACTAAGAGGAAACCCAAAGCAGGAAAGTTTCCACACTGGGGCTATGGGATTGACAGGCATGTGAGCTAGTAACAAGAGCAAAACTCTTGGAATCAGGTGACTGGGGATTGATTCCTAATTTTAACAGTTACAAATACTATAAATATGCAATATTAACCTCTCAGTGGCCCAGACAACTCTCTGTGCTTAGAAATTATTCAACAGTTGGCAACTCTTCTTCTACAGAGGCAGTTTCCCTGTTGAGAGATTCTCTCCCTGATGAAATCACAAGTACAGATATCTTCCCCCTCAAAAAAAAAAAAATACTTCACAGAATTGTAGTAAAATAATGTATTTCAGTTATCTTTATTAAAATTTATTTTATTTTTTATTTAACAAAAATCAACTTTCTCTCTTTTCCACTCTACCTCCATTGAAAAAGAGCTTTTACAAAACCTTTATAACAAATAGGCAGAATTAAACAAAACAAATTCTTGCATTGGTCACATTCAAAAGATATATGTCTCAGTATACAATCTGAATCAGCCATTGAGGCTCTTGTCAGAAGGTGGGTGGCATGTTTCATTATGAGTCTTCTGGAATGGTGATTGATGTTCTTGAGTCTTTCTAAGTTGATTGTCCTTACAATATTCCTGTTATTGTGTAAGTTGTCTTACTGATTCTGCTCACTGCACTAGCAGTTCATATGAGTCAATCTGGGTTTCTTTGAAATTATCCCCTTCATCATTTCTTGCAACATGATAGTATTTCTTCACAGTCCCATTAGTATTTAATTTCAGTCAATAATATTTCCCATGTATTTTTTCAGCTACTCCCCAGTTTAATGGACATCTCAATTTCTGTCTCTTTGCCACCACGAAAAGAGTTGCTATAAATATTTTTCTGCCTATGGGTTCTTTTCCTCTTTCTTTGGTCTTTTTGGTCTTCAGACCTAGGACTGGGTCAAAGAGTACATGCAGTTTAGTAACTTTTGGGGCATAGTTCCAAATTGCTTCCCAGAATGGCTGAATGAACACACAACTCCACCAATAGTGCAATAATGTGTTTGTTTTCCTATAGACCTTCCAGTATTTGTCAATTTTACCAATCTGATGGGTATGAGTAGAACCTTGGATTTGCTTTAATTTGTATTTCTCCAATTATTAGTGATTCAGATTTTTTTTCCCAAAGGACTATTGATAGTTTGGATTTTTTCCTCTGAAAATTACCGGTTCATACCCTTTGACTATTAATGGGGGAATGTCTCTTATTCTTATACTTGAAGTCAAGCACATTGTAAATCTTATTAAATTAAAGTGCTATATTAGTGTATTATCATTATTATTATTTTGAATGTTCCCATTGTGACAATTGATATTCTTGACTACTTTCAATTAATTTTGCATAGCAAAATGAAGTCATCTATCTTTTCTTTCTTCTTACAAATTGCAAAGAGTTTCAAGGAGAAAAATCTCCTTGAAAAGCCACTTATGGTAGCTTTTCTCTTTGTATTAGTTACCTGACCAATTGCCAAATGTGAGGTAATTCTATCTTGATGAACATTTAAAGGTATTCTAAGCCAGCTGTTCCTGGAATGTTTTTGCTCCCGAAGTTATTTTCTTTTGGTTTGAGCCAGGTAGGGGGTGGGGAGTATTTGCAATGCAGAGATAGGCCTGACGTGGGGAGACATGGGTTTGTACTTTGTACATCTTTTATACATTTCTAATAGTAATTAACAGTGTGCCTATGGCCAAATCACTTAATTTCCCTGGAACTCATTTTCCCCATCTGTAAAATGGGAATGATTATACTGAACAAGCTGTCTCATAGAATTATAAAGTTCTTATAACCTTAAAACAGCACATAAAGATGAGTAATTATTTTTGTTGTTGTTGTCAGTGATGGTGGATGCCTTTCCCTCATTTTTAATATAATGGGCTAATTTGCAGATATGTACCCAAGAGATGAAATGGAAAAACTGAAGGAGGAAAAAAAAAGAAAAAGTTAAGAAGATTTAGAAAATTGTCTTACTTAACACAAAATAAAGTTGGAGTTGTGGTGAATTTCATCTTCTAGCACAGGCTAACACTGTAACAACAACAGCAATTCTCCCTCCATCACTGCACCTGCTTGTACAGTTCAAATTAAAACCCGAAACACAGCAAATCCCACTTCACAATGCCTTTCAGTGTTCCAGCCTCCGAATTAAAGGCCTCTATTGTTTAGGAGGATTATTTCCTTGCCTTTACTGGCTTCAAAGAAATAGGAATCTTCACTCCCTTTCCTATTGATCCTTGTTGATCAGATTAACTTTGTTTTGGATTCCTATTGAAACAAAAGGCAAACAGATACATTTTAAGCACTTTCATGTATAGCTTTGTTTCACTTCAGAATACTTGATGTGTTTCTACTTCCTCTTTGGAAAGATCTGTTGGGTAGGAGGGGCTGGGGGGAAGGGGGGAGAAAATAAAGGAATTACTTAAAAAATTCCATTTTCTAAATACCAACACTTTCAGGCAAATTATCCCAATTGTAAAATACTTTGGAATATCAAGTAATTATATGCAATTAAAGCCCCTGTGTTAATTTGCTTTCCCTTGTTAATTTATAATAGAATACCTGTACTCAGGAAAAGTAAAAGATTAGCGGGTACTAGAAATCAAAGGCATCTATCAGCACTACAAAAACAAAGCCAAACATTTATCCTACTCTTTGGGCACTTCAGATTTCAGATAAAATTATTTAATACTCTCTTACTCTTTAATGAACCATAAAGAATCTTAAAAGTATTTCCTTGAAGACAGAATGTTCTTATGCCCTTTTTAGATTTACTGAGCAGGTTTTTCTCTCTTGACTGTGTCTAGTCTATGTAGTGACTCAGGATACATTGAGCTAGGATTAAGGAGCTTCACTCTAGGCCACACTGTACCCCTTTTCATCTCATATCCCATCCTCCCTTAGGCAGCTATTAAATCTGCATTGAAACCTTCAATTAGAAATGCAGACCACTAGCAGCCTCCAAGGCCAGCCAGAGGTGTTAGAGATATACACCCAGTTCCTGCTGCCCACTCCTTCACTTGCCCCATCTCACAGCAGGACGGATCTCTAGACATTTTGTAGAGTGGCCCAGACTGAACAGGTGCCCTACCACCAGCAAGTTTTTACATGTGGGCCTTCAAAATATTGTTCGCTGGAATTAGAGTTCAATGGCATTAATTTATGAAAGACTCCTCACTTTTACTCATTTGCCCTATGAACATGGATGAGAGGAAAGGAAGCAGTAAAAAGATCACAGGATTTG
The DNA here is from genome assembly GCA_028646515.1 of Pseudochirops corinnae. Classification (NCBI taxonomy): domain Eukaryota; kingdom Metazoa; phylum Chordata; class Mammalia; order Diprotodontia; family Pseudocheiridae; genus Pseudochirops; species Pseudochirops corinnae. Next base: position 39,311,448 of record CM053587.1, on the reverse strand, counting down.
GAGCCAAAAGATAGGAACTGGAATCCAGGCTCTGCCACTCTGGCAAATCACGTAACTACTTCAAGACTCATCTGTACAGATGAGCCTCTCATCAGCAAAATGGAGTTAGGCTCAAGAGCCTCTAACAGCCCTTCCAGCTCTACATTTTATGATTCTATGGCAAAACAAACAAATCAAAAAAACCTGGGGAGGGGGCTTTAGAATGGTGAATCTGGTTAACCCTTGCAAAAATGGTTCCGGCTTCTTTTAACACCTTAAGTCTGATGAGATCTTAATTGTAATTGTGATAACTGTAATTACTTAACACAGTGCCTGACATAGTAAGTACAACATGAATGTTTGCTATTACATCTGCTGCTGCTATTATGAATTCAACCTCTTACATAACTACCGTAGAAAAAAAGTCTGATATAATGTGGTTTGTCCTTAAGGTACTTGTCTCTTGATACCAACATTAAGTCCCACCTATGTGAAATGGTACATAGCATTTGAGTGGGAAATCGCTGCACATTGAATTTAATTAATTGAGTATTAATAGATGCTACTTTACCATGACCAACCATTAGCCATTGAATTTCAACTAAGTAATACAAAATAAGCTAGAAAACACTAATCATTTTTCTAGTACTATTAGGAAGAATCTATGAGATTCGCCTTTAGTTCTGAAAGCACCCTGAATTCCATAAACAGTTCTTTCCCCTGTACTCTATACTTGTGGAGCTGTTACAGTTCTGAGTTTCCTATGTCACACTATGGTATAGCTTAGAGGGATAATAGTACAATTATGTTTTGCTCTAGGTTTGACCCAGATCTGGCTTATGTCTACTCCATCACTGCATGGGGATAGATGAACTAACTCTGTATGACACAGCTTTTTTAAGGTGTCACATTGGAGGGGAAGGAAGAATCTGGGTCAACAACTTTAGAGATTGTCATATGATATGATTCAAAAACACACAGCATTACCAGAAGAACATTGGTGGAATATGTGGTACAGTGGAGTCGGAGGACGTAGGTTCAAATTTCACCTCTGATAATTACTGTCTAGGTGACCTCAGGCAAGTCACTTCACCACCACGGAGCACATACAGTTTCTTTATCTGTGATAGGAGGGGTCTGGACTAAATGGTCTGTGAGATGAATGCTAGCTCTAAATTTTTGATGGTTTTCATTTCATGCTTGGGATCATTAAAAATGTTGTACAACTTCCCAACGGCAATTGATCCATTTTTTTCTCCTTCTATTTGATTCTGGGCCCAATTCATTATCTGTTTGAAATGTCTGTCCAAGATTGACTGATCAGTCCAGTGCATTGATTACTCAACTGCATATCATAGTCTTGAGTAAGGAATCCTTCATATCCCTCTCTGTCTCTGTCTCTCTCTGTCTCTCATATATATATACACATGTATGTATACACATACACATATATGACGAAAATCGCTTTAGGAGGGGCTACCTAAATTTCCTTAACCTCTGTTTACTATGAACCTGATAGGATCCATTTGCTACCTGACCACTCCCTTTCCTCAAAGTTCAGGCCTCAATTCTATTCTCATCCCAGACTTTGGGAAATCTACTTAACCTTCCTCCCAAGTCCTCACCTTTGAAATGTAGATCATGATTCCTACTCCCTGCTTACCTCCCAAGGATTTCCAAAGGATAAAAAAAATGTTATTTTTAAAGCACATGGAGTTCCTTAGAGAAAAAGGTGCTATATAAATGCAAGATATTTCTGCAACTTGTAAAGTGTATTGAAAAGATAAAAATGTAACACTGCAGGCACTCAATAAATATTTGTTGCTGATGGTTATAGTAAGTGCTAAATCACTCCATTTCCAGGGCTTAAATCAGGTAAATTCTCATAGGAATTCTAATCTGGCTAACTACTTTTGATGGACAATCATATGGAGCAGAGAAGTAAAACACTTAGAGAGGATTTTTCAGGTGTGTGTGTATGTATTTTAAGAACCTCTTTAGTTTGTATTGTTTATTTGAAATTCTCTTAGATATAATAAATGTGTATTATGTTATAGTGCAGTTTATTGGCATTAAATATAATTTAAAGCCGTCCCTTACATCGTGTTAGAAATCTACCTTTTAACCTGGAATAGTAAATAAGTATTGTCTTTGGAGATAGAAAGATCTGTATTTGAATCCTGCTGCAGATGCTCACTCTGTGATCCTGAGCAAGTCAGTTAACCTCTCTCTAAGTAGTAGTGGTCTCAAGTGGGCAATGGTATTAGACTCAAATAGAAATCTGACCATCGTACACTGCATAAGGATCCTTTTGGCCCATATTGCTTTAGAAAACTACATATTAATATTATATATATTCTGTTGTATTTTTAAAATGTTTCCCAATGGCATAGTAATCTGGTTCATTGGTCACTGTGTAAGCGGCAATCCAGCTTAAGAGTAGCAGGTTTGACACCCCTGGTCTAGTATGTAAAATGATGGCGATAGCCAACACACTCCACAGAGTTGTTGTGAATACTGAATGAGATATATGTAAAGCAAATCTTCAGCTACTATATAAGTGAAAGTTATAGGACTATTATTTGAAAACCTAGAGAATACACCTGAATAAAGGTCACATTCACTGAATCAAGGAATAATAGGAACATATCCAGCTTCTTCGCAAACATAAATTTATGCTTTTAAGAATTGGCATATTAAATTAGCAATTCACCCAATAACATTTTCTCTTTTAAAAATATTAATTTATTCTTTTTCAGCTCTAATAATGAAGTGATGGAGACAATGTGGGACAGTGGCTAAAGGGTGCTGGACTAGTAGTTAGGATTGGCTTGTGTTCAAGGCCTACCCTGACGTAGACTCTCTGTGTGACCATGAGCAAGTCAGTTAGCTCCTCACTGCCCATACCCAGACAACTCCATAAGACTATACTTTGCAGAGTAGTTACAGTCTGTATTGAAAGAGGTAGTTTCCAGCCTTGGATCCCTACATAAATGAGATCAGTCCATCAGCTAGGCAATAAACATTGTATGAAAGTCATCTAACTGGTCCGTACCATGCTAAGTACTGGATATGCAAAGAAAGGAAGGGAAAAAAATATATAATCTCCATCCTTGAGGAGCTCATGTTCTTTCTAAAGTCAAATGTTAAAATATATATATATGTGTGTGTGTGTGTGTGTGTGTGTGTGTGTATATATATATATATGTGTGTGTGTGTATATATATATATGTGTGTGTGTGTGTGTGTGTGTGTATATATATATATGTGTGTGTGTGTATATATATATATGTGTGTGTGTGTGTGTGTGTGTGTGTGTGTGTGTATATATATATATGTGTGTGTGTGTATATATATATATGTGTGTGTGTGTGTGTGTGTGTGTGTGTGTGTGTGTATATATATATATATATATATATATACATATATGAAGGAGCTCATGTCTTAATAGGAGAGACAATAAGCAAGCAACTTCATGGAGTCAGGAAGACCTGAATTAAAGTCTGGCCTCACATATTGACCATCTGTGTGTCCCTGGACAACTCATTTAAACCTCTATTTGCCTCAGTTCCCTCATCTGTACAAGGGGGATAATAATAGAACCTACCTCACGGGATTGTTGTGAGGATCTAATGAGATAATGATTGTAAAATACTTAGCACAGTTACTGACACATTGTAATTGTTGTATAAATATTAGTTGTTGTTAATATTAAGTAAATTAGATAAGATGCATACGGAGAATAGGAGGAAATCTTGGAAGGAAGGCACTAGCAGTGATGGGGGAAGGAATGGAGATGGGAAAGGCCTTGTGCAGAAGGTGAAATATGAACTAAGATTTGAAGGAAGCCAGCAAAGCCAAGAGATAGAAGTGAGGAGGGAGAACATTTTAGGCCTTGGCACATTCAGGGGAAGGGAGATGGGAATGTCATGTGTATGGAACAATAATCATGATGATCATGATGATAATGTGAACTCATGTTAACCTCAGAGCAACAAAAGAAAGAAAAATGCAGTCCCCACTAGAGAATAACAACTTACGGTCCCCACATTTGGGCAGAAGCTCTCAGGTGTTCGGTGTAGAAGAAAATTCCTAGAATTTCACATGGAATTTTTCAGGTATGTAGACACCTTTCAGACAGTAGGAGGACAGCTGATAAATGTGAGATGATGGCTCACTAAGTAAATGTACTAATTAAAAATATACATTAGCCTGAAAGAGTTCCTGCATGAAGCCCAGTCTTCTTAATGCAGAAATCGCTGTGTGGCTGTGATGGCTAGGCTCTGGAAAGACATTAATTCTTTCAGTCCAGTGAAGCACCATTTATAAATTGACTGCTCTGGTGCCCTAAATGGTACCCTGGGAGTCATTGGAACAATTTGGTGCATTAACTCTTTCAAGCCACTAGGGTACCATTTACATGGATTATGTTTAGCTGAATAAATTAATGGACCTATTGGCTTCCATGTGTCACCCCCTTTCAGTGTTTCAGACTCTCCTCTACCCTATTTGTTTCTAAAAGTATGTTTACTAAAATGTCTCTGGTTTGAAAAACACAGTAAGCATATCGTTTGACATAAAAGAACAGGAATATATTCTATGAAAGATAAAGTAAAACAAAATACCTAGTGATGCAAAATAGGTGATGAATTTTAAGCTGTTCCCAACACCCCCAAGATAGACACCTTATTTGCAGCTTCAAAATGCCAATTGCATAAGAACAACATGGGAAAGACACCACTAGAGAGCAGTTCATGCAGGGGGAGATGGTGTTTTGAGAACTGTGGGCTAGATATAAATCAATAGTCTGATAGGATTAATTAGAAGCTGCTGGTGGCACAGTGCTTAGGCCTGGAGTCAGGAAGACCTGGGTCCAAATCTGACCTCATACACTTACTAGCTGTGTGACTTTGGGCAAGTCACTTATGTTTGCCTCCGTTTCTTCAACTGTAGAAGGAAGATAATAATAGCACCTATCTCGAAGGCTTGTTGTGAGGATCATATGAATAATATCTGCAAAAAATACTTAACACAGTGCCTGAAATAGAACAGATTCTACATGAACACTTACTCCCTTCCCTAGTGATGAACAGTTATATGGCACTTTAAAGTTTGCAAAGTATTTTCTTTTGTTTATCTCATTTGAACATCATAACAACCCTGTGAGGTAGAAACTGCAGATATTATTCTATTCATTTTATAAATAATGAGACTGAGCCTTAGCTAAGCTACGTGTCCTTGGGCACATAGTTAGATGGATCAGAGGCGGGATTCATACACACCACCACTACTTGATTGCTTACACTATGCTGTCTTTAAAAACTTATGTGCTCTTAAGCTACATTGTTGGAAATAGAATGATTCTACTGCTAGGCTCTGTCATGGTCAGACTATATCAACAGTATGAAATACATTTTTGGGTGATACATTGGAGGGAGTCCAGAGCATCCAAGATGAGTCAGTGGAATGGAATGAGAGTGTTCTTAAGGAGAGAAGATGGAGGGGGAAAATAATCGCAATCTTCAAATATTTGAAGAAAGGAGAGTCATGGAGAAGAGAGATTAATTCTACAGTCAGAAAGACTTGAGTTCAGATCTGTCCCCTCACTAGCTGTGTGACCCTGGGCAAGTCACTCTGTTTGCCTTGGTTTCCTCAACTATGAAATGAGAATTATAATAACACCTGCGTCTCAAGGTTGCTGTGAAGATAGAATGAGATATTTGCAAAGCTTTTAGCACAATTTTCCACACATAGTAGGTGCTATATAAGTCCTTATTTCCTCCCTTTCCTCCCCTCCCCAACTATTCTGCTTAACTCCAAGGTGAGAAGTTTATAGGAAGATACATTTCTGCCTCCAAAAGCACCCTAATAACCTGCAGCTATCGAGAATGTAAACAAGCTATCTCAGGAAGTAGTGAGTTCCCCATCACGGACATTCTTCAAGCAAAGGCTAGATGACTGCTAGGGATTTTGTACAAGGGATTCCTATTCAGATCCAGAAAGCTTCTGAGATCTTCTCCAACTTTTGAAACTTTCTTTAATTCTCAGAAGTGAAGCATGACAATGAAGATTTGACAATGGGAGGGAAAAAATTCTTCCATTCTATGAATTCATTAACTCTTTAAGCTGCAGAGATTAATCTGTTAAGAAATCCTTTCTTCCACAGCATTAAATGGTCCCCTAGTGGCCTAAAAGAATTGATGAGTCTCCAACAGTAAGCAATCAAATTTCTTCCCACTGGTAGGAGTGGGCATATAGCTCCAAAATTGAATTCCATGCACACTTGTGATGACTAACTTAGTGAATCATGTCAAATTTTAAACTTTATTTTATTTTATTTTTTATCAGCCACTGTATAATTGAAAGTGGGGGGAGGGAGAATGCCCAACTGACATCCTGCCCCAGGCGCCAGTCTGTCTTGCTACAGCCTTGCCTACCAAGACAGATGTCAAAAAGGAGTGTGACTTCCAAAAGAAACAGTGCCATTCTACCCTGTCAAAACTTTTCAGTACTCTAATTCTGTCAGATTTCTCTCTTTCCCCTATCACCCAATATTTTCAATGGAAAATAAACATCACACCAAATAAATAAGTGAAAGAAAATGTACTTATTTTTCTAAAGAGTATGACCCTGAAATTTCCCCCAGAAATCCACACCTCTGGATAATTAGCTTGGAATCGTTAATGGACAAAATGTAGAAATGTCTCATTTAAACATGTCCTCAACTTAATAAACTATGGTAGAAATAAAAACATCAATTTAAAAAAGTCAAATGAATCATCCACCAATATATTCTAATGAGATTCAAGAATTTGTCACTGTCACTCTAAAATAACTAAAATTATTTCCTAACATGAACAACTAATTTTTTTTTTCCCTGAGTATGCTGTCCACTGTCATATAATATGCATGGTACTTGTACGTGTAGCACCTAGAAGCAGAATTACCATTAAAAATGGCAATTTTCAATTTGAAAGCATCTAGTATGCTAAGTTTCTACATTGATTTTTTAAAAAAATATTTCATATTCTATAAATTAATGCATTGAAACAAGATTTATTTTTAATTACATATTTGCAATGTGTTGGAATGAATACGTAGAACCTTAATTTAAGGTATTTTTGATTGTTCCTAACCTCAAAATCCTTTTTCTAAAACATTGAAGGGAAGACTTCATGGCAGAGGTGGGAGACTATAGGTGTTGAAGTCAAATTTACTGTCACATGGAACTGATGTGTTCTGATGAACTACTTTCTTTTTCTTTTTCTTCTTTTGAAAAATTCATTACAAGGGATGTTTTGCTGTTTGGAATTACAGGCAAGGCTATATTCAAAATGAATGTTAGGTAAAAAAAAAAAAGCATCAATTAAAATATTTCAAGGATAGAGAGGAACCTGAAATATATTAAAAAAAACAAATGAGGAGAACTACCAGTAGAATTGAAGTTTTAGATTTTTGGTTTAACTAGTCAGAAAGTTGATAATAGCATTTGATCATGAATCTGGATTCTATTCCGAGATCCTAATTTAATTACAGGCATAGCCCATTTAAACAAATACAGATTTAAATGAAAGATAAATCATAGTTGACCATTTGGTTTCTAAAACTATTCATAATAGCATTGTAACATATAATAAGCTCTCCTAATCCTTTTTAATACATTTCATTTACAGAAATTAAATTTCAATGCAACTGATCAAGGAAATATACATCAATGATAAGGCATTTATTAAATGTTTACTATGTACAGGCAGTGCAGTAAGGGATGGAGATAAAAAGATAAGAAAACAAGACGATCCCTGACCTCAAGGAGCTTATATTCTAATGGTGGGAAGATAATACACAAAGAGGAGCAAGATAGAGTCATGTTGGTACGCTTTGGACGTGGCCAGAAGTAACATTCCTTTTCCTGGTATCACACAAGATAAAGTTTTTTTTTTTTTTAAAGTCATCTACCAGAAACCAATTTAGTTCCAAGTTAGGGAGGTAATGGGGAGGAGAAAGGAATCTATGGCCAGAGTTCAGGTGGTATGGAAAGGGGGGAGGGGAATAAGATACAGTAGATAAAGCCAAATACACCTAATATAACACTAAGGGAACAATTAATTGATGGCAGTGATCAAGGAGCTATAAAACTTCCTCTCGCATTTTGGGTATTTTATTTCACACTGGTATTTCTGAGTGGGTGAAAAATGCTCTACTCTCCCTCCCCTCCATCACTTTTTTGTTACAGGAAAAGATTTGCTGCATTTTGTTGTAGTTGAATTGTTTTTCAGTCATATCTGACTCTTCATGATCCCATTTGGGATTTTCTTGACAAAGACACTAGAGTAGTTTGCTATTTTCTTCTCCAGCTCATTTTATGGATGAAGAAATTGAGACTAACAGTGTTAAGTGACTTGCCCAGGGTAAGACACACCTAGCAAGTGTCTGAGGTCAGATTTAAATGTAGGAAGATGAGGCTTCCTGACTCTAGATCTGGAACTCTATTCACTGTGCCAACTAGCTGCCCCTTGCAGGTTAGAGGAGGCAAGCTGAAATATATTCAGAAATAAATGCGATAGGGAAAAAAAAAAACAAAACATCAATTAAAAACATTCAAGTGAGGAAGAGAGTTCTAAAACAAACAGAAATTTTTAAAAGGGGAAGAAACTATTTAGCAATGTTTACCAAAAAAGGGTATATTTTTTAGTCTTTCTTTCTCCTTCATTTTTTTCTGTCGTCCTCTTTTCAGCCTCTTCATTTCTCTTCTCTTTCCCTTCCAATACCCAAAGAAAGAGATGAAGAGTGAAGGTTGGGACTGCCTCAGAAACGGACATTCCAGGCACTGATCATGCAGATGTTTGTGACTTGTATTTCCTATGCAGAGTGAGGGATACCTGCCTTTCCCTGCTGGTTGCGGTTGTAAGGATTCATGGCATTGTAGATAGGAGATTGTATTCAAAGCCAGGAAGATAAACATTCTAATCCTATCTCAGACAGTGAAGTAGCTGAGTGACCATTTAACCCCTCTGAGCCCCAGTTCCCTCATTTAAAAATGGGATAGTGTGGGTAACAAAACCTATAGTTGTGAAGTATAAGAGAAATCATGTCAACAAATTCCTTCATAAATTTTAAAGTATTATTATTTTAGGCATTTTTTGGCTCAAAATGGCTTTATAAGCACAGAATGATTAACTATGAAAACTTTAAATAGGGTATTCTTAACTAGACAACTTTAATTGAAGCAATCTTAAAATAGTTCCCCTTTCCTCTGGTGGCCTTAATGAAGGTAACTTTAATTAAAGTACTTTAAAATCTGGCAGTGTTCAATGAGTAATATTCTACTTACTCCAAATATAATTTAAGCATCTTCAATGTCACTTCCCAAAATGTGTCTTTTTGGTTCAATAGTCAGAAACTCCACAGTCCATGAGAAAACACAAAAGCAAAAATGCCACAACTCATGAGTGTGGAAAAATAGAGGCTGAGAAAGAATATAGCAGTTGTCTATAAAACCATGCATAACAAGCCCTGAACATGAAATAAAGAAACACTTGAAAGGGGCAACTTTAGGACAAATACAAAGATGTACTTTTTTCAAGGGGTAATAAATATATGGAAGTATAGTAGTAGTAGTAGTAGTAGTAGTAGTAGTAGTAGTAGTAGTAGTAGTAGTAGCAGTAGCAGTAGTAGTAGTAGTAATGGTGGTGGTAGTAGTAGTGGTAGCAGTAGTGGTGGTCATAGTGGTGATAGTAGTAGTAGTAATAGTAGTAGTAGTTGTTACTGTTGTTATAGTTGTAGCAGTAGACAGAAACATGTTGATGGATATAGCACTAGACATCCAGTTAGAAAGACCTGGAATCAAATGTCCGCTTGACTTTTAATGACTGTGTGACCTGACCACATCACTTATTGTCTGTCAGCCCCAATCTCCTAGGATTTAGCTGCTTTCTTAGACTAGATTGGGATAGGGTTGACATCTGTATTGAGGAAAAGTTTCCACATCAAATCCTTCACATATATGTGTTACTATAAAAAGTGATAAAGGTACACAATATAAATAAATTCAAAATGCTTGGATGAATCTATGGCTGGTAGGTATATAGGAGTGTATATAACAGGGAACCCAAAGTGTTTGAAATACATTCTTAACTACCTGAAGTTACTACCATGTATGACAAATATGGTATCCTGACTACAAACTGTCTCTGAGCACTTTTGTCAGAAATAGAACACAGGAATGGATCATAGGATCATACATGTAGAGTGGGAAGGGTCTTTAGAGGTCATTTAACCCAAACTCTTCATTTTATAGAAGAGAAAACTGGGACACACACAAAGACATTAAATGGCTAAACTAAAATTTGAACCCAGTTCCTTGAACTCCAAATGTACCTCTCTTGTTCCACATTGGCTGCCCCACCAGTGTTGCCTTTATTATGCCTTTAAGTTTCTATATAAATTCTGAATATCTCCAAAGAAAATTTAAGTACCTCTTACATATACAGAAGAAAATATAAGTTCTTTGAGGCTGTTAAGAACCTTGGATCTAGCACCTGACTAAAGACTTAGTAGTCGTTCAATAAATACTTGTTGGATATATACATATATATATGTGTATATATATATATATATGTATATCTAATATATGTTTCATATATTTTTTCTAGTCTTTGACATCACCTTTCTTAAAGAAAAAAAATAGTGTGCACTTGCTACCATAAGTCAACAGCTGAATCAATAAGCTCATAGTAGTAAGTAATCAAAGACTTAACTTTTCAAATCATAAAAATGTGATTAAAAACAACTCCATGATTTTTATAAAGCCTTTTCTGTCAGTTAGCTACAATTTGGTAGAAGATCTTGGTCTTGAGGGAGATATAAAATTTGTTGTTATTGTCATTGCTGAGTTGTTTTTCAGTATTGTCCGACTCTCTGTGACCCCATTTGGGATTTTCTTGACAAAGATATGAGACTGGTTTGTCATTTCCTTCTCCAGCTCATAGGTAAGGAAACTGAAGCAAACAAGGTGAAGTAACTTGTCCAGGGTTACATAGGTAGTAAGTGTGTGAGGTTGGATTTGAACTTAGGAAGATGAGTCTTCCTCACTCCAGGCTCTATCCACTGTGTCACCTAGATGCACTCAGGATCTGGTATGAAGCTAAAAGACAAGCACAGGTAACTGTAATACACAACATTCTAAGAGTATGTTAAAGAGTTGCAAAGGAGGGAGGGCTAGTTACCAAACTGATTATGAAATGCCCAGGGGAAATGATAAGTCAAAGATAATCCCATGGTTGTGGACATGGGAGACTAAATGAATAGTGTTGCCACAGACAGAAAGAGCCAAGTTAGAAGCAGAAATAAGTTTTAGGGGAAGATATAGTTAGCTCCATTTAGGATATATTGATCTTGAGATGCCAGGAGGAAATGTATGTGGCATGTCCTAGAGACAGCTGAAGATGTGAGTCTGGAGTTCAGAAGAGAAGTGATTAGTAATGTGGATAAATTAAGTGTTTTAGTCACTTCTAGAGTCTATGAATTTGTTTAAAGCAAGGCTTCAAGGGTATTCATAATAGGCAGTGTAGGAGGAAACAAAGAAGAGCGACTCCTCTATGTTTATGTGTTCTTCTTTTGATAGCTTGAATTCCATTTCCAAGGAACTCTTAGTTATCACTCCTATGTAGACCTCTTCTTCCTCTTCTACTTTCCTTCTTCCCCACTTCCCTTTTTCCTTCACTTCATTCTATTCTTCCATCTTCATTCAAAGTGCTTCAAAGAGACATGTGAGAAGTGTGGTCAGGACTGTGGGACATAATCAGAGATGAAAGGGGACAACTTTTTTTCTACACTCTAACATTGGTGCAACCATTTGGTGATGACCCATTTCATCACTATGTAGCCATTATGATGGAAAGGAGAAAAAGTTGAAAACCATTAAAAAGTGTCATAAGATGCTGTCATTGTTATAGTTATTTACACAGATAAGTGACTCTGTAAGCTTGTGTATCTTAACTTTAAACCTTGTCTCCATGGATCATTAGCTCTTTAACCACATCTCTATTCTGGTCACTCAAGAGCTGTAGGGAACAATGCAACTGAGGATACTTGGCCTTAAAGTAAAAATAACACTCTCATTGAATGGCTTTGCTGAATCCATCATTAAAATGCACCACTCATCAACAGATACACAAGTCAATTTATAAGTGAAAAGAGTAGCTGTTCATCTGAGAATAAACACAAGGACAGAAGGAATTAGAGCAACTCTGCTAAAATTGAAACAGAGAAATTACTGTAGATAGAAGAACAGTGGCAAATTATGCCATTTGTATTTTCAGACATGGGCTTGCAAAGACCTATGCAGAATTTTAATTTTGGAATAACGTAAGAAAATTTATTTCAGTTTTGCCCATCTGCAAAATAAAGAAAAGGAATGTCTCTTTTATGGTAGTGTAATGCACTATCATTGGGACATATGCTTTGAGGTTTACCCCGATCTCTAACAAAGCTTCCCATGGTCTTTCATCATTGTTCTGTTTTTGATGAGTGAAAAGAATTTGAAAAATATCTGGCCAGAACAGGGAGATGGGATGGAATCTGTGGTCCTGAAGAAGAGTTATTTGCTTGAAGGGAAGGGGCATGTGTAAGGGAAGGGTGGTTCATGAAGATTTTATCTGAATCTTGAAGGAAGCCAGAAAGCCTAGGAGTCACAGGAGAAGATAGAAAGCAGCCTAGGCAACAGTAAGGGACAACCAGGGTAAATGCATTGAGTTGGGAGATGGAATGTCATGAACGAAGAAGAATCAGAAATAGGTTGGTGTTGCTGGCTTGTAGACTGTGTAGGTGGGAGGAAAGCATAACAAGAATTTAAAGGGAAGGTTGAGAGGGACCCAGTTCTAAATGATTTTAAAAGCTAAGCAAATTTATATTTAATCCTGGAGGTAAAAGAGAACCACTGGAGGTTAGTAAGGAGGAACATAGGCTGACCTGTGCTTTTGGAAAGTCATTTTGGCAGCTGAATAAAAAATGGATTGAAGTGAGCAAAGACTTGAGGCAGGGAGACCAATTAGAAGGCTACTGAAAGAAATGGAATGTGATGACACTGTATGTATGTAGAGAGAAGGGGAGGTGTACAAGAGTGTTGTGAAGATAAGGTGACAGAATTTGACAACATTATATATGTGAGAAGAATGTGAGTAAAGAGCTGAGAATAACACCGAGATTGTCATCCTGGGTGAATGAGAGGCAAGTGGTACCCTTGACAAGAGAAAGAAAGTTGGAAAGGAAGGAGTAAACAACCAATTCTTTAAAAAAGCAACTCAATAGTTATTACTGCCCAGTGACTACTGACTGTTTAACCAAATATCACTGTTTAAAAAATATACAAGCTTTCATATAACCGAATTCAACATTAAAGGCTTTTGGGATATAGTCATTGGAATTTTGCTAGCCTAAAAATGAACAAACAATTGTGCCATAAGAGGTGAAGTTCCAGTGAAACCTAGGAAGACCTGTGTGAACTGATGCAGAATGAAATGAGCAGAATCAGGAGAACAATTTGTACAATAATAACATTATAAAGACAAACAACTTTGAAAGACTTGAGAATTCTGGTCATTGCAATGGACACTCATAATTACAGAGGGCTGGGGCGGCTAGGTGGTGCAGTGAATAGAGCACCAGCCCTGGAGTCAGGAGGACCTGGGTTAAAATCTGGCCTCAGACACTTAACACTTACTAGTCATGTGACCTTGGGCAAGTCACTTAACCCCAGTTGTCCTACCCTCCCCCCTCCAAAGGGCAAAATAATAATAATAATTATAGAGGGGCAGTGATGAAGCAGCTACACACCTTGGGACAGAGAAGTAACAGACTCAAGATGCAGGTTGAAACACATGGTCTTTTTGGACATGGCCAATGTGGGATTTTGTTTGACCACATGTATTTGTTCCAAGGATTTCTTTTCATTTTTCATTTTTTTTTTCCAATGAGAGAGAGGGGCAAGACAGCAAAAATGAATGTTTGTTAATTATATGTATATATATATCTATACACACACACACACGCACACACACACACACACACACATATATATTATTATATACCCTTAACTGGAAATTTATTCTTGTATAACCCTTAACCCTGGGCACCCAGACTCTGGTCAGCCTGGCTGAGTGGGAAGAATCAGAGTCTCCAATCACAAACCTGCTAATCAGATCAAGAACTACTAACTCTCACCATCTGTCCTACCCCTACTTCTCTGGCTTCCAGACCACTGTTCACTATCATCTTACCTGCAGCAGCTTAGTACCTCTCGATGTTTCTATTGCCTTCCAGCTGAATTCTTTCTATGTATTATCTCCTCCAATTAAATTGTGAGCTCTTTGAGAATAGGGTCTTGTCTGTCTCTCGTTTTTATTCCTACTTGTATCCCCTTTATTTACTTAGCACAGCACTTGGAACAGAGCAATAAATATTTTGTTTTGTTTTGTTTTGTTTCATTCAAGTAACGATCAGTATGGGATGACAATGGAGTTAAAGAGGAAGGAAAACATCTAACATGTTTTTGAAAGAAGAATATAGGAGAAAGTTGGAAAACGACATGTTAAATTCATGAAACAACAAGGACACATAAAAATAGGTACACTCCATTAGATTATAATATAAACAAACATGTGGAGAATATTTTTTTTAATTATCAAAGAGAATAAAAAAGAATATATTTTTCTAAAAGTTCATGACTCTTCCTAAAAGGTAGCTCATCCATTCTACTGTTACAGGATCTGCATTTATCTAACCAATGTTTTGATTCCTTGTATAATATAGCTGTGCAGGAGTGCAATTAAAGCTACATGAGTTGCTGAAGAATTGACTAAGGCGCTGATCAGTCCACAGACTTTTCACTGCTGCTCACATAGCTTCAGTCCAGTAGTCCCTCAATGCCTTCCCTCATAGAGAGTTATATCCGAGAAAAAAAAAATCATTACAGCCTGTATTCCTAAGTGAAGATGCTAAGTGGCTTTGATGAAATTTATTAATTGGTATTGAGTTTGCTGAAGCTGAGATGAAAATCTATTAGATGTTTTGCATACATTACGTGTGTATTAAGTTAGAAAGATGACTACCTAGATGGAAGCAGAGTCTGATCCTGAGATTTTGAACAATCCCTCCTGCATCCATGTCAGAATGAGGTTTTATGAAAGAACACAGAGGAATTGTTAGGCTATTGTACAACTATTGTATTTATTTTCCCTCTGGAAGTCAACTCTTAGCTGAGTCTTTGTATTGTGGCCTGAATGTGTGGTTATCTAGGGAAATCTTACAAGCAAATTATTGTCATTGCTTATTAATAATAATGATGATAATTACCTTTATTTGTCAGCATTGCCTTACACTTGTATTTTCTTTCTCTTTTAAAAAAAATTCTTCATTAAGTATTTTATAGATCATGACAGAACAACAAGCTCGTTTGTCTTTCTAAAATAAACATAGCATGATGGAAATGACTCAATTCTGGCCATATGTAATGCAACACTAGTAACAATATTTTATATTTGTTCTCTTCTTTATAAAGCATTTGTCAATACATTGTCTCATCTGATTTTAACAATCCCATCTGGAATAAGACATTTGTGTACCCATTTGTGCCAGGTTTGAAAATTACTTCCTCATCAGGTAAATGTCCAGTAAGGACTTCATGCCTTGGCTCTATCTAATATATATATATTCTTTGAGTTAGCACAAAATTAATGCTAAAAGAAATGGAGTTTTCTAGCATTAAATAACTTGTGCATTTTTAAAATGTGTTTTTAAAGTCCTTTTAAAAAATCCTATCCTTAGCTCTATCTCTCTGTTCACAACAACCTTATGAGGTTGAGCAGTCAGGTATTATTACCTCCATAGGATGGTTGAAAAATTTGAGACAGAAAAGTAAAATGAGGTGCTTGAAGTCATGAAGCTAGTGAATGCCAGCATCAGTACTCGATTGGGATCCTGAACCTATGTCCAATATTCTTTCCACCACATCATACTTATATGTCTCCCACTCATGGGCTCAATCCCTACTTTCCTATTCAGACTTTCAGAGTCTTCTGTGATAGGAGGTGAAGGTTCCAAATAGCAGTGAAAACTCCTGAAACAGGAACTTCAGGGAAAGATAGGTGGTAGAGGCTCTATAGAATGAGGAGGATGGGATGAATTGAAATTCAAAATAAGTGACTGTTAATAAGCCATGAATTCTTATCATATGTCAATGATATTTCTAAAAGAACATACCTCTGTGTGGGAGATCACTAGTAATGACAGAAAAGTTTGCATAAATACCTATGGTATAAATACATAAGATATGAAACACTAAATATAGCTGTCAATTTGTATATCTGTGTATATATAAGTGCATGTGCTTGTTGTATTCCTAGATTTTGCAAGGAGTCTCATAATGTAAGACCTAAAAGACTTAGATGTATGTATAATAACATATGCTAGGCCATGTAGCTACCACCCCCCCACCAATGTAATGAAGCCAGCCAATAGCTGAACCAGCCCCCTTTTATCCTCTTACTCAATCAAAATGTCCCAAGTCTTCACTGTGAAGATTTTGAGATGGAAAGAGGAGATGGAACCTGACTTCCTAAGCAGTTAAATTGTTGCAAAGTCCAAAGTGAAGACTGAGTTCTAGAAAACCCTTGTTAGACTCCCAGAAACTGGCCCTTGCAAGTATAAATTCACAAACACTGAGTCTCACAAACACTGAGTCATTATGCACACTCTCTTTCCTCATGGAGCCCTCATATGTTTGTGTTAGACCCACAGAGAAGTTCTTCTTGGAGGATCAAAGAAAGAGGTATCAGGGGTTCAGAGAGCTACACCTCACTTTAATAATATTTTGCTGACTTAAAGGTGAACCAAAGGCACATGCCTATCACTTGTGTGACTTTAGATAAGTCATAAACTCTCTGGGCCTCAGCTGCCTCATCTGTAACATATGGAGGCTGGATTAAATGACGTCTTAGGGCTCCTCCAGGATTAAGCCTGTGATTCTGTGATTTTATCAGAGTGTGCATGTTTGTATTTCTATGATGAGGAGAAGCACTATATTTCACAGATATAAAGAATTAAGAATTAGGGAGAACTAATCACTTGACTCACCTTGGCAAAGGCTAAGCATGATGCCTTCTTGTTGCAATACAATAATAGCTCCTCTTGCCAACACAAAGCGGAGGACGAAAACAGGTGTTCTATCAAGGACTTGGTCAATCTTAAGATCCATTGGTCTAGGAAATAGATTACTAGACTGACTGCCAGTGCTCTGAGTTTATTACTGGCTTGCCAAGTGACCTTAGACAAACCACGTACCCAAGCCCAACAGAGAAACATCACAGAGTCCTCAACTTGTAAAATGATCTCAATCTTTTGCCATATTCACTCCCAGAATGATGTCAACACATCTAAAGGCAGGGAGTAACAGTTGTTGGAGAAACAAAATTCTTGGGAGTTATATTTTACGTATTTATCACCATTCTTTTTTGCCTAAAGCGTCTTTTTTAATAGAACCTGATGCTATGAGCCTCTGCTAATTTACATAGCTGACTTAATTTCTTTTTGTTTTTGTATGTCAAAATGAGGAGTGTATTGTGGAGGCATGGGGGACAATTTACTTGCTTGATAGCTTTAATGTGCTCTGATCTTCTCTAGGAAAGTTGCTCCTGAAATATAAATATTAGTATTTAACTTCTACCCAGTGTCTTCCGTGTTCATGTTACAGAACAGAAAACAACATATGAATTCCCTTGCATGCCAGAGGAAGAACTGAGTTCAGCTCGGGATGGTGGCAGAAACAGCTTCTCACCCATACTTATTTCAGTACAAAGGATTATGAATTGTATGAGTTTAAATCTCTTTTCTTCTTTTAGGAGGTTGTGTCATGTTGGACAAATTTAATTTCCTTGTATCTAAATTTCTATATCTGAAAAGTATGAAAATAAAAAATAACCTGCCACTCAGGGTTTCATTCCAGGAAATACAATATCAGAATCAGAAATTTAGATCACTGAAGTATCCTAGAGATTGCACCCTCCCAAAATGTACTTTGAACTTTGGTACAAAATCAAACCCTAAATCCCTTGACTCCAAGTACAACATCCTTACCATTGCAATCACTCTCTCTCTCCCTTTTTTTCTTTTCTTTCCTCCTTTCTTTTTTTCCACTGCAGTGTGCCCTTGTGTCAGCCCATCTTGGAGCATTCTTATTCAGTGTTCCATGGAGGTATGGAATGGACCTGCTTCCTTGTGCCTATAATGAAGGGACTTTTCTACCTTCACACACACATTTCAGAACAGGGACAGATATCACCTGATTTCTTCTAGTTAGGCATGATAACTCAGGAGTTCTACTATGGTAACAAAAAGTGTTTAATTGCCTACTCTTTAGAACTCTGTGAAAATACTAAGTGGGAAAGGGGAATGAAGAAAGGTCTCTGTCCCTCAAAACTCTTCTTCCTGATGGCTTTGAAATGCAGGAACGACTCAGGGTTAGGTAGAAGCCACAAGCCCTTGTCTCCTAAGGAGACTCATGTCTCCTTATTATCTGCCTTTTATTTGTACTTTACTTCCCTTGAATAGGCCTCTTTAAGAAGTGAGTCAAGGGATGACCCCTTTAATAAAAAAAAAATCATACTGGGAGGGGAGGACCCTCAGGGTTGCTGGCAAAAAGAGAAACAATTACCATTTATATTCCCTCTGAGCCAAGAGGACCCCCAAAATAACCACTAAGCAATGCTTGGGCAAGGACCTGTTGTCCAATCCATGAGACCCAAAAGTGCAGGACTTTGTAATATCTCAAAAGTAAATCTGCATCTCCCCTAGCCTGAGTGGCCCAATCAGGAGAGTAGTAGCTTCCTAGAACAGTTGGGACAGCAAGAGCAGCAGAGGCAGACTAGCTGGCGAAAAGACAGTTGCTCTCCAAAATCAACCACCAGAAAGAGAGAGCCTACTTGGCACTGATCAGGATGTCTTCAGTGGAGGTGAACAGCTCTTAAAGAGGATCTGTCTGCAAATGCCCCAAGGAAACTTAAATATTAACCACTTGACTTATTATAACCATTCTATTCTTCTTTATTACTTATCATTGCCTTTTTCTGTGTTGGAATAAAAATACTTATTCCATATTTTTTCATATTTGTATTCTGGGTACAGTTTTTGACCTCCTCCCTCCCTTTGCTGAAGAGAACCCCTTAATCTCAAGTTAAAATTAGATTTGTTCCTTGGGAACAAATGTGTGGAGTAGGAGTGGAATTAAAGTACTAGGAACTTACTTCTACAGAGAAGACAGGCAATCCCAGAGCAATGCACCCAGGGCATTCTACAAGGGCAGGTAAAGGACAAGGAGAGGCACAAGTTGCCACTCCCTTTCCTGAGTGGTGCCCATTTAGCCTCTATGCTAGATTATTATAATAATTAACAATAATTAATAGACCTCTTTCTTAGGAGAAAACAAACATTGCACTCTCCTTTAATAATGGCTTCCTCATATAGGAAGAATATTAGTTCATGTCCGTTTGCAATGGGGAATTGCCAGCATTGCTAAGATGCTTCAGAAATTAGATAAAATTTCTTCAACTGAGGTCAGCTTTCATGTGGCAAAGTTAGAAGTCTCCCCTTATCATTTTGATTTGAGGGACACCAGCAAGGATACCTGGATTTCTATTCCATTTGCCATACCATCATGCCTGGAATACTGTAAGTTGCTCATCCTTTTGTTTTAAGACCTTCTTAAAGACCAGTATTAAAATAACAGCTCACATTTGTTTAAACAAAAAGATAGGATTAAAAAAGCACTCCCCTCATACCAGCATGGTTAGATACTGCAAGGACTGTTATACTCAATGTCCTCGTCTATATGAGGAGACTGAGATTCAGAGAGGTAAGCATCCTGCCCATACTCATGCATCTAAGAAATGATAGAACACGGATTCAAACCTAGAGTTTCTCTCTCTTTGACAGGGTTTCATTGCAAGTATCTCAGCTGCCTCCCAGTGCATATGACATCTGAGAAAGGGAATCCATTAAGACATTATTAGTCATTAATACCTTAGCTCAAATTAATTGAGTAGATTCTCGAATTAGTGATTTAGCAGGTCCTGAGGGAATAGGACAGAATTCCAGGCAAGTTTAAATGGGGATCAGGAAAAATTTCAAATCAGAAATGTCCTGGACTCTCAGGGGGGCAGCATTAAAACAAAACAAAACAAAACAAAACCCATAGCACTGGTAGAATGCAATACTGAAAAATAGGAAAGGGAAATTAAAAAAAGCAGTTTGCCTAGGGAAGATTCACTGGAAGGGTGATAGAGAGTGTAAAGAGCATGATCCGCTGAAATTACTCTCACAAACAGAACTTCCATTATCAAGCAAGAGGAAAAATTTCTTCTCTCTATTTCTGTATCCCCTCTCCACCCATTGACAAGCCTAAACTGTCTTTTGCTCATCTAACTCTGCCAAGGAACATTAAACTGCTCTTAAATTAACTAATATGCTACAGGTTTGTATGTAAATATGGGTGGACTATAGGGGAGGATAGTCAGTTGGCCAAGCACTACACTGCTCTCCCTTGTCTGAACTCAAGACTGAGCAATCTGGACAGAATTAGGAAGGTGCAGGAAAGCCTGTAACCATTTTCTTTGAGTATCTCCCCAGTATATTTCACCATTCTCAGTTGAACTTCTGATTTACTTCAAGGAGATATTTAGGGAATTCTGAATGATGGAGGCCTTTCCAAAACAGTTTGAAGCAACTAAAAATGCAGAAGAGATACCTAGGTATCCAAAGGTTTTCTGCCTCATGAGGACAGCATTGAATTCTAACATATCCTATTTTATCAATTTCCCCATGTCCCACGAGTAGAACTGATGTTGTATCTATCCCAGTTATGAGCCTTAGATGAAACACAGCGGCCATACTGTTCAGGACATTTGAAGTTTTTCTGGATCTCCTCAGCAAAGTCAAGGGAAGCAATTCAAAGCAAGCAATTCAAAATTCTAACTTAGGGTGTGGACCATAGAACTCAGAAGTCTCTGCAAAACCTGGAAGCTAGCATCCTGTGATTGATCTAACTGCAGGATAGCAAAGAACTTTGAGTGACAAATAAAAGTAAAAAGATAATCTTCTTAATATGAAATTACCAAAATTTCTGAAATTTTATCTGTGCCATACTTCTCCATGCTTCTCCTCAGGACTCTAAAAATTCCATCACACAGGCACACACACACACACACACAGACACACACACACACACAAGCACATACATACTCCTACACAAACTCAGGACAGGGACAGCTGTAACCCAGTGTTGACTTCTTTTTTTCCCCTTCCATGTGGCGTCGAATATTATTTTATGCAAATCAATTATTTTGATGCAAGCAGTATGTTTAGTAAGAAATAAAACAGAGTTTAACTTAATGCTTAATGGTTGCCTTATAATACTTAAGTCACCTAGCTCTTCTAACTTTATTGGATCATAATTTTGAAATTACAAATCACTTAAAATATCTAAGCATATATGAAAATTTACACTTGGGGACTTAATATTTTGAAATGATATATAATAAGCATGATTTTAGTATGCTAATAAATATGTTTTCTCATTTTTTAATGTACCTTTTGGTAGGCACATTTTGTTTTCCATGATACATTATTCTACTGTTGATATAAAGTGATAGGAGACAGAACACTGGTCTAAAATACAAATATTTTGAAAGAGGCAAAACAGAAATATGAAATTTCACTTTTTTTCTCTTTCTTTCCCCACACACCATTTCCTTTGAGAGTTTATGCCAGGAAATAATTCTTGCACTTATTCATATCTAAGAAATGCATTATCATTTATAAAATATTATCTCAAATCCTTTCCTGTTCCTACTGTCAGTTGTTATTTGCAAGAATATATGATCTACATGAACAAATATGCTTTAAAGTGTCTTCATTTAAAATTAGGGTCTTTGGAAGAAAGATTTCTGTGATAATCATAATAATATGATTAAAATTTATGTCAAAATAAGATTATGCTTGGATGTTACAGCATTATTTTCAAAATAGCTAACTAAAATTAATGATTATCGATAGGAATGGTTTCCATTAATTTTAAGGTAATATCTATTTTTCACCTTTTCAAGTAGATGAATAATTTAATATACTTAACTTTCATATTATAATAACTCTCCTTTCTATCACTAATTGCTAGACAATCACTCCCCCAATTGAGAACCAGACAAGCCTCTTTTCCTATTCACTCTTTTTTTTCCTCTTCCTTCCCCCTTTCCACCAGAATTGTGGTACTTCCCAGTCCTATTTTTTTTAGTCCCAAATAGTCAGACCCTAGCCTAAATTCCAACACACAAGCACATATACACAGATCCTTATAGAGGAAATTAAGCCAAATAGACGATTACTATAGCAACCTCATGCTAGGAAGCACCACAGCTAACTTTATATTTTTGCCAGAAAGAACTCTCTTTTTTTAATGACCCCAGCTATGTACCTAGGATCAGATAAACCAATAGTTGCCATTACTTAAAGACAAGCCACTTATAAGGTATCACTGAACAGATAGATAGCTCAGGGTAGAATCATTTGCTTTTGTGTCTTGAAAGCAGGGTGGAATTGAGTAGCTTGAGAAATGAGAGGTCAAGGTCAACAGCTGGAAAGTTTCTTCTTTCTTTCCTATGATGTTTGATAACCATAAAAATGCTTCACAATATGAGTTACCTTATACGCATCTACTATATATGCCAGTGTCAGAGAATAGCTGTGAGGGGAGAACACAGAGGGGAAATTTAGAACTTAATGAGGTGATTTAGGTGGTTAAATACGACCTAAGATTTTTTGCAAAGATTATATCAATCCAGTGACTTTCCTAAAAGATTCATCTAATGAATTTAATCTCTGGTTTATGCCTTAAAAAATGTTAAAAGCAAAATGAATCAGAAGTGAAAAGGAATACTTATCTCCAAATTGTTATGAAACATTGATTTCTGAAAAATATGTACTCACCTATATATGACAGAAGACAAATGAGTATTTTTTAAATTCTCACTTGACATAACAGATTATTATTTTACATATTATCACCCAAGGTTCTGTTTGAGTTCTGTGTTAATAAACATTTATAGAATCAAAGAGTTAAAATTGAAGCCATAAAAATGCTTCTTTTTTTTTTTAAACTCAAATATTCTTACAAGTTCTTATCAGTGGACTGCACTGTACTTGGCAAACAAGCCTTTTTACCTTTTAAACAAATAATTCATTAGGTAATTAAATTCAAGTGAGATTACTCTAATTAAATATACACTGCTGTTGAATCATAATTTCTATGTGGCCTAGTTAAAGATGAACAATCTCTTATTCCTGACAAAAAAGAAAGCTTTAAAAGAATTCCCCAGTGCCTAGAATAATAGATTTATACACCACCATACAGAGGTCATTTCAAGAAAGAAGAGACACCAAACACAACATAAAGGGACTTTTCATGTCTAGAGATACTAGAATTTCAGGTTTTATTGCTCTGAGTTCTATTAAAAGACTTAGTGGAACCGAGGAGGAAATCAAAATTATCTTTCTAAAAGACGATAAGTTATATAAATATGTGAGCTAACAGAAAGGGTCTCTGAAGGTATTAGTTATGCATAATTTCAGATGAGTGCCCTATGAGGCCTCAAAGGGAAGAGTGCCTGGTGAAATGCTCTGAAGGTTTACACCGGCCAAAATGAGGAAGGACTTTTTCGAAATTAAAAGTAACTTTGTAACCAATGATGTGCTTGCTATATGTCCTGGTTCCCTTTAATAGCATTAAGAGTTCAAACCATAAAGACTCTAATCTGGAGAGGAGAAGTTCCTGCTCTCTGCTTTGATCTCCTTCCTCTTGGCTGTTTAAAGCTGACAGTTTGGCTGAATGGCATTCACTGCTTTCATTTGTAAGACATGAGTTTCCTAGTGTTCCAGAGCTAGCAGCTACACCTGTACTGCAAGAATTTACATTGCATTGCTCCAGGATGGCATTGATTTGGGACGGGTGAAATACAAACACAAACTAATTAAAAACTGCATAATGCAGCCCTACAGGAACAAGGTAGAAAAACAAATAAATACAACTGCAGCTGGCACAGCAATTGTGCCTCTGCCCCCAAGCAACAGTCTGGTGACATAAAATTATAAACCTTAAAAATCTCACATAATTGCTGTTGATCATATTGGAGACATAATGGAAATGATTTTGTTAATTAAGGATGGGTTTATAAAATATTTACACGTGCGCTTCATACACACACACACACACACACACACACACACACACACACCATGCCCTTCACTTCCTTATACACTTTAGAGAAGGATGTAGAGATCTATAGCTCTTAATGTTGATCTCTATGTAGTCAATTTATCTTGATTCTATATTTATTAAAAAATGACTCTACCGAACAGAAAAGGCAAAAAGGTTGGTTTAGTAAACCTTTTTTTTGCTTTTGTAAAAAAAATAAAATAAAATAAAAACGGAGGAGGGATAAGGGGGGAGAGAGAAAGAGAGAGAGAGAGAGAGAGCACAGTTCTAAGTATGCAGATTATTTGTTTTTTTTTTTTTTAATTGAACCTTGAGGTGTGATTGCTGTTTTCTGATAAGAAAGCTCTGACTGATTCTGGTGGTGAAGTTTAACCACGGTTTCCAGGTCCCCTCCTCCCCCCATTCGAGGATTTTTCTCCTCCATTGTATTCAGCTTTCCTGTTACTGTATGTATAGGTCTGGAGTGCATACGTTTTGCACATGTATGCATGTGACCATACATGCATGTATTGTAGGCACAGGTATCTGCATTTGTCCATAGGTACGTAAATGTAGAGATTTACTTAGTCTTAGAAGATCTCCAAGGTTTTCTTGGGACGTCCTTGCATTTCCCTTAAGGTGAACATATGTGAAGAAGAGCCGATGCACAGTTTTCAGGGAGGGCGGTAGCTGCATCCAACATATAAAGGAGAGTGAAAGTTGACCCCAAAGGAAAGGCACACAGACACATGCACACAAACACACACGCACACGCGCGCGCGAGCACACACACACACACACACAGTCTCCGATATTTCTTCAATAAACAGAGAAGGCAGGGGATACTCCGCTACGGAGCAGAGCCGCCTCTGCCTGTAATTGTTTGACACATGCCTTGTTGTCACAAAGTGGGGTGGCTTCCCAGACCCTGCTGAAAAAAGGTGCAAAGTAATAATGAGTATTTAACAAGGCTCATAAATCAGGGTTGATGAGAAGTGCAGCGTGAGGCTCGGAGCTGGAACCACAGGCTGGAGAAGGGCCTGGATCGGAGGGGAAGTATCTAGGGCAAAGGGGTGGGAAGAAGAGAAGGCCCGGGCCACCGTTAGCATCTGGGGAGGTGTGCCAACCCCAGACCCGCAAGAAGGGAGCTCGGAGGCTCGAATACCTTCTGGGTTAAAGTATCAGAATTGTCATCAACATGAGTAATAATACTGCTTGTGAAAATGTAGTCAACTGACACTGAGCTGCCTCTCGCTGCCTCCTTATAATCTAGGGCTCTATGAAATGAGTGCCTTCAGCTCCGCACGGATGCCTCTCTGAGATGAATGGACACAGTTGTGTCTTTGGAAGGGGAGGTAGTAAAGCTGAGGTTTCCCCCAAATTAGTGTAAACCTCCACATCAAAGACTAGACGCTCTAGCTTAGAAATCAGAATATTAGAGAATTATTTCTATTTTTTTTAAATCAAGATGGGAAGGAGGAGGAGAGTAGTGATTTAATTTTAGTCTTAATATTTAACAACAACAACAACAAAAAAAAACCCAAAACAAAAAAAACAAGAGAGGAGAAAGACTTGATCTGTCAACCAAGTGACAACCCTCATTTCCCCCCTCACTAACAAGCACTGAGGAACAAAAAAAATTTGAAAAATACATCTTTATAAAAGCTGTTTTAACCATACCCATCAGTTAGGAAGGAGTGAGGAAGATCCATTATACCGGCAAAATAGAAAAGTCACCACACAAATTAACAGACACACACGCACACACACCACACAAACTTAATTCGAGTAAGTATTAATCTATTTTGATCGCTGAAGATGCCTCGTTAATTCATTCATCTCCTAGCCCCCAGACCTTCTTTTCCTTCACTCCCTCTCCCTTCCCAGCTCACCCCCCACATTCACAATATGCACATACATATATGTACGTACATATTTAACATGCACAAATAGAGGCGTGTATCTGTGGAGCAATCACGATGAGGACTTGCAGCCCAACATATATCTAAGTCAACTCCATTCTCAAATTGTGTTCTGCTAAGCATCTTATCCTCTCCATAGTTAGGTGACTTCTTTCAACATCTCTGTCATCTCCATTTGAAGATATTTTCAACGGTTTATCACTGCCATCTCCAGCCCTGCACATTTCCAGCAGGTTATCACAACTACCAGTCGCCCCTCGCTGCTATGTTCTGCTGATTACCGTCAGTGCCCTTAGACGCTGGGTGCCGATTCCCAGCACTGCAATATCCACTCTTAGGACATCTGGAGCAGATCAAAATCATTGACTTCATTTTTAGTAGAGCCAGTGTTAGAGCCTCACTCAGCCTCTCTCTTCACTCAGACCTTTTAGTCAGTTCCTGCAGAACCAGCCTTTAGTTAAAATTCGGCCAAGCAGCGACCCCTATGTCTGGATTTGCATTTCTTATCGGCCCTCTATCTAAACTGAGTTGTTAATTTAAAACAGAAAGAGAGAGAGAGAGAGAGAGAGAGAGAGAGAGAGAGAGAGAGAGAGAGAGAGAGAGAGAGAGAGAGACAGAGAGACAGAGAGAGACAGAGAGAGACAGAGAGAGACAGAGAGAGACAGAGAGAGACAGAGACAGAGAGACAGAGACAGACAGAGAGAGAGAGAGAGAGACACAGACACAGAGACACAGAGAGAGACAGAACACGAAAGAGAAGAGAAGGAGTAGGAGAAAGGGGAGATGAAAGGAAATATCTTGGCTATGGAAACAATTTTGATAAAGTGGAAAAAGCAATCTTATGCAAACTCCTGAGGATCATATTTTTTTGGAGGGGAGGGGGGATTTTTTTTCCTCAAGTGAAATTATCTGTTCTCTAATGTTTGAATAATAGGAGCTTGGCTATTTGGGTAAACTTATTTTAAGTACTGTACAATTTATCTTAACAAATTACAACTGGTATAATCACATCAAAGTCCAGAGCTGTACTGCATTTCTCTCTCCTAGAATTTCTGTGTTCACCAGCTCTTCCGTCAAAAGGTGACTGTTCTTCATTCTGGTCTCAGCTCTTTTTCAGTGCTCCCTCTTACTGATTGTTCTTGTGGTTAAAATGTTTTGCTAATGAATTGATATCCCGTTCTTCGAATGGGGGTGAGGGGATGGAAAAGAGGATCTGATTTAAGTTAAGGGGGCATTCAACCAATGCAAACACTGGATGTCAAAAAATAGTTGGTGGGTTTTTTTGTGTTTTTGTGGGTTTCCTCCCTATTTTTAAAAACTCGAAGTTTAAAACAGCAACAGCGATATAGTAGAGGAGCACAGTTTTATATACCCTTTCAGGATCTCACTTTTCTTGTCCTACTCACACTAGTCAATTTGAAGTGTAATCTAAGTAATTCATTCAAGCATTTTGCTTTAATAAGGGGGACATGGGGATTTGAAGGGGGGAGGATACCAAGTTACCTTCCTCTTAGACACATTTTTTTAAACTGAGGGAGAAAATAGCCAATTTCTGGCCAATACTTTTGAGCCTTGATTTTTCTTCTTTCCTCTCTCCCTCTCTCTGTCTCAGTTAGCTGGTGGTGATCTTGATGGCAATTTTCCTGTCCAATTTGCTTGGTTGCCTAGGTTTGACCACATGGAGTTACCTTTCAAAAAATCCAAGATCCAGGGGGAAAAGGAGGAGGAAGAGGTAAATGACAGCTAAGGCATAACCCCAGAATCTCCTGCACCACCTATTAGTTTAATCTCAAATTCAGTCTTTTAGTAGAGCAATCCTAAGAGCCTAAACTGCCTTTCCAAATGGGGACGCAAAATTAAACATATTTGCAAAGCCTGATAGCACCGGTGCTATCTTCATGGGCTGCCACACACCCCTAAACTTAACTAATGAATGATTTGATGTTTGGCCTGTAACTGAAGTTTGGTAAAGAACTTTTCAAAAAGGGGTGAAAAAAGGTACATGATATAACATTGAGCTCCCACTTGGATGCCATTGCTGTTATTGTTCATGTTATTAGTGTTCTTATTAGACATTTATAACAATGATAACAGAAAAAAAAAAGCCAAACAGGTATCTTTCAGTTGCTTGTTTATAAATCATGAGGATAAAGACTGACCCCTTACCCCCACTCCCATTTTTTAAAATGCTGAATAACACAAAACCCATCTGTATTCTGAAGTGATAAGTAAGGTAAGGGTCAGAGAAAAGGGAGGGTGGGGGCAACGGGTAGGAGAGGAGAAGATTCTTCCTGACATCCTTAAATTGAAGGTCCTCTCGGAATCCACATTCAACTTAGATCTTTAAGGTTTCAGCACTGTGTTGTGTAGTAGTTAAATGAGGTGGAAGGGTGTTGTGTGTATGTGTGTGCGCATAAAACAGCATATGGGTTGTTTACCTCACCTTTATTTATCTATTGGGTTCTAATGGGACACTTCAGTTTACTAAACCCATTAGTGCTTTTTCAAGACTCTTTCTCCGTATTAATGTTACTTCCCCCCACCCTTTTGGGGAGAAAGGGAGTAAAGGGATGCCACGGATGGTCTTTGATGGTCAAGAGAACAATGTGGGAAGGGATGAGAGCGAAAGAATTTCCCTATGCGTCTGGGGGGAGTGTAGGTTACTTCCCCTCTTGAGAATTATTCCGACTCCAAGAAAGAATTTGTGTCAGTTTCAGGGGATTTCTGGAGAGTAAAGGGGGAAGAGGGGGGGCAGTAGACTAACTGGAGTTACAGAAAAACAAAAACAAGCCAGAAGAAGACACTCCTTAGATCAGAGAAATTAAAGCCCGATTATACCACCGGTAATTAGTAATTACTATTATGGGCGTTATTATTGCTAATTACAGGCGGTGGGTCCATGTATGTCCTCCAGCCAGAGAGGAGGAATTGGGTGCTTTAATTATTCACCATGGAATCACCAATAAGCTGGAACAGGCAACTAGGTCTCTAAAATATAACTGCTCACAGTCCGTTTGGGAAATTAGCATGACTTTTGAAACTCACACCAAGGTCTTGTTATTCAAATCTTGTCAGTAAAGAATTGAATGAATTAGAAAATGGACCCTCAGAAATTGAAGATCATTTGTCCTGACTTAAAAATTAGTGTTTCCTTTGAGGCAAACAATCATGCCAGATGCAGTTCTTTAAACAGAATGCAAAGTAAAGCGACACGACATTTCAGTGTGTGTCGGCTCATCCCCTCACTGGCACATGCAGTACAGACTAAGATGCACTGGTAGTTGTGGAAATGGATCTCCAATGATTACGTCTTCTTTTCTCTCCTTGGTAGAGGAGCAACTTGGTACAGGTTGCCAGAAACTAGTGCAGGTGAGGGAACGGCCTGGGGCACCACATGGTATTAATTCACATTTTGGACGTTGTGTGCACACTCCTGGACCCAGAAGGAGAAAAGATAGTTAAACTAAACAGAATCCCACGAGCTTTCGACTTAAACTTAGGAAAGTATTACAGCTGTGAGGAATTCGAGTAAGCAGTCAAACGAGAATGGGGATGAATGCAGTTGATTTTCTTTTCCCTTTAACTTAATCAATTAGGAAGTCACAGATACGAAATGAGGTAATGGTCTTTCCTCCGTCCCTTCCCCAAGTCAGTTATTAGTAAAAATAAGTATTCCTTCCTCCCTTTCGACAAAAATACGTAGAGCTCAAATGCAGTCCTTTCTACAGCAATCGGGACTCTAAGGTTATAAGAAGAGGAGAGAGAGAGAGACAGAGAGAGAGAGAGAGAGAGAGAGAGAGAGAGAGAGAGAGAGAGAGAGAGAGAGAGAGAGAAAGAGAGAGACAGAGAGACAGAGAGACAGAGAGACAGAGACAGAGAGACAGACAGAGAGAGACAGAGAGACAGAGAGAGAGAGTTAAAAAAATTGTCCGGACTTCCCTGGATCGGTTTCAACAGCTTGGAGCAAACCCTCAAAACTGTAGATTCTCTGATGAAGCCAAGGTTGATCTATTCAGTTCACTTGAGACATGTCAAGAAAAAAAAAAAAAAAGAGGAAGGGGAGGAGGAAGAAACTAGAGAGAGTCGAAGGAGGAGGGGAGAGGAGTGGGTAGGACTTCGAAGAGGGGAAAAGAGAGTTGAATAAAAAAGGAGGATGGAGGAAAGAGGGAAACACGAAAAAAAGAACTAGAAAGAGGAGAGGAGAGGAAGCTAGAAGATGAGAGGATATTAGAGGGGACAAGAAGAGAGAGGATGAGAGGGAAGAGAGGGAGGGAAGAGGAGGAAGGGAGAGGAGTGAGAGAGAGAGAGAGAGAGAGAGAGAGAGAGAGAGAGAGAGAGAGAGAGAGTGTTGGCAGACTTCCTGAGTTTTGTAAGGCTTGTACTGGAAATTCCAAAACTTGGTTGAGCAGGAAAGTCACTTTTAAAATACTGAAAATAAAAGGGACAAGTGATAGCCCAGATTTAACTAACTACTTTTCCTACAAGACTGAATTACTAATCAGGGGGGAAAAGGGGAGGGGGGAGGAAATCAAGCTAATATTATGTCCTATGTTGAAAATTTGTTTTATCTACAAATAACAGGTCAAAAGGCAAGTTTAAGTATAAAAAGTATTTAATTTTCTAATTAAAGACCCCAGAAGCACTTTCAAAGTTTTGGCAATTTGGAAAAATGTTCAGGGAGGATATTTTCCATATCCCAAGCTACAACAACTTGTTTATTCTCAAGATTATCTATTAGTGATGTCCTAAATGTTATTGAAATGTTGTGGATTCTTACCCTGGAATTGTCTGGGGTATTATTGGCGTGATTATCGAGGTCTATGTGTACTAAAGATTTGTGGGAAATGCTATAAGGAGCATTTTGCCTCCAATAAATCTCTCTCTCTCTCTCTCTCTCTCTCTCTCTCTCTCTCTCTCTCTCTCTCTCTCTCTCTTCCTTCCCCTTCTTTTTTGGTGGCAAGTTGTTACCAGTCAAGAGGCTGTAAAGCCCCTCTTCCTCCGACGGCCACTCTCATTTGTTCCCGAGCCGACCGACGACAAGGGGGACTCAGTGTTAAAGGTGGAAAAAACAGCAGCACAGTTGTTTTTGTTTAAAGGGGACACACTAAGGCTGCAAAACAGCAAAACCCCAATGTTGGACAGCTGTAAAATCGTGTAGACAGGTTGTCATACAGCAGTGGGGGCTTTTCTGAAAGGAGCCCATTGCTAAACATTAGATACACACTCACAGTGGAAAGTGGCCCAGCCAGGGCTGTATACCACGTGTTTCACCCAGGGAGAAAGGAGGGAGGGGGGAAGAGGAGGAAAGGGAGGGTGAGAAAAGGGGGAGAGGGAGGAGAGAGAGAGAGAAAAAGAGAGAGAGAGCGAGAGAGAGAGAGAAGAGGGAGGAGGAGGAGGAGGAAGAGGAGGAGGAGGAAGAGGAGAAAAGAGGGGGAGGAGGAAGAAGAGGAGGAGGAGGAGGAGGAGGGAAGGCGAGCCCGGGGCGGGGCTTACAGCTCAAGTGGATGCCAATCAAAGCATCAACTTCAAATTGTATCTGAAAGATCAGCCTAGGACCTAAGGGCAGACACATCAGTTGGAGCTCAATTGTTGATCAGATCACATCTAAGGGATTTAGGAGCACAGAAGAGCCGAGATTTGAGGAAAGACACCCCATTGAATCCATCCACTCTTCCACGTATAGATCGCAACACAGACCTTTTGACTGAAAAAAAAATAAGAACGAAAAAGGAAAAAAAGCCTCCAAATCTCGCGTCTAGATTTGACTTCTATAACAAAAGCAAAATACGTTTTTCCCTTATTTTCTTCTCTTCCCTTTCCATTGCCCCCCCTTCTTGGTTGCTTTTTCTCCTCCCCCATCCCCCTCTTTTATTATTTGTCCCCCTCCCCTTTCCTCCTCCTTCCCTTCCTCCCTCCCCCTCCCCCCTCTTTAATACTTCGACTTCTGCTGCCTCCTCCGCCGTCGCCGCCGTCGCTGCTGTGTTTGCGCCTTGGAGATGTCCTTCCCCCAACTGGGCTACCCGCAGTATCTCAGCGCCAGCCAGGCTGTGTATGGGAGCGACCGGCCTGGGGTCCTGGCCGCAGCCGCAGCCGCTGCAGCAGCCGCAGCCGCCTCGGGCCGGCCTGGGGGCGCGGAACTCGGGAGCGGCTCAGCTGCTGTCACCTCTGTGCTAGGCATGTATGCCAGCCCCTACAGCGCGCCCAACTACAGCGCCTTTTTGCCCTACACCGCCGACCTCAGCCTTTTTTCCCAGATGGTAAGTCTAACTCTCTCTCTCTCTCTCTCTCTCTCCCTTCCTCCTCCCTCTCCCTCCTTCCCTCCCTCCCTCTCTCCTCAACTTGCAGCTTTCATTCACTTCTTTTCTTGTCCTTGCTCCTTTTCCTGTGAGTCTATCATTCTTTCTTTGGTTTTTGGAGAGGGATTGTCCGGATGCAAAAGGAAAGAGAGGAGAGAAGAGTGGGATGTGCGTGCATGCGTGTGTGTGTGTGTGTGTGTGTGTGTGTGTTGTGTTTGGAGTTGAATTGAGAACTAGAAGAGGGAAGATGATAAGCGGCTGGCTTTTGGGTAGCTTGGTTGTTGCAGCAGCTTGGACCCCACTTAGCAGATTGTTCAGAGCGATTGAGGCAACAGCCAAAGGGTAAAGGTGGGGGGGGGGGGGAAATCAAGAGTCGCAGTAGGTAACCTCCTGCACTCAATGCGATTAGATTCCGTCTCCATTTCTGGCTATGGAGAGCCCTAGAGGAAAGAGAGGTTTGTTAAAAGCTGGAGGTGCCAGTCTGGGGAAGGGGGAAGAGGGAGGGGGCGCTAGGGTTGTCTGCTCCCAGCACCCAAAGCGCAGGAGTGGGAAAGCGAGTGAGGGGGATGGGAATCTCTAAAAGAGATCGGGGAGTGGTTGCTGTGTGTCTGGGTCTGGACACGGGACTGATGTGATGGACTGAGCCTTCCGTGGGGCTGTGGCTCTGAGGAACCAAACTCCAGTTTTCCTCTTGGTAACTGAGCTAGCGCTTCTTGTTCTTATTTTCCTATCAATTTCGCTTTCTGTTTACGAACACTTTTCTATTACTCCCCCTCTACCCCAAGTTTGCTTTCTGCGAGTAGCTCTGTTTCTGACTCTCTCCTACCTCGGTTGTCTTTGCTCACCTTTTAGACAGCTGATTTTATCTTACGTGAATTTAGTCATACTAGACTTTTATCTGACGAAAATCGTCACAAAATAAAAAGACAAAACTAGGAGAACTGCTAAGCATGTAAGAAGCCGCATCAGGTACCTTTATGAACTTGAGATGCTTTTGAATTTGAGATTAATATGACTTATTCCGTCTCTGGAACTTTGTTTACTTTGACTTCCCTAAGTTGCCAAAGTTTTCACTAAAATCATGTGAAAAACACTTCATATTTCATTACATGGGGGGAGGGGGAGAAAAGTGTGACTTGTTCTAAAATAAATTGGACCTTTCTCAGATTTTTTTTGGGGGGAAGGAAGTTAGGATTTTAATTCCTGCTTTAATTCTTGGCAAGAGAAATAGGCCAGTCTTTTCTAACACATCTATTTTCACTTCTGAGTAGTAAGGTAGGGGTTTAAACTGTGGTGTGTCTGTGTGTATATATGCCTGCACTTACTTGTAAGTGCTCGGACCAATGGGTAACAGATAGGAATATTAGTCTACCGCTACGCCGCAATTTAAATTTCTTTCAAAAGATCTCTGAATATTAAACCAACCCTCCTAAAATGAATAAATAAATGTATGCATAGTAACACCAGGATTTCCAGTTCTATTCCTTTAACTACTATTGTGTCAAGTTATCAGACTAAAAATCTTCAATTGCACCCAGACAACGTTTCAAATTTCTTACTGCAAAAGCAAAGCAAAACCTCCATGAAACCTACCTCTTTCCCTTGCAGAAAAGTTGCTACAGAAAATGATAAGAAATTGACAAGTAGTCTCTTGAAGAAAGAACTCAGAAAAGAAGAGGCAGAAATAGCATTTTAAAATAACCCAAAGTAGAGGATAAAGAAAATGCCTGAAACTCTACTGCTGTAATAAAATATAATAAAAATGAAATTTAGCCCTGAAATGTCTTTCTGGGTGCTTTCTGACTAAACTTTCAGTCAAATATTTTGGAGGAAAAAGAAGCATCTGTTTGCAACTTTTCAAAGTTCAGATGTTTCCTTTACCAATACAGTTATTTTTAATCGACAAATGTTAACTGAGTGAATGAATGAAAGTCATTAAATTTCCCTCTTAAATTAAGGCCTGATGCAAATGTCTATCAT
Source organism: Pseudochirops corinnae (assembly GCA_028646515.1). Classification (NCBI taxonomy): domain Eukaryota; kingdom Metazoa; phylum Chordata; class Mammalia; order Diprotodontia; family Pseudocheiridae; genus Pseudochirops; species Pseudochirops corinnae. Next base: position 39,276,979 of record CM053587.1, on the reverse strand, counting down.
GTAAGGAACTGCTATGGGGATTGGGTGATTCAGTAATCCAGTACAACTCTATTTAAAATCTGGTGAACAGATCAACAAAGCATAATTGTATTTAGGGTTAAATAAAAATCTTGCACACGATGTCTGTCTGTCTTTGTGTTGTGTTGTGTGTTTCGCAGTTCTCAGAAATTGTATTTCATATCCTGATTCAGTGCTTGGGTTTTTATTATGAGGTATTTGGAAGTCAGAGGATAAAGTTGTGTGAGAATGTCTGCACAATTTGCAGTAATAATGAGGCCTAATGAGGTTGTTAGAAAGATAAAATGTTATTTACCAAAACACCTGATGGGATAATTTGACTTGCTGTGTTTTACTACTGATGATAAAAAGAATATTGATTGCAAATAAATCATGGCCTCTAAAAGCTTGCAAACGGTTTGTGTTTGCTCTTCCAGATCAAAGCCAAACTTAAAAGATAAAGTACCCAAATATCCTTTCTAGGAAGATTGAGTCATTTTCCATTTCTTGATGCTGATTTCCATTTTCTTAGAAGTTAATATTTTACTGTATGTCTTACTATTTATAGAAAAGGCTGTAGAATGGATTTTGTGGAATATTTGTTTATATTTAATTTTGTTTGTTTATTGGAAGAGTTTGTGGAGAGGACTGTAATGCAAAACTACCTGTCCACTCTAGTATCTTATTTAAATACTTCTTAGCATTCCATTAAGATTGATTTGAAGCTAAAAGAAACTTTTTTTTTTTTTTTTACTTTGCAGTGGGATTTAAAAGATATGTAAAAGGAATCTGGCATTATATTTTCCATCCCCAGAGTAAAATGGGTGTTGAGGGGGAGCGTATGAACTGTTTATTTTGTCACTTGATTAAAAACAAAACAAAACAACTTCCAGTTTTATAATTCAAGGACATTCATTTTAGCTGAAGATAAAGTAAAAATAAATCTTTGATTAAATACTTTGATCCTTGTTTGGTGAAAAGAGGGTATGCTGAGGGGGAAAGGGAGGGGAAAATAGGTGATAGAAAATGAGCTTGCAGTTAGTTTAGGGAAACGCTAAGTTTAGTTGTTGCCTTTTCTCCCACTTCAAAAGTGTAGAAGATCTTCAGGAACAACAATTCTAATAAAATATCCTGCTTTGCTCCCCCCCCCCCCCACACACTTTGAAGAGAGTTAGAGAGGTGGTATGGGGGGGGAAATGGTACTACTTTGGTGGTGGTGGGGGAGGCGCTGTATACTGAATGCTTACTAAAAACCCGAGGGTGCATTGAGTGACAGTAAATCCAGATACTCTAACCCTATGAGAAGGGAAGAACTGCAACCTGGCTATTATGGAGACTCATAGACTGACTCTCTCTCTCTCTCTCCTCCCTCCCTCCTTGAATATGTCACTCCAGGGTTCTCAGTATGAACTTAAAGACAATCCAGGAGTCCACCCTGCGACCTTCGCAGCCCACACTGCTCCTGGTTACTACCCCTATGGACAGTTCCAATATGGGGACCCGGGGAGGCCCAAGAATGCCACTCGGGAGAGCACCAGCACCCTGAAGGCCTGGTTGAATGAGCATCGCAAGAACCCCTATCCCACCAAAGGGGAGAAGATCATGCTGGCCATTATCACCAAGATGACCCTCACCCAGGTCTCCACCTGGTTTGCCAACGCCCGCCGGAGGCTCAAAAAGGAGAACAAAGTGACATGGGGGGCAAGGAGCAAAGACCAGGAGGACGGAAACCTTTTCGGCAGCGACAACGAAGGGGATCCAGAAAAGACAGAAGATGATGAGGAGATCGACCTGGAGAGCATAGATATCGACAAGATTGACGAGAACGACGGCGAACAGAGCAACGAGGAGGAGGAGGAGAAGTCTGAGAATCTCAGGACCAGTGAAGAAGAGAGCCTGGACAAGGAGAAGGAGTTACCCTTATCCGGACCTGAAGGCCTTAAACCCAAAGACTCTCTGTCTCTGTCGAAAGACACCTCTGACAGTAGCACACGGATCTTGAGCCCTAGCGGACAAAGCAATTTGCAGGGGCCACCTCACAATAAACCCAAGATCTGGTCTCTGGCGGAGACTGCCACCAGTCCCGATGGCGCCCTGAAGTCCTCCCCGCCTCCTCCTCCCCCTCCCTCTTCCCAGGTCAATCACACATCCCCTCAGCTCCAGCACCCCGCTTTCCTGCCCAGCCACGGACTCTACACGTGCCAGATTGGCAAATTTCACAACTGGACAAACGGGGCTTTTCTCACTCAGAGCTCTCTCTTGAATGTTAGGTCCTTCCTAGGAGTTAATCATCATCACGCAGCACACCACAACCACCACCTCCAGGCCCAGCAAGCGCCTTCTGTGCTCACAGCCACTCTGGGGGCGCTCAATAGCGACAAAACCTCAGAAAGAACCAGTCCAAAACACACAGGTAAACTACTTTGCCGCTGACTGCTTCCCCACCCGGAGTTTTGGCCAGCAAGGTCGGGAGCTCCCCTGGTTCAGGAGGAAGTCTTAAGTTCAAACTCTGTACTTCTGTTCTGTGGGGCCTAAGGGGATCCCTCTGGGGACCTCATCAGAGAAAGGACCAGGCGCACGGACCCTGGGCTGCTTACAAAGCTTGCCCACAGTTTTGTGTTGTTTCTTAACCATTTCGGAGAAAATCTATGTAGCTGGATAATCTGAAATAACCAACCTTTTTTGGATATGCGGGGGAGTCGAATAGACTAACTCATCTGGGAAAGGAGGGACTTGAAAACTGTCTCTGCCTGGGGGTGTGGGAATGTGGGCTCCTCATTCAGGTTTTTAAAAGGTCTGCTTCTGTTTTCCTCCCCCTAGAAAGAGAAAATGTACCCAGGACCGACTCTCCTCCTCAGCAGTTAAAATCGCCCTTTCAACCTGTTCGCGACAAGTGAGTTGTTTTATTTTCCTAAAGTAATGTTAAATCTGATGGGGAAAAGAAGGTTGAAGGGGTAAATCCGGAAGATAATTAGAGCTAATCATAAAGATAGCGCCAAAAGCACGTTACAGTAGCCCGCCCCCATCAAGGCGTAATCATTTGGAATGGACTCTAGGGAATTGATAACTTAGGGGCAAACTTAGCACAGTGGAGCTTCAAGGGCATTGCTGCTGCTGCTGCTTCTACTCGCAGGCTCTGTCAGTTCCTTCCCTTGTTTAAAAAGGGGCTCTTGCTCCCTATTCGTTTTAATAGCCAAGCAAGCCGAGGTAATACTTTTCAGTTGGTCTTTTCACTGACAAATTGTTACGTCTATTTTTTCCCCTACAGCTCTTTGGCTCAGCAAGAGGGAACACCGCGAATTTTAGCAGCTCTCCCTTCCGCTTGATTAAATGGTTTTTTTTTTTGAAAGGGGTTGGGAGGGAAGAAAAAGGGGTGGGTGGGAGGGGACACGGGGGAGGAATAAAAAAAATATTTCAGAGACTGGTATAAAGGACAAAATGGAAATGATATAAACGACTCCCATCAATCACTTTTTGCAATAAGGTGCAAATCCATAAAAAGCGATTCTTCCATATCGTAGTTGGATCCCTTCTCCTTTGTACCATTTCAGATCGTGTTATTCTAACCATTCTTCAATTATTTGTTTGGTAAATGTTCCCCATATGTTTGTATGTGTGGTTTTTTTTTTTTCTTTCTGTATATAGTGATTTCAGATTGTAAATAGAGGGTCAGCGAAACTTGTCTAAATCATATATTTTTGTCTAATAAACTAAATGAAATTATGAACTCTTCTCTTTCTGATGTATTTTGTATATGAAGAATCTAGAGCTGAATTTTGAATTCCTGTTGAAAGATTCTCATTTTCCCTTATTACAATTATTGTTCAATGAATTGTTAAAGTGCTTGTAGTTTAAAAGTTGCCAAACTAAATGCTTGGATTATTGCTATTGCCGTATATGAAAGAAACAAACAGTCGATTTTCTAGTATAGATGTTTGAATTTTAAACATAAGTTTTTTTTTTAAGAGTTCAGTTTTTCTGTTGGCAGTTAGATTAAAGTTATTCTTTTAAACTCTTATACAGAAATTTCTCTGATGCATTCTTTTTCCCACAGCATAAGTGAGTTCGATTTCTGGAGTTTATAAAATGATTTTTAAGTGGGGAAAAAATGAAAAAAGGAATTTTCTATCACTGCCCCCCAAACTATAACTTCGGTTTCTAAATCAATTTATAACTAGTTGGCTTGACAGTGAATTGTGGCGCTAGTCGGCTTTGTGGGCAGAGTAGAAAAATAATGGAGTATGAAATTGTATTTTGAATGTATTTTTTAGTTATTTAGTTAAGCTAAACGTTGAGGAATTGGAAGGCTCTTTTAAACTCTAGTAATAGGCCAGCAGGAATAAAATTTGCCAGCAAGCTTTTCTCAGGATTTAAGTCAAGAGGTGCTGTGGAGATTTCTGAAGTGATGAGAAAGAATGGGGGAGGGTAGTGGAGGAAAAGCAACCAGCTTATAAACGCCAAGGTTTTATATAGGCATTAATCTTCCAAAGACAATCCGTTAAAACTCTTAATATTTTTGAATGTTTCCTTTTCTCCCCTCCCAAATGAGAACACTAAATGAGCATTGAGGTGCTAATAAGATACCAGATGGTTGTTGATGGTGGAAAATGGAAAGAAGCATCTGGGAAAGTCATTAAGAAATAATGTGGGGACGCCCAGTCCAAAGTGAACCGACCTCAAAAGAGCACTTGTCGGAAACAAGACGAGAGTTTCAAATAAAATATTAATAAAATCCTTATCAAGGTTACAGTAACTGGTTTTAATTTTAGCTACAATATCACCAAATAGAGAAAGACTTTTTTCTTATGCCTTTCAAATGAATGGGAGAGAATTGATTTTTTTTTTAAAATGGCTTAATTTTTTAAAAATGGTCACAGAAGATCTATACTTATTTTATTTGAAAAAAATAATTTTACAGGCTTTCCTCAACAGAAGTGCAGTTTTCTTAATTGTCAATATTTAGATAGGAAAATAGAATACACATTAATTTATCACAAATATTCATATTTCTAATAGACTTTTCCAACTTCAAATGAAATAGAATTATTATTCCAAAAGCACTTGGAAGTTTAAAAGGATAGAATGCTTTGAAATAAAAGCCTAAGACACTTAAAGTTTTATGGAATCAAAACTGCTACCAACTGCTAGCAACTTGATTGTATAAAATATCTCCCCGTCAGCGACAAGGAGGATCAGAAATAGCTTGAGCCGGGACAACTGTACAGTTTCTGCAGGTTTTCTTGCTTCTTCTCTCCCGTCCCTCCCCCCGCTTCCTCCTCCCCCCGCCCCCCCCTTCATTTTCCTTTGCTGCCCACATGGCGTTCATAAACTGGCATCTTTCGTTTAAAAGGAAAGATTACATTTTAAAAGCATACAATACTGTTCTGTGAGGCTAAGCAAACAAAGTGGTGCCAAATTGGCTTAAAAGAAAAGGATCTGGATGGGGGATGGGAAGGCGAAGAATGGAGGGAGGAGGGAAAAGGATTACGAGGCACTTTAAAGGAGACCTTAATTGTTGAAAGTAAGCGTGTGTAAGAGAGAGGCAGTGCGTGTGTTTGTGTGTGGTGCTAAAGGTGTGCCTGAAAGTGAGCAAGGGTTTATAGAAGACGAGAGCGAGGCCGTTGGTGCACTTGAGTGGCATCGAACACATTTGGAAAGGCTCGCAGCGCCCTCTGTGGACCTAAAGTAGAATAGGAAATCTTTGCTGTAGTTTATCTTCCCGTAGTAGGCTATTGAAATCTGGAAATCCTTTGACTTCATCAGAGGTTTGGAGGAGATTGGGACAGGGTGGGTGAGGAACAGAGAAAGGGAGTCTGTGTGATTCTTATGCCACCCTTCCTCCCGCCAAAGAAAGTTATGTTATTTTACTGCAGAGTTTGCTCCAGAAAAGACCTATCTCATTCGGGGGAAAGGGGTTTAGGCTCCAAGACGGGGTGTTTCTGTGGTTTGAGGGTGAGGAGAGTTTTAGTCCAAAACATTAAGATTGAAAGTTGTCGCATTTCATATTCTAGGTGCTGAGCTGGAGACAGCTAATTTTGTGAGAGTAGGTTAAATTTGGTTCTAGGGGAAGGATGGGATCGCTGCAGAAAGTGAGAATAGAATCGTTGATGTCCTGGAGTAATTTGTAACTAAACCATTTTCGCGTGCTAATAAAAGAGGGGCATAAAACTCCGTCCCTGATGTTCTTGTTCGTTTATGTCTAAAGTCTCATGATATTTATCTGTTTTACTGAAGGCTAATTTGCTCCATGGCACCATTCATTTGTGAGAAGAGTAGTACTTCTCCACCCTAAACAGCTCAATCAACCTTATTTTTAAGGAATTGGACACACAATCACCTACAAATACTGCTTTGCAGGTAAAAAAAAAATGCATTTTGTTTTTCTTTTAATTTACCAAAGTGAAATCCTAAAGATTTCACAAGGCTAGAAGAAGCAGGTGTAGCCAGGGCAAATGAGTTAATGCATACTAGTGAAAGAGAAATCAACATTTCCTCTAACTGGTATACAATTTCCATTTTTCCACAAATTTCATAGGCTATTGGCTTTAACTCTGTCCTCCTGTCTGCTTTTTGCTTTCTTTTATTTTTATGCCCTATATTTTGATTCATTTCCATTTTCTCTGCCTGAAGTTTTGATGCGACATGTTTGAAGCAAGTGGGAATGTATGTATTCTTATTTAAGTTGGGATGGGAACGTATGGCATGGAGGTGTTTACAAGAGGAAAAATTTAGCAGTCTGGAATTTGGGGCTGTTTTATTTGTTCATTCACAGTGTCCTATGTTTAGCAAATGAATTCCCTCATGGGAAAAAAAAAAAGCAAAGTGAGTGAGTACACACACACACATACACATTTATGGTTAGGTATGTTATCTATAATATGTATGATGTAGATATATAATATGTTATGTAGGAATAATATCATATATAATATACTATATGCATGTATGTGTGTATATATGCACACATACATATATATGTTCTTCAGGGCAACACTAAAATTGAAAATTTGATTCCACTATTTATGAAAATCCTGGCATAATCTATTCACATCTAACATGGCTGCAATCACATTTGGATCAGCAACCAACCAAAAGGGGGTACTTGTCCTTTTGGACATATGTGCCACACACGAACTTTATCCTACTAAGACTTCCAGCCCATTATGGTGCTTAGAAATAGAGATGGCAAGTCTTGAAAAGTAGCATTCTCCTGCAAGGGGCAAAAAGGTTGCTGCTATTCTAACTAGCCCTTCACACTTCCAAATGCACAAATCTGCCACCTTCTATCTTCCCCTCCCTTTTAGAAGTTAAAGAGAGATCAGAAATGGGAGGCAGCTGTGTAAAATGGGCACTGACACTCTAAGGAAAAAAAAATAAATGCAGACACACATAAGTATCAGCAACTTGCTGCAGGGCTTAACCTTTTCAGATGGGAAAATATTCCCTAAATGTAGAGATGCACAATTTCCTCTCTGTGTACTTATAGCATATCTATGTGCATGAGATTTTAGTCTCTATTCTGCCTTTGGCATGGGTGATTATTATTCCCCTGAAAGACTTTACAAGGCAAAGGGAACTGGTGTTTGCATAAGTTGAAATCAGTCTGTTTTTCCCATGATTTTTGTATCTTTTTAAAAAATTTCACCCGCTCTTGGATATGATTTATTTATATTTGTTTTGGGGAAGGAAACAACCATTACCACAACTTTCATGGTTTCTTCACTCCCAGAAACAAGAGACAGCAGCAATGAGGTGACTAACAACCCTTGTGAAAGTGCAATACTCAGTCTGTTTCCTCACAATCTCCTCTGGCCCACCTTGTTGCCTGGTGTTAATTGACTTCAGTTCTTTCCTGAATCAACTGTCTAAGGGGTAGAGAGGTTAGAGGTCCATTCTTTCAAAGGTGTTAACGTCCAGCTTCAATCATTGATCGGATTAAGCCTCCTAAGTAACTTTCATTCTCTCTCTCTGTCTCTGTCTCTCTCTCCTCTCTGTCTCTCTCTCTCTCTCTGTCTCGGTCTCTGTCTCTGTCTCTCTGTCTCTGTCTCTCTCTGTCTCTCTAGTCTCTCTCTCTCTCCTTCATCCTTCTTCCTTCTCCTCTCCTCTCCTCTCTTCTTTTCTCTCCTCTCCTCTCCTCAATGAACAATTATTCACAAGCGAATTTATCTCCTCTGCAATACGGAGAATTCATATTCATATCTCTGTTTTACTGGCCTGACACTGATTAATGTAATATGCACCATGACTCCAAGTACAGCACCACTCTATGAATCATGCACTATAAAGTTTCAATCGTCCTTGTAGATGAGACTATTACAAAGAGGGAGGAAGGAATGAGAGAGGAGGGAGGGAGGGAAGGCAGGGGAAAGGGAAATCAGAGAGGGGAAGAAAAAGAGAGAGAGGGAGAGAGGGACAGACAAACAGGAGTCCCACCTGGTTTTTGCTCGGAATTAGTTCTTTTTTCTACAGCCATCTTTATTAAAACAATAATGAACAACAACGGGACAATAATGAACTTCTTTTAGGGTTTTAACCTCTGGGACTCACATCCTCCTAGAATGAGAGAAATGTATTATTCGGGACCGGAGTCTGGTTATTTTCACCTGAATCTTTTAGGAAAATACAGTTCTCAGGCCTCAGGGTCTCAGCTGTTCTTTTTTTTTCTCCCAGTCCTTTTCCTGCTCCCTCCTGCTTCTTTTTTGCCCTTCCTCTATGCCAGGAGCAGTAGACCCGGGGCTACCTAATCGGGAGGGATTAGGAAGGGATGGTTAGTGGCTGTGATTTATATACTTGAGTTTAATGCAGATTAAATTAATTTGGGAAAAGGAATCTGATTGGGAAATGGTTTAGAATGCGACTATAGTTTGTGCGCCTGGGTGTTCGTTGGCTGGCATAGCCTACTTTGGTCTTTCAACTCTTGGGTGGTGGGGGTGGGGAGGGAGGAAGCAAGAGTTTTGCAGAAAGCCGCAAGACAGATTTTGATGAGGAGGCCAACCTCAGAACTATCCATGAAGGGGAAGAAAGACAGGTTAGTGCGACTTGAGCACTGCACTCGGTAGAGTCTAGGGTGCGTCTGCCTGATGTGGAGGAGAGTGCGGAGGAGTGGGGGTGAGGGACCTACACCAGCAGCTGAGTAAAAAGGACCACTGTGTGCGACATCTCTCCCATAAATGAGCTCGAAGGAGAGGAAGGACTGAATTCAGACACTGCATCTTTTTAACAACCAAATTTCTTTTCCCTTACTTTATGAAGGGGATTGCGGTGGGGGACGGTTCGGGGGAAAAAAAGGTATCTTATTTCAGTGAAGAGACTTTTAACAACGTCTCAGCTTTGAGGCAAGCATCACCATGGTATGGGGTTTCATGTGTGCTCTGTTAGTCTCGGGCTTCGGGTTGTGTGCTCTGCAACCTTGAAGAGGTTGGAAGATCAGAAAGCATCTCCATCCCGGCCTGCTTTATACTCAGCCTCCTGACTCAGGCGGGAAAGGCAAAGAGAACCGACTCAGGAGTCTGTTTTACGGCAAGGCCAGGCCAGTGGGGAACAGCACTTAGTTTGCGGGGAGATTCCGAGCTCCCTAACAGTGCGGTGAGAAATGGGAGTGTGATGTAGGTGAGACTGAAAAAAGAAAGCGGGGTAGCAGATAAGTTTGTTAGGGTGTGAGTCTTAAGGGTCAGCCTTCCAGACCCCAACTGCCTCCGCAGAAACACCCTTCGTCCCTAGAGATTTACCAAGACTATAGCGGAACAGGGGTGGGTGGGGCACCCGCGAAAGGTTTGGCTTGCTCATGTGGCTGGAACTGAGCAGTTAAGGGGTCTGTTACTGCAAGCCAGTGCTATGAGTTCCGAGATATCTCTCGTGGGAGTGAATTGGGTCCGAAATAAAAAGAGCTTGTTTGTAAGGAGTGAGACAGAGAGAGAGAGAGGGAGAGAGAGAGACAGACAGAGAAAAGAGACAGAGACAGAGAGAGACAGAGACAGAGATTCCTTTAACCTGTTCATGAAGCCTTTGGCAAGAAGATCTTGTCATTGGGGCATGCTTGATTCCTCTCCCCTCCCTTCCCCTCCGCTCCCCTCCTGTCCCCTCCTCTCCTCTCCTCTCCTCTCCTCTCCTCTCCTCTCCTCTCCTCTCCTCTCCTCTCCTCTCCTCTCCTCTCCTCTCCTGTCCTGTCCTCTCCTCTCCTCTCCTGTCCTCTCCTCTCCTGTCCTCTCCTCTCCTCTCCTGTCCTCTCCTCTCCTCTCCTGTCCTCTGCTCTCCTCTCCTGTCCTCTCCTCTCCTCTCCTCCCTTCTCCTTTCTCCTCCAGCAGACTAGTACAGGGTTAAATGGTTTTTGGGGGAGTGAGAGGGTGTGCTGCTCCAGGGGTGATGGTGACAGCCGGGGGAGGAGGGAAGAGAGACTGAGCTAAGGAGTTAAAGTTACAAAGTCTCTTACACTCACCAAGACAGCAGCTTCAGCTCCTATAGCAAAACGGGACCCCGAGAGAATCCCCTGCTGCAGTCTTTTACCTCTTGTACCTGGCAAGAGCCTGTGGTAATGTACAGGAGAGTGAAAACTCTCCGAGAGCTGAATCCATTCAGAAGGGAGAAGGCCTCTAAAACATAAACAGGGATAGAGGTGGGGAGAGAAATGCAAGAAATGCCCCCTAAAGGCGTGTGTTTGTGTGTCTCTCATTAGGTGGGCAGGTGTATTGTCCATTTGTTTATCTCTTCTTAAAAGATATGGCTATGGAGCCTCCTACCTCATTTCTTTCTTTCTTTCTTTTAAATCAAAAGACTGCTTTAGAACTAAATGTTCAATTTAAAGAGATTTCTTGCAAGTTGCCCGATGCATCAAGGGAGGACAACTAGACATTTGTCAGATGTAACAATGAAAATGAGAATGTCTTGGACACCCCCCTCCCCATTAATGTGGGGGGTGCCTCTCTCTACCCAGCTTAGAGAGACACTGGAGTAAACTTCATGCGGAATTAAACCCGATTTTTTTTTATAGCAACATTTATTTTTGTTCCTTATTCTCGGTGTATTGTTGACCCATAGATAATTAAAGGCTTTAGTTTGAGTTGCTGGCCCCACACAATACATCGTCCTTTTGTGGCTGCTCAAGAAGGGTTTTCCCTGTGCTGCCTAGGGTTCAAAAACAATGAAGCACAATCCATTTATTTTGTTGGTGAATTGCCGCACAAAGTGAGGTGGCCAGTGTTGAAAGTTTATCACTGTCTTGTCCCTTTGGCAGAGGGAGAGCATTCACACACCCTCTGCCCCAGTACACAAATGTCAGTCTCTTTGCAGGCTGCTGTTTTCCTTTTGAAGATGCCGATGGTGTCTCTGATCCATTAATCCATTTATCCAGTTTCATGAGTGCATTGGTTGAATGAGCACACAATAGCCTTGCCCAGTTGGAAACAGCAAGTCAGTGAGCAGAGCCGGCACACCCACCAACACCGGACACCACTTTCAGCTGTGTTTTGCTACTTGTTTCAGAAATACAATGGTGTGGGTAACATCCTCAAATTTTAGTCCTTTTCAGGCATTTTTTTTCTTTAAAACTTCCTTTCCCTAAGTTTCTTTTCTAACATGCCAGAAGTTTGCTTTATGTGGAGAGAATACATGAAAAGAGGGGGGAAATATCTTCAGTGATTTAAGAAAAAGTAAATCAATGCTCATGAAAATTCTGGTAGTAATAATGATGATGATAAAAATAATGATGATAATGACAATGTAAGAAAAAACAGTCATGTCTAAACATGAAAAAAGGGTTCGACGATATTAACTGTCCTTTGGTTATTATATGTCATTGTTGCATTTTAAAAGTATGCTTAATTCCAAGCTCCTTCAGTAACAGCAGAATGTTTGAAAATATTAAATACATCTGTGAGATGGTGGGCAAGAGAAGTTAAAAGGTGCTTGGTGCAGTGAATGTTAAAAAGATCTCACAATGAAGTGATTAACATTTTTATGAATAAAATTAATCACGCATTAACTCTGCAGCTCAATACATCTGAATGCCAAATGTTGCACAGCAGTCCCTGTTCTTACACCCAAGAATTCTTGATGTGTTATTGGCTTACATCAAACATTCGTCTATTAGGAATTCTGGAATATTTATGAGAAAATAGTTTAATAATATATATTTAAATTGGAGACATGGGAAAAACCTCCAAAAATACCATCACCACTACTAACCAGCTCTCCTAACTCTTTTTCTTTCTCTTTCATGCACAAACCCAGAGATGGTTCTTTTTTTAAATTTTATTTTATCTACAGATATGTCCAAGGAACATGTTAGAAAAGCTTTCAAGAGAGAGAACTATAGAAGAAAGAAATGGAAGCTGATGTAGAACTCTAGGAAACAAACAGAGAAGTCACCACCATAAATAGTTTTCATGAATTATGCTTTGGCATTCTTTGGCCCTAATTAGTGCTCTCATTTTTCTGGGCAAATCTTATTAGGTTGTAAGATGGAATCTTACCCATTATTAAAATTTCCACTATGTCAGATAAGGAAATGTTATTCTCTCATTCTCTCTCTCTCTCTCTCTCTCTCTCTCTCTCTTTTCTAATCTCTTGCCACTGTGGTTTTGGGATTATTCCAGCAGGCTGTACAAAGGGAAGCGAAGGCATCTGAAGTGTCACTCTACAGCTGTGGCAAAGTAACAGAATTTCCATTTTGTTGATGCTCCCAGCACATGTGTGCAGCAGAAGGTGATATCAAAGGAGCCGTTCTTCCTCAGTTCTGCACATTATTTTTCACTGCTGTGGCGAATCTCTCTGAGCTCCGTGAACCAATAAAACAACGGTCCCTGTTTGAGTTGATATATTAATATTTACTGAGGATTTGCAAGGTCGGGGCTAAATGTCAGCAGATTGCTGGGGCAGGACTGTGGGGAATAATTAAACAAATCTCACAGCAGTTCAGCCTCCTAACATCTTTATTAATCTTCCCCCCCCCCCAAAAAAAAAACAGTACACTGAAATATTGCTTTTGCAACCTTAGAGAAGATTCAGAAGAAGTTTAATAATAAAATACTGTATTGGAAATATTTGTTTTTGACAGTTTCTTGGCCAATTCGCTGGCAGATGTTAGCTAGTTGGGAAGGCTGTGATGTGTGAATTATCACCAAGCTGTTGGGATTCTCACCTGCCTCTCTATCAAATTCATCCTGCCCAATTTGCCAAACACAATAATATCACTCCTATGAATTGATCCCCAAACTGGAGATCTGTTTATGTAGTCCATTCACTTTACTAGAGAAGTGACTTCTGGATGCCTATTCAATAGGCATCCTTTCTTTAACGTGATTATAGCATGCATTTTAGTACAAGTTATACAATTCTCTTTAATAAGCTTCATAATTAGTGTTGGGATGCCTCATTACAAGTCATTGCCTGTAGCACTCCTAGGCCAAACAGCCCTTCTCAATCTGATTTATTTTTTATCAGGCAGCAGGAGCTGTCTGGAGTTTTTGTTTGTATAATGGGGACCTGCATTAAGCCCCTAGTGTAAAAATACCACAAGGAAATTAATTGCTTCTGTGTGGATTCACCACAGATGTGTTCTGTTGATCAGAATGGTATATTTTTGACATTGGTATCCTGCGGTGAGTTGTAAAAAAATAAAATGAAAAGCCAGCAATGCAAACATATTAGCATCAATATAGATTCAGTATGGCATAATTGAAAACACTGGGATTAAAATAAGGATGTGTAATGAAAGTTCAAGATTTCTGCTAACATTTTTCTCCATTTCTTTTTTTATACAGTTTTTTTTTTTTTTTAACAAAACCTCCTAATAAAACACACATGGCTAGAAACTCAGTTTTAGTTCTGGCTGAGAGATAAACTACTTAAAATAACACATACTTCCAGTGTGGTGACTCAACACAACAAGAAGGCTGACACACAAAGTCACCCTCAAGGTCAGTGGTTTGATATCTATCATGACTGGTCAGGCTGGGATTCACAGCTGCAAGCCTCAGCAAGTTAAGGAGGCTATTTAGACTGCTTGCCCTCAGAGTACATGGAAAAGAGAATCCAGGTCGATTATAAGTAGGCTATTTTTAAATAACTCTCTACAGTTTATAGATACTGCTCATTCCTGTGTCCCTGAGACTTGAAGAAAATTACTTCCATCTCATGTTCCTCTACATTGCACTCTGAATACAGTCACAATACAAAGCTGTGGTGAAAAACCACTCCTCTGTATTTCTTTTCCTATCCTGCTAACCTACTTCTCCTTAACTTCTATTTAGATTTGGATTTCTTTTTTTTTTTTTAATGGTATCCTTTTTCAGACTGTAAGTCCCTGGACAGGGATTTAATTTAATTTGATAATTGTAGTTTTGGCATTATATAAAAGTAAAAGAAAAAAAAACTCTCATGATGATGATATATAAACCCATGTAACAATAAAATTTAAAAAAGGAAACATCTAAACATCCCCTCAAATAATGGTGATTTTAATGACCCTATATTGTACTACCTAACAATTTTGAACTAACCTGAAGTCTGTTCAGTAGGAAATTAGGTTCACAGAACTAGAAGATAGATTTAGAGCTGGAAAGGACATCAGAAATCTTTTAATTCATCCTTTACCCCCATTTCACACAAGAGGAAACTGAGGATCAGAGAGGTTAAGTGAATTGTCTAAGGTCACATGGGTAGCAGGTGGGAGGGCTAAAATTTGAATCAAGGTCATCAGACTCCAAATCCAGTTTTCTTCCCGCTGGAACTAGTGTAGTGTAACCATATATTCCATGTTTGCTGATAGCTTGTATTACAAACAATTCAAGTTGGGTTGACTGAAAATCATCTATGGGGAAAATGAGAGAAGACTCACTTGTATTTAAATAGAAATGGATAGTATGGTCCTTCTAATAAGCACATTCAAGCTTTTGTTATGACTATGTTTGCATTCTTTGCAGCAGGTGTATCTGGAGTAGAAGTCTGGTTGTGTCAAAACCCTCTTCATCATAAAAAGAGACAGTGTGGTTGATTGAAATCAACAGGAAATACACTATTTCATGAGAATTGGGCATTGCTAAAAAGTACATTTAGTTTGACTCACTGTACTTTGGTAAAATAATCCTACGGGTTTGGGGACCATTATTTTGAGTGTTGGACTTGGAGATAGGGAGACTCATCTGAACTTCAAATCTGGCCTCGGACACTTTCTAGCTGTGTGACCCTGGGCAGACACTTAACATGGTTTGCCTCATTTCCTCATCTTTACATGAACTGGAAAAGGAAAAGGCAAAACACTTCAATATCTTTGCCAAGAAAGCCCCGATGTGGTCATGAAGAGTCTAATACAACTACAAATGACTGAATGAAATTTAAAAGAAAGAAAGAAAGGAAGGAAGGAAGGAAGGAAGGAAGGAAGGAAGGAAGGAAGGAAGGAAGGAGGGAAGGAAGGAAGGAAGGAAGGAAGGAAGGAAGAAAAAAAGAAAGAAAGAAAGAAAGAAAGAAAGAAAGAAAGAAAGAAAGAAAGAAAAGAAAAGAAAGAAAGAAAAGAAAAGAAAAAAGAGCTAAACCCAGGCAGGATTGTGAAGAATGCAAAGTTTATCTTTTGTAATTTCTCTCTTTCCCTTTAGGCAGTCTCTTCTACCTTCAGGCACAGTTTCCAACTTCCTGACATTGAACTCCCCCTTGAACTCCCTTCCATCAGGTATCCTATACCTAGGATCTTGCTTTCTAATAAATGAATCCATCTTAAGGTATTAGCTGGCATTTCCTCCTGGGCGGAGGGTTATGTGGTATATTAGTATATGGACCGGGAACAGAACACTGAGAAGTCTTCAAGACCACAAGAGTCTTAAACCAGAATTTGATCAGTCAACCCAAGTAATAAAGGAGAGATTTTTAGTTAGAGGGGGACTTCCCATTATTTCTCAAATCAAATCATGTGGGTGAAAGACCCATCCTATTTCTAAGTCCTTGTTTCTTTTAGAGCTTTGTAGTTACAACATGTAGAGTTGGACCTCCTCTTTTTTTTTTTTTTTTGGCTGCCTCTAAAGTCTACTGTAGTTGTGCAGACATGTTCTCAATTAATAAATCTTGGTTTCCCTATTTCATCTGTGACTCACCAAGTCACTTACTAACTCTAGGTCCTAATTGCCTGTATAAAAGGGAAATAATCAAGCATCTTTCTTGCTCTAGAATCAATGGTGAGAGTTTAATTTCTGAGCTAATGACATGATTTTATTAAAAAAAAATTAGTACACTGTCTTGAGAAATGCCTGTTATGTATCCTGAGAAGCCCTAATAACTTGAAGTGTTTGATATGAAAGCTGTCCTGGAAGTATTCTGAACCTTGAGTACTTTGCATATGTTCTGAGTGTTCCCCCAGAAGACTCTCTTTCAATATATTATAGTATTAGTTGATCAGCTTGTTCCATATGCTATTACTAACATCTACTAACTGCTATGAACTTAATTTCTATGGTCCCATCACCTATTGTTTTCCCCATTCAAAAGCTCTTGATGTTTACCATAATGACAACATTGTAGATGGTTTTTACTTTTTACTGGAGGGAGGTACAGTAGGAAAATCCTTGATTAAGAAATCAGGAGACATGATTTGGTCTCCCAGTTCTGTCATTTGTTTAATACAGCTAATCGACTTCTTCCTGTGTCAGTTTCCTTCTCCATGAAATGAGGGGATTGAACTGGATGATCTCTAGCTCTAGCATTCTATGGATCCTTTGGGGCTATATTTTATCTGCCCAGCAGCAATTGAATGGGAGTTGCTGACACCATGGATGCTTAGCTAGTTCAACATGTAAAAAAGAGAGGTGAAAGAGAAAGTGTTCTCTTTCTTTTCAGTTAACATTTTACCTGAGCCATGGGATGGTGTTGAGTAGACAAACCAAGGTACTGACCAAGAAAGCTCCCAGTGTATTTTCCTCTGGCTGTTAACTTGTCTACAAAATTTTAGTCTTCTCATTACCCTTTCTTGTGTTACTCCATGTCCTCTAGAGAACACAACCTGGTTTTTAAAAAGAGGTCAATGAAAAGAAAACTGGTTTTGATGAAATTCCAGGAAGGGGGAAAAATAACATGTCTATATGAACAGAGATGTTTCTTCTTAATTTTTTCAACCCATAGATTTTTTTTTTTTGGGGGGGGGGGGTTGTTTTTAAAAGTCAAGTTTTAAACCTGCTTAAACCTCATGGTTTCTTAGTTTCAAATTAGGCTCCAATCTGTAGGAAGTTGAGTTCATTTTCCCTTGGAAAAATTTTCCTTCCTTTTCTAAGAATGAAGGTTTTAAGAAGGTTTGTTAGGAAAGACTCACAAACTTCTTGGACATCAAATAGCTATTACAAAACAAACAATATTTTGATGAGCTCAGTGTAAATGGATCAGGAACATATGGATTGCATTTCCCTTTAAACACTCATGTTGAACTCAAACATTAAAAAAAAATAGTTGGAGGTGTTCAAACCCACGACACAGCTGGGCATGCCCATCTCTAATTTTAGTGGGATGAATTTAATCCATATGCTTCTGATTCATTTGCAATTATCACAGTCAAGCGTGCATTTTGAAGAGCTGTATGATGCTTGAGAAATCCTCTCAGTCTTTTAAAAGAAATTCATAATCTCCCCCCCCCCCCTTTAAACACAGTGAATTATATCTTGCTAATGTCAAACCAATATCCAACATTTAAGATTTGCATCAAACCTTTAAGCTTGCAAGATCTGGGGAATCTTGAACTTGGCAAAAATACCTTTTTAATGTAGATAATGGGCTCAGAAAGAGACATTAGCATAGATTAGGCCAGATTGGTTTAATTCCCACTTTAGTATCAATATTCCTGCCCTCTACCACCTCCCACACCTAACAGTACATCTGACCTTTCACTTAGATAAGGTTGTGGAACTGTATGCATATTATCTGGAACTAAAAAAAGAAAGAAAGGAAGGAAGGAAGAAAGAAAGAAAGAAAGAAAGAAAGAAAGAAAGAGAAGAAAGGAAGGAAGGAAGGAAGGGAGGGAGGGAGGGAGTGAGGGAGGAAGGAAGAAAGAAGCATATAGTTTTTCTCTTGTAAGGAAACTCCAGCATTGATGCAATTTGACAAAAATAAATTCATAATATAGATAATTAAGACATTATAATTACAAAACTTCACAGGAATTGACTTTCTCACTTTATATACATGTAAGTTATGTATATATGCATGTATATATGTATTTATCTACTTTAATACTTTGAATGATTCATGCTTTCACTGGTTTGGACACTCCCTCTACAGATGTAGGCTGTGGTCCTTTCACATTTAATGAATTACTATTGCCTAGATATTCATCACCTACTGGCCAAGTTCCTGGTGATGAACCTCTAAAGACCTACTTGGCTGGTCTTCACATAGCAATAGTTCTTACCTTGACTCCTAATAAAGTCCTTTCTCTATTGTTTTCCACTGTTCTGACCTTCAAGAACTCTGGGTTACCTCCAACCTTCTATGAGATAGCCAAGGAAGAATTTAGTGTAGTATGTATATACTCGCAAGTATATGCAAATATATACAATACATATATGTACATATATTATGTAATGAAACACACATGCATATATTATGTATAATATACATGTATATACAAGTAATACAAACACATTTTAATACAATAAAAACACAAGTTTTAATTATTAAATCTCAGTTCTCTAATTCTGGGCTAGAGAGTACACAATGCTTTTTTATTATATAAGATATTTTATTCTCATTTCTCTTACCATTTAAGATGTTATGGTTGAGATAAATGCTCACTCTACCACCTCACGACTTCTTTTTAAAATTTTTTTATTTATTTTATTCTGAACTTAAGAAAGAAAACAAGTATTTCCACAACATAATAGAAGAAAAAATGATTGCACACTAAACTGCAAAACTATTATGTACAACTTGCTATTCCTTTTAAATATATAATAAAGTTATCATGCAACTTTTTGTTTCCCCCTTTTCCCCTTCCCCTAGAAATGGCTACCATTAGACACAAATATGTACATTTTTGTAAAATCATTCTATACCTATTTCCATTTAATACATTTTTTCTCTGGATGCAAATAATGTCTTCCTTCATATGTCCTTTGTAGTTAATTTGGGTATTTATAACAGTCAAAATGACTCAGTCCCTCAAAATTGTAGAAGAATGTTGCTGTTACTGTGTACAATGTTCCCTTGGTTCTACTCATTTTGTTCTTCATTATTTCTTGCAAGTCTATCCATGTTTTTCTAAGATCATCCAGCTTATCATTTCTTTTAGTATGGTAGTATTCCATCATGATTATATGGTACAATTTGTTGTGAGAGCACACAATGCTAACCTATCCTATATGTTCTAAATTCTAATTCTCTTCTCGGACCAGGATTTTTATTTAACATATTTCTCTAAGCTATAGTCAACATTTCATGCCTAGTTCCTTGCTGTGGCATTTTCCTGTGTGTCTGTGTCAAAAATGGGACTTTTATTCCACCTCTCAAAAAATGTCCATGGTCATATGCTTTCCTTTTATTAATAGGAGTAAGTTTCTTAGAACCACTTCATTTCTACAGGAGAGAAATTTGTGACATCTCTCTTTACGTCTAGGAGAATAGGTTCACGGGTGACATATAAAACTTGGTGTCAAATTAAATATGGTTGGGATTTTACATATATCATTATTATGCCATACTAAAGGAAGTAAAAACAAACATGTAAACAAAGGCAACTCAGAATAATATTTATTGTTGTTATTCAGTCCTGTATGATTCTTCTCGACCCCCATTTGGGGTTTTCTTGGCCAAGATGTTGGAGTGGTTTGTCAATTCCTTCTCCACCTCATTTTACAGATGAGGAACCTGAGGTAAACAGGATTAAGTGACTTTCCCAAGGGCACACAACTGGTAAGTGTCTGAGGCCAGATGGGAACTCAGGAAGATGAGTCAGCCTGACTCCAGGCTCAGCACTCTATACACTATGGCACCTCCTAGGTGCCCCAGAATAAGAGAAGTTTTAAAAAGTCTTGAAATTGTGAATGAAGAAAATTTGTAACACTACTGCTTTTCTTGAAAGCAGATGGTTGATAGGGAACTGGCCTTGTTGTCAGGAAGACCTGGGTTCAAGTCCTACCTCTGACACAAAGTGGATGTGAGATCCCTGGCAAATCACTGAACTGCTCAGTGCTTCAGGGGACTCATTAAGAATATCTAATTTGTAGAAGAGGTGTCAACCTGCTTTAGTGGAGCAGATTTTCTCATGAGGAAGTTCCTCACACCAGTGAAACAGCAAGTTATTCCTATTGCTTCTTTAAAACAAAAACAAAATAAAACAATAACCGAGAGCCAGATGCTATGCATAGTATTTGACCTAATATAATACTCTGACTAGCAGAACATAAAACATGAATAACTGAAAAAATGGCTTCAAATTCCTTGTGTGTTTTACCTGGCTAGCAAACGTCAAATCTCAGTTATGTATGACATCGTATTTTGTTGATTTCCAGACACAACCAACTCTACAGTTATTATAGCTTGTGAAGTTTGATAGGCTGGAATGTTGACATGTTCATGACATTTAAAAAAAAAAAAGTATTTAAAAGTAGGTTTTTGCTTTTCACTAAATTCCCGTTTAAAAAACTTCCACCTTTTTGACCCTTCATAGTTATCATTAGATAAGGTCTCCATTGATCTAAATCTTTTGTTATATCTTAGAACACATCTTCATTATAAAAGTAAGATGGCAGAAATTACATGATATTCAAAGATTGTTTAGATTGGAAATGGATCAGAATGTTTATATTGAAAAAGAGGAGACATGATGGCTTTCTTCAAATATTTTAAGGACTGTCATGTGGAATCACAGATCATGAAATTGTAGACCTTCGAGAGATCACCTAGCTCAGGGATGGGAAGCCTTCACCTCGAGGCCAAATGGCCTGATCTAGCTCAACACCATCAATCTGGAAAGTAGAATATTGAGGCCTAGAGAGGTTAAGGGAAATGACCAAGTTCAAACAGAGAGTTAGGGAAAAGACTTGGATAAGACCCTTAGTTTCCCAGTTCAGTGTTTCTTCTCTGTTTCTCAAAGAGACTGGGACCAGTGAGAAAGAACTACCAATCAATGATTGAATGGATTACCTCATAAAGTAGAAAAAGCCTTGTAATTAGTGTATTTACTCAGGGGCTAGATAAACTATCTGGTAAGAATACTATGGAAAAAATTCATGCCCTGGCTTAGAGGTTGGACTAGATGCCTTTTTGAGTTGCACCCAACTTTAAAATTTGTGAATTAAAATTTTATAAACAGCTAATTTAAACATTTTGGTCCTGGTTTGTCCAAATTGTCTATGCATATAGACCAATTAACTTTCAATTCTGTTTAATATTTATATCAGGGTATTTATGAAATAATAGTTCTTTTGCAATATATACTAACACCTAAGTTGATTCAGGTGATATTAAAAACATCCTATCCATTTAATGCCCCTTGACTTTTCTATGTGGTTGCACCATGTAGTGAGAACCTGGGAATACCTGGGCCATTTTACATGTGTTCCTACATTCTTGTGTGTAGATGAGAAGAATCAGATATTTCATTCTAAGCTTTTTATCTACCCAAACCATCTTTGCTATATGGGGCTGTCAAGATTGGAAAATCATAAGTAAGTAGGGGCCTTGCACAAGTCAGAAGTAGAATGAAAAGAAAATTCTTCCCCTTCCTCGTTTCCTCCTCTCCTCCTTCTTTCTTCTTCTTCTTTTCCCCCTTCTTTACTTTTTCCCTTTCTTCCTTCTCTCATTTTCTTCCTCTCTTCCTTCCCTTTTTCCTTTTCTTCTTTCCTCCCTCCTCCTTCTCTTCCTCTTCTTTTTTCTTCTATCCTTCCTTACCTCCCTCTCTTTTTCCTCACCTCCTTCCCTTTATTTTCTTCCTTGCCTCCCTTTCTCCTCTTCTCCCTCCCTCCTTTCCTTCCTTCCTTCCTTCCTTCCTTCCTTCCTTTCTTTCTTCCTTCCTTCCTTCCTTCCTTCCTTCCTTCCTTCCTTCCTTCCTTCCTTCTTTCCTTTCTTTCTTTCCTATCAGACTTCTTAGATCTCCTAGAAAATAGGAAGCATAGTAAAAAGAGGAGAGAAATCATGGAGATACTCAGGATTAGTTATAGAAGATCTTCAGGAACAAATTAAAGAATAATTGACCAGAGAGAATAAGCAAAGATTAGGATAGAAGAAAAAGTCAATTCCAGTCAATAAGCATTTATTAAGTGCCTAGTATGAGTCAGGCACTCTGTAAGTAAGCATTGGGCATACAAAGAAAGGCAAAAAAGAATCTCTGCTCTCAACAATTATATTCTAATGAAAATCCCATGAGGAAAAGGAAGAGACAAAGATGGTTAACTTTCTAATAAGACTTAAGCAAATTAATCATTATTTTGATTACACACTTTTTTTGTTGTTGAGTCATTTTTCAGTCATGTCTGACTCTTCATGGCCCCGTTTGGGGTTTTCTTGGCAAAGATCCCAGAGAGGTTTGCTATTTCTTCCTGCAGCTTATTTTATAGATGAGGAAATTGAGGTACATAGGGTTAAGTGACTTGCCCAGGGTCACACAGCTAGTGTCTGAAGCCAGATTGAATTGAGGAAGATACATCATCTTGACTTCAGGTCCAGAACTCCATCCACTGTGCCACCCAGCTTCTGTATTATATACTAATCAGGGGTGTACTAACAACTAGTTCTACAAATTATTTACAGATACAGTAGAACTTTGATTCCAGGTCTTTATGGTCTTTGAAATGAGTAAGTAAAGCAGGGTAGTTGACAATTATTCAGTGAATTTGGTTTGTGCAGTTAGCTAATATAAATGGTTCAGGCTGTCCAAGTCTATTTTTAACTGTTCTGGGCAGTTTATATTTAAGGAAAGGCCTATATGAATTCTTTTTCAACTCAGAACTCTGTATATCAGAGAAGTCTGAGATGTCATTTGCCCATGGACTATGAAACTGATCGGATTTTTAGATCTGAGAGGGATCTTAGGGATCATTTTATTAAACTTCATTTTATAGATAAAGACAATGACTCTAAGAGTGGGTTAAGTCACTTGTCTACAGTCACACAGTTCATCGTCTATAAGGGAGGGAAATGTCATAAAAGAAGAAAAACTCATTTGGGGGAACATCAGTAGCTGAGTTTCTAGGTCAATTTTGCCTAAATTCAGTAGCAGATTTGTGGGAAAACTAGTCAGCGTTAAAATTCCTAATTAACATCATACTATTGAACTTTCTTCCAATAGGGAAGGGAGTATTAGATGAAAGGACATAAAAGATGGGAGAGGGAAGATGGGAAAAATAGCTGACCGGGCCCAGGGATTCATCAAAGTATTGCTGGGTAACTCAGTTGAAAAATCCCTTTCACCCTCAAGACTGCTAGTCCCTTTACACCAGTGGTTCTCAACCTTCCTAATGCCGTGACCCTTTAATACTCCTACGTGGATGTATCTGCATGTGGGCGGACCCACCTGGAGATGGATAGAGGTGAGGTGTCTAGGTTCCTAACACCATCGGAAATGTGTTTTCTCATGGTCTTAGATGACCCCTGTGACCCCCGGGAAAGGGTCGTTTGACCTCCAAAGGGGTCACGACCCACAGGTTGAGAACCACTGCTTTATACCCATGTCAGATCCCATTGCTGCTCTCATGATTTCCCAACCACCTTCTCTTTGTTTTCTTATAGCTAAGAATTCATCCCATCATTTCCAGAAATCTTCCTTTAGAAATTAACTGTCAAAATAAGGCCTAGGCAAGAAAGCAGGTTTTTATTGTAAGTTAAATTGTAGACAAAGTTCCTGCTGAGGCCAAAAAATACACTCCTTTTACAACTGTGCCTGAACAGCCTAAATTCTGCAGCAACCTCTCCAAAATATCTTGGTTTTGTTGTTAGCATAGTGCACCTTGTGACTTTATGCCCAGTCAACATAGACATGAATGAACAATCTGAATTATCCTGATACTGGGGCGGGGCCACTTGGATCACCCCCCTTCTCTGGATGTGGCTTCTTCTAGGTGGTAGTGTTTTTCTGGCCTTCAGGTAAGACTTTGGATATTTTTGTTCTTTATTTTTCCAAAGTATGCTGAAATTTGTTCTTTCCGAAAGCAAACACTCACTGAACTTCATCGTTGTTTTTGTTTCTTCCTTAAGACCGAAACCCCACAGAGCCATATTTTCTGAGAAGTCCTTAAACGGTACCATTCGCCTAGTGGAGATGCGGCAAGTACTAACTGTGGATGACAACTTGATTTTCCTTGCATTAGATCTGCTTTAAATTGTACTTTTAATGTTTAAAAATGATTTTCTCTATGGCTTTCTAGAAAACGATTCTAGATGTTGGGTCTTCTTAAATTTGACACAATTCTTTTCTATGCCAAGGAGCTTTTTATGTGACTTTTTAAAGCGACGTTATCCTAATTATTTGAATTATACATTATTGTAGTAAGAAGCATCTTGGGATACATAGTATGAAGGGTGCTATGCTTAAGTGGTGACTAATAGTTTTGGCTAACAGAAAGGTGCATGCAGTTAACTAGCTAATAACGTTTTCTCTTGTAACATTTCCCCACTTATAATGTTTACTTTTCAAATAGTCTACTGTGCACATGTGCAATGTTTCCCACTTAAAAACGTTTCCTTCTTAGAGTATTTTACTTTTTTTTTTAGGTCTGTTGGAAAAGCATTATAAAGGGATTTCCCTGAATTATAAGTATGAACATATGACTTAATAGTCTGCATTTGCTGACTTTATTTCAGGAGAATTGATCCGTTCCACATTTCAGCAGATGTGGAGCGCTCTATGGTAACTTTCCAAGAGTGTGTGGTGGTTTGTCTTCTCTTCTATTGGTGGAAGAAAGCAAATTAAATCCAATTATTTGCCTTTGGCCCATTAGTCCATCATGATAACATGAGTTGGCTGAGTAACTGCCATCCCCTGGGGCCTGGAGAAAGAACACGGCTTAGATGGAGGGTTCGGGGTGTGATATATCACTCTTTGTAGGATAAAGGAATCATTCCCTATTTTCTTCAGATGAAATGTTTCAAAAAATAACAAACCGGTTACATGGGCCCTCCACTGTTCCTGGTTCAAATCCCTTCGAGTTAATGCTGTCATTGAGAACAATGGACTTGTGTGTATTTCAGGTTACAGGCAGAACCTTGTAGGAATCTTATTTAATTATGTGATATATTAATGTTATATTGATTATGTTATTGCCTGTAAATCCAGTTGCTTAATAAAGCTGCAGTCATTTTGCAATAAAGTTGTGTTTGCAGTCAATTAATGGGTGTCTGGGGGCAATGGGTTCTGCAGTGGGGGCTCTGGTGCTGAGTAACCTATGGGAAGAGGTACAACATGGACTGAAAAATGAAACTGAAAAAGTAAGAATGATACCAAAGTCTGGATTAAGGAAAAGGGTGAGTGGCGGGGGTGGGGGGAGAAGGAAATCCCTAAACATTTATTTTTAACACATCAGACACCAGAACCAGGACATTTATGTATGGTTTTCCTTAAGGTCCAACTAAAATGCAGCATTGTGTGAAGCATCTGCACACAAACACAGGA
Organism: Pseudochirops corinnae; assembly: GCA_028646515.1. Taxonomy (NCBI): domain Eukaryota; kingdom Metazoa; phylum Chordata; class Mammalia; order Diprotodontia; family Pseudocheiridae; genus Pseudochirops; species Pseudochirops corinnae. The sequence continues at coordinate 39,251,412 of CM053587.1, read as the reverse complement.
GAGGATAATATTTGATTTAAAAAATACAAGTAAACGATAACTGCCAATATTGAGACCATGTGAAGGCAAAGGAACAAAGCATACTTTCATTGCTAATCATGTTAACATCAAAGTTTGAAGAATACATTCACCCATTCAGAGGAAATGCCATCACACTTCTGACGATCACATCTGCCACTAATATCATCCGGCATGTGGTCTCACTTTTATCTCTAGACCAAAATTTCATGTCATGATTTTAACATCTGATGCTAAATTCAGGTCACTACAAAATAAGTACAACTTTTTATTCATTTTCCACTTTCATGATGCGTCCAAGATGTGTGTTCTAACATCAGAGCATGTAATATGAATTAAATATTAAGGTTTCTTCATGATAACTATTATTTTTAATAATGCTCCATAACAAATTAGAAGGAAAGCATTCCCCAATTCAAATAGGGTATTGATCCTTCCCATAAATGAAAGTCAATTGAAAATTCATATGCTGATTTCTGGAAGACTTATGTTTTAAGTGACATTGATGGCATAAGCTTAAAAATTATCGGGGATGGAACTATGAAACTCTAAAGTGCATGAAAGCACATAGTGCTAAATATTTTTTCATTATAGGAATAATCTCCAAGAATACATTTTCTAATGGTAAGTGTAAATCTTTACAAACATGTCCATTATAAAGAAAATACTCAGCATTTATGTCATGCAGATTTGAACCAAGATTTATGCTTTCAAGTTATTGTTTCTTCTCCATCCCAATCTGTCAATAAGATCCAAAGAATGTCAGCTTCATTTTTTTGTGATCATCATATAAGTTTTAAGATAATAATAGCATTGATTGAAGACATGAAATTGATCCAAAACTTTTAGATTATTTTTATGAGTATTCAATACAACCTAGATTGTATACTTAGAACTAAAAACGACCTGAGAAATCAACCTCCTTATTTTACAGATGGGAGGAAGCAGAAAGAATGAGTGATTTGCCTAATGTAACACAGGTAATCACAGTTTTTAGCTCTTTGGGCATGTTTCCAAATTGCTCTTCAGAATGGTTGGATCAGTTCACAACTCCACCAACAATGTATTAGTGTCTCAATTTTCCCACATCACCTCCAACAGTTGTCATTTTCCTTTTCGGTGACATTAGTCAATCTGATAGGTGTAAGGTGATACCACAAAGTTGTTTTAATTTGCATTTCTCTAATCAATAGTGATTTAGAGCATTTTTATATGACTATAGATAGTTTTGATTTCTTCATCTGAAAACAGTTTGAATTTCAATTATGAACATATTATAGAGACTAGAAACAGCCCATTTAGTGCAGTGGAAAGAACTCTGACTTTGGAAACAAAGCAATTTTTGAAAAAAATTCTACATAATTTGTTTCTGCATTTTTCTAAACACTTGGTTGACCCCTATCTTCCCAGCAGCCAGCACCATGCAGATCATCTTTGTTTCTCAGAAAAGGGCTGCCATAATGCCCGTGACCACACTGCTGGTACATAGTACCCCAAGGTGGGACAATTCAACTTTTTGTCCAGAGATGGCTTCTAACACAAGGGCAGCAGCAGAAGCCACAAGACCTGTACCTGTGGCCTTCGCCTGGATTAGAGCAAGATTACTCCTGAGCATTTTTTTTTCCCTGCTGCTTAGGGTCATCAATGATTCTAACACTAGCAACTGTGTTATTCATCTAAAAAACAAGGAGGTTGTACTAAGTGATTTCTGAGGTCTCTTTTAGTTCAGAGTATATGTAGTTCCAAGATCTAGCATTTAATAATGTACAGAAATATCAAACAACTATACAAAAGAGAGTATGGAATTCACAGAAAGAAAATGATAGGTCAGTCTAAAACATCTAAGCATTTACTATGTGCAAGGCACTGTGCAGAAAACAAAAACAGCTAAGCCATGTGATGGGTTCTGTTTTTAAGAAGTTTATAATTTGTTGTATTGAGAAGATATACACACATAACAAACTAGCAATTCAAGATTTAAAGATTTTTATAATAAGATGTCATAAAGCAATGAAAATTAACCCAATGAATGATATCAATAATAAATGATATTGAATGTAAGCACCATGAAGAAGGACTGTTTCCTTTTTTTTGTTGGTCTTTGCATTCCCAACAATGAGTCAAGAAGATTCATTTTACTGAGTTCAAATCTAGTATCAGGCACTTAATTGCTCTGTGACCCTGGGCAAGTCACTTAATGCTGTTTGCTTAAGGTTCTCATCTGCAAAATGATTTGGAAAAAGAAATGGCAAATCACTCCAGCATCTCTGCCAAGAAAAACCCAAATGGTGTTGTGAAGATTCAGACATGACTGAACAACAACAGTATGCATTTATAAGTTCTATCTTTGTACTTGTCTGTATGCATTTCTACACCATATACAAATGACAAAATCAGGGATGGAGAATATTATTAGAGGGTAATTTTAAAAATAAATTTTCTTTATTGTAAACTTAATAATCAGTATCAATACAAGTATCTCCATAAAAAAAAGAATAAGAAAGAATTGTTTAAGAAACTAAGTGGTAAAAAGAATAATATTTTCCTGCTATTTCTCTCTAATTCTGGTTAAAAACACACCTTTTTCCTTGAACCTGAGTCATGACAAAAATTATGCATCATTTTCAAGGTTCTGTTTAGCTGTCTTTTGTCATGTAGCTGAATCTACAAAATCTTTTATTAGGAGTGTATCTGCTAATTCAATACTTATAATTTTATTACAAGAAGAAATTAATAGGACAGATAAATTGAGTCAATTCATGAAGCCAATTTGTGACCATGTATTCTATCCACTCACCCATAGTGCTTATACTAGACTTTAGGTGATCATGCATCTTTCAAAGTCTTTTTTTTTAATGAAAGTTCATTAGAATTAGAAGAAAAAAAATTTATGCTTACTATATTTTCTAAAACAAATCCTCCCAAATTTGCAAATGTCTTCTTCATACACAGTTATAATTTTCAGAGCAGCGAAAACATTATCCATGCATCAGTGAAGTTTACAGGTGACAACAATGCCAAGGTAAGATTATTCCACTGGAAAAATGATTTTAAAGAAGAAAGCTCATTAATATATTTGCGTTTCAAGTCTGAATTTTAATGAGGTTAATAAAGAACTTTCTGGAAGCTTTGGCTCATAGCTGAATCTGGAACACCACAGACAGAGAAGACATTTGTATCTCCTCTGCCCCCCCCACCCTTGCATTTAACTGACTGCCTCCAATTAGTATATCATCTCTTTGCTTAATCTCATATTCCCTCAATCCACTCTCTTTCTCTTTAGGTTCAGTTCCTTTTTTGTGCAGTCTCCCAGAAATGTCATCACAGTGTAAATGAGCACTTCATTTGTTTTCCTCCCCTCTTCATGCACCCCCCGCAAACATCAGACCCTTATCTAGATGTGACATTACTCAAATTTATGTGGTGTCTAATATTTGAAAAGCAATTTAATCTGGAAGACTTTTATAACCTGTCTCTGAACTCAGAAGCTCCAAATTCTATTTCTCTCTTTGCTGCATGTTTAGGAGGTGACCTTATTGAATAATCACATCCTGGGCCTCAGTTTATCCAACTGAGAAAATAGGGCTTTCATCCTAATTCAATGGGGGTATTGTTAAGATTAATGAATGAGTTAATGACTGTCAAGTGCTTTGTGCTCCTAGTGAAAGGTACTCAGCTTGGAGAAAGAGCACCAGTGTTGTTGCCTCTTAAAAGAGAGACACTGATCTTAAGTAAATGAAGCATAATATTCAAAAATACAATGAGACCCAGATGTTAGCAATCAAATGGGCATATAAATCTTAAATTTAAGCTTAATGGGGTAAGTGTCTAACTCAGTAGCTTTGAAGTGCTCCTCAAAAAATGTTTCCTCTGCCTCTTCTACTCCTGTTCTAGAACTAGAGGGTACTTGGTAGTTATTGCTAAAGATAAGTGTTGTCACATTCCTTTAAAGGAAGATTAACTTTACATTACAGTATTTATCAAGTGTTAATCTATAAGGATTTAAGTACTTTTATTTTTTTAGATCTCAGGCATGATTTGGTTGTTGTTTTGTATTATTACAGTCCAACAATTCTTATGGTTAAAGATTGGGAAGGTAGACAGGAGAAAGGTCTGAAACCCTTAAGAAGCATTAGCCTAGTCATTTTATTTTATTTTTTTTTTTTTCCCACACCTCTAAAGATATGAACATTGGATCTTTCAAAATATATACCAAACCTATCACTGAGCCAGAAATGACTATTAAGTAATCAGTCATGGATAGCAAAGGCTAGTTAAATTTATCGTATTCAATTAATAAGTAGTAGGTGACCCCTTCTCATGTTTGTTTAGTTATTTCTATGGTCAAAGACTCCAAATTCTCAAATTCCTTTTTTTTTTTAAAGTTACACTACTGTATATTGATTGCTTTTTCCTTTTTAAGAAACCCTGTTCAAAAAAAAAAAATGATCCCCTAGGTCTTTTAGCATACAGGGGATAAAATCAGATTTCACAGCTGTGCTAACATAAGTACAGACCATTTTCTGTCTATATTAAATACAAAACACTACATTAAAATAACACTAAGTGTCTGACTTGGCTGACAAAAATTCTTCTAACCCTCCCCACCAAATTACACATAGAAATAAAAACAACCTAAGAATCATGCCAAAAGGAAAATAAAATCACTTTTCAGAGAAATGGCATGAGTTTCAAGCTTTGTTGGGATAGACTAGAATGTGGCTGGAGGCCTTTATGACATTCCTGTGAGGTAGGTGTGGTGTAGTGAGTTGACTAGAGATTTCCATTAATGCTAAATTGGTCAGTGAATTTCTCTCATTTTGTCCTGAGGAGTTGCTCACTTAGATATACAATTCCAATGAAGTCATCCTTTCTTTGTTTACTATACTACATACAACACTAAGTATAATGTGGGAGAAATGAGCCTATGAAGAAATAACTACATGATGCTGATAGTTGGTTTGAAAATTAAAACTTGAAAATCAAAGCAAATAATTCAGGACTTAAAAAAAAAAATCCAGATCTCTGCTTTTACTCAGCTTCTGCTCAATACAATGGAAATTCCATAGATTATTCAAGAATTCCTGATTATCCATGTAAAATTTGCTTATCCTAACTTACTTTTGCAACTGTTTCCATAAAAGGACAAAGGTAATGTATTGCCAAGAATTTCCAAAAAAATTCCTTTTCTTCTGGCATTTTTTGTTCTTAGCAGGAAAAAAAATGTCATTTAAAGGTAAAATAGCCAAATTGTAGACTCTTCAAACATTGAATTTATTTTATGGTGGACATCTTGGTGAATCTTCAATGTTTGAAATATTTTGAATAAGTTCTAAAAGATGTAACCAGTACATAAGAAAAAGGGTACCTACAAAAATCCTGAAGTAGAATCTGTAGTTAAGAGGGTCACCTGGACACATTTTGATATGATGTACTCTTGAGTTTCATGAGACATTTAGTAGCTGGACAATGAAGTCAAAGTCTGCTGTGCCAGCCACTGTTATCATAAGGCGATTGACCTTTCCAAATGCATGAAAAGTCAACAGCCTCCTAATCATCTATCAATATGATTTCAGCTTCGAATTCTCTCCCAGACCTCAGGTACTGCATTTTAGCTTCTGTCTTCTAATCCTACAGAAATGGTCTTTCCCCTAAGGCAACAACACTAATTTTGACTTTCAAACCCAAGGGCAACCCAGGGGCATTTTTCCTATTTATAAAAAAGGAAGAGAAGAAAAGTAACTTTTAGCTTAATATTTTTCTAAGGTCTGGTTGACATGCTCATCTGTGGGTAACTATATTTAACAGATAGAAAATGATACATAGGGAATAAAAGTAGAGATAAATATCAAATCAATGCACACCAGTGACATGATACTTCAACTGCTGTTAATTCTAAAGGTTTTTTCTCAGTAGGTTTAGGTAGGAGCATTATAGAAGTTCAGTATGTTAAATTCATTATAGAAATCATTTTTTCTACTTACATTGGGGGAATTCGCTATTACTAATTCACATTATATTGACTCCAAGAATGGAAAAAATAGATGGATATGGGGTCAATGATAGCTCACAACAGATACAATTGTGAGTTTATTCTTCATAATCTTTCACTTTTGAAACAATTTTATAGTTTCAAATATGGTGTTGCTGTAGAGCATTCTGGCTAAAGCACAAAGAAGTTTTTTTTTTTTTTTTAAAGTTAATGCCTTTTCAAAAATGTCCATCAAGTTTAAAATTCCCAGGTTTTTGGTTTGAGAATCCAGGTATATATTTTTAGTACATGTACATACTTAAACTCTATTTCAACCATGGAAAGGTAAATTCTTTAGAATGAAATGGAGAACTCTAATGAACACAATGAGGTCAGAAAACACACCATATGGATATGCAAGGAAAAGCATTGCATTGTGCTATGACCTGGATTGAAAGGCAGAATTTCCTTTCTGGAGTTCTTTAAAAATTGGGCAAATTCTCATCTGGAGCGGAAGCATGATTTTTTTTCTTTTGTTCTTTTTGAAGATTAGAACATGACACATGTAACTCCTCAAAATCTTTTCTTGCTGGTATGTCAAACCAATATCCTAACTTCCTTGAATCAAAGAAATAAAAATTTGAAAAAAATGTAATCCATTGCTCTTGAAATGGATAAAGGCTGTTCTGAAATCTTCATTCTATGCATTTAGGGCAGTCAGATCTTTCTGCGCTTGGTTTGGAAGGTTCAGTTTTGCTCTCCTACTACTAAATACTCAGTCTTTGTTGTCTTCCATCCTTTTACTGTGTTTTGTTTTTTGAGGAATGCAGACGGAACACGAGCTCATATGTGTGTGTGTGTGTGTGTGTGTGTGTGTGTGTGTGATTTTAATACACATAGGCAACTCCAAGATGGATCAAAGATTGTCATTTTATGTGTGAGGTTAATTGACTTGCCCATGATCACATAACTGGCAAGTGTTAGCAATAGGAATAGATACCAGGTTTTTTTTAACCCTAATGTCAACCCTCTATCCATTACACTATTGCCATCTCTCTTTACTGAGATGTTAGATGTGAAAATATTTTGAAAAATTTAAATCACTATATAAAACGTGACTAGATTATGTCAGCAGTGGTGATAGCTGTGATGATAATACCTCCTCATCCTCCCTGCTTTCTTTGCTCTCTCAAAGACCAAAATGATGGTTATGTGTGGGTTTGTGGTAAAGGTTGAGGAACACTGGAACACACTGAGGGGGAATTATCCTTATGCTGGCAAGAAGCAATCATTTTCTTCTGAGAGTATGTTGTAGAGAAGGAGAGGAAATCTGTGTGTTCTCTGAGATGAATGGTAGATATTGGGAAAACAGATTTCAAAAGGTCCAGAGGAAAGATTGATATGATTCTATGAACATACTACAAGGGAAGTCAACGCAGGAGGGGTGAGAGATTCTCAAGAATAAAATTATGAATATGTACTACATTGCAAATATTGCATTCAATTTCTGGGCCCCGCAGTTGAAGAATACTAACTTAAAAGAGTGTCCAGAGGATTTAACGCCATGCACTAGCAGATTCCCAAAAGAATGCTATTGTGAACAGCTTTTAAGGCTTGGATTACACAGTACAGTGAACACTCCATTTATTCCATTACACATCAAAGCAAACATTCGGTCATCTCATAATAATCAATACTTAATCACTCAATCAATTCACAATAGAATAATTAATACTTAATCATTCAATCAATTCACAATACAATAATCAATCTTCCACTCATGGGGCAATTATAGATTAACTTAATCAGTCATTTATCTAGCAATCAGTCACTAAATACAATCATTAGAAAATTATGCAAACTCTCCACCTCCTGGTGTCCAGCAAACTTCAATTTCATCAGGCATTCTATATCTGAGGAAAGTCCTTTCCTTCGTCTTGATTCAGGGTGGTCTCTTAGATTCCCTGGATCCCCTTCCTAGGTCCCAGCTCCTACCTGAATCCACCAAATAGTCACCTGGATTCAGAGGCAGATAACTGCCAGCTCCTTGTCCAGTCTTCCAGGCAGTTCTTGTTACACACTGAAACTCACAGGGTGCAGCACATTCAAACCCTTTACCACTTCTGTTGCTGGGAATTCAAGGATCCATCAAGCCACAAACAAACAAAGGCTTATCCCGGTCGTACTTCTTCAGTCCTCCAGCAGTTCTGCTGGCCCTAGGACCCAGAAGGAATCTTAGTCTTCCAAGTGGCAGCAACTCCTTTACCAGATTCTGGTCTCAAGAAAACTCCAACTCAGTTCTCAGTCAGCTTTCAGATTCTGGGAGAGAAACACTTTCTCTCTCTCTCTGTCCCTCTCAGCTGGCTCCAATCTCCAGATTCTTCTTCCACCAGGAGCCACCAGGAGGAACATTCCTGATTCTGATTCTTTGTCTCTAGAACTCTGCTTATATACACACACACTGGCCTTCTGTATCAGCCAACCCCTCCTGCCACATCAATAACAGGAGACAGAGCTCACACCCTCTGTTCACATCAGAGACAGAGTTCATACCTTCTGCTTCACACTGGAGACAGAATTCGCACCTTTTGCCTCTCTCAAGAGCAGTGATTCTCAACCTATGGGTCTTGACCCCTTTGGGGGTCAAACGACCCTTTCACAGGGGTCACAGGGGTTGCCTAAGACCATCAGAAAACACTGCTCCTCTAACTGTCTCCAGGTGGGTCTGCCCACATGCATATACTCCCACACACAACTATTAAAGGGTCTAAAGGGTCCAGGCATTAGGAAGGTTGAGAACTGCTGCTCAAAAGGTACTTAGCCCTAAGTTACCAAGTGCTAAGTATCTACTAAATTGATTACTATTACAGGGGAGAGTTGACAATTGAAAAGCTTTTGATTTCATGGCAGAACAAGGATTGGTTCTAGGAACTGGGCACATTTAGCCTGGAGAAGAGAAGACCCCGGGGTACAGGATAATGATAATCTTGTTTGAGTATTTTAAAGGCTGTCATAAAGAAAGAGGGATTTGACTCATTCAGTTTGGCTTCAGAGGACTGAACTAAGAACAATGGGTAGAAGTCTCAAATAGGCAAATTTTGACTCAATATCAGGAAAAACTTACAACCAATTAGATCTATTCAAAAGTGGCATGAGGGATGGTGGAGTCCTGACTTTGGAGGTTCTCAAGAAGAAACTGAACAGCATTTTGCATATGTTAGATTGGGGACTCCCTTGCATATGGGTTGGAAGAATGATGATTGAGTCTGTGATTCTGGTTGGTGGAAGGGAGAAGAAGAAGACAAACTATTTCCTTTCTGTCCTTTCCATTGTTACCTTAGCTTCATATTTTTTGCCCTTTGCTTCGAAAAATAAGCTCCCACCCCCATTTTTACTTCATTAGAGTTCACATAAAACGTCATATGAATGTTGTAACTCAAACCTATAAAACCAAAGCCATACACAATTAGGGAAACAATATAACACATACCTTCCAAAAAACAGACAATATGTTGATACCTTTACAATTAACCATTTCCCCCAAATATTTAAATATTACATCTATTTATATCTACTTTAGGAGACTTTAATAGCTTTAGATACTTTACAAAGAATGAAGCATTGTCTGATTGAAAAAATTACTATCTCATGGTTAAAAAAAGTAAAATCCATAAGCATTTTGTATGGGCCTGATATCTGCACAGAATTTCCTTTTTTCCTTTAGATATGTATGCATAGATGTTTCATGGGCACGTGCAATGCTAAGCACATGTACTCCAAATCTGCTCACATACCAGAGGGATTAAAACTTAAATGTCTATCAGTACAGCAACAATCACATGTGCACAGAAACACCCCACCTGTTCTGTAGGAAATAATAGGAAATACATAAAATTCATAGGTGGGCAGATATATACATGAATATATTATTAAAGACAAAAAGACACAAACCACAGCAAAACTTCACATAGACCTACATATACATGCGTAGGCTCTCAAGGGCTGTGTATTTGGAAACTACAAAATGAATTTTTTTGCTGTTAATGAATACCATTAAGTACTTTTCATGCTCCTCCTGCCCCAGTAGAAGCCTCACAATAACAATTGCCTGTGTCCTAACTGTCCAAAAATTTTAGCTGCCAGTCAGCAGATTTATGTTTTAGATAAAAGTCACCTAATTGCATTCCTCAAGTTTGTAATAATAAACTTACAAAAAAAAAACAAAACAAAACTCATGTGTCTTGACTACAAAGTGAATTTTTAAAAGTGCTTTAGCGAGAGGGAAAAAAAAAAAACAATTACTGAGCAGGATGGTAAAAAGTCTTATTACTAGAGTATTTATATGATAGACTACATTTTTAAATCACAGAAGCCTTTTGTTCTCTTGATGCACTTGTATTATGGCTCCTATTGATGCTAATGAAACCATCATGGTTATATGGAAAAGAACAATGATCTTTTAGAGGTTATGCCACAAATCTTCAAGAACAGGAAAATATGCCAGTAACAGTTGCTGGTTGAAATCACAACCAAAGATAAGTCATTTAAATTTTTATTTGGAAAATTCTTTTTTATTTAGGGGTCCAAATTCATCTTTCTCTCTGTACCATGATGTTACTACTCAGTCAGGAGTTCCATCATTGTGAAGTTAATCAAATATACTTTATAAGTCATCTTAGATATGAACATCAGTTGAAGGAAATAGGAATGTTTAACCTAAAGAAGAGACAGAAGGAGGAGGGGCATACTTATTTTCTTGAAATATTTGAAGGCTGTCATTTGGAAGTGAGATTAAGCCTGTTTTCCTTCCCATCATAGAATCAAAACCAATCAATAGAAGTTAAAAAAGAGGCAGGTTTGGGCTCAGAACAGGAAAGAACTTGTTAAAATAATATCTATTAATATCTTTTGTTTCTACATCACATCAATTTCCAAATGTATTCCTCTACACTCCCCTACTTAACTAGCCATTTCTTATAACAAAGACTATACAAGAGAAAGAGTAATGAAGAAAAGTTCAGTCAAAGAACAGATCAGTTGGAAATATATGCAATGTTCCACACTCATATACTCCCAACTATCCAAAGAAGAAAGGGAAAGACATTTTCTCATCTCCACTAGAGAAAGTGAGAGGGGTGGGGATAAACATTTATTAAGTACCTACTATGTGCCAAGCACTGTGCTAAATGTTTTTCAAATATTTCTCACTTGATATTCACAATCCTGATGTTCCAGAGTCTCTATCTCCAGCTGCAGAATGGTTGTCCCAAGCATTCACAACTGAAGGTACTATCCACATGAATTGCTCCAGGCGCTGTTTGTGGTGCTTGCCCCAAAGTGGAAAAATTCCCAACATGTTTTTGTGAAATGGCTGACTGAATACCAGCATGCAATTTGAGAGCACCAGAAAGAAGAAAAATAAAAGGATATAAGCCTGAACTTGGACATATTAACTTGATTTAAAATAAGTTAGATGAGGTGGGTGTTCTCCAAGGTTCTCTTCTTGGTTTTCTTGGTTTTCTCTACAATTTCTCCTATGGCAATTTTATTCATTCTTATAGTTTTCATGTATCACTTATAGGAAGATGAATATGAAATATGTATCTCTACCTCTGCTTTCTCTTTCTGAGCTCCTGACCTTCATGTCATTCTGCCCTTAGGATCTCTTTACCTGGGTGTCCCCAAAGCAGCTTAAACTCAATTTGTTTAACTTTCATGTTATCTTTCCTCTTAAACCTGACTTTGCTATTTGTCATTGGCACTGCAATTTTTCTGTTCTCTCATGTATAAAATATCATTAGTACCTTTGATTCTTTCTTCTCTTCCACCTTTCATATTGTGTTAGTTAACAAGTTCTATCAGTTCTATCTCTTGTGGTAGGACTGTCCCTCATATGCATAGGGAAGACTTTCTATTCCCACTCAGTTATAAGACCTATTACCATCCTTCTAACACCTTCCCTTCTTCTTGCTATGATTGACCCCTTCCTCCTCCCCTTTATCTGGCATCTTTATACATTGTCTCTTAAGTAGTTCTTCATTTTATTGTACTTGTTTAGAATCACTGAGTCTCTACATTGCTCTTTGGGTGAACTTCAACTTGATTTTTTTAGAGGCTGCATAATTCCATGATTCACAACTATCTCCCACCAGAAGAATATCAGTATTCAAAAGAGAAGCATTTGTTTCAGGGACAAGCTTGGGGTCTTTAAAAGAACTGTTTAAATCTCAATTTCTCATATTTCTGGTCAGTTCTTAACTCAGTTTCATCATCCACTTGCCCCACCTATCCTGGATATAGTCTTATCTATATCCATCTCCACATCTACATCTATTTCTACACACACATCAGCATCTACATCTCTGCCTATATCTACATCTACATTTATATCTGTATCTACTTCATCCATTTCAATGTCTATGTCTATATGTCAAGCTATCGCTATATCCTTTTATCACTATCACCTCTGCAGCCAAGTGGTACAGTGAGTATTGTGCTGGGCTGGGAGTCAAGAAGACTTGAATTCAAATCAGGTCTAAACATTAGCTGCATGACCTTAGTAAGTCACTTTACCTCTGTCTGCCTCAGTTGCCTTAATTGTAAAATGGTGATAATAATAATAATCATAGTATCTGCCTCCCCAGGTTATTGAGAGGATGAAGTGAGATCATATTTGTAAAGCACCTAACACAATGCCTGGTACATAGCAGATACATTTAATACATGTTTCCTTCCTTCCCTCTATCTACATTTCTCACTACTAATGGACAAGCTTTGTGGTTTGTCTATGGACATGCCACAGTTTAGGCTAGGAGTGGGGAACCTTCAGCCTTGAGGTCACATGCGGCCCTCTAGATCCACAAGTGCAGCCCTTTGACTGAAACCAGACTTCACAGAAGTTAAAAAACCTTGCTCCATCCCCCAACAAGATAAGGAATGATGCAATTCTGGTGAAATTCCTCCTACCCTACCTTTATTTAACATCATCCTTCTCTCCTCCAGGACTCAAAATCCTATTTTTCCTACATAATTCTCACAATTCTTTTTTAGAATGGAGAAAAAATCATATTCCTCTAGCAAACACAAAACAAACAACAATTTAAAAAAGACAACTTGATCCTAGAAAAGATAAATTACTTGTTCAAGCTTATAACTGTTAAGGAATTCAAGAACAAAGACAATGTACTGAGTACTTTTCTGGAATAACATTCCTTCCTCTCCTGATTTTATTTAGTTAGCACTGAATCCTGCCCCGCCCCCCCCAAAGACTGAAATCTTAAGGAAAGATAATATAGCTCTGATATAATTTCCATTTAAAGAGACATAATTGGCAAGCTGTGCTTTATACTGCTTTGATCATTTCAAGATCATATTGATTTGTATTTTTTTATAGACACATAACTTATTTTTTTTCCTTTTAGAACTGTCAGAATGAAGATTCCACCTACCCCTTCTTGTAGCCTTAAAAGAAACAGATGGACTCTCCCCACCCCCCTATACCTAGGAATTTTAAGGATTTCTAAGGAAAACTGGAAAGTGAGATTAGGTCATTGGGGGTAAAGCAGCACTATCTGGAGAATAACGACTCTTTCTCTTGATTAGATGGATTTGTTTCCTGTGGATATGCCCATGGCTGTTTTTGTCTGCCTTTCATGAAAAATTCTGTTATCTGTGCCCATGGAAGGGGAGAAGATAGTACAAGAGGTTAAAAGGAATGAAGGGTAAAATCGATTGTTTAATTGAAAACATCATTGATAACAGACTGTTTTAGTTTTTATAAAACTTCACCTGTTTGTGTCCACTGCAGAAAAATGTTTGCTTTTTTGTAATGAAAATATCAAAGTAAATGGCTAAACACACACACACACACACACACACAAACACACACGAAATTGGGTTCTCTGTCACTACAAACAGTTAATTATTGCAGTTTATCATTTGGTTTAGGCAAAAACAAAATAGAAAATTAAAATAAAAAAAATAGCTTTTGCTATTGAACATTCCTGAATTTAAAATAGATCTTTACTTAGTTAATAACATTTCTCTTTCCCTTTTTAATATTGATGTTTTAATGTCTAAGAAGGTGGCAAGGCTTTCTTTTATTTTCCTGGCTGTGTAGTCTTCATTTTAATATTGTAAGAGATTGTAATAGTTCATATCCTGGCTTATCTAGGCAGACAAATTAAAATGTCTGTGTATTTGATGCTGATAAGTATGGATTAACTGATTGTCAATACAGAATGTCCTAAAAGTCTTGGTGCAGCTTTAAGTACTTTAAGTACTTTAAGTTCAAAGCTTCACTAAGACTATTGGGACACCTTGTATTCAGGATATACCATGGACAGGACTTAACAAACATTTTTTTGAGAATTCAAACTGCTTTCACTTTAATTCTTCAATATTTCTACAAAACAAAACATACACATGCATACCTGCATATGCTTACACATTTATACCATTCTGTTTAACTCTATATAACTTTAAAGAGGGATGGTCCTATTTGTTCAGATTAATAAGTGCTTAAGATACTGAAATGATTATTTTGAAAGATAGTTCTTCCTCTATTAAAATATTCATCCTTACCAAAGTAGTGATGATTTATTTTCATGATGGATCATTATTTTTTTCAGGCTGAAGCCCCCTACATAATGATTAAATTTTGAATGTCTACCTCCTTTGGATGTGTGGATTAGATTGTTTGTTCTGTAGCTAACGACTATAATTCCATCAATGGGTTTGCCTCAGTATCACAAGGTTAGCCTTTATTTTTCTATCCTTGTTCTTGCTCGATCAAGTGATCCTGCAACTGGAAATATAACTCTATTAAGTCAAAGCCTTAAAGAAAAGTACCACATGAAACAAAAGTATTTATAACAGCACGTTTGTGATAGCAAAAAAGCTAGAAACGATGGGTGTCCATTTGTTACAGAACAATTTAACAAATTGTAGCATAGGGATATAATGCAGTATTATTGCAACATAAGACATGATGAATATGAAGAATTTAGAAAAAAAACTTTGAAAGAATTATATGAACTGATGCCTAATGAAGTACACAGAACTAACGGAAAATATACACATGATTAAAATAATGTAAGTGAAAGCAATACTGAAAGATAGATGAACTAAGATGAATTTCAATGCCCAGTCTTAGTTATTGATGACATATAATGACACACACTTTCCTTCCCTAAGTAGAGAGGAGGCTATGGACGTGAAACATTGAATAGGCTCTCAGGGGTAGTCATTTTATTGACTTTTTTCTGGATTGTTTTGCTTTGTTATAAGGCAAGGTTCACTGCGATGACACAGGAAATTACTATGGTATAAATAAGAAACATCCTCAATAAAAGAGGAAGTTAAATGATGCAGTGGATAGGTTGGACAGGGAGGCAGGGGTTCAAATCCAGCCTCAGACATATTAGCTACATGAGTTTAGACGACTCACTTCACCTCCATCTCAGATGTTCCATCTGTAAAATGGGTGTAATAACAGCATCTATTTCATAAGTCGTTATGAAGATCAAATGAGTTAATGTGCCAAAAGTGCTTTGTAAACTTTAAAGCTTTAGGTAAATGTTAGCTATTATTGTACTTGAATATAGCCAGCGGTGATAAAGTTAAATCCATAAGTTTAACTTACTCTTTCATACAATAAAAAACCCAGAGTTTCTAAGTTCAGCACCTGGAGTTTTCCATTGACCTGTTAATGTCACTGGTTAACCCAGAATAGGTAGACAGGTGTAGACTGTTGTAGCCACTGTACTAGTTGAGGTCATAGAATAGAAAACTACTGAGAAACTACAGAGAAAGAATTTCCAATCTTTACCTTTGCAAAAATTGAAAATCTAAATCTTTACTGTTTAGAAAGTACTACATGGTTATTGTCCTCTGTAGAAAAATCTAAGTTTTGTCCTTTTAGCTGTAGCTCTTAGTTATTGGCCTTTAGTTCTCCCAGTCACGTGTCAAAGTAAATACTGTCTGATGGTTAAAGAATACCTTTATCCGCCTTCATTGCTCACTGACTTCATAGAAGCCCATACCTTTAGTCTTCACAAGAAAAAAGGAGACTGTGATCTCAATATTTCAGCACTTTTATTTACCTTATCTGTAATATAATTAATAGATGACTGCATAAAGATCAAGGTGGCTATCAAAGAAAATGAGACAGCTTCATATGAAACTCGCTCTTTTGAATCAGTCTAGGACTCTATCAAAGCATGTGTGATAATTTCATGTAAATCCCGGTGTTCAGAATCTGTATCTTTTAACCTGTACATACCATTTTTTACATACTCCATTTCAAAGGCATTCAAAGCTGATCTAATTTGTATTACAGAATTACATTATAATCTGCAAGCAGCACATCATACCGATTTCTTAAAATTAATATGGAAGCTCATTATAAAGACGTCTACAGAGGCCTCACGTAGTCATCTCAAAAGTGCTTTGGCAGGGAAGAGCCACAGTCTAAATTTAAAGCCTTCTGGTTTTAGCCAGTTATATCCGGCCTATGATGAATGTGTTTTCAAGTTGAATTTTGGGCAGGATCAGCATTTTCTATGGATGTCATTTCTGAAAGACATTTAAACTTTTTTGGCAGTGTTTGAATCTCAAACCCATTTTCTTTCCACATTTACTTTGACTTTGGCCACATGAGTTGCTTTCATAGACACTCAGAGACTTATCAGTCTCATTGTCATCACTATATAAAGTCTTTTCTAAATGTTTATAAGAATGTAGTACCATGGGGCAGTTAGGTGGTGCAGTGAATAGAGCACCAGACCTGAAGACAGGAGGACCTGAATTCAAATCCAGCCCCAGATACTTGACACACTTACTAGCTGTGTGATCTTGGGCAAGTCACTGAACCCCAATTGCCTTGCCTCCCTGCCTCCAACAAAAAAAAAAAAAAGGACATAATACCATTAGATACTACATCAACAAGTTAGATACTGGTTTAACCAGTGACTCTGAAGTGGTTTCTTAGTAAAATGTAGGATTTACATCTGAAAGGGCATTTAGAACTAATTTGGCACAGCCTCCTCTTTTTCTAGGAGATAACAGAGGCTCAGAAAGATTTTATAATTTGCCTAAAGTCACCTGGCTAGTAAATAGTCAATCTGGATTCAAACCCATACTACAGAATCATAAATAAGACCGTTATATATGTCTGAATAGAAGCTGTTTCTATAGCTTCTCCGCGGAAGGGTCTTCTAATCCTTTTGGGGGATTGGAAGGAACTTCTAATGAAGGCCACATATAGCCCTGTAAGGTGGCTTTTTTACTTCATGAGGAAGATTTCCTTTATAATAAACCTGTCTGCCTTCCTAATCCACATATTGCTTCTAATTCTGCCCTCTGTGGCCAAATAGAACAAATCTAGTAACTCTTCTCCAAGGCAGCCTCTTGTGTTCTTGAAGAGAGCTATTCTATCATTTCTTCCCTCAATCTCTCCTTCACTGGGATGAACGTTCCTTCTTCACCTGACTCTCACATATCATATTCTCCAGTCTTCTTACCATCTGTATGGCCCTCTTCTAGGTGTGTCTCCTAGAACTGCACACAGTATTTCAGATGTGTAATAGACAAGGGCAGATGAACAAGCACCTCCTGTGTTACCCCAGTCATTTCAATCATATTCATGTTTTTGTTTCTGCCTCCATATCTGGGTCTTCCAACTGTTCCATGTCTATTCAAGAACTATAAAATCTAAAGATAGTTGTATGATTGCAGACATATAAATACTCTATAAAAACAGGATTTCACTGTAGCCTTTGTGTTGGACTCATGATTTATTTTGGAACTATTATGGAGGAGAACAGTCTTATTTAAAAAAAAAAACATACAGCAGAATGAAGGCTATGACTCTTACTATTATCAGAGTACCTCATGTCAGCCACTCTTTGTGCCTCACACTTATTCTTGGATTCATGTGTGGTACTGCACAGACACATTTATAACATGTTTGTGAGTTCAAATGACAACCTGGGAAGAGTATTAATAACTTGGCTTCTCCTAGTATTTCCGCTTTCATCCCATCTCACATAAAGAGACAATCCCTTCTTCTTGCCGGGGCAAACCCCTTTAAATGTATGTGATTCCATTCCATAATGTTGTCTCTAGCAGTTTATTCCTCCTATCTTCTGTATTCTCTTAGTAATCTTTCATTTCTCTCTGTCTACTGGTTGCTTCCTTGATGTCTACAAACATGACCATGTTTCCTTGATCCTCAAAAAAATCTCTCAATTGATTTATCTATGCCACATATATGTATACACATATGTGTATAAACACACACATGTATATACACATATGTGTATAAACACACACACATATATATACACATATATGCATGCATATTCATATATATGTGCATAGATATAGATATAGTGTGTGTATATGTGTCTAAGCTCTTTGGGAAGGCCATCTCTAATCAGTGCTTACACTTATATTCCTCCTATTCTCAGATCTGCAGTGTGTTTCTTACCTTGTCATTCCATGGAAACCATCTCTCCAAAGTCCCAATAATTGTTCAGTTGCCAAATCTAATGACCCATTTTCAATCCTTATAATTCTTGACCTCTCTGCATACTCTATTCTCTCTAGACTTTCTCAGTGCTATTTTTTCCTTAGTGTTCCTCCTACTTGTACAACTGCTCCTTCTCAGTCTCCTTTATTAGATCTTCATCAAGTTCATGCCTGTTCACTATAGGTGTCTTTCAAGGCTCTGTTCTGGGCCTTTTTCCCTTCTGCCTCTATACTATTTTGCTTGGCTCTCATGAATTCAAATAACATCTCTATGTACATGATTATCTTATCTATTTATCTAGCCCTAACCTCTCTCCTGACCTCCAGTCTCACATCTTTAACTTGTTATTGGGTATCTTGAACTGGATTTCTCAAAAACATCTTAAATTAAACATGTCCAAAACTGAGCTTATCTATCTCCCCAAATCTCCTCCCCTTCTTAACTTCTCTATTTACTGCTGAGGTCACCACCATCCTCTCAGTTACTCAGGATGACAACACAGATTATCCTCATCTCTTTCCTCATCACCTCATACATAGATGACTGAAAGAGATTGTTGTTTGTCCTACCTGACTTGAGGCACTCTCTCCACTCCAGTGCATCATCCGCTCAGTTATCAAAGTAATCTTTCTAAAGTAAATGTCTCTTTCCATGCATTCCATTGGTTCCTTATTACTTTGTCTAGTCTAGGAGTACATATAATAGATTACAATTGTGACGTGTTGAAGTCTCCCTTTTTACAAAAATTTCAATGTCTGTGTCTGTTCAGTTTATATCATCGGACTCTGTGAGTCCTGGATAGGAACCTTCTAAAGCTAAAAGGTTAAGGCAAGGGTCTATGGCTATGCCAGGGGTCATTAAATTCCATCTCTCCTTCTCTGCCCCCTTTCAAAACTTAGCAAATATATTACCTAGGCTGCCAAAACTGGAGTAAAAGAACATGGTAGAGACAGACATACTTAGCACCACTGTCTAGCAGATTAAGAGAACAGGCACTGGGGAAGAAGACATCTATAATTTGTGCTTCACTTTTTGTATCTTTCATATAATTGCTTTAGAAAGTCCTGTTGCTTCTATTTTAAATTTCAGTCAAGTCTTGTAAAATGTACAATTTGAAAATCTCTTATCTTCAGGAGTTGCCATTGGCATATGGGACTTCTTTATGAGAGAAATAAAATGTGTAGAAATGAAGGGCTTTAGCCAAGACTTTAAAGTCTTGCCTACATGTGGCAAAATCTTGCAAGTAGTTGTAGGGTTGCTCTTGGCCAGAATTCATACTTCTCCTTTTTGTCATCCAGCCCAAAAGAGTGAAGGTTCCTTATCTTTGACTAGAATATACAGAGACACCCTTTGGCCTCTCTAAGAAGAGTCTTATCATTCTTTTCTAACTCCAGATCTTTTCTGAGTACCACAAACAGGATTAGGATTAATTTTAGATACAATGTACAAGTTCAGAAAAGAAATGGCTTTGCTATACTTCTGTATTGAGAGTGAAATGGCACAACTAATGGAGTGTTGGACTTGGAGTCAAGAAGACTTAGGTTCAAGTCCTACCTCTGACACTTATTAGCTGCCTGACCTTGGGCAAGAAACTTCATTTTCCAATGCTTTGTTTCTTCATCTGTAAATTACCTTTGTAATGTTATGTATGTGACATCGTTGTTGTGAGGATTCAAAATATCGTAGGTAACTAGCTTTGAACATTTTAAATCACACAAAAAGGGAAGGTATTATTACGATAGCAGAAAAACCACTAAACTGGGAGTTGTAGTTATGGTTACCTACTAGCCATGTGATCTTTTATGAATCAATTAACAAATCTGTTCAGTTTCTTCTTGTGGAAAATGGGAATAATTGGGTAGTTAGGTAATTTACTGGACTTGGAATCAAGAAGATCTGAGTTAAAATCTGACCTCTTACTTACTAATGGTGTGACCCTGGGCAGCTCATTTAGCCTTTGTCTGCCTCTGTTTCCTAATCTGTAAAACGAAGATAAGGCACGTACCCCTGAGGGATGTTGTGAAGTTCGAATGAGATAATATTTGTAAAGAGTTACATGTGCCTTATGGTGCTAAATAAATTATAGCTAGTGTTGTTATCGGTACTGCCCTTCTTTGTTGTTGTGAGGACCAAATGAGACCTGAAAGGACTTCAAAAAGAAAATTCCCATACAGATGTAAGGCATTATGTGTAGTGAAAATCTCAAGTGCCAAACCAATTTAATCATCCTTATTTATAATGGTGACTTAATCCTGCCCTATAGGATATAAATTATGCCTTTCCAGCTAGTAAACCAATAGAATAATGATATCTATTCTAGCATTGCCTTTTATCATACTATCAAGAATCACAGGCACTCATGATAAAATTTGTAATAGTGCAAACATTGACTTAAATAAGTTAGTTATTATGAAGCTAATAAAGCTCCCCTAAAGCACTGGGGAATCCCAGCCTATCCAGGATCTTTTTTTCTTTTCTTTTCTTTTTTATTTTAGGACCCAGTTCCCCAGAAGATACATGACTTAATAAGTCCTGTAGGTGCATGTGTATCCAAGAGCAAAATGTGGCCATTAACTTGAAAGAGGGCACAGGCTAACAATGGACAGTGTCAAATGCAAAAATTAAAAACTATAAAAGCCAACCCTTGAAGGAAAGGAGCTTGTTAATAGTTAATTTGCTTTGCACTAAAACATAATAATCCTTATAAATGTTAACTGTGCACTAAAAGTACAATAAGTTAACCTGTTAAAGAAACAGACTTGTTAAAAGAAACCGTTTTTTCTGCTACTTGCCAAAGCATATTTAACTACACCAGGGAGTCCTTTTAAAACAAAAACAAGTCAAGAGAATGATTTCTACTATCTGAATACTTTCTGCAAAAACTCTGGCACTCCTTGTGCTTTTGAGAAGACTGGAACAAAAGCATAAACTGGGGAATGGAGTGCTTGAGTTGTTTTTAAATTTACTTACATTTAGTCAAAATCAAGCTTCATAACATCCATTGCTGTTTCAGTTGTGAATATTCCTTTTTTACTCAGGATGTGAGATACAAACAGGTCTTGATTTTCTATTTCAAACCAATTTAATTTTTTTTTTTTCGCTTTTTGGAGGGCAATTGGGGTTAAGTGACTTGCCCAAAGTCACATGGCTAGTAAGTGTTAAGTGTCTGAGTCCGAATTTGAACGCAGGTCCTCCTGACTCCAGGGCCGGTGCTCTATTCACTGTGCCATCTAGCTGCCCTGATCCAATTTAGCAAGGATTTTGAAGAGTTTGAAATATTTAAAGGACCTAGCCTCTAGCCTGACTCTTGCTTGTCTTCATGGGACTTACAGTCTAGAAAGGGGGGGAGGGCAGAACACATATATTACACATACTCAAATTCAACAACCATTTATGAAATAGCTACTAAGTTTCAGGAAGTGGAGAAGGCTTCTATCCTATTAGATGAACCTTCCTGGGACGATGTTATGGTAAGAGTGCACAGGATGGGTAGATATGGAAAAATTGCAATCTGTATCTTTCCAAACTGAAAAGATCACAGATCCATTTGACAATTTGATTATGAGGTCTCAGGCTGACTGGAGGAAGAAAAACAAATTTGAAGTAGTCCCTGTCCACTAAAATCTTGCATAACTATAATAAAAAATAATTCATAGGAAGTGCTGTTGTGTGGTGCAGTAACACCAAAATTGTCTTTCCCAGTAATGGCAACCATTGCCATCAATAAATAAAACCCATCAAAAATTCATGAGTGGGCAATGGGAAATTTTATGATATGTAATAGAAAATATGTGATACGGCCAATTGTAATAGGGGACCAATATGTAATAGAAAAACTCTGCCCTTCAGAAGGGAGGATCCTTTCCCTAGAGATTGATTTTTCTTTCACTCAAAGGGAAGTTAATGATATGTAGATAATTTGTAATATAGATCTTTTAGGAAGTGATCATTCTGTATTTTATTCATGCAGTGTACTGTTTTTTCCCCCATAGACATTTTTTATATAAATAGAAATGAGGGAGGAGAATTATATAGTGACATTGACATGGACACTGAAAACATGAAATTATCCGATGGTAGATTGCTAGGCTAAAAGCCTGGGCATTTTCTGGGTTAATCAGATTTTCAAAGGCTGTATGAAAACAGTTAAATGTATCATAAAAGGATTTTACTTGAAGTTGTAGTGCATTCTTCAACCTACAAGCAGTTATTAAGCACCTATTATGTACAAATCATTCTTTGTGAGATTCTATGGGAGAAATAAAGATGAAACAGAGCTGGTCCTGCAAATAAAGGATCTGAGGTTGTGCAACCCCATAATTCTTGTTTATATCAGGGACAGCTACAACTTATAAGTGTTTTTCTTTTCTTTTTTTTTTTTTAAGAAAAATCTCTAAATTAAATGGAAACAAAGAACTTTAAATTCCTCCTAGATTTCAGCAGGAGCACAAAATTAACACTCTATTTTGTCTCATTCTGAAAATATTACACACAGTCCTGTTTTTATTTTCCATAAATTTATATTGTATCAGACAAAAACCCCAGAAAAATATTTCTCCATCTCAATGACTGTGAAAATGCAACATGTTGGTCATAAAAGTTTTTTAAAAGTCCTGAAAAATCATACTACTTTGAATTATAACCAATAATAATATTATTCTTTTACAAGTTCGTAACTGTTGCTTTCAACATAGTTAATTTCTCTGAGAATTCTATTAATAAGTATATCTTTCAGATCTTTCTCAAAATTGCATAGGAGAATTTTTCAATAATTTTCATTAGAGATTATTCAATAGAGAATATTTTCAACAGATTATTCAATAGAGAAACACACAGTAAATACTTTATTTCTAAAATATATTAGTCAAATACATGTTGCAAAACTGCCTCTAACACTGACTCTCTAGGAAAAAGAGTTAGAACAAAAGTCCAGGGAGCTCTGACATTAGATGTGAATCTGAGTGGTTCCAGGACACCTATAAGAAGATGGCATGAGATACAACAATAGATTTCATTTCTTTTTAAATGAGAATCCTGAGATCACCCAAGTCCATATCCTGTTTCAGAGGTTCTAGACTTTTGTTATGATTTTTTTTTCTCCTAGAGAGCAAATATGAGACAATTTTTGCAGATGGAAAACAGTGGTCTGGGTGCAGTTACAGGAATATAAGTTTGTATATTCCTCTGTTGTTAAATGCTCCTCAGGAACCTGTGGAACCTCCAGAGTACTTTGCATTACCCTGGTACTGTCAAGGGGAGCAAAGCTATTGAAGATAGGGGGAGATCTTTACCAGGTGGGATCTTTTCTGTGCTGACTGGGTATGTCTATGTTGGACTCACAAAAGAGCCAAAATAGCCCTAGGTGTGATTAGTCTCACCAAGCAACAAACAAATACTTAAACAGCCCCTTTTGAGAAAGAAGAGCTACCAGATTCTTGCAAAAGAAGACAGTAGAAGCATCTAAAAGAAGCAGTCCATCAGCAGATGACAGTGATAGCCATGCTGGGAAGCAGCCACAGGCAACTCCCAAAGCAGAAAAGGATGTCAACTATTGGAGTACATTGGGGAAGCTGGTATATTGAGACATAGTTAGCTATTATTGATGGAGCCATTAGAGGTGTTCTAGTTGGGTACAAACCTAGTATTGTGAGTTCTCTAGGGAATATTATTATGTGAATCTGAGGGAGATTGCATTCCTTTGTGTGTTGAGTATGAGTTCCTTTCTTATTATTAAAGCTTTTCTGTTTGATTCATATCTCTTGGACTATTGGTATAGGATGGAATTAAAGTCATACTGACATGACTCCAATTTTGTAAAACATAGTCATCCTGAACCTTGGAGGTCATGAACCAATCTACATAATGATAAGCTAACATCTGTATAAGGGCAACTAGGTAGTGCAGTGGATAGGATGTCAGACCTGGAGTCAGAAAGATTCATCTTCCTGAATTCAAATCTTTCCTCAGACACTAACTATATGACCCTGGACAAGTCACTTAATACTGCTTCAGTTTCATTATCTAAAAAATGAGTTGGAGAAGGAAATATCTAATAGCTCCAGTATCTTTGCCAAAAAACCCCACCAAAATGGGGTCATAAAGGATTGAACAAGACTGAAAACAGCTGAACAACAACAAAAACAGTTATATGGTGCTTACTATGTGCCTTACAATTATCATTTCATTTAATCCTTACAAAAAACTATGAGATTTTTATCTATAATTTAACTATTATTTTTTTATCATTTTTTTGTTTTAGCTATTATTGCCCCCATTTTACAGATGAAGAAATTGAGATGAATAGGATAAATGACTTGCCAAGGTCACATAGCTATTAAGTGTCTGAAGCCAGATTTCAACTTAGTTCTTTTTGACTCCAGGCCCTATTTTCTAATTATTGCTCCACTTTGTATCTATATGGAAATAAAGATTTTCCCTTCCCTCCACCAACCCTTCAACCAGCAAAAATCAATGCTTATGTAATAGATATGTGATATATTAACAGACCCTATAAATTTACCAGATGATGTAATCTGTCTACATGGAGGATGCTAGGGAGAATCATGTTGACATGTAAGGTAAGTAAGTACCTCAGAGACACTGTGGAATGTGTATAGACAGTTTATGACTGGTTCAGGTTGGCTAACCACATGATAAATCAGAGACTCTCAGAGTGACTTCTGAGGCTTCAGAAATGCCTGTTAGCTTTGACTGGTTGCTCATTGTGCTATTTACTTATGAAAAATCTTGACTATTCCTTTGTTCATAGCAGCCAGTGATGGGATTGGAGTCTGCAACCTTGGGAGTTTGGAAAGGTCAAAAGAAGAAACCACAAAAATCTGGAAGCTGCAGTACAAGCTGGGTGTTACAGACAGTCCAGAAGTGATGCTGGGAATAAGGAGTAATCTCCCCAATAGAAGCAGAGATAAGGACTCAACCAGCAGTGGAGGCTGCTTTTGGACACAGAACTTGGTGGAGAAAATGTTACATGAGAATCGAGATGTTTTAAACCTGCTTCCCCAGAGACCAAGCTTGTGTAGGGGGGATAATACTCTGGAGTTACTGGGGGAAACTTTTGCATGTTTTTCTTGCTGTATATTTGGATATCCTTTTATGTAACTGATATTAAATGATTAAACGGAACTGTGTCACTAGTCTTAGTTTACTAAGAAGTGGGGGAGAACATAGCTGGTGGGGGCATAAGCTGATGGTAACAGAGAAGAGAGACACCCTAACCTTTCGGTGTATGCCAGATCCTTCAGGAGAAATGTAGCTGGCCTGCTTTGGGAGAGCAGAGCTATGGCATACATATCAAGCTTTCAACATTTCTCACTATTTATTTTTTCCCAAACCTAGTGTTCTTTCCTCAAGTTCCCAGTCCTTCTCTTCCTCCCACTCAAAATAGATCACCTGATATAATACTTTGCTAAGAAAATTTAACATAAAATTTCTTAACTTCTTTCCTCAACATACTAACACTTTTTAGTGTCTGCACCCATGGTTTTTGAGGAAGAAGTGTCATTGATTCTTGCTAAAAATGCTTCTCTTGGCTCTTATTACTTCCTGCCTCTTCCAAGACTTTGATCCTTCACTCATTTCCATTCTGTAATACATATTGAATTTCAACTTTCTCCTCTTCTATGTACAAACATGCAAGAATTTCCCCAATTTTCCAAAAAAAAAAAAAAGTGTAAATTTTCCTTGGTCCTTTTACAGCCTTGAACTACCATTTTATCTCTCTTCTCCCATGCACTTCTTGAAAAAAAGGGAAAAGAAAAACCAAACCAAAACAAAACCTCTAACCAATGCTTCCATCTCTTTTCTACCTCCTCCTTCCTCAAATCTTTACAATATAGTTTCTATACCAACAACTCTATTGAAACTTCTTTCAGCAATAGCTTTTCATTGCTAAATTCAATACCCTCTTCTCAATCTTCACCATTTATTCATGAACTTCAGGCATCATAGGCCTCTGCTGAAATCTCCCCTAGTCTTCTTTCTGTCTATGTCTCATGTGATGACACATTCCCCGGTTCTCCTCTTACTTCTCTAACAACTTCTCTTCTGTCTCTTCAATGACTCCTTTTAATTGTCCTGCCCACATAGTGTTCATTTTCTCTGAGGCCCTGTTCTTGGCCTTCTACTGTTTGTCTCCATTCTCCCTTGACAATCAAATTAATTCCCATGACATTGACTATAATCTTCATACACAGATGACACTCATATCTGTGTCTCTAGACCTGAACTCTAGATCCATATTCTTCTTTCTTATTTCCAGTGCCATCTGGTTATAATCACAGGCAAGTTGGGCACAGCTAACTGAGGACAGTTAGGTGGTGGAGTGGATATAGCTCCAGGCCTGGAGTTAGGAAGATTAAAGTTCAAATTCAAACTCAGACACTTATTAGCTATGTGACTCAGAAGAAATCACTTAACCACTGTTTGCTTTGGTTTGCTGAATTGTGATTATAAGAGCAATACCTCCCACGGTTGTTGTGAGGATGAAATGAGATGAGAAAATAATTGTAAAGCTCTTAGCGCTGTGCCTGGCACCCAGTAGACTCCACATAACTGTTAACTACTGATTACCTGTCTGTATTCTAATCTCTTCTGTCTTTGTGCTTTTTCTCAGGTAGTACTATCCTCTCTGACGCCCGTCTGTGTCATGCTCTCCTTCAGTTGCCCCATGATTACCCTCCCCCACCCCCAATCCAGTATGAAATTATACTTTTCTTCTCAGACCTCATTTAGTTCTTTATAATTCTCTTATAAATTGATCATGAGAGGAGAGTTGATGTCATATCTAATTATGCATCTCCCTTAGCACCTAGCACAGTGCTTGACACATTTTAGGCACGTAATACATGTTTATTAGATGGAATCTTTAATTTCTGAAAGCAGTTAAAAATGATTTGCAGAAATCAGGGCTAAAGTCCCTTTCAAGGTCCCTGAATAGGACTGTGTGAAGAATCATCAATCTTGTCTACTAGAAATGAAGCTTCTAATAAACTGGCTAAAGGAGTGGTTAAAGCCTTGCCACCAAATCTATATAATTCATTTCTAATGTCTCATTTATTGCTGTCATAAGGGCATGGAAAGAAAGCTTACTCTTTCGAATGATTTTATCCTGGGTCATTTAGGGAGTGGATATGCATATGCTTAGTGTTTATCTGAATTATTTCTCGTGAATTTATATATAGATGTATATGTAGTATATATGTGTGTACATACATATACATACAGGTGACATATACTTATGTGTTGTCTGCCTCTTATGTGGTCTAATGGACATTACTGAATATCTCCAAATTAATGATCAAATTGCTATTTTAATTACTTTCATTCTTTCAATTGCATAGCACTTCTATTTATAAAGGAAGACTTAGTAGGAGCATTATTATAGTATAGCAGAAAGGTCAACATGACAAATGAGAAGAAAGCCTGATATTGAGCTGACTTTACCTTGAGAGTTTAATAGTATAGCCTATGTCAAAGAATCAGCTCAGTACTCTGCATTTTTCTGGATTAGCCAAGGCAAATTTCATTACTCATGGCAAATGAAAACTGGATCATGAACATGCAAGGAGGTCTCACACTCACGTTCTCTGCTCAAAGTATTTCTGACCAATTTATAGTCTTCCAATTGCACTGGGATTACAAATGATAAAAGGAGAGGGGTATAGTGACGAAAGATGGGGGATAGGGAGAGGATTATACAGTGCTGGAAGAGCAAAGAACAAAATTAGATTGGTGAAGGCATAGGTAACAGTATAGAGTCATGACTGGAGCATTTTATGAACAACTACTGGAAATTGAGTCAATGGTTTCCCCAGAGTTGCCAAGAGATACAATTCTTTCTTATGAGAACTCATTTCCCTACAGTTACTCTCTTTTGTGATTATGATCCTTTTGAAAAAGAAATAGTAAAGTCACTGACACCTCTTCTAGCAGTGTTATTAGGAGGACATGATATCACATTTTTGAGGTGATGTCTGTTTTCAACTCTGTGGCTGGTGAGCTTTGGAAAGCTCAAAGTTCAACTTTTGCTTCTTGACTCCCCTTGAATCTCAAAATAGACACAATTACTGTCCAAGCAACCTTTGCTGTGTTTGGCGGCACATAAAAGCAGGGACAGTAAGGTAGAATTAAAACCTCTTGTCAAAATTTTTCTTTGGAATTTATGCCTTTACTCTTTAAGTTATACATGTAGAAATGGGTCTTAACTAATCTCTCAAGTCATTGGGATGGCCAGCAGGTGATTCCAAAACTAACATTAGAAATTGTGGTATCATGTAGCATAGAAAGATGAATGGTGCCCTCAACCCAAGTTTTATAACAAATTTGATTCAGAAGATGGAAGTAAACCTTGGACTAAACTTTAGATAGCATGAAACAAGTCTCCACAGGGAGAAAGAGACCATGGGACACTGAGGCCACTGTTGGAGAGGTGACTGGAAGAGAGAACAGAGTGGGAGAAAGCCATAGAAGAGTTCACCAGGGATATGGCTCTGGGGATGGGAGGAGGAATTGCCATCTGGTAGAAATCTTAACTAATCATTTTTGCTAATTAGGTGCTAATCTCAGTTGTTTATACCCACTAAAGAACTGTCAGAATTCTCTAAGTTTCATCACCCAGGAGAAAATTCCTACTCACTCCCTCTCCTCTCCCTCCACTTACAGCTTTAAGTGATCCAGTCTTTCCTGGTACAGGAACCCTTCGTTGTCTTCCCCTACCCTCCTTTCTATGCTCCTCTCTCTTAACAGTCAAGTATGCCTTTGGAATTGTCACTGTCTCTCCTGCCAATGGGATGCTGGGTCATTGGTGGGATTCATGATCTGAGTAAGACTAGATGCACTTGGAGTTCCCTTCCTATTCTATACCTTGATGATTATGTGATTTTCAAATCAGCCAATGTGCACCTGGGCAGGGGGCGGGGTGGGAGTTGCAGAGGAAGATCTGGAAAACATGGGCTGAGGCAGAAGCATATCCACTAGCTCTGGCTCCAGTGGCTGGGCTGCTGTCAGCAGATGCTCAGCTATTATCTAAGCTTTACTTCACATTAGCCTAATTACTCAACAGATGGAGCCCTGTAAATTTTAAGCCTTGCTCAGTTACAAAGGGGGCAAAGCAGCAGGAGATAATCTCAAGAAATAGGCATGGTAAAGATTGAGTTCACATCATGATTCCAGGGTGGAATTTAGCCCTTCTGCCGAAAACTTTGGCACATCGTGCCTCTGCTGACGGAGGGGCCAGAAAGGATTCTATTGCTGTTTGCACTGGGGAGCTCCTTGGTACAGTTATGAACCTGAATTGCTGAGAACTCTCACCAGTCTCTAGCTGCTGCTAGATGCCATTCATACGATCAAATGATTTAGAGAAGGAAGACATTAGAGACAATCTCAACCAACCTCTTGATTTTGTAGATGAGAAAATTGAGGCCTACAGAGCTAAGATGACTTGTCCCTGTATGAAAGAGACAATAGATAGCAGCAGACTAGAACCAGACCTCATTTCTCTTAAGTCTTAGTACAGGACTTCTTTTACTGTTCCATGTTGATCTGACCCCAGTTTACCTTTCCAGGATTATTGCACACACTCTAGTTTCCAGCCAAATTGGCTTACTTGCTCTTCCCTGTATACAACTTTCTCTCTCCTGTGCCTTGAATATACCCGCTTCTCATTTTTTTGCCTCTTAGAATCCCTGGCTTCCTTAAATCTCAGCTCAAGGACCACTTTCTACATAAGACCCTTTTCTGATCTCAATTGCTAGTGTCTTGCCCTCCCTCCAACTGGTATTTACTCCTCTCCCCCAAATAACCAGTATTGACTTCCTATATATTTTATAATTAATTATGCTGCCCTCCACCTCCACATTATAAGGTAAGACCATTTCATTTTTTGTCTTATGCTTAATGTCTTGTCCGGTGCCTGGTACCTACTTGGTGTTCAGTGTTTACTGAATGAAACTCTCTCATTCTAACTCAAAACAAGAATGGTAGCAAAATACTTTTTTATGTTGCAAGAAGAGAAAGAATAATTGTAATGGAAATGATAAATCCTGAAACCCTGAACTGTAACAGCATAGGGACAGAGGGAAGTCAGAGGAAGCCCTACAACTTTTCAATGACACATTACTGGTAGAGGTAGAATGCAGGAATGATGTCACACTCTGTGTATATTCCACTGATATCACTTCCTACCTCCCACGGCAGAGAAGAATAGCCAATCCGCTTTCTCCCCCCTCTGTCTTTGCTACTGTCAGATGTTGATAACTAACAGTAAAGAACTGAGGTCAGGGAACACTGCAGCAGGAGTTCTAGACTACATAAAGATTCCTCCATTGAGAGAGTTTATTTACTAGTCTGCCTCGGGCGTCTGGGCACCTTTGGTTGAATGTGAAATAAAGTCAGCCTTCAAAAACCCTCCGCCTCCCAACCCAACATAATTATCACCAGATAGCTTGGCACATTGATGCTTAGCATGGTGCTCTTGAAAATGATTAGACGCTTCTCATGGCATTCGAGTAAAGAACACTTTTTATAGGTTTGCAAAAGGGAACAGGGGGAAAGGAGGAATGTGTTTTATTTTTCTGTGGTGAAATTAATTCTAATTTCTATAGCAATTTACAACAAATTCTTGGACACTAAAATAATCCCAACTAAAAGTTAAAGCCATGCCTTACTATTTTAGGAAAGAAAATTAAATAGCGCTGCTGCTTTTGCACATTCCAAGCCATTATGTTTTGTGACTTTGGTTAACATTGTGTGATTTAATCCAGTAAGTTACTGTTAAAAGCAGAGTCATTTGCTCAGAAATATTATGAGCTTAATTTCTGGAAGGGGTGAACTTTCCACAAGACTTTTTTCTTCTTCTCTGTTTGTACATGGAAACTTTGTGCATTTTACAATTATGCTCATTAACAGTGTTCTGCCGTACTGATTGAGGGGATTGTGTCAGTGTGAAGAATGAGGAATTGCATTCTGGTCTCCAAATGACTCAACAGTCATTGTTAATTGGTTCAACTTTTGTCATAGAAGGAAACCACTATTGGAGTAACGGATGGGCCTCCATAGCCTGAGTCTGCTCTTTCCTGGATGACTGAGGTTATTTCTAAATACTTTCAGCTGAGAACTCAGAACAAATTCTTACCACAGTTGTAAGAGCTCAGGGGCTGAAAGCAAGGTTGATGGCAATGGCAAACTGGTCATATCCCGAGCATTCTCTGATCATACTGTCAAATATGTAAACTGGGCAGGGCAGCTAGGTAGATAGAGTGCTGGCCTAGAAATCAGGAAGATATGAGCTTAGATTTACTAGCTGTGTGACTCTTGGCAAGTCACTATAACCCTGTTTGCCTCAGTTTCCTCATCTGTAAAATTAGCTGGAGAGGGAAATGGCAAACCACTCCTCTATCTTTGCCAAGAAAACCCCAAATGGGACCAGGAAGAGTTAGATACGACTGAAACAAGTAAACAGGAGTTGTAAATTGGGTACACTAAAAACTATTTCTTTTTCACACTAAAGTCACTGAGAGCTTTTTTCCCCTTTGTGAATATAACATTGGGATTCCTGTGGAACCCGTTCTATAGCAAGGGAAGATGGACTTTTTTAGTGAGAAGCAGCACATAATAGTATTTGAAATTACTATGGGACTTAAATTACTGCAGAAGATAATAGGACAGTTCTTATGCTTCTGTTGGACCCAGACATCTTTATTGCTCAAGTTTCCTAGATTCGAGTTGGCTAGCATAGACATTAAACCATCTCAGCTCCAGCATGTACAAAAGGCTGATACAGGGGTGGGTGGGTAAATTTTTAAAACAGACTCTTCAAAAACACTCTAGACACACTTAATTTTAGCATCATTAACATTTTCTCCATCACTTTTTTAAGTCTAGAAATACACAAAACAATAAATCAACCCCTGATCTATACTATTTGCCAATTTCCAAGGTATAAATGTTCTCATTGAGAATTTAACAATTGACTCTGGTCCACTTTGTGCTGGCTCCAGCACACCCTTGTGCATATCCCAGTTTATAATCTTTTGTATTCATTCATTTATTCATTCTTTCAGCCAAGCAGGCATACTACAAGCATTTGTTAAGAGTTATGTTCCAGGCAATGTACTAAGGTACTGGAATGTCCAAAGAAATGTCCAAATAATCCCAGTCTTCAAGGAGTTCACATTTTAAAAGGGAATACAGCCTGTAAGTAATGAGGTATATATAATAATGTTGTTGTTCAGTTATTTCAATTGTGTCTGTCTCTTTGTGACCACATTTGGGGTTTTCTTGGTAAAAATGCTGGAGTGGTTTGCCAGTTCCTTCCCCAGCTCATTTTAGAGATGAGGAAACTGAGGCAAATAGGGTTAAGTGACTTACTCAGACTCACACAGTTAATAAGTGTCTGAGGCAAATTTGTATTCAGGAGTCTTCCTGACTCCAGTCCCAGCACTCTATCCTCTGTGCCACCTAGCCACATAATAATAACAATATTTGTATGCTTTACAAATATTTATCTCATTTTATCCCTGTAGATGCTATTATTATTCCCATTTTACAGACAAAGAAACTGAGGGTAAGTGATTTGCACAATTTCACAGAGCTCATACCTATCTGAGACTGGATTTGAACTCAGGTCTATTCTCAGGCCAAGGGAACTATCCACTGTGCCACCTAACTGTGTCTGTTTGAGGAATATGTAAGTGTAGATGGGCAGTTATCTGAAAGGAGAAGTGTTGTGGGGGAGGGAGAATGGATCAAGAAAAGCCTCTTGCTGAAGGTGCACATTAATCTGAGATTTGAAGTCACTCAGGGAAAGTAGGAGGCAGAGGTTAGAGGGTCAGGCATTCCAGGCGGGGGGGGGGGGGGGGGGGGGGGCGGGGGACAGGAAGAGCAAAGGGAAGGGCTGGGAAGCAGCACACCCTGTTAAAGGAGGTGCAAATAGGCCAGTGTAGCTGAATGGTAAAATTTTGTGGAGGGGAGAAAAGTGTAAGAAAACTGGAAATGTAAGAAAGAGGTCAGATTTTGAAGTACTTTGAAGGTCAAATAGAGGAGTTTATAGCTGACCCTTGAGATAATAGCATCATTGAAGCTAAATGAACCAGTAGGTGATGTGCTCGTACCTAAGCTTTAGAGAAAGAAGTCTCCTAATATTCTTTGTCCTCTCACTCTAACAAGTTGGGGAAGTTTTTCTTTGTGATTTCTTGAAATATGGTGTTCAGACTATTTTTTTATTCCTGGCTTTCAGGTAGCTCAATGATTCTTAGATTATCTCTCATTGACATGTTTTCCAGGTCTCCATATTTGAAATCCCTATAGGATATTTTCTTCTTTTCCCTGCAAAAATATTTTGATTTTGTTTGAATAGCTCTTGTTTTCTCTTGGAGCCATTGCTTTCTGTTTGGTCCAAGGGTGTGCTAGAGGCAGCTTGAACTGCTTCCTAGTACCAATTATTAATTTTTTTCAGCGTAAGCATTTATACCTCAGCAATTGGTAAATACCTAAAACTTGAGGCTCGATTTCTTGTTTTATTGACTGTCTACACTTAAGAGAATGATGGTTTAATTGTTAAAACTACAAATTAAACTTAAAAATGTTCTGGGCATATTTTCCTCTTCCACCTCCTTCCCAGAAAACTAATTTTTTTAAATCAAATTAAGATTTTTTTTTTGTTATACTTTAAGGTTTGTGCTGTCCCCCTCCCTCTCTCCCTACCTTGCATTAGAGAAGGCCACCAATTGACACAGATTTATAAATACATGTAAAACCATGGTACATATAATTCTATTTATCAGTTCTTTCTCTGAAGGTGAATAGGATCTCTCTTCATAGATTCTTTGTAGTTTTGAGTATTTATGACAGAATAACTTGCTTGTTCACAATTATTCGTTGAACATTATTGCTGTTGCTGCATGAAATGTTCTCTTGGTCCTGTCATTTCACTCTTCATTATCTTGTGAAGAATGAAATATAGAGAACTGGTAGTTAAACATTTACCAGCATGTCCCTAGTTTGCATCATTCTTAGTTTCAGTGAGCTTAAATTTTAGTCAAATCAACAAGAATTTAATAAATCCTGTGCTAAACCCTGGGGATACAAAAAATACAGAGAAAAGGCCTTATTCTCAAGCAAGGAACTTATGGTCTAATACAGGAGGCAACACATAAACAACAATGCACAAAAAAGGACAGACATCTTTATTGCTCAACCTCAGAAGAAAGTACTAACAATAAGGGGGATCAGGAAAAGCTTCCTTCAGAAGGGGAGAGTTTAGCTGAGGTGAGAATTCAGAGAAGCCAAGAGGTAGAGATGAAGAAGGAAGGAGTTCTAGACATGGGGGCAGCCAGTAAAATTCCTGGAGATGGAGTGATGGGTGTGTTGAATAGTAAAAAAGGCTAGGGTCATAGAATTACAGAAAGGAGTAATTTAAGAAGACTGGAAAGGTAAGGAGGGGTCAGCTTTTGAAAGGTTTTATAAAGTCAAGCAGTGGATTTTATATTTGATCCTGAAGTTTCTTAAGTAGCGGTGGGGTGGGTGGAAAGGGGAATATTTAGATCTGCTCTACAGGAATATATTCAATAGCTTAGACTTGAGACATGGAGAGCCATCAGAAATCTATCGGAATGGTCTGGGCATGAAGTGATGAGTACCTGTACCAGGGTGATGGAGGTGTGGGGGATGGGACATAAATGAGAGATGTTATTCAGGTAAAAATGGCAGGATGTGGTAACTGATTGTATATGGTGTGTGTGGGAGAAGGGAGTGTGAAAATTTGGGCATGACCTCTAAGTTGTAATGGTGGTGGACTGAGAACATGGTGATGCTCTTGATAGTAAGAAGGAAGTTAGAAAGAGAGGAAGGTTTTTGGGATAAGATAATGAGTTCAGTTTTGGGGCATGTTGAGTTTCAGATTTCTATTAGATACCTAAATCAACATGCTTGATAGGTAGTTGGAGATGGGAGGCTAGAGAAGTTAG
This sequence comes from Pseudochirops corinnae, assembly GCA_028646515.1. Lineage (NCBI taxonomy): Eukaryota > Metazoa > Chordata > Mammalia > Diprotodontia > Pseudocheiridae > Pseudochirops > Pseudochirops corinnae. The sequence continues at coordinate 39,215,909 of CM053587.1, read as the reverse complement.
GGTTGGACAAATAGATTTGGGAATCATGTGCTTAGAGAACATAATAGAATCTTTGGGGGTTGATGAGATTACCTAGTAAAACAATAGTTAATGCTTAGGTATGGCTTACTACTGCCTTGTTTTTGAGTCATTTCAGCTCTGTCTGACTCTGTGACCCCAGCTGTAATTTTCTTGGCAAAGATACTGAAGTGGTTTGCCATTTCCTTCTCCAGCTAATTTTAAAGATGAGTAACTGAAGCAAAAACAGGGTTAAGTGACCCGCCCCAGGGTCACACAGCTACTACGTATCTGAGCTAGATTTCAGCTTGCAAAGATGAATCTTCCTGCTTCCAGAGCCAATGCTCTATTCACTGGGTCACCTTACTATTGCTACTGATTCTTCTTGCCATTCTTCCTTTCTTAACTGTTTCCTTTAACATTTCGTTTTGTACCTCTTGTTCCTTTTTTTTTCCCCAAGTACTTTTGTAGTTTTTAGAATCAAGTGACTATTTTCTGAGTGGCCATTTGGACATTTGGAGTTCCTATTTTTCTGAATTTAACAGGTTTTTCTTGTGTTTTCCTGACTCCAAAGCATTTCTTGGTTGAATTTGACCTTTTCTTCTCTTTATTCACATCTCTAGCCTCTGTTTTTGGCGTTTTTATCCCTTTTTTTGGGGTGTTAGTCAACAAGCATTTTTAATCACCTATTATGTAACCAGCACTGTGCTAAGCACTGGAGATGCAAAAACAAAACAAAACAAAAGAAAAAAAACAAAAACAAAAAGAATTCCTGCTGTCAAGGAACTTACAGTCCAGTGGGAGAGATGATCTCCAAGTAACTATGTGCAAACAAGATGCATACAGAATACACTGGAGATTGATCTCCAATTAGCATGAAAGGGATTCAGAAAAAGTTTTCTTACAGAAGATAAGATTTTAGCTGGGTCTTGAAGGAAGTCAGTGAGGTGAAGATAAGGAGGAAAATGTTGTAGACCTGGAGAAAAGCCAGTGAAAATATTCATATTCTGGAGATGTTGTGTGAAAGGAATAGCTAGGAGACCAATGCCATTGGATCCGTGGGGGGGGGGGGGTGGGGGGGGGGAAGAGTAAGGTGTAATGAGAGGCAGAAGGGGAAGCAGGTTGTGGAGTGTTTTGACTCCCAAACAGAGGATTTATATTTGATCCTGGTAGTGATAGGGAGCCATTGGAGTTTATTGAATAGTGGTGGGGAGTGACCTGATCAGATCTTGTTCTTTAGGAAGATTGATTTGACAGCTGAGTGAAGGATGAATTGGAACAGGGGAGACTTGAGAGAGAAAGACCAACCATCAGGTTATTACAATAGTTCAGGCCACAAGGTGATGAGGGCTCATACCAGGACGGTGACTGCCAGAGGAGAAAAAGTCCCCTGTATGATAGTACAGAGGTAAAACTGACTAGCCTTGAAATAAATTGAATGGGGATGGTGGTAGGGAGAGAGATTGAGGAGTTGAGAATGATACCTACATTTGCAAACTTGGGTGACTGGCATTACGGTGGTAAACTCAGCAGTAACGGAAGTTTGGAAGAGGGGAGGTTTTGATCAGGAAAGATAATGGGTTAAATACAGGACATGCTGAATTTAAGCTGTCTATAGGATATCCAGTTTAAGGCATCTAGTCATACATGGCAGCCTAGAGAGTGGGAGAAGTTTAGGTTGTGTAAGTATATCTGAGAATTGTCAGGATAGAGATGATAATTGAAAGCATGGAAGCTGTTGAGATCATAAAGTGCAATAGTTTGAGAGAGAGAAGAGAAGAGGGTCCAGAACTGAGTCCTTGGAGATACCCAACTTTAGTGAGCATAACTTGGATGAAAGTCTAGCAAAGGAGACTGAGAATGATCAGGTAGGAAGAGATAATTCCTAAAAGGTCATCATTTTCTTCCTATAACTTGTTATTATTCATATGCATATGATATACATGCATATGACACGTATATATCATATGCATATAAATAGTATATCTCTATCTATCTATCTATCTATCTATCTATCTATCATCTATCTGTTAATCTATCTAGTTCACTACAACTAGCATGCATTTCAAGCCTGAAACTTAATCTTACCTTATGAAAATAAAATGCTTACCTTAAAGTTACCTTTCCTTCTGTAGTTTCCATAGTTATCATCACAATATGTGTTTAGAAGGACAGGAAGATAAAGATGGAGATGTATATATCACAACATGCAATAATTAATAATGATGTCAAAGATGGAGAGGCTAACTCAATGTCCTCTTCACCCTTATTAACCATGGAGGACAAGACCTCTCTTCAGATGACTCTATGATTCTAGTTTGGGTTTCCTTATCATCACACATTGCACCTTTATATTGGGTGTTCCCTTTCTTGGGAATGATGCTCCTCAACATTTGCCTCTTACCTAGAAAGATGTCTGATTTCTCTAGTGTCCAGGCAAGAACCTTTTGCCTTGGCTGAAAAGGCTCTCAGCTACTCAGTAGCTCTCTTAACTCTACTCAAAGACTTAGATTCAGGAAAGATCTAGATTCAAATACTGTCTCTGATACTCTGATATGACTTGCAGTAAATTACAACATCATTGAGCTTGTCCTATCTTGTATAAAATTGGAATGATAATACCTGTAGTTCATATTTAACAAGATTTTTCTGTGGCTTCAATGAGATAATATATGTTAAGTACTTTGAAAGACTTCAAGCACTGTATAAATGTAAACTATTATCATTATTTGTCTACTGCCATCATGACGATGTATTTTCGTCTATCAGTGTCACATAAAGACTCAGAGCTGCTTTCACATATGGCTTGCTATTGTTTAAAACAACTTCCTCAAAAGAGAAAATAATATTTTCTCTTGCTTGCATTGCTATCCCTGTGTGTTCTCTCCTGCAATATTCATTATCATACTTGACCAAAGCATTGCTTCTATATTGTGAAAGCTATTTCATTTGGAGACTGTTCATCCCTCAAATGAGTCTATTAGGAGGAATATTGAAGCATCAAGAGACTCATTGATTGGCACTCCAGAGAATTCCCTGGAGTGACAAAACAGCTTAATGTCTCAATCTGTAGCTCCAAATACCATATTTTTTTCTGTCAGTGTCATGTATTCTAAACATTTTAGAGTTAAGTTTTCTGTTACCTTTATTCTAATTTAAGGTTTCCCCAAATGCACAATCTATGATAGGAAACCTTTCTAATATGTTCTTTAGAATGAAAGAAAGAAAAGGAAGAGAAGAGGGAATAAAGAAGGAAGAAAAGAAGGAGGGAAGGGAGAAAAGAAAGAAGAAACAAGGAAAGAAAGAAGAAACAGAAGAAGAAAGAAAAGAAGGTAGTAAGTAAAGAAGGAAAGGAGGAAGGAAGAAAGGAAACCAAGATGGAAGAGAGGCCAAAAGGAGAGGAAGTTATAATACAGAAAGGGAAGGAGCAGGAAAAGTAGACGATGGAATTTTAATCCTCTGAAAAGCATGTTGGTGATGGTTTCCTAGACAAAGTTACTCAAAGCAAGATTACCTCTAAAGCATTTTTAAGGTGGTAAAAGGATGAAATATGTAGAATTATTAATAAGTCAAATATTACTAATATCCAAAATCCAATATTTGAGGACCACTAAGATACTGGTTATTATTTTAGAAAAAGTGGTTCAAATGTTAATTATGTTAGTAGACTGAAAAATCTGAATTGCACCTTCCGACTATACCTAGCTACTAATAAATTGCAGTGCAGGAAGTGTGAGCTTATGTCTGACTGGGTATAAATACGTACCTAGCTATCTGATGTTTGTTACAGCTATAAAAATAATATAGATTTATATGTTATGTTGATGATCACATGCCAAGTACTTCACTAAATTCCAGTAGACAGTGATAATGGCAATGTGTTTCTTCTATCCATCCCCTGTTAGCTGCCAAGTCATAATTGTGTCCCTCAATTCTCAAAATAGGCAGAAACACATTGGAAATATTTAAAGTCTATTCAACAAGTGAATCTTATTACCTTTCTAACTGAGATGTCTGAATTTGTACATTTTTCATGGTCTTCATCCGAATCCTGATTGTAAATGCTATGTCAAGATTTAAAGCCCAGGAAATGAGTCCATTACCCTTCTCAGTAGGAGTTACTTACATGCTTTTCCACAGCATCTGCCAAGATGAAATGGCAATCCTGGATAGATTTGACTTCATCTACTCATGTAATATTTGCTACAAGAGAGTCAAGTGTTAGGACAAAGCAATAAACTAGAACACTGAATTAGTTGTGCCAAGTGTTACTCCTAGAGAAGAGGCTTGGAGCCATACAACTTGCTGTCTCCTGGGCCCTCGAGTCACTTTTGTTCTGGTTTCTGTTTGCTGAATTCTTCTGGTTTGGGAATTCAATGGTGTGTTCTACCAGGAATGATAAAGCTTTGGAAGCCTTGTAAATACTATCCAAGTTCACAGGAGACTTCGAATTGTAGAATTTTAGAGTTCAAAAAACTTTAGATATCATACAACTCCCTTGTTTTACAATCAAGGAAACTGAGACCCAGAAAAGTTAAGATGAGTTGGAGAATTTTTTTTTTTCTTTTTCTCCCAAATCACATAAGAAGAAATCATCATGAGAAATATCAAAGTCAGAATAGCACAGTAGAAAAAAATGCTGAAACTGGAGTTAGGAAGATCTCTCTCCTATCCTAACTCAGATACTTAGGAGCTAGGTAATCATAGGCAGGTCTTGAGCCTATTTTCCCCACTTATAAAATGGGGTTAATGATTGCAACCCTGCCCAAGAGTATTGTGAGGATCAGATCAATAATGCACAGGATAATTTAGGTAAAGTGCTTTCAAAACCTTAAAACAGCTACATTTATAAGAACTGTTATGTGTCAAGACAACTAATTTGTTCGATAGATAGGTCTACTTGAGATGTCAAAATTATTATTAGAATATTCCTTTTCTGAATGTAGAATTAGAGCTTAAGGCATTGAAGTTGTCTAAATCAGTAGTTACATCTACAGTATTGCATGGCTTGCTGCTCAAGGATGCCAAAGAAACAAGACATCCAGATACTCTCCCCTGTACCATACTGGGTGAAATGAGTTGGCTTTCCCAACTTTTTTCTTTTCGCTAAGGTACCACATTTTCTTACTCAAAATTTCCAGAATACAAAGAGTTGAGATTAGAGTCCTATGCTTTGGAAGTTCAAAAGTCCAGAGGCTAAGGGTTGGGCAGTGAGTGACTCAGAGTCAGGCAGTCATGGGGTGGGGTATGTGGTGGTAATGATAATAAATTACACCTACACAATAAGCTTTATAATTTTTTTTCTTCCAACAACCCCATGGATAAAATAATTACAATAATTTAAACTTTTAGAAGTTGTTTGTTTTTTTTTGAGGGGGGAGGAGAATTCTTAAAAGCTGTACAAAATACTTCCCTTCCAACCAGGTAAATAGTGAAAGTTTTGTTAACTTCATTTAAAAGCAGGAAATAGAAGCTTTAAGACATTAAATGACTTGCTTACATCTTCACACTCTAAAGTCTACTGTTCTTTTGGCAGAATTTTTCTGGGGTACAGTGGGAACTACTGATAACTGGTGCTGAAGAAAAGAGCTGAGGCCGTGACACCTGCTACCCAATGATCTCGAAAATCCACCCCAACAACAGAGGGATGGACATAGGAGAGACCTGCTCCTTTCCCTTGATGAGATGCAGGCTCTGGGACCTCCCTTGAGTTCTCCTTAAATCTTTGAGGTACAGGATCTGGGAAACCCCTTGAAGTCTGATTGAATCTTCCTGCTTGCTGAGGCATATCAATAGTTTATCATTCAATCAATTCACAATAGAATAATCAAACTTCCTCTCATGGGGCAACCATTAACTTAATCAGTCACTATTCTAGATTCACAATTTCTAAATATCATTAATCACAAATATAGTCATTAGAAAACCACACAAACCCTCCACCCCTCGGTGTCCAGAAAGAAAACCTCAATTTCATCCAAGGAAAGGCCTTTTCTTCATCTTGACTCAGGGTGGTCTCTTTGATTCCCTGGATCCCCTTTCCATGGTCCCGGCTCCCTTCTGAATCCACCAAACAGTCACCTGGATTCAGAAGCAGACAGCTCCAAGGTCTTGTCCAATCCTCAGAGGTAGACAGGAAAACTCCATCTCAGTTCTCAGTCAGCTTTCAGATGCTGGGAGAGAAGCTCTCTAACTCT